>OZ038500.1:29902768-29987768 GCA_964036315.1 Acanthosepion esculentum | reverse complement strand
ATGGCAGTTATGATATCAGAAGTGGACAAGGTGATCAAAATCTGTACTGCTTGTCGCTCAAGAGTTTGTCCCTATTTTGATGATAAACGATCATCCTGTTCATTATAGCTACAAAAGGTTAGCTAATGACCCCAAGGAGGCTGATGGGTCTATATCGAGACGGAGATGAGCGCATGGGTTCATTTGGAGCACACTAAACAAAATTAAAATGATATGGAAGTCGAGGCTCCAAAAATATTTGGATGTAAGTTTCTTTCAAGTTACAGCGTTTAACAAGGAGTATGAGTGATCCGTTTAACTGAATATATTAGATGAAGCTCAGGGATTTCATTTGTGTATCAAGGAAGCAAACAAGGACTTCTAAACACAACTATAAAACGTAACGGGATCACTACAATATCGAATCATTAAGCTCTTTTGTAGGTAGAAAGAATAGCTGTCAAGACAAGTACTCTTGAGAGAGCCTAAAAACGGAAAGGTAAGACTTGCAAAAAAACTATGCATTAAATACGAAACTATATTCTTGTTCCAGTAAAGAACGAATGTTATCATGTAAATTATCAAAAAATGAAAGCATCAAGTCAGTTGTGCTCTTGGCTCGATCGAAAGAATATCTATCATTTAAGACGATAAATATTGATTATATAAGAAGTAAATATTAATTATTTTATGCGATAAATGTTGACTTTAATAGAAGTAAACATCTAGGACTTCAAGCGATAAATGTTAATTTTAAAAGAAGCAAATATCCAGAAATTAAGGCGATAAATATTGATTTTAATGAATCAAAGCTTAATCGTCAGCATATCGACATTTCGAAATATCTTATGTTGACTTGAAAATATCGTTTACATCGAACGATTGTTAAATAAAACCGCCTTCCTTTATGTTGACAGACTATTGAAAAGTTAAATCTGTTTTCAAGATTTCTGATCAAGATCTGACGTTAGGCAGACAGACTGTTGCAAATTTATGGCCCTTCTCCTTATCCCTTCTCTCCCCAGCAACTGATGCTTATGTCAATTTTGTCGGCTAGTAGTTATTCTGAAAGGTGTTTGAGGCTGATAACAACACAGGATAATATTCAGAAGCAGTTCCACGCGTTGGTGAAATATCTGCATATTAAAGGCCTCGAGTACTCGATTCCTTGCACTTGTAAATATAAAGGTTAAACAAGCAGCCTCCAAAATTAAGACTGGTTGTAAATCAAAAAGACATAGATGTGAAACGATGAAATCAGGCAAGACTGCGATGAATAGAGGGAAAGATCCTGTGGAATTAAGTGAAAATAGTGGAGAGGGAAGAAAACTGTTGAAGTAGACGTCTGAATGAATCATCGCATGTGTTGGGCTATGAGGAACATCTTAGTAGGCCGAGCATAGGAATAAATAGAATATGGGTGCCGTTAATGAAGAAAGAAAGACAAATGACAGCACGTCTTCAAGCACAGCATTAATTAAAACATGATCATCAGCAGCAGTCAAAACATGACAGCCTGCAGCAGCAGAGGCAGTGATACCCTAATCAGCAGTGAAAATAATGTGCTTGCCCTAGCAATATGCAATGCCCTAGGATGTGAATTTGATGACATAGTGGTCGTGAATACAATCTCTGCATCGGGAGTGTGTACTTACACTGAGTGGGAACGGGCGAACAGTAACAGAACAATGCTAAAATAAGATCTAGATAAGATGTTCCTTAGACAGGTGCAGTGTAATATATATATATGTTTCATTAAATAATATAGATAAGTGTTGTCTATATATTTTATGTAAGTTTTTTTCATATAGTCTGATAATCTTAATAACATTATCATTAAACAATGAAAGAAAATCACAATATTGATACATACTTTTTTTAATCCAATCTAAGCTTTCGGCTTACATAAGCCATTATCAAAGATAACAATTACACAATATATTTATGCAATACACGAACAAGAAATTGATGATAGTATTATTTGTTTACATGGATGATTTCCAAGCAACGATAAACACGTGCATATAAAACGCTGAAAGCGAAAATCGCACAACAGCTCATGACGTCATACATGAGCACGCGAGAGTGAATCCGATGAGTATTGAGTATGGAAAGCCGTTGGTATGAACCAATGACTTCTGTTACTAATTATAGGCATTTAAGGATATTTTTGGAGATTTCATAGTTTATTTTGTTCAGGTTAGGTTTTATGTATATAGCTTCAAGAATTTTTAGTTTTTGTTTATTGTTTTCATGTTTAAGTATAGTTGTGTTTTCGACAATAACTCAACAATAATCCGACCAACCAACTAAAATCAAAGCTTAATAAACTCATTAATGCTAATAATGCCGAACAGAACTCATTAAAACTCCCTAAGATTGTTGGTGATTATAGGCCTGGTTACATATACGGCAATATAAAAACACATAAACCTAACTATCCTCTCCGTCCTATCATATCACAAATTCCAACTCCTGTATATCAATTAACAAAATACATCAACCAACTCATTACTCCTTACCTTTCTAGTAAATATAGTGTTAAGTCAACATTAGAAGTAATCGACATCCTAAAAAGTGAAAAACCCGACAATGAAATCATAGCTTCACTTGATGTTGAAAACTTATTTACCAATGTCCCTGTTAGTGAAACTATTGACATAATTATAAGAAATATATACAGTAACTCATCTTTACCCCCACTTAAAATTAATCCTAATATATTACGGAAACTACTATTAGCTTGTACTACTGAAGTCCCTTTCTTAGATCATAATAATAATATATATATACAATGTGATGGTGTCTCAATGGGTTCAGTACTGGGTCCGACATTTAGCAATTTCTATATGTCGAACCTGGAAAATAAGATATTTACAGACTTTAAAAAACCATCCATCTATGTAAGATACGTTGATGATATTCTTATGTTAGTTGAAAATACAGATGAAATACTTCAACTACAAAAATGTTTCCAAAATAATTCTGTCCTCAAATTCACGTATGAACTCAATACTAATAATAAAATTCCTTTCCTTGACATATTGATAAACACAAATAATAACAAATTTACTATTTCGCCATATAAAAAACCTACTAGCATAAATTCATGTACACTTAACTACAAGAGCGAATGCCCATATTACTACAAAATAGCAATTATAAAAATCTAATACACCGTGCAGAAACTAATTCATCCACAAAACAGATTTTTTACAGTGAACTAAAGAATATAAAACAAACACTTGTTAATAATAGTTTTCCAAACTATATAATTGATGAACAAATAAGATGCTTTCTTAGAAATCTCAATACTAAGCAAATAGTACATAATACTGCTTCTACTAATCTCAAACATATTAATCTCCTATATCGTAATCAAATGCATACTAATTATAAACAAGATGAAAATATACTAAAAAAAATTAGTAAATACTAACATATCTACAACAGATCCTAGCAAAAAAATTAAGTTAATTATATACTACACTAAATCTAAAATATCCAACTCAATTATTCGCAATGATTCTTCTCCCCCGGTTAGCGATTTGAAAAAACCCAACATAGTTTACAAATTCAGGTGCCCTTTGGGAGATTGTATCTCCAACGAACTAAATAATATCTATGTTGGTCACACCACAAACTCGCTTTCACGACGCTTGACACTACATTTGAATGATAACTCTAACATTTTTAGGCATTTAAAACAACATGCGTGGCCGCATACACAATTCCGGAAAATCCTCGTCGAAAACACAACTATACTTAAACATGAAAACAATAAACAAAAACTAAAAATTCTTGAAGCTATATACATAAAACAGTTGAAACCTAACCTGAACAAAATAAACTATGAAATCTCCAAGAATATCCTTAAATGCCTATAATTAGTAACAGAAGTCATTGGTTCATACCAACGGCTTTCCATACTCAATACTCATCGGATTCACTCTCGCGTGGTCATGTGTGACGTCATGAGCTGTTGTGCGATTTTCGCTTTCAGCGTTTTATATGCACGTGTTTATCGTTGCTTGGAAATCATCCATGTAAACAAATAATACTATCATCAATTTCTTGTTCGTGTATTGCATAAATATATTGTGTAATTGTCATCTTTGATAATGGCTTATGTAAGCCGAAAGCTTAGATTGGATTAAAAAAAGTATGTATCAATATTGTGATTTTCTTTCATTGTTTAATGATAATGTTATTAAGATTATCAGACTATATGAAAAAAGCTTACATAAAATATATAGACACCACTTATCTATATTATTTAATGAAACATATATTAATGAAAAAATGCTGCCTAAATACACACAATATATATATATATATATATATATATATATATATTTGTGCGTGTGTGTGTGTTCCCATGACTCATATATAATATAGACATATTGAGTTTACTTATTTTTATACTGATCCTTTCTAGTACTCTAATGAGTTTATTGATGTTCAGAGGAAATTCATCAAACAAGGAACTGAAGTTTCTTTTTCAACCCAAATACTTTCAATATTTTCTAAGGTCATCTTCAGGGGTAAATTCCAAAGTCAAAATTATTGTAACTGCGATAAAATCTGTATTCCGTTTTGATGGTGATTTTTTTAAAAACACGCGTATGCTACCTAAATAAACATATATATATATATATATATATATATATATATATATATATATATATATATATATATATATATACATATATATATGTGGATGACAAAAATATTGGCTCCTGAAAAATTAATTTCTGTTGAGCTCTCTGGTTTGAGGTGTGAATTTGTAAACAGTTACTATTTAAGCTAATATTGCACGACTCTTCGGCAGAATTGAGTCACTGTGTGTTTATCTAAATCTAAAAATAAACACGCTAAAAATTCACCTTCATCCCTACCGTGCGCCGACGGCTTAGTGGGAGAAGTTCCGACTGACACAAATTCAGTCGGATTTTCGATCCTAGCTAGGGGCAAACGGACGTCTAGCCACACAGATGAGCTGTGAAACAGCGAAACAGTCTGTCTGTGGATCACACACACACACACACACACACACACACACACACACACACACACACACACACACACACACACACACACACACACATATATATATATATATATATATATATATATATATATATCATTTTAAAGTGTGCTTTATTTATGGGATAAAGATAGCATAAATATAAATATAAATGTGAACATTGAGTCAACTCTCAGAGGCGACAGGTGTTTCACGTTAGACGCAAATCGTCAGGCCAGACGATTGCGTCTAACATGAAACAGACTGTCGCCTCTGAGTGATGACTTCAGTGTTCACTGTTATATATATATATATATATATATATATGTGTGTGTGAGTGTGTGTATATATATATATATATGTATATATATGTATATGTATATATATGTATATGTATATATATATATATATATATATATATATATATATATATATATATATATATATATGTATATATGTATATATATATATATATATGTATACACACAAAAATGTGCGACTAAACATTAAAAAAATCTTTTGTAATATACGAAGGAATGATGAAAATTTACCAACGCGGTCTCGAAA
Organism: Acanthosepion esculentum; assembly: GCA_964036315.1. Classification (NCBI taxonomy): domain Eukaryota; kingdom Metazoa; phylum Mollusca; class Cephalopoda; order Sepiida; family Sepiidae; genus Acanthosepion; species Acanthosepion esculentum. The sequence continues at coordinate 29,982,196 of OZ038500.1, read as the reverse complement.
GGATTCTGACAAAACGTTTGAATTTAGAACATATTGTGCGGAAGAGTGTTGCGCTGAACGCTTATCATCACTTCTTCGTATAATGACATGTGTTACAAAGGATTCCGGATTAAAAATTGTATTCAGGAGTATTTAACGTAACTCCTTCTTTCTTTCTTTTTTGGGCCGTGTCCATTTAGGACGTAAGCGATCATGGCCCTCCACATCTTTCTCTATATTGTAGCTCTTAATATGTTTTGTCTTTTTGTTATTTCTCCCAAACCCTCTTCTACCATATATTTACTCATATTCATTATGAAAGTTACGCACTGCTTTCCTCTGTCCAAATTTCCCTCTATCTGTCCTGTGAGTATCAGATTTTCTAAGCGTTCCTTCCTCATTATGTGCCCCAGAGGTTTCAACTGCCTCTTTCTTACGTTAAGTAAGTTTCATTTTGTTTCCATTTTGCTACAAACCTCGACATTTCTGACATGATATATCCGTGATATCCTCATCATCTTTCGTTAGAATCACCTCTCTGATGGTTCAAGTCTCTTTATTTTTTAGGAGGTTGTCCAGAATTTGGAGGACAGATATCAGGTAATAATTCACTACGCTATTCTTTGTTTCTAACAGAGTTTTCCTATCTCATAATACTCTGCTTAGCATTTGGAATGCATCTTTGGCCATCCTAATACGCCTTCGGATCTCAGTATCCCAATCCGCCTTCTCTTAGAATATTTCCCTGATATTTAAATGTTTGTTCTTTTTTATTGTAGTATCCTCGATTTATAATTTGCACGCTGAACTCATCTTTTTGCAGATAACCATGCATTCTGTCTCGTGTAGTTTATACTTAGTCCTTTCTTATCACTTTCCTAAGCTAGTCTGCCTAAATACATCCAGAAAAATAATCTGCGGAAGGAAACAACCAAGGGAAGTAGATAGTTGCGAATATATAAAGAAAAAATCCCTTTGCATTAATGTCAAAAGAATACCAATAAAATGCCAAGTAAACGCGTTATCTTCATTTTTTACCATAAAAACTCAAAAAATGATTCAGATAAATAACCTGCCATGAGATTCACTGGTGTCATTATCGTAATATAGTTTCTGAATAAAGAGGATTTATTAAATTTACTTACTGCCATCTGGAAAAGTTTTCAAATGATTTCCAGTTAGTCACATCTTTTTGGTTCAAATTTACTTCAATAATGCTGCCTGCCTGTTTTTTGTTGGTTCTTTAGCAACTTTCAAAGTTATTTTTCTGATTCTTGTTTCTTTTTTCTTTTTCTTTTTTTTTTGTCATTGCCTTAATTCGATATTGTCTATATCTGGAGGTTATGGCGGCGAAGAAGCACCATATCCGTAAACAAATATATAAGTATTAATGTACGTAAATAAGTATGTGTACGTCTACTTATTCACGAATACATTCCTAACGTGTACAAAATTGAAGGGTCTATTATTGAACTCGCTCGTCGTTTTCGACGTGTGAGTGTCAAGCAACTCAGTTCTTAGAAACTGACAGCCAGACTACCTGCACAAATCATTTGATTATAGTGGTGAAGGCTTTGTGCAGAACCAACCACACTTTTTGAAGAGACGAATACAGAGACCTAATGTATCGTGTGCCACAAGGTTCCCAACCGACTCTTTGCAGGTTTTCAATTATGAGTTGTCTTTCTCCTAGACCATTTGCCATCGAAGGCTGTAGAACTCAGTCTGTACTGCTATTTACCCATAGATGGGGGAAGAAGAATAGGATTGATATCTTTCCCAAGAAATATTAACTTGAATATGAATACAATGGATTTGAAAGGATTTAGATTTCGGTTATCCGATTCCTTAATATGAGCAGCTGTCCATTACCCCACTTTTCGCATTCTGACCCGAGTCCGAATCACACAATGGTCGATTTGACAGGAAGGTGACTACCTGAGGTCATTAGGCTGGAGGGGTCAATCCTAGCGTGCGACATCTTTGGAAAGTACCTGAAAATTATACCACGGGTTGGTCCAAGACTTGTGAGTGAAATTGGGTAGACGGAACCATTAGAGGATGTCGATAACTACGCTAGCACGAAGTCACAAGTCATCGTGGCCGAAGGCTTGAGCGTGCTAATCTTGTTCAAATTGTTGATCACGCTAGATAAAACCCCCGTTCACCGAAACTGTAACTAAGGTCTGTTCAGCATAGTTGCAGTATGAATCGAAGGTGGGCTCTGTGGGTGTTAGATAAACACAAATACGCCTGTGCATGCGTCTACAACAGGGATTGGCTAGCCGCCCTCGTAGATGGGTAAACCCGAATACGAGTGGTAGGTTATACATACATTCTGAAGTTCATATATATATATATATATATATATATATATATATATATATATATATATATATATATATATATATATAATGACAATGCACAGCATACATTGAGAAATAATAAAATTGCCAGGACTTTATACAGATCAAAATATAGTTAATAATTATATTTAATTAAATTATTATTAATATACTTGCATTTTATACGACGATGAAAGAAAGATTATATAAATATATATGCATATATATATATATATATATATATATATATATATATATGTATATATATATATATAATGATTGAATATATAGATATATATATATATAATGTTTGAATATATATATATATATATATATATATATATATATATATATATATATATATATATATATATATATATATATATATATGAAGGAATCTCGATTTCGACGTACGTAGGTCATAGTTCTTAGATCAAACAGTCAGACTACCCGCAAATATTATTTCATTATAATGGTGAAATCATGTGCAAAAAGAACCAGACTTTTTTGGAATAATCGAATAGAGAAAACTAGTCCGCGGTATGCCACAAGTCCCCTAAACGACCCTCCGCAATTTTTGAATTCAGATTTGCCTCCTAGACTGTTCGCAAGGATATAGGAACCGTTCTGTTTCTCTATTCACTGAAAGATGGGTGGGAGGAGAAATGATAGATTCATACCTTTCCCAATAACTATACTAAATTGAAACCCGGAGTAGCAGTCACTTAGTCAATTTGATATAATGTTTACTTTCCTTCTGTCAACGAGAACGGGGACAGCCTGCATTGGCTTCTGCCTTTCCCTTAGACAAATGGGTTGCATGGAGACGGGTGATGTGCTTCATAGACAACTGGTGATCTCTCAAAAAAGAATCCCCTGGCTAAGTTTGTGCCTTGAAAACGGCATAAAATATCCGTCGCTGACCCATGGACTCTCGAAATCGTCGGATGCCACATTATATATATATATATATATATATATATATACATATATATATATATATATATATATATATATATATATATATATATATATATATATATATATATACAGAGTGTCCATAAATTTCGTGTGCACTTTAAAAAAATTATAACTTTATTTGTATTTGCGATAGAAATAATTTGTAAAAATCATTAGAAAGAAGTAAATCTATATTTTTAAGGTTTTATTGAAATTCTCTTTAAGTTTCCACATGTCCTCCATCATTAGCAATACAAAGGTTAATACGATTTTGCAGTTCACGGAAAACATTTGCCAACTGATTTACAGTAATGCCTGAAATCACATTTGCTATTTTAGCTATTCTTAAAACTAGGTACATTAAAATTTATAACATTTTTTACAGATTATTTCTATCTCAAATACAAATAAAGTTATAAATGTCTCAATGTCCACACAAACTGTATGGACACCCTGTATATATATATATTCCTGTTTATACGTTATTTTTATAGATACAATTTATTTAAGCAATTACTCTGTTTTTAATTAAGCATTATTAATTACATCTACCGGTCTTAATATGCTTTCTCCGGCACGAAGAGATCCTGTATTCCTATACGTAAACCGTCATATTGTTCCGATGTGCTATACCATTTAGCTACAGAGAAGCATAAAGTAATTTGGACTCTGCTAACCAGACACTACTCTGTAGGTAAATGGTTTAGGAAGATTTTAATTAAACATAATTATTATCTATGTTTTGATCTGTACACTGTTCCATCTAGGGTATTGTTTTCTCAATGTATGAAGAGCATTTTCAATTAATTAATTTATATAGTTTTTATGAAGTTCGTATGTAACTTTAATGGGATAATTATTTTGGAATTGTTTTTGGAGTTTATATATTTCATCTATAATCTTGACTAAGATAAGGATAGCATCGACATATCTTAGGTTATTGGAGTTTTTTTTAATTTATTGAATAGATAATATTCGAGAGTACTATCCAACTAGAATTAAAAATTACCAAACTTATCACTGCTATTAATGCTGAACAAGATATGTCTAGTCTTGAAAATTGTATATTCAATAAATATATATAATGATATATTTAGCAAGATTGGCGTTTTTCACTTCACAAGTAAAACCTGTAATTTGTCTTAGCAGAAACAAAAACCTCAAGATGACACTGTGCTAATGTCGAAAGCACTCGGGAATAAAATGGATATACCTCAACATGTTAATTTTCTTTCTTCCTTTAATAAGTCTACTTAGAAACTAGTCCGTAAATATGACAAGATTCTATGAAGAATAAGTAAACAAAACTGGCCTAAATTATATATATATATATATATATATATATATATATATATATATATATATATATATATATATATATATATATATATATATATATATATATATGAGATAGTTGTTGGGTCGTTAAACGAGATGCCCATCGTTACAGGTTTACTATCTAACCTAGTCTGTGAATTGAGAGTTTTCTTTCTCCTAGATTGCCCAGTGATATTTAACGCATGCCTATGTTCTTAAATAATTTTAAGCCGTGTGTGATATGCAATTAGGAGCACGGATACAGTTTTCTCTGTATGACACTGTGAAGAGTATTAATTTTAATGGACTATATTAACTTATCCTGTCATTGTGTTATTTGTTGTGCGTATGCTTAGCATATAAAGTAGCTATATATACTAATAGGATGTGTGAGCAGACACAAAGCTTGTTTTTAATGTTCGACTCAAAGCTAATTTGTGTCGCATCAAACATATTAAGAAACTATTTGTTTTGTCTAGGCAGTGCATATGACAAAACATTTAATCTTAATAGTTCTAACTTTAATTGTAAATAATTATTCAGAATATTTGATTTAAAATATTAACTGAACGAAACATCATTAATTTCGAATTTTATTTTAATATTTCGTCCTCATGAAGGTGTAAGTTTCAACTTGAATTAGAATTTTGAAAATGTTACTTTATTTTTAGATTTTAGAAAATTAATTGCAAACTGGTGGCAAGGTCTCATCTTCGAAATAACATCACTTTGAATATTACTGATATAATTTATTTGGCGCATCTGCTGTGTACTTAGAGATTTTTGATAAAATACAAAGAAGAATCTGCAATCTTATTCGCCTTCAATTTCTTTTCCAACGGCGTGATGTAGCATGCATGCGTCTTTTCTATAAATACTTTCATGGTAATTGTTCGCATGACCCTTTCATTATGGTATCTTGACTTTATGAATTTAAGAGCAGTACTACAATGGAGATGTGTTTTCATCAATTTACTTCTACGTTGGGTAGATGTAACTGTAAATTCTATCACAGTGGTCTCTTCTCGCTTGTGGAACTCTATTTCTACTGCTTGCTTTCTATTCAATTTTTATCTTCCAAAATTTAATTCTTATGCTATTTGCTATCTACTGACTTCCAAATTCCTGTTCTTTTATTGTTCTCTATCCGGAATAATATTGTTTTTCTCATATTATCTCACACTCAGTAACCCATTGCGTCTTAGTGGCAGTGTTTCCTTGCTTGGGGTGAAATGACTAAATTTCCTTTATAAATAATTTACAAAGTGTTTCGTTTCGCATTCAGAGGGAAAAAATGATCTAATTTTAGAAAACTGAATATATTAGCCTGAATATTTAAGATGTTTTTCCGTTCAGCTTATGGCTGTAATAGCATTTGTTTTAATGTGACATTTGCATCAACCGATACGATGGGGATTAGAAATATGTTGCATTTGAACATGCTTGCAGTTATTCATGGAGAACATCTGAAGAAGATTTTACATTGAACCTGGTTAAAGTCAGCACTTGATGAACCATTGACATCTGTGTGAAAATATGTATTCCTTTTGAATATGGAAGCTTGAGAAGAAGACACATTTTGCAAATGATTAATTTAACAATAAATTCCACGGCGATTTAATATATATATTACCCATTTGATTCGAATTTATTAAAGGAAATATTTGAAAGTTTTTTAAAAAAGCTACATAATTAAAGCATTTAACAATATTGTAGAATTCAGAATTGGATTACGTGACATTAATGTAATGTTATGTGTTTTATGCGTTTCATCTCTTTTACTCTCTCTCTCTCTTACAGACAAACACACACACGCACACACACATACATATATATATGCGTGTGTGTGTGTGTATTTTGGCAGTATGTTTTCATTGAGACATGATTCGTTGAATAATTTAGACATGTTCTGTCTACTTATTTTTCATTGGATCCTTTCATATTCACGGATAAGCTTTTTGGTGTCGTTATTAAAGGACGAGAGAAAATCGCCGTGTTCATACATATTTCTTTTATTCCGGGTATTCTCCACATAACACAATGTCAGCATCAGGATATTATTTATTGCAAGACAAATAGGGTATTTTTCATTATTGTCGAAGACAAAATTGCTGTGTTCACCTGAAAGTTAAATTTCATAATTGAGGAGTGAAGAACGCTGAGTCCGTGTGTGATCGCTGACACAGTTTAAGGAGAGGTAAATCATTATTGTTGTGGAGAGTTTTTACGAAATATGTAGTAAAAAATATTAGTATAAAAGTTGGGATTTCAAACTATCTGTTGCACACATTTTAAAACATTTGTGGAGTATTGGTAATTAATTTTATTAAGGTTTGGTTTCATTTCTTAGATTCGTGAAATTTTAGTTTATGTTTATTCTTAAGATTTTTGCTGAATTGCGAATGTGGACAGAGATGTTGTTTTAAATGTTCAGAAATGTTGGGCATATCATACAAATGAAAATTCAGCCGCCGAGACAACGTTGTTGTAGGTTGACCATATTATTTGTCAATATTATTTTACCGTTGAGGGCATTGAAATTTATAAACGATGTCATTCTTGCTATAAAAAAATAACCTGATGATGACATTGTGCTATGTCGAAAGTATCGGAATAAAAGAAATACATATCAACACAGCGATTCTCTCTCGGACTTGAATATATATATATATATATATATATATATATATATATATATATATATATATATATATATATATATATATATATAAACGTCCACATAAAGATATGTCCCTAAAGTCATTAAGTATAAAGATATTTTAAGGTAGAAGGCATAGTGTGTGGATATAGACAAGTTCATATCTTTATACTTAATGACTTTAGGGACATATCTTTATGTGGACGTTTATATATATATATATATATATATATATATATATATATATATATATATATATATATATATATATATATATATATATATATATCCATGTATACGGTTCGTGTATACGGAATAAATTCCAATAACCAAAAAACAATATTCTTAAAAGTGTGCTCAATACAGAGTAGAGTAAACATAATTTATTCGAAAATTATAACATAAATATGTTATAAAATCACTAAAAAAGTACCCATTTTGTTTTAACAGTTTTGTTGTCTTAACTAGTGATGGCGTTGAATGTAGAATAAAGAATTTTAAAAGGTCCAAATCTACCAAACACCCCTTGAAGTGGAAATGCTGTTACTTTAGCTGCAATGACTAATCAAAATAGAAGTATATGTAAATTTTTAATATCTGACAAAAACCTTGTTCATATTCACCTATCTATCTATCTATCTATCTATCTATCTATCTATCTATCTATCTATCTATCTATCTATCTATCTATCTATCTATCTATCTATCTATCTCCATCTAATCCATCTATCTATATATCTATATATATATATATATATATACAAATCTAGGCTTCTATTATATATATATATATATATATATATATATATATGTGTGTTAAAGAATCAAACACAATCGCGTTCCACACCACGTGTCGTCCGAGTCTAAAAACAAACACACAAACACAGTAATTTAAGTACAACACACATACGAAGAAAAAAAGAAAATACTGAATTCTGAAATTAGACAGATATAAACTAGGGGTAAACAAACACGTGGATATTTTAAATCTACATAAATATTTCAACAGTTAAAAATATTTTAAGAAATATTTCTTGAGTTATGGTCAAAAAACCTTTTAAACAACATTTAAGACACTATCATCAGTCTTCCGCCAAAAATTCAAACAAAGTCGCATTGCACATCACGTGACATGCACGCTTCACGACAAACGCTGTAAACAAACGCTCTAAACAAACACACAAACACAGTATCTCATTTGATTTCTGAGGAAAGACCTAGGTGGTCTGAAATATTAAATAAATAAATATATACAAAAACACAGAAATAAATACTTTCATAAAAAAAACATCCAATTTTGTTTCATTTATTTTATCCAGATATTATATACATATCAAGAAAGTATACGTGGCCTCTCATTATGCTATATATATATATATATATATATATATATATATATATATATATATATATATATATATATATATATATATATATATGTATATATATATATATGTATAAAGGTAGAGAGATTAATAGATAGACTGATATATATATATATATATATATATATATATATATATATATATATATTACTATATCTGTGTATACGCACACACACCCACACATAAGTAAAGAGAGAAGAAAAAGCGTTAATAGAAAATTTTTTCGGGACATTTCTGAAGCTTGTCGCTGTTATAAATATGAGTCCGTATGAACATTCTGCATTCGGTATAATGTAGAAGTGTATACACCGGCACATATATCATTAAATTATATAGACATGTTTCTATTTATTTCTATAATAATAGTTTCTACTTATCTAATTATCTCCTTGATTACAAATTGAAATTAATCAAGAAAGGCACCTTCCATTTTGTTGAACTTCCAATCTCTTCCGAGGTTATTCTTAGGGGTGAATTGAGAAGATAAACTTAATGTAACTGTAATCGTCGTGATAGCGATTTTGGAAACATGCGCGAACGCGTTGCGTTGTAATTTTTTAAAAATGTATCAGTTATGGTTACAATGTTCTGTAAACAAGCGTTTCTAATCAAAGTGTCATAACCAGAAATGATAAAATTGTAACTTGAAAAATCTCAAAATGGGGTTAAATGTTAGTGAACTCATATACATTTTAGGACATTGCTACTATACTCATAATACATTTTTGTTCATTTATTTTGATAGAGAGGTCAAAGAAAATTTTTAATTTTTGTTTATCATTTTCGTAGTATCGTATATTGGTTGTGTCAACAGATAATTTTCTTGTCTTGTGAAGGTTAACAGGAATGTGTCTTTAAATATTCTGCGATAGAAGTTGTATAAGACGTCTTGATAATATTGTGGTTGTAAAGCCAACATATATACTTATTCCCAAAGGACATTTAATCTGATATACAATGTTGGCCTTTTCCAAAACAGTTCACCGTGAAGATTTATTAGAGGAGAACTAAAGTACTTGGCTTAACAAAAAATACGGCGCCTTCCTAGAAAAATTTAAATTAAATATCAAGAAAGGATTATTTTTAAAATAAATAGACATAATATGTCGATATGATTTAATGAAACATGTTTGAATGAAGATATGCAGTCTACACACACACACACACACATATATATATATATATATATATATATATATATATATATATATATATACATATAAAAATAGATAGAGATCCAATTCCAGACTTTAATGTTATTTATACCTGGGCATATATACGAATAAATTAAAAGATTCTGCTCCAGCGTAAACATATACGATATATCTCAGTAGATTGATGCATGTGTATTTGGGTAAATGTACGTAAATATGTTCATCCACACCAACAGGAAGATGAAAGCCTATTCATTTATAAACTGATAGTTACCAGTTTAAACGCAAGAATGTACGCACTTGCCCCTTTACACATACATACATATACATACACGCATACAATATAACATTAATATGTAAAGACATTATAAACATATGTATTTATCAATGTATTTTTTAAGAATTTCTTATCCGACCTTATTTCTTTATTATTATAAATGTTATTCTTAATGTGTAGACGTATTTGAGTTAAAATGACGTTTATAGTCAAAATGAAGTATATATATATATATATATATATATATATATATATATATATTCACCTATATATGTATCTTTATATATATATATATTAATTTACGATCTTTATATATTTTCAACTATATCTTAAAATTTATATATATTTATATATATATATATATACATATATATATATATATTCATCTATCTATATTTATATATTACATACATATATATATTACACATATATATATCTATATATTACATGCATATATATATATATATATATATATATAAACGTTTGTGCATGAGTGCTAATTGTGAACTGAATAAAAGTTTATATATACACACGCAACGATCAACAAATGTGAATAATTTTCAATAAGCTAATGTAACTTGCACGAAATGCCTCTTTTCAGTAATTTAGTAGATCTCAGCATACCTACATATGTCTAACCCCACGCTTCAGTTTTCTCCTTTTATCTAAGATATATTGAAAGTATTGACACGATAAGTTTGTGGACATTCAGTTTTTCGTTTCATTTTTTTTTAAATATCTGTAAAATCAGTGCTGAGTTGAAAACGAAATTACTCAACATAATAGAACGTGCACAGAGGTACGATTCTCTTCCAGACAGAAAGTTCGTGAAATGGCTGTAAGTTTATTTGCTGTTTATATTTAGCTGAGTTATTTGCATTCGATCCTTCGGATATATAGCACATGTTGTTTTTAAATTTCGCGATAAACATTTCATTGGAAAACAATATTATCAACTTTTAAGACTACCGACCACTTCTGCTTACAAGGAAATGGTTGATAGGACGTAATATATTCTGTTTCCAAAACGTTCAAGTGATAATCGTTATTAGCCTTACTGTAATTAGACTTATTGTCAGGCTAATACAGAATATATTTTGCAATGTTTTGGTAGGTAGGACAAAATATACTGATGCATTAACACCTACATTTCTGCTTATAGAGAGATGGTTGGTAAGACTTAATATATACAGATTATTATACATTACGCATTACCAACCATCTCTCTATATGCATAGAGAGTCGTTGTTTTTAATTATTCTTTAATGTTATATTAGTTATTTGCATATAACATTAGTCTGGGAAATTATCAACAATTTATTCTTAGTAATACCTATAGAATGACACAAAAATTAAAATCATTCCAGGCATATTATTAAAGGAAATTGTGAAATAATGACTAACCATTGAATGTAAGAAGACGAAATGTATGATCATTAGCAAGAGGCCCTCTGTAAATATCAGCTAAATATGGGATACCTCAGACTAAACGAATTTTAAAAATTTAATTATCTCGGAATTATTATGCCTGACGATGGAATATGTAACAGAGAAAATTGAAGATGCACTGAAATTGCGAAAGTACCTTCCTGAATCAAAGTACAATATATAAAATCAGGAAAATTGTCTTAGGAACAACGAATGTTTGCTGAACGGTTTTGTAACGTTGGCCAACTTCTTCCCGTACTTGAAAGCAACGCAATCGTGTTTCTCTAGAATCATAATGAAAATGCCATGGACGGAACCTGTGAGCAACATGGATGCATTAAGGAAATGGATAAAGAAATGTACTCGTTTGATTAGGATCAGAAAATTAACAGTTGAAATTTCTGCTACACCTTATGAGGTAATTTGGCTCGAATCATCTGATACTCACGAGAATTCTTGAAAGCAAATATAACAGAGGGAGCAAGGGAGTAACATGTAAACGGTTTGTACAACATGAATGGCTAGTGAGAGTACTGTTTATTGCTACAGGAGATAGCGAACTGTGGAGAGCCACTCTCTCCTACATTATGAAGAGATACGGCATATAAAAATATTTAACAGAGTTTTCAATTTAGCCCTATCTGTGATATTATCAATTTCGTATAAGCTAGAACCTTGTATGGCCGTGTATGATTTTCCTAATGATGAGAAAAAAGCTTGGAATAGCAGAAACATAGTTCTACAGAACAATGCTGAGAATTCCATGGACGGAACGAGGAAGCGATAAGGAAGTATTTGTTAATCAATTCACCCCGAAAAAGACGATAATTCCACTAAGACGCAAAGAGCTACTGGGTTTAAAACAGAATAATATATAAGGAACCAGAACTTCAATCTTGAACAAGAAACAGTAGATAAACCTATTCTCTGCTTCAAAAGACAGAAGAGGAGTGTGAACCTGATGGTAGGCGACACAAAATGAACGTTTATACTCAAAATCATAGAAAAGTAAACTGAGATTCCTTGGGTACATAATGTGGAAGGAGATTTTGGAATGCTTAACCCTCACGGGGCATATTGACTGCAGGACAGATGTGGGAAGTCAGCGAGCGGCTGAACAGGGTGCGGGGGCCTTATTAGATGGAGAAAAACTGGTAAGAGCCACACCAGATAGAAACTTGTGGACAGATATGGTGGCCTATATCCTGAAGGGAACTGGCAAGAAGAAGAAAAATAAGAAGTAGAAGAAGGAGCAGCAGCGTGATCTGGCTTTTTTCACTGTATTTTACACATGTACCTCAGAATTTTGTGTTAGTATAATTTCATAAAGAAGAAACAATCACTAGATGAAAATTTAGGAGGAGTAAACGGACAGAAAAAGTGGTCAGAAAGAAACGGATGTTTATATGACTCATGTCTTGTATATTTCCAATCTTTCGACAACTTTACAGTCGAGTGTAATCGTACTGAAATACAATGTAATTCATTCAGATTTTACAATTTCAGAAAAACATATATCGATTAGAACAGACAAAAATAATCACGATGAAAGCTGTTTGTTTTCAAACTTGAGACTTGGAGACGATGTTTCTAAATCTTTTATATCACTTAAAATCGGTCGATATTTTAAAACAAAAAAGATTAGTCTGTTAACTGATTGTGCAAAGTAGTGTATATATATATATATATATATATATATATATATATATATATATATATATATATATATATAGAGAGAGAGAGAGAGAGAGAGACAGACAGACAGACAGACAGACAGACAGAGAAAGATAGATAGATAGATAGATAGATAGATAGATAGATAGATATACACTATTTTTATTGAATACTAGTTGAGGGACAGATTTTTTAAAAAATGTCAGCTTTACAAAAGCATTCTTGTTAAATATACACGCTATAGCACCTTCGAAATCCCTTGACTGGAGAATCTGAAAACTTGGAAGATATATTGGGACTAAGTCAGAAGTTATTCTTACAGACACTGCTGGGATAATTTTCAGTAGTCAATTTCTAAATAAAAGGCATGATTTGGGAGCAATAAGTTTCATTGTGTGTTATAAGACAGTCTGCGCTTGGCAGAGTGGCGTTCACCTTGGCACTTCCTTTATCTTGAACATTCTTGTCACGCCACCGTCTGTTCGCTCGATGGTGAAATTCATAAACTCTTGTTTGAATCTCAATTGTCTGCTAAACTTAGACATCTCTACATAAAATTGCAATATTGCGAAGTCTACAAAAACATACGATTATAACCGAAGTGATGGTCGCTTCAGAAGGGAATAAACTCTGAGTGAAATGCTAGACATATACACCAGACAAACGTATATAGATGACAAAGTCAACAGATATATAAAATGGTATTTCAGCTGTATAGGTTTTATACAAAAGGATATATACATATATTTCATAGATTATGCAAATCGTTTAATGAGGTACGACACAAAAATTTGTTTGAATTACAAATAAAAATTCCTTTTATTCGGGAAAGATATTAGAATATGGAAGTTATAACAGGATAAATACATTTATGAAATTAAATAAGGTTACTGTTAGATAAAAATGATTTGAACCAGGAAGCGTCTTTTGAGATTTATGTGAAAAAGCAGGCATTTGGGGGATTTTTACGAAGTCAGATTCTGTGTAAAAATGTGATAGAGTAGATAAAGCTGAAAACAGTGAAGTATTAATAGTTATATGAATCATATATACTTTTTCTTCAACAGAAGGACGATGAGAATAACATGGAGGGAACGTAAGCAAAATGAAATTTGAAAGGCAATGAAAGCAAAAAGAACACTTATACTTAAAATCAGAAATAATAAATTGAAATTGTTCGGACACACCAGTTATGTGCATTGCGTCATACACGCGTAGGTGATCAAGTATATTTCGCTACATGACTGACGAGGCAGATTTTTTTCCCGCAGTAGGTTGCCATTTTTTGCCTTAGACCAGTTGCCTTTCAAGGCAACCCGTTCTGTTCTGCTAATTACCCATAGCTGGGGGAGAAGAAGAGGATTCAGACCTTTCCCAAGAGTATTAGCACGTAAGTGAATGTAATAGATTCGACTGGAATTCGCACTCGGTACTCGAAATCCGAGCCACTATCCATTTCTCCATCGTGCCTCCTCGGACGCATAATGAGTAAAAAAGGCTTGGGAATTTTATTCTGACATGACCTACCAATTGAAGGCAGAAGGAAGAAACGGAAACCTAGTAAATCTACTGAAAAGGTTCTCAGTGTTCTCAGACTTAGATTATCATGATTCTTAACAACACAGTTTGCTTTAATATCTGTTTTTAGAGATTGTAGATATTTCTCCACGCATTCTTTAAGACTCAGCCTCATTTTATCTTAAAATTAAAAGGTTCAACTGCTCCGTTATTTTAGTCCCTAAATATGTGGGAGAAGACATAAATTCATGTCTTTTCCTTAACGGAAAATGAGCACAGCTTGCTGGACAACCTAAACTCTCAACGATACAATTACCATCATCATAATTATCATTCACATAGTTAATCCCATTGTTTTAATCGATACTATTATGCTGTATAGAAGGTATATAAAACAGAATTAATAATGATAATGCGTTCCTTAGGTAACGAGTTTAAGACGCGCAGATAATATAACGGTCATGAGCAAAGAAACTGAAAGCGGCATGCCGAGTTAAAATTCAAACCTGATCACTTACGTTCATTTAGCAAGCACGAATTCCCTTGGGAATGTTATGCCGCCATCTGACTCTAGTAGTAGACTGAATAACAGGGTTCTTTTGCCTTGGTTGGCAGTCAGTGTAGGAGAGTATTCAAAGTGTTGATGTGAATCACGAAAAGAATATCCCCTCTATTGAAGATGCGTATGCCTGTGTTCTGCAATTACACATTCACTAGCCAAAAAAGGGTAAAATCTTATTCAAATAAAATTAAATCGTGCTTCTTGAATCAATCTTGATCACTTTTAATGGATAGCAATATGTGTCATTAAAAATGTATAAATAAGTTCACTTGAATGGGAAAATAAGAGACATGAAACTTTCAGTACCTCCAAAACGTTTCGGCTTGTATTTTCAACTTTCAATACCACCCAACATTTTGGCTTGTAATTTCCAATACCTCCAAAACTAGCATTGTATTATGAGCACCAATCTGATCATAACTTTACTTGCATCACTATAAATCCTTCAGCTGCCAATGACGTTTCATGCTTCGAACGTGGTTAGATCTGAGGTTCAATCCAGATCTCGAGTGCAATTTACATTTGCTCCACATTTATTTCATTACTGTCTCTGTTCTGTCGCTTATTTCAAGGCAAATTTTTATAAGGAGCTACATTTCTTTGTTCCAGCAGACCTTAATGGCTAAGACCAACCGCGCCATGTTTACTGAAATGTATTCTCCCCAGTCCCTTCGAGTTCTGTTAATAAAGAAGCTTCATTCGACCAGCTTGTTCCCAAGTATCACTGTTTCGTGGAATAAATACCCGAGATAATGCATCCCCGATCTGTACAATCTTAATCTGTTTAAGTCTATGGTTAATCGTTATCTTTCTTACATTTTCACTTAAACATCACTTCTTACTGCCTCCTCCTACAAACAACAACCTCAAGCAGAAATGCTCTGGCTTTAGTAACCCAGTGACCGTGTATTAAGTGAATAATTATTATAACTAAATTGCACTGTATAAGGTGAAATTAAGAAGTATTTAAATAAATCACTTTTCTTTTTTAAAAATTTCTAAGTCTATTTGGTAGATACCTAGTTTTTTACCCAATATCAGTGTAGAGCTTTAGTAATTTATTGAAAATTATTTCGCTTTTTTTTCAATGCCTGTCTACAGATATCCATGTGTTCATGTCTATTTCAATCTATTCATGTCTAT
Organism: Acanthosepion esculentum; assembly: GCA_964036315.1. Lineage (NCBI taxonomy): Eukaryota > Metazoa > Mollusca > Cephalopoda > Sepiida > Sepiidae > Acanthosepion > Acanthosepion esculentum. The sequence goes on along the minus strand of OZ038500.1, from coordinate 29,965,795 downwards.
CTAGATATGCCTATTCATAGATCAGTATTCATATCTATTTATTGGCAGCGTAGAGATGGGGACAAAGTACATTTCCAGTTTATTACTTATAACGATGAATTAACAAAAAATATTGACGACAAAACTTGAATTCCAGTAAAATATGGAACAAGTGCAATGAGAAAAAAATGTTACGATTAATTTATATTAAATTAAATTTAGATTTTTATAAGATTTAATTGGTCTCTTCAAAAATATTTGGTATTAATAATTATTCTTTAAATTCGTTTTAATTAATGTTGTAAAAATAGTTTTAAGTCTAACACTGAATTTAAAATATACATACGTATAACTTAACGGAGATTCATCTTCAATTTCAATGAAATTGGAAAGGACATCACAAAGTTTAGCATCTGGATAACGGCGAAAGAATATTTATATTTATTGTATAAATTATACAATTATTGCTCAAGGCCGAAAATGGCGAATGGTTTGAGGCTAGTCTTCACTGACTATCTTATACCTAACTAATCTGATTCACGACCCATTCATTCAAAATGTGATATTTTATCCATATATCATAAATATTTTCTTTTCTTTTTTAACTATTGTCTGTTTATTCTGTATTTATCTCTTTCAAATATTTGATGTTAAGAAACATTTACTTGCACAAACCGTATCTTATTATTTGTTTTAAGAACATCTATTAAGGAACAGAAAGAGCTTCTTAGAACTAACTGGGGAGAATTTGTAAAGCCGTTTTGAATTCATACCTCTAAGTGATTGCCTTCAACTTTCTTTCCAATGTCATAAAAAATTGTAGACACCTCCAAGGATAAGATTTGTTTTATTTTAGATAACTAATTGGGAGATAATTTAGAATTGTTGAAATATGTTAAACTCTTTGATCTTCTGTACTTTTGTATATAAGATCAAAGAATTAAACAATTCAATAATTCAACAAGACAAATAATAGTCTCTATATATAAAAGGCAGGATGTGTGTGTGTGTGTGTGTGTGTGTGTGTGTGTGTGTGCGTGCGTGTGTGTGTGTGTGCGTGCGCACACGGCCACAATTTTCAACGGATTTGCACCAAAATGTACATGCACATGTTGCAAGTTACTACAAAGGCCAAGACCGAGTTTGCATTTCCCAACACCCATCGCTAGTGGAAATAATCGATTTTCTCATGCTTCTATGGCAGTTTTCATGTAGGCCATTTTCTACTGGCCAGAGTGAGAGCCTATAGCTGGCTGCCACAAATAGTCAGGGAGATTCTATTTGCCAGCGTGAGAGCCAACGTCTAACTGACACAAATATTAACTAGCATGCTAGCATGCAAAAAAAAAAAACGATAGCTGCATTCGTCACAAGTGGGAAGAATTTAAATCTGCATGGCACTTTACTCGAATTGGCTCATTCGCTTGCTTAAACTCAACGTTGATTCTGATTTCGCAGAACTGGGTTGGGTGTGAAAAAGTATTTGTTGTTAACATTCATTTTTCATTCGGTTTTTCCAGTTACGAGTCCTTTTTTAAAGCTGATCGTTTTAGGTTCATTTTGCTTATTTTTTTCGTAACAGATTTAATGCTTAGTATAGAGCTTAGAAAAAAATCGCCGTGTGAGATAGGCAAGAAGTAAGGCATGTAGCAACATCAGCACAGCAAAGGGCACTCCTTTAAAGGCAAAGAAGGGCAAAAATATTTTAGGTCAAGTGATAGCGATTGCTGTACGTGTCGTACGATTTTTGAGTCAAGCACGGGCAACGCCGTGGCATTCTGCTAGTTATGGCATGAAACTTTAACGTTTTCGATTCTTCAGATACATTTTTATTGAATGAAGTCATAACCGGAAGAATTTCAAATTCGCGCAGAAAATTTACAAATAAATTTCTCAAAATAAATATTCAATTAGAGTTTTTCCCTGTTCAATCCGAAGGAAAATAATGTGAGGTATTATATTTTACAAGTACAATTTTTTCACTATATCGTGAATTTTCTGGAAAATCTTTCAAGATATTTTCATGTTGATATTGTTACATTTATAATTGAAATGCTATTTCAAAGGTCATTCTTTATAAATCTATGAAGATATTTTTATAACTTCCAGTCTTATGTTTTCATAATATACAAAAACCGACCAATGAATATATTTCAACTAAGGGCTGTCATAAAAGGAGCGCTGAATTTTCATTGAAATCGGATAATTCCATGATTTTTTGGTAAATTTTAAGAGAAGTTCGTAGATTTTCTTGCTTTCATTTCGGATAAAAACAAAAAACAAAAAAACGTCCATTTTGGTCGTAGCTAAATCATACCAAAAGTCAGAATAAATACTGAGAAGGCAATTTATACAGAATAAATCCCTCATGCTTGGTAAATTTAAAGAACTGGAGGTAGCCTTTTTTTCTTTGCTTCCATTATCGAAAGTGTGCATGTATTTTGGTGATGCTTAACCAGCTCCCCTGTCCCCATTTATAACCAGTCAGATATTCTGCTCCCAATTAATTTGTATAAAAAGATAAATGTGAGTTAAACGCAACTGTTTGTTACCAAAATTAACGATAATTATTATTAAGTGAAAATGTTATCATCCACTATTACAGTAAATAGAAAATAAATAATATCAAATCTTACACTACCAACCGTTCTCTTTCAATGTTAAAAGGATAGGAAAAAAAGTTGAAAGAAGATGCAGGGAACGGGTAGTGCAGATTGAAAACTGGAGAATGACAAGTTAAATGAAATCAGATATTGAGGATATAAAAAGTAATTGCAAATGTTGATTTCATATTAGACACATGGAACTTTTTAAATTGTCTTCATTATGATGAATTTATCAAGATCGTAACTCTAGACATGTAGATATATATAGCTAATAAAAAGAAAGACAGACCTTTCCTTTTATGAAATATATGCAAAGTAAATACAGGGTGACAAAAAAAAACGGGACTTTTTAACAATCCAATAAAACCAAGAGTGATGGAAGAAAAATGTTTAATTCATAGTAATTGAAACCTTAAAACATGCCATTTAAGAAACAATGATGGGATATACATTTTTAAAAAATTACGTCCTGTAGATGGCGTCCTCCTGTACGAATGCATTCTTGGAATCTGCTGTTGAGATTCCTCATTGACTGCTGCAACATCTCAGCTGCGATACAGTGAATTTCATTCTCGTTACTAAAATGGCGAAATGTTTACTTGCTCAAGGTCACTGTCTCGCAGTGCTGCCACTTGCTCATGTCTGGCAATACGCACTTCAAAAATTCCTATTTTTTGGGTCACCCTATATTAAGTCTTGTCGAAAATTATTTAGGAAAAATTTGAAAATCAATTTTTCCAATTTTTAATAATATTGTCATGAAAACAGCACAAATTTGCGCTTTGCAAAGACAAACACGATATTTAATTAAACTTGACTTAAATACTTACAAACTAGAACAATTTTCACAATGACCTTTATCTGATTGATAGGAAGCTCTATATTGTAAAAACATAAACATCGAAAAAAATTAAAAATAATCATGGCATCAAGGTAATTATATGGGACATAATTACTTTAATCTGTATTCGATTTAACTACGCCGAAAATAAATTCTATTAAAAAATATTTAAAAATGTATTCTTTATACCTCGCATCAGTCATTACCAGTCGTAGGGTGGATGGACAGTTGCGTACTGCACATTTGTGTCCCGGACAATTGCGTGTTAGAAAATTGCGTAACTGGACATTTGCTTCCTTATACAAATGCGTACCTGGATAATTATGTACCTCTGATTATTTTTGAAGTTACCATATTTCCTTTTAATTATTCTAAATGCGTAAAAATGTAGTTAACATAAATTTTGAAAATAATTAAAAATATATATTTTTCTAAAGAGTTGTTTAATATAAAGATTTGCACACCAAACCATTAATTACACGAAACAAGGAAAAAGGTAGTTACAATAAAGAAAAAAAAAAGAAAGACAAATTTAAAGCAAGAGAAAATTAAGCTAGCAGTTTCAGTTCACTCCAGCAGTGCGTACCACAAACGTCTAATATATTCTGGATTTTATAGATTACATTTTTATTTGGAACCCATGGCTAGGTTTCGAAAATCAAACATTGATGGAAAAATATTTGTGGACGAGGAAAATTACAGCTACTACTATCATAAGAAAAACGCCGATGAAACAAGAACATAATGGCGATGTGCACACTGTTGATCTATCTTTGCTTTTTAAACATTTTTTTTTATTTTGTTTATTTTATTCCTTTTATTTGTCTTTTTTAATTTACTGATTACTACCTATGCTTTTTTAAAAAAGAATTATGGTAATTTTCTTTAAAAAATTCAAAAATTTTCGGAGATATGCAATTATCCAGGGACTAATTTGTCTAGAGATGCAAATGTCCAGGGACGCAATTGTCTGGTAAGCAATTGTCCAAGAGGCAACTGCCATAGAACCGAATCACAGGTGGGTGAGATAACATTTTGATGACGGGGTTGGCGGCTGTCACACAAATTAGTGTAGACAGCTCTCGACTAAACTTCATTCATTTGTAATGAAACAAAAGTTAGTACTCCATTTCTTTATAATATAAATAGTTTCTCTGTGTTTCTGATGAAGGCCTTTTTAAAAAATTAGATCAACCATTACGATTAAAAAGTTAAACCAGTGACAATGATGGTTATAAACAATGCAGGGATATTTAAATTTATTTAGTATATTTTGGACTCAAGCAAAAAGTATTTTAGTGAAATTGGTTATTATAGTTCAGGTAAAAACATTCTCTGAGAAAATTCTAAGAATCAAACTGTTACTTTCAAATTAAAACAAATATTATTGCTTTGCATATAAGTACTGAATCAATAAAAATGTACTTGAAAGATAAGTGGTTTCCATGAAGAGATAAGAAACGAGGGTATTAAATGCCATATTAGTTTAATCTAATAAAATTCTAATTTAAATGTTCTCCTAGACACCATCATCCGCATCTCCTGTAAAATGAGGCCTGATTATTAGCACAAGTTGAACTTGGTTAATAGACAGCAAATATCAATTACCTAAATTCTCTGTGTTATATATTACCTATCTAAAATATTAACTTGTAATATAATGCTAATTGTTCTCTAAATTATAAAGACAAATCATTTGAAAATATTGTAGGAGATATGTTTATATATTCTTTCAATCCATGCGTGTTAGTTACTAGAAAGCTAGTGCGAGTACGATTACAGAAAATCAGAAAGTATTACGAATATGCGCACCCATAGTTAATAATAATATCCAGTCAAGAGCCGTGTAATATTTTTAAAAATATTTTAAGAAATGCTAAAGAGAATACATATATTTGTATATTTATTTATTAATGAATACGATATTCTTTTAAGAAAAAATCCTAAAGTATTATATCTCTTGAAGGAATAAAAATGACTTTTAAAAATATCAAATAATGACGTGGGTATTATAAAATTTACGAAAAATCTCTAAAAATACAAAGGAAATAAACAATATATATAATAGTCTTAGAATATACATTATAAGTAAAAATAAACATGTTCAAAAAGTTTCATATTTTGTTTTATGTTGAATTTCAGACCAAGGCATCCGTACTGACTTTACTTTGACGTTCCAATTGTTATTTGTTCCGTATTCTTCAAATAAAAATAGCAGATATATAATTACCAAAAAAGAAATGACTAAAATTTGTAAGAGAGACTGATTTCAAAATATATACTCATTAAAAATTATGTAATGTTTCTTAAAAGCTATATGAATTTTGATTGATTTCTAAAATCGACTTATTTTTTAAGATATGCTATAAAGAGCAATGACACTTTGGTGACAATATTTGATGACATTCAAGCGCAAATATGTCCTATTCTGCATACTTTTTCTACTCTTTCTGCTTTCTCATATTAGAAAAATGGCCGGAAAATGAAGTGTTATGCAGATTTCATAACTTTCTTGAAAACTAAATGAAAATCCAACGCTTTAAAGGAGAATGCCATTGTGCAGAATTCGTTTTTTGATATATTTTTATTTTAGAAAATTGCAGTTATTTAAGATTAACAAAAAGCACACCATAATTACACAATTTCAGTGAAAATAAGCATCACAATATTTTCGAAAATTTGAAACAAACAGAAAAAATTAACTTAGTCAACAAATATTAGATGTAGTGAATTGGTTGTTGACGTACTCTGTCTCTAGGTTTTATGGTTTTCTAATATTTTCCGATATTTGGTAATCTGTGTAAAACATATTAAATTGAATTTTAAGATGACTTTCGCGTTTCTTAACATTTTAAAAACTTTTTAAATTTCTTTCAGATTTATTGTTTTTTTGTTTACTTAATTAAATCGTAGAATCATATTTTGCATTTTTATAATGAAATAATAGAAAGGAAAGCGTTTTATAGCGTTTAAATCCTCACTTACTCAATCGGTCCCTTGATTCCTTCTTTTCATGTTTCGGGACAGCGACAGAAGTATTTTCTTTCATTCAACCGCTTACGATAGCCGAATATGGCAAATTGTAATATTTTCATATTAATTCTTTTCTCATCCTACGAGAAGAAAGAGGAAACATTTGTCTACATAATTTGCCTGAGTTTTTCATCTTGTTATTTTTGTACCGTCAAATATTTTCCATACGGATATTTTCCACTGATTTTTATTGGGATTGTCCTAGATATTATTATTTATTATATGTGTGATTTATCTTTCGAATTTTGTAAGTATTTGTCGTTGTGGTAGCATTTCCCCAAATGTTCTTGTGAACATCTTTCCTAGTCTGGACTTTACTTAAAAGAAATATAATCTGAGTACATTGCCTTTTAGCACTGATTTTTCAAATAAATATTTTTCATTCTTTCCAGTAACAAATTTTGCTGCCTTGTGTGGCATGAAATACTATCCGTTCCAAATAAGTGCAAAGTGGAGCAGCACTTTAAAGCAAGTATCATATTTATGCAAAAGGTATTCGCTTGAAAAGATCATTACAACAGAGTTTAGTGAAAATAATTGACAAGGAACTAATATTTTTCAAAGTAACCAATACAGAAAATTCAAAGCTAACCGGAATAATTTTTGGAAATTCCAAATAAATTGCTGTTGCCTGAAAATCCTTCGCGGAGAGTTTTCATCGAGATGTACATGCTAATTGCCATGCTAGACTGATGAACAGAGGAAAGGAAGATATTCTTGAATGTCAGTCTCTCAAGGATAACGATATTGTCGGCATTAATGCATATTTCACTGAGGTTAAATCTGAAATCGAGAGATTTTGCTTTTATTCACCAGCTATGGACGAAAGTACTGACTGACAAGATACAGCACACCAGCTTTTCTATTTGAGGAATCCATAAAAAATTTGATATGTTTGAAAATGTTTTTGGCATGTTTTGTCGCGCAACCGGAAAGAAATGAAACCATTGTACGTTCCGATCTTCTTCAGGCGATATAAATTGTAATTTGGAACCGAATCGTTTATTTAGTCCACGGGGTTAGATTGCCATACCATTTGTTGATATCTCAGTTTCAGTTCATTCATTTTAGTAACTCAACACTTCAAGTTTTTGTTCCGCTTACTGTAGTTAGATATTGGATTCAGAACATATTGCGTCAAGTCACTTTTTAGATTACTTCAACCAACATATATCACCTGAAGAAGGTCAGAGCGTACAACGGCCGAAATGTCGTGAGTATGGCATTAAAGATGAGTTCAACTGTCCGAACGATGTGAAAAGCATAATTAGTCGCACTACTTCAGAAATATTGACAGATAAATAAGAAAGAGTTATATTAAACATTGACAATGATTTTACAAATTTAATTATCAAAAACAATGCAGAATATTTTTTTTATTAAAACTTACATCCTTTGGCTATTTGATACGATTTGTCTTCATGTAATTCAAGCTGAGAGCAAATAATGGTAACTTGTTCCAGAATCAGGAAACTATTCTTTGAAGTCAATTACCAAATCTGAATTTGATTAAACACAATGAAGAGAAACAGATTCCATTTCAATTTCCAGTCACTTAATACTTTCGGATAGGTTCTTCAGGACATAAGCGATCATGACCCTCCGCATTTTCCTGTCCCTTATAGCTCTTAATGACTTTAGTCTATTTGTTATTTTCCTCAGATCCTGATCTACCATGTTCCTCTGTTCTTTTTTCTCCCTCAAACTGTCACGTGAGGATCAAATTTTCCAAACCCTCCTTCCTCATCACGTGCTCCTGAAATTTCAATTGCCTCTTCCTGCTGTTAAATATAAGATTAATTTTACTAATTCTCTCCGAACCTCATTGTATCTCACATGTTCGCTCTTTGGTATTCGAGAAGGTTAAAGCCTTTAAATAATGATAGCTTGATCAGAACAGCACAGTCATTCTTCACAGGAATTCTTAGTAAAGATATGAAAAAAAAAGAAAGAATCACGATTTGGCAATATTAACATGCGTCTGTAGAAAGTGTAAGTTTTAGCGTCCTTAAAATCTCCTTATAATCTTTAATGAAAAATTAAATGTAGAACATACATTCAGATGATAGAAATTAACTGGTACAAATTCGTCTACATGAAATTGTAATGTGAATTGGTCGTGTAATGACATTTGAATTCTAACCTGTGTTTAATTTAGTATTCTATGCCTACCGCTAATACGTTGGGTAGAAATCTTTGTAATATAAACGTTAATGGAAATGCTCTGGGATGAAATAAATAATCCTCTTCGCTAGACATATTTTTTGTGCACAGCCATTTTAACTCATTGCCGACATCGGATACTCTCGGACTTGCCGATAGAGGTCTCTCTATTACTCTGATTCTAATCTATTCCATTTTTCAAAAGATTTTCCGACATAATTACTCACGGAAAGCAAAAATATGATAAATATATATATCACTGACTCGTTAATATCACATACGTTAATGTTTAATATATGGGATATAATCATTATTCCTGTTGTGTCGGAAACCTACCACCCCTCTTGAAGATGAACTTGTCTGCTAGCAAAGACTTTATATAGTGGCACGTTGAGAGACAGAAGAGAGAAAGTTCTTGGCTGCGGCTAGGGAGCTGTGCTGTCGAACTCTCCGCCTCGGCGGAGAGGAACTCGGACGGGGCTTTGTCGCAGGGCAAAGTTTCGTCCGGGGAGGTTGACAGTCCCTAGAACCCGTGTATACGGGTTCTAATGGGCATATTTTTGGCCGAGCCTACGGGCTCGGGGAACCCACACTAAATCGGCCTTGTGCCACATTCGACACATGTGGGAGTGTTGTTGAATCCAGAAAGTTCTTGGCTGAGCTAGTTATAGACTACTCAGGCGATTTCTGTACCTTTCACCAACCAATAAAACCCTTTTTATTGTTACGTGTTATTTGTCGTTTGTCTCTAGAAACCCCAAACTAACATCATAACAATTCCTAAGACACAAAATAGCCATGGAAGAAAATAGATAATAACCAATTAGGAATAACTGCATTAAAAATAAGCTGTTCATGAGAGGCTACTTACTTCTCGTACTTTCGGTGTGGCTCTCCATGGCTTTCTCTACTTCATTAGTCTAAACAATATTTGTCTACTTCCCATTCTTCCTAATTGTGTTGTCAATTTACACTATCACGTTAGGTCGATTACTCACGATTTTTGTCCCTCTTAATTTTAATATGTCCTGTGAGCTTCAAGTTCTCCAAGATCTATTTCCAAATTATGCGTCCCAGGATTTCTGTCTTTTACTGATTCTGAATATAAATGTCCTCTTCGTTCCGATGAAAACTTCATCTTTGCTAACGTTCTGTCCATTGTCTTCTGAATAACCTTTTGTTTTGGGTCTCCTCTTGATATGTGAAAAAATTGGCCAACATTCACAGCCATATAGGACGATTCACATTACATAGTAGTGCAGCAGTATCTGTTATTACAAAAGATATTTTACCGTTATAGGGTCATTAGCTTTTGAAAGTCATATTTTGTTATTCTATTGATACTTCGAATTGCAGTGACATATCGTCTTTTATAAGAATTCTATCATTCTGTAACTCTTGATTTTGACGTCTGCAATAATTTCTCGCATATTGGGCTGTTCCTCTGGCTATTGACGATACTTTGTTTTCTTACAATTGGCGTTTCCTACAGGTTATGGATTTTTGAAATACCGAAAGAAAAGAACCCATTAGAAACATCAAGCTGATTACTTCATCATCATCATTATCATCATGATCATGATGACCTCTCTATGGGAGGTCAGAACTCTATTGGCAACCCCTTTCCACACCGTTCGATCCTGTATTGCTATCTCCTAGTTCCCCAACATCCAACCCTAAGTCCCAAGCTATGGTCTCTGGTAAAGTCAATTTTAGTGAGAACACATCCTGAAGGGAGCCATAGGATTTTGTTTTGGTTTTGTTTGTTTTACGATATATCAACCACAATGGGTTATTTAATGCTGACAAGATTTCTATTGCTGGTAATAGTTTTTTCTAAAAATGTATTGATAGTAATATTTTTTCCAAAAATGCATTAATTTATTAAAATCTATTTTTACACTTTCATAGTGTTTTTACCGCAGTTTGTTGGGGGGGGGTCAAGTATTTTTCCATAGCTGGGATCCTAACAGGTGCTTCTACCCCGGATGGGGGTGGTCATGGGAACACCAGCAACTGACAGGTAGTTCTACTCTCCTCAATACCTCCTGATCAGAGGCCTTGCTGTCGGACATAGTTTATCATCTTATCCAGGACGCGGATGCCATAGGAGTATGTATGAGACGAATTCTCTATTCGCTTGATGGCAGTGGCCGGTAAAACTGTAATCATTTTTGTTTGAGCTTAAGAGAGACTTGTTTCAGTTCGCCGTAAATTGTGTTAAGCGTTGGATGGTATCTCCAACTGATGTTCTGGATTTTTTCTAAATAGATCTGTATATGTTCCATCGAGTTGACTGTCAAGTCGAACATATAATGTCCAAGATTCTGATCCATACGGTAGGGCTGAATACTTGACTAAAGGTTCAACTACATTTCCATTAAAAATTATTTAGGAAATAAGATTTGATCTGGTTTGATTGATTCATTTTTACGGTTTATCAACCCTTTGTGTGTTATTTGAAGCCAGAAAATATTTTTAGATTGTAAAAATTATTTTTGGATATAATAATGATTTACTGATGAAATGTTTTAATAATTAACCCATATCTGGGGGTGAAGAGTGGATTTATACTTATCCCAATGTTATTTGCGCGTATGTGACCCTAACCAATCAGACGGGAATTGGAACTAGACTATTCGATTAACAATTCTAAACCATTATCTATTATACCACTGACACACCTGTTTAGAGTATCTGGTATTCCCAAGCGGTCATCAATTTAGGTATGAGCAGGTTTGACTTTGCTTAACTTCGGTGATCCAATGAGAACCGGTGTTTCAATGCGATCTGGCCGTAAAATAGGTAATGAGAGCTATGGGCAGTAGAAATAAAAAGTGCCGAGTGAATTCTAATGACAAAAAGTCTGTTGACATCTAGTGAGCGAAAAAGAAACCCAGAAGCCAAAGAAATTGGGATGAAATATGAAACAGGAACAAATATTCTAAAATAAAGGTAAACCAAGCAAACATAGCGGAAAAAAAAACGATGCAGAAAAGGAAGAAACTCCTACCATCCCATTGAAGTAAGAATAGCGAAACCTAAATGCAAAATCAGAGATTGAAAATATCAACCAACAGCGTCGAATGATCTGATATACGAGGTGCAAGATTGGTGGCACGAAACCTCGTCAAATTGGACGAACATAGCAAACTGGTGAGGGAAATCAAATTTGAATTATAATCTTAGAAATATAGACACATGAAAAACACAGGACTAAAAAAGAATGGATCCCCACAAGATTCTGTGATGCATGCAAACATAAATCATAATGAATTGGATGAATATCCTGGAGGGAATATAGCAAAAGGAACAAATGAATGAAGTCATAATAATAAAAAGTAATAGAACGATGAAGAGTGAATCGATGCATGTTGAAATGAATGAAGGTTTAACAAATATAAGTCTCAAAGCAGAAACAATAGAATAAAATCAAAATCTCCACGCGAAATCTCTCTTGAACGAACACGTAGACATTAAAAGAAATTGAAACAAGCAGTAGATGGTTAGCAAACATGTATAAAAAATCTCTTAATTCTTATTTTTTTCTAAATTTTCTTAATCCTTTCACCTCAAACTAAGATGTAAGGTATTTATCATTGGTATCACGCAAGATAAAATGTCTAGATGCCATAGTAAAGATATTATGTTGATAATATGATATTAGTTAACTCAGTTTTACAATAGTAAAGAATAAAGAGAAAATTGAACAGAAATTGTTAAAGTAAATTCCTAATAACACAAGATATTTAATATCCTTTTGACGTTAGTTGATGAAATATTTCCAAAAATCAGGTAAAAAATAGATTTCGGGAAGTTACAAAAGTAATTTTTCCAAATAAAGGGTTATTTGGATTAATTTTAAAATAAATTTACTATAGAAAAACTGGAAATCATGCCTGATAACTGAAACAGAAATGTAAATAATATAATTAGCCAAATACCAAAACATGTATTGGTTCAAAATTATACGAATAATATTTGAGCTAAATTCTTGAAACCTGTTCTCTATGCTTATCTAACATTCAAATTTCCACTCATCCTAACAAAGAGTTTATTTATTTGGCAGGTGTGAAAATGATACTGTTCATTATTTTCCTTAATGTCTCGCCATTGAAAACATTATCTATTAACACTAAAGGTCTTTCTTTTCTTTAATCGGTTTCCCGTCATGCAATGCACTAAAGACACTAAAGACACTAAGACACAAAGGGTTATAGAGTGTGGCAGAATTACGAAAATAACTATTAATAATGAGCTGGAAGAGGAACGAAAAATCAGGAGAAACAGTAGATAGCGGTTGACATTGCAATTAAATTTTTGTAGGTTAAATTTGGCTGCGAAGCATGAAGCAGGAAGGGAGTTCTACAGGCGATAATTGCGAGAAAATAAACTATTAGCAATCAATTTACGATTATATCTAGCCAGCTCAATTGCAATTTGATGAGATCTCTCCGCCAGTCTAGTACTGGGCTTAAATTTTAAAAGTCTAAGTGTCATACCGAAGTGCTCACCCGGATATTTATTATGAAAGCATTTACAGAAAAAAAAACCAAAAACACAGAGGCGGATTTTCGGTGGTTGGAAAGTAACAAGCCCTCAGATTAGGACCGATAATATTTCTGATTCTTCTTCGGATTATATTAAGGAGCTTAAGGTAAATAGTATAGGGACTAGACCATATGTGACAGCAATATTCTAAGCACAGACGAATGGTGGACTTATAGATAGGTAAGATTGATTCTGGAGAACAGAAACTGTCTCACACGACACGGGGAAAGAAATTACTTAGCAGCTAGACTAGCAATGGAATCAATATATTCTTTCTACTTCATATCATCTGAGAATGTTAGCCCGAGAAGGCGCAACAAGTCATTTTCCTTGAGGTTACCGAGTGTTAGAGAATATGAGAAAAAAAAGAAGAGAGAAAAGTAATAGAACAAGAATAAGGAAGAAAGTAGATATCTATCGGCATTGCGTTTACATGTTTGGAAATCAAAGTTGATTGGAAAGTAAGAAAGCAGAAACATTTCCACAAGCAAGAACTCCGACAGAAAATGGTTAGCATACTACATTCGATATGCATGAGATTCACTCACATGAATTCATTGAGAAAAAGTTTCTCAGGACTTGTTGAGGACATGCCTTTTTAATCTGGGTCAGTCAAAAAATCGTTTGGTGAAGGCAGTATCAGAGAGGTCACCATTTGTTTATGAAACCTGACCTGATTGAATTTGAAATATTAGTCTACCTCGAAATAGATTATCATTCAATTTGTAAAATGATAAAAATTTACCAAGTCTTGGAAGGAACTGACAGTTAAGGTTTTTTAATCATTTAACTGCTTGCAATTCAGTAAAGCCACTAAAACTGTTGGGTGGGGTACATAAAGAGAACATATATAAGAAAAGGAAAAACTTTATTAAGGAGCGGAAACACAAAAAGAACAGGAATTAAGAAGAAAGAGGATAACTAATGACATTTTCATCTACATTTTTGAAGATCAAAAGAGTCTGGAAAGCAGGAAGCTCGTAGAGATTTCCACCATCGAAAAGTGCGAGAGAAGAACCTGTTAGTATAGATCTTACGGTTACATCTAGACATTTCAACTGTAGCAAGATGAGACTTTGCCGTCAAGAGGAAAGTAATATTTATTTTGAATAATGCAAAAATGTGACACAAGGCCGAGATGTTACCTTAAACTTAGCTAGCCTCGAATACTGTCCCAAATATACCTCAGTATTTCTGACGCGAAAAAATACATTTTTACTTATCATTCTTAGTCACGATAATACCTCAAGGTCTTTATGTAGTCCTTACAAATTCCCATATGTAAAATTTGTCTATGGTGGAGGATAAATAATAACATTTAAAAATGCAACCCCAATGAATATTTACAATGAAAACATAGAGGAATGTTCAATAACCATGGAAATATTTATAGGAAATGCACAGGGAAGCTACGCTGCGGAGGCGGTAAAGTGACTGAAGCCAAGATGACAATGACAATTATATTGCGTATTCGTCTTTGGATTTTATTGAATTATTGAAGAATCATAGTGCATCAAATTAAATTCATCTATTCTAAGAATACGATCATGAACACTTTTTCCTGAATATTGGTTTGAGATTATAGCCAAAGTGGAAAGCACTAGGTTCAGATGGAAAATACGGATATTGATAGAAGATATTCCCCATACTACACAATAATGTCTTAGAAAATTAATGAAGAAATGAATAATTCCAGATTATAAGGCCAAGGAGAGAACTATAATGATCCAAAAGAACAAAAAAGGAGGCAACCAAGTGAGTAAATAAAGACCGGAAAAGATAAGGAAAAAAACAAACAAAAGAAACAATTCACCATTAATTATAAGTAGAAAGTATTGCTAGAATGAGGGACAAAATCAGAATCTTACTCTATTTTACAGAGATTAAAATCAAACAAGTAAAGGAAGTGGGAATTGTTATAACAGACGATGCAAATCTTAAACACAGAAAACATTGGGATAGCGAAATATGTGTTCCAAAGACTAAAAAATGCTAAGAAGAAGATTCAATGAAAAATAATTGAGATATTCTTGCAATTCAAGCATGCTTAATATGTTCATAATATTTACATTCAGTCGTCTTTGTCTTGGTTGTTATTATTACAAACTTTCGATCGTAGCCTGCAAGTAAGTCTTTTTCAAGTATCTGTCAAATCAGTTAACAGTCAGGGAATATCGAACTAGATACATTATTTAATATACGTGGTTAGATATTTATCGTAGGGATGTCATATGTCTATAGATATCGTTTCTTGTTCTTATTTAGTGATATTTAGTTATTACTTGACTTGGTCACACTATAGTTCGTAGTACTCAATTTGTCGAATGAATCTACTCAGCTATTTTTCTGTTGGACTATCCTGAAATGTTAGCATTAAAACTAATTCTTTGAAGTACTTTTCCTACAGTGTAGAATATTTAATAAGAAAATTAATGGATTAGTTGATTGGTTGATTTTCATTAGCATAATATCAACCTCCAGACTTAATGCCGAAATCTAAATATATTTTATTTTGTGGCTTCAACTCAGTCGATCTTTACAAATCTGACATGTGTCCGTGCATTGAATGCTGTTGCTATATCTGGCCTGGTGCTCCTGCTATTCATTGATGAAGGATCTGCAATGTAATTGATCCTGTCCTGGTATCTCAATTGCAGTCACATTCTTACCGACTTGACGTGGCTTTTCTACGAATATTTTCATAACAACTACTTTGACGAGCTTTTTTGCCTGGTGCTCCAACTACTTTAATTTACGCGTGGTACTAGATTTTCATTGATGTCCAACCATTTTACTGCAGAAATTGTTAAATGTAACCGCCACTTCCCTTCCAACAATTTATTTTCCCGAAATTCCCGCCATTGGAACTCCTTTCCATCAATAATTTAAATGCAAAATCAATCGGCATCTTTTATGTTCTTGAATACACTTCATTTTTTATCATTTCTTCAATCATCACTATACTCAGTCTTTTCTCTCTGTAATCCCATGCGTGCTACTGGCATTCCGTCTTGCTTGGGGTAAAATAATTATATATATATATATATATATATATATATATATATATATATATATATATATATATATATATATATATATATATATATATATATATATATTAACAACGATACATCTTATAGGAAAATGATGAACAATACATTTTATCACTAGTTGAAGACATACAATTGTTCATTATTTTCCAATAAGTTGTATCGTTTTTAATTCTACTATAAAATGTACTGCAGGTCATTTTGATTGGAAAATATATTGGTGGTTATTTTACTATAAATATCTATTGTTGGTAATAATTTATATAAAATAATGTATTGCTGGTATTTTACTACAAAAATGTATTTTAGTGGTGAGTTTTCTAACACTCTGCCCCTCAAAATCTATAATCCCTTGATCTGAGGCATTGCTCCCGGATTTAGTTTAACATCATATCCAGGAATTTAAGTGATGCAAACAAAAAGAAAAGGAAAAATTATCTAAAATGAAATTGATAAGATTATATACACAAAGAGTATAAAAAACAATTTGAAATTTAGAATTCTCAGCTTCTCTATTTTCTACATAAGGGGAGTCGCACAAATATAAACAAATTCAGTCCAATGACGTTCTAAAGAACGAAACGCGTCCCATGAAAACCTTTTTCACTTTGTCATACATCTCTCTCTCAATTTCTTCTTGGTATATAGACATTTATATATCGTTATCCCATATATTAGGGTTATAAAATTGTAAATACTGAGATATATTTTTTGGCTAAAGTATGTGTAATTATATGTTTTCTTCCCTTTGTCATACTTTAAAAAACAAAGAAATAATTATTTTATTTTTACAAACTCGATCTGTACCTAAAACAACCCATCTGGTTTCCATCTGCAACATATAAAAACAAATGCTTAAATCTACAAACAGATAAGATTTAGAATACATACGCACACACACACAAGGACATATATATATATATATATATATATATATATATATATATATATATATATATATATATATATATGCGTATATTTCTTGCAAAATAGTTGTTGCGATAGTAATATGGGGAAAATCACGCAGCAGACAATTAAATTTGAAAAAGAACTTTGAAAACTTCCAAACAAACATGACTTGAATATGGTGTCTCTCCAAAACACGAAGAAAATTACTCAGTACACCAAAACATCGATATTTGAAATTATATGTACATAAGAATTATAATTTTATCTTGTTACGAAACGATTGTAATCGAATGTCTTTCTGTGTTCAAATATAGATGTATCAAAAATATGTTGGATTTCTGAATAATTATGAATCGTATTTGTTTTTATCTTTTATTGTTATTTGTTCACCTTAATTGTAAATGTCCCCATTTCAATACATTGAAGTTGAAACTGAGGTTAATTAATGATTTAATTCTTTTGGCAAATGACGTTGAGCTCTGTTTTAGCAATATCAATAGATAGAATATATAGTTTGATTTGATGTTTTGAACCTAATAGAGTCCTGAATTTTACTTTTATATTACTGTCTGATTAAGAGAAATTTACAAGAGTTTTACACAGGAAGTCTGTTTTCTAATATCTAAAATTTCAGATCCGATCTCTAATTGTTTCTCCATGTGCTAATTTGTTGCACACACACACACACACACACACACACACACACACACACACACACACACACACACACACACACACACACACACACACAACTCGGAGTTCCATGCAATTTGCAATCTTTAGGTGCAATTTTTAGCTTTACGTCGTTTGTTTAATATTTCCAGTTATAGTGAGATATTTTATTCTTAGGGTAGAGTAATGAATTGTAGTTATTTCTTACGGTATAATATATAAATATATGTATTTGTATACGAACGCTTGCTCTTGCATTTACCTATATTTATCCATTTGATCATATATATATATATATATATATGAATGAATAAAAAGAGACGTGATAAAAATATACTTAACCGACGTGTTTCGTCATTCGAGGGACTTTATCAAGCCAATGTCGGATTTATTATGCTGCACGTTCATTCATTTACTGGCAGTAAATGTCGGTAGTTTAACTGTGTTTAGATTTCAGGATCCTGTAATGAATTCAGAAATGAATACATCGTATTTTCCCCGATGTAGTAACAAACTCATTCGAAACTGTCGAATTTTTGACCTTCACTAAGTTGATATGGAACAAATTTACTGAGTTTTTCACCGTGCTTACTTTAGTGAAATGGTCCGATATTGTGGAAAATATGACACCCATTATCTGTGCCATTTCTCTAACACTTTGACATGGATTAAGTTCGATTAGTGTTTTCAAATGCTGATTATCATTTACTGATGGATATCCTCTACCACTTTGGTCTTCATGCCTCGTATCGGCCCTGCGGAGAATTTTCACAAACCAGCGCCGTAATAGCCGAGCATAAGTGGATGCTTCACTCCCTGCTCTGTTGATGTTAGCAGCATTACTTTGAGAAGACTTATGACCAAGCTTGAACTCATGCAGAAATGCATCTGTTAGCGCATCTGTATTTTACTTCATCAACATGAATGGTATATAATGCATTAACTAAATTATAGAAACAACAAAAATAAACACTAAGTATGAGTAATAAATCTTTATGCAAATGTTAGAACACAAGACGTTTATTCTAAAATCTGAATTCATTTTCCGATCAAGTTAATATAATACTTAATGGCGTCAATCCTAAAAGTCATTATGATTTTCTGCAAACGTTCAAAGATTACCCGGCAGATATATGTTAGGAAAAGTTTGAGGATGTTCGTGTCCGGAACCCAGTTATATTCTCCGATGATCTGGACTAGTTCATAGGAGATGGAGAAGTCTCTGCACTATCTGTCTTGAACATAGTTTTTGTTGAGAGGACTAGCTGCTCTTTATGGTGGATATTGAAGTCAGCGCAGATATGAAAGTTGGCCTAGACGAACTGAGTGATTAAATTGCCAATCTACTTAGATATTCGGTCAACGGTTACCGTCTCTTCGTCATGAGGACGATAGAGAACAAAGACTATGTGGTACTATGGATAAGTGTCACGCCGAAGTAAATATACGGTAGATCATGTTCCTCGTTTGTTTTTTTGTGTGTGTGTGCCTACCACAGGTAATATCGTCCTTGATGTAGGCTACAAATCCGTGTCCGTGATGATTTAGGTGATCATGTGTGGCAATAAAATGTGAGTAGCCTGGGATTTTAATCAGGAAGTAACAGGAGATCTAGTTTGGAAAGTTATAATATAGACCATATCATGTTGGTGTAGGAGATGGTAACCGTGGGGTCTACATTTTTAGGTTGGGTTTAATAGTTTTTGTTTATTTGTATTTTGGTTGTTTTCAGTACGCATTGGTTGGTGGAAGACTAGTAGGGAGAGGGGCGCAAACACGCGCAAGTGTTGCATGCTTAAATAACCTGGAGACAATCGTCCAGAGATACAGCCGCAGCAGTACACCTCATCATGGCACCGAGAATCTGGAACGGAGACTACTTCTAGAAAGCATTCACAAAAAAGGTCTGTACAATATACCCAATATTATACACTGTTGATAGGATATTCTCCTTCTGAGTTACGCGAAGGTTCGGATACGTGACTATCAAGCGAATAAAGCCAAAACCCAGAAAACGCCTACCTTCAGTACCCTTAATGAAGGGACAATTAACCCAGGAAAGAAAATACTTGCGTGATGCATCGAGTGGATATGTCGCGTCTACCCAGAAGTCAATGCAACGGAACTCTACCTTGGGTCAGAATCATCGAACCGCTGCGAACCCTAAAGATACCGAAATAAGCTCGCTCATGTGCTTCAGGACTAAGAGTCCCAGTGGGAGAAGTGCGTAGCGAGAGTTGTTAGGGGAGGCATGTGCATTCTCTACCCTCATTTGAATTAGTACAGTAGATGCGTACACGTGCTGAGTCTCCCAAAGTGTAAGTTATCTGTTCAATAGGAAAAATAAATTCAGGCTTACAAAATAAAATCATTATTGATCGGAGGGGAAGTTTTAAAGTGTTAAGTTAGTACAAGTTTCAATAACGAATTTTGGGGAGGGAAAGTGCGTAGACTCCAGCGTCAGTAACACAAGCTAGAAAACATACCATTAAATATATGGGTCTCGGAAACTAACAATAAATTAATGTGCAAGTAATTATGCAGACGTTAGCATATATATATATATATATATATATATATATATATATATATATATATATATATATATATATATATATACATATATATATATATATATATATATATATATATATATATATATATATATATATATATATACACCTACTGTGACAAATATAACTGAAAATTTAAAACAAAGAAATGCAAAGAAAACAAAAAATACTAGGGTTTAGGATAAATGCATATACTAAGGTGAAAGTTAAACAAAAAGAAACAAAAAGCAAAGACTCAGAAAAGTGATTAGAATTAACAACATACATTGTAACAAGCGAAGGTTTCTGGATGTTTCATTCAACCAATATTAAAGCAGCAGCTTTGGTTGGGTAGAGACAAAACTTAAATATCTCAGGTCAAATGATGTCGGGGTTTGTGCATGTTTGTGCATTATTGTATATTTCAGATTTTACTGCCTCAAATTCTATGTATTGTTTTGGATATTCGATAACCCTTCAGTAATTCTGCAGAAATGCCTCTCTACAACATTCCATCCTTTGTAATATTTTTTGTCTATTGTCCCTCAAAATTCCTATTCTACCATCACTTTATACTATCTCATTTGGTAGTTTACTCGATGTTTCTCTTCGTCCCTCTTGGCTTAGAATTTTCTGTATCAAGTTTTCCAAAACATCTTTCCTTTTTTCTATTCCACCCACATCCTGTTCTGCCATTCACTCGCTCTTCCCTCTGTTCCTCAGTGTCAATTTCTCCAGTTCGCCTTTCGCTATTACGTGTCATATTTTAACTGCTTCTTTCTAATTTTAAATATAAGTGTCCTTTTTGTTTCCCTTTTGCTTAGATATTCAACGTTGTTTACACGTTCCGTCCACGGTATTCTCAGAATCCTTCTAGAGAACCATATCCCTTTTGCGCCAAGTCTCCATTTCATCTGTGGGCAAATTATCCAGCATTCATTGCCATTATGAGGATTGATATTGCGTAGGGGTTCAACACTAAGTTTTGTTTCTAAAGTAATTTCCATGATTCTCAATTTGTTTAATTTTTGGAGGGCATTTTTGCTCTTTCGTTTTGGCATTATTCAGTCTTCTTGTAAGTATGAGTGTCATCTTTGAAATTTATATGAAGCTGTCTAACATATTTTTCTCAATACCTCTATTAATTGGAGTGTTTGCGTCTGGTGAGTATTTATTTTGCTTCAAAATGGTATATTTATGATTTTCTGCGTTTGATGAGCACAGGGAAAAGGATAAACACACGGACTTAGATGGAGTATATATTTGTTTGGAATTAGAATATTTTCACACTCAGCATGATTTCGTTTGATGATAATAATAAAGTACTAAGCGTAGTTTAGATGTGACACGAGACAACAAGAATATAACATCCATTGAGGCTCACTACTCAGTTGTAATTGATCAATTTTGCTAACCATTACACTACATCGAAGTACACAATATAACGATTTAGGAAGCAGCAAAAGGGAAAAAGTATGAGCTCCCCAGTGATCATCGAACTCATTACGCAGTCGTATGTATGTATAGCTGGCCACTCGTATTCGAGGATACCCGTCTACGAGGACCGGTAGCCAATCCCTATTGCAGATGCTTTCTCAGGCGCAATTGTGTTTATTCATCATCCACAGAGCCAACCTGTGGTTTATACTTCAATTATGCTGAGCAGACCTTAGTTACAGTTCTGTCAAAGAGCGTGTTATCTAGCGTGATCAACAATTTGGAAAAGGCCATCACGCTCAGGCTATCGACGGCAGGCAAAGGGTTCCGTTTACCCAATTTCACTCACAAGGATTGGGTCAACCTGTTTTATAGACTTCAGGCACCTTCCGAAGGTGTCGCACGCTAGGATCGACCCCCTTCAGTTCGATAATATCAAGAAGTCTCCTTCCTGACAAATCGACCATGGTGTGATACGAACTCATGTCTCATGATCAGAATGTGAACGCTGTAATCACACTACCACGTGCTCAGTCGTATACTTCCATGTTTACCGAACAGGAGTTGAGGGTTCTCTTCTTTCCTGTTTCGGATACAGTTTACTGGTTCTTTCTTCCATGGCTCTAATGATTTAACTGTCTTAACTTCTTACAGATCGGACTGATCAATGGATCTGACTATTCGTTGTTAAGGTACCTGGCAGCAAGAAGCTCGTTTGTTCACGTTCACAGGCGTTGCTCTGATCAAAAGCAAAATAATATTGGGTAATTGTAGTGCCATTTCGTGAATGGATAGGTGAACCTGCATGTATATCCGGTGGGCCACCCTGAAGTTACATTGCTTTTTAGTCTTAACCAATTTCTGGATAGTTTGTTTTGCCATAGACGACAAAACAAAAACTTCTTATGACAGATACAGTGAAAAGAAATACGAGTAATTCAATAATCAAAATATCACCATACTTTTCTTCTCCAATTTTAGTGGCTTTCGTTCCAATTTCTCCAATGTAAAATCTTTTCTCTTCAAAAGTTCTCTTCAAACGTTCTCCACATATCTTCACACTTTAAATTTTTCTAGCACTAGCAATGAATTCATTTGTGAATTTCACATTCGGGAAGTGCGAGAAAAGAAGTAGTTGGAGTAAAATTGGCGGTTACATTTAACTGTTTTAACGATAAAAAGGTTGAACGTAGATGATAATCTAATAGCATGCTTAAATGTATGTAGACGACAGAACAGTTGCCATGAAAATAATTGTAGAACAGACAGAGGGAAGTCACATGAGGTTTCTAAGAAAGTGACGGAAGTTGGGATGCCAAGTCAGGAACGATTACATTGAAGATTTTTGTCAAGTAACTCGGGATGAACAACTGGGGCACCATACCAGATATGGCAACAGTACTCAATGCACGGACGAATTGTAGGTTTGTAGATATGTAAGATGGACTCTGACGAGAAAAAAAACTTCTAGCACGTCGCAATGAACCAACTGTGCTTGCAGCAGATGCAGCTATTGGATCAATGTAGTTGTTCAACATCGTTACCATTCGAAAGCGTGAGGCCAAGAAAGCACAGTGAGACACTCTCCTGGATTCTAGAATGAACCATCAATTATCTCTGTGAGGGTTCAAAGAGGGTTCAAAGAGAACAGTTTCGTTTTGGAGGCGTAAAAATCTACAATCACGTCAAGTAGCTGAAGCATTCTAATGTTACAGATGTTGTCGGTAGTCAGACTTTCAATTTTTCCATAACTCATTTTCTCAGTGAATTTCGCTATTTATTTCCCTAATAAATCTGATCACGATTTTTTGTACATGATTTTTTTCTTACCTCCTCTCCTAGCTCTTGTTGGGCATCAAAACTATGTCCACTTGGCAATTCAGATCACGCTGCAGAATCTGTCGTATTTTGATTTTGGTCGTCTATTAGCAATGAACCACCAATCCACAAGACTTATTTTCGTTAGCAGCGTACTTTTGGGGATTCATTTCGAGATTAATATTCTTAACTTTCCTATCGAGAATCGTGCCATAATGCTTTTTTCATGGGTTAAAGCTGCCATCGATGCTTTTGTAAAATCTATGAAATACCAGGTGAAACCAGAAGCTTCTTCGTTCACACCAGCATGTTTTTTTCCGAGTGAACCAGTGTGATTGTTCCGGTCAATACAGACGCTTATTTTGTCTCTTCTTCATAATTGTAAACTTCTCCTCAAAGAGGCTATAGCTTTGTTTGCCGATAGAATTTTAGTTCTCCTGACAACGTAGCGGCTCTGCAATATTGTGTTAAATAATTTATCTATTCCTCCGCTATTTCAGGTGTTAATATATTATGCTTATAAAGCTGAATGTTTTGCACGTAAATGATTTTCAAATTCTACTTTTAACTAATCTCACTTACCTTTGTTTGCCTTCCACTTAGAACTGAATCTGTATTGAGAGCTTTGCATATAAATCAGTCCATAGTTTCTTTTATGAACTCTCAACTGTTTCCTCACAAAAAATGTGGATTTGATGGCACCCTACAATAATCTTTAAGAAATGTGCGTTTGAACTGATTCCTATTCTCGCTAACCTCTACAATAAATGTCTCGCTGCTTCTTGATTCCTGCTTGTTGGAAATCCTCTTCTGTAATTCCAGTCTCTAAAAAACGTCTGATTCTTGTAGCTATTGGCCTATTAGCTAGTGCGTCTTTTTGGAAATGTACAAGTGGCTCTAATTAACTCTGCATTTATTATGGATCCAACCTCACAGGGTCCTTCTTCAGGTGAGCAATATTAGTTTTGCTTCCTTGTGTCATCTGCTGATGCATTAACGATTATTGTTGAAAGTCTATAACAATCTTGAGGTAGGAATGGTGAAGTTCCGGGCTGTTTGATTATTTCGAAGGTATTTGACATCGTTTTATCTACTACAAATGTTGAAAGGTTATTGTATTTGTGGACGAGTTTTGTTTACTCATTCCATTATATCAAATCGTGAAATGAAAGATGTCTTGAAGAGGCACACTTCTAAATGTTTTTGCATTAATGCAGGTGACCCCAGGTATCTATCCTTGAACCTAGGTTGTTGCTAATTTTCATAAACACTTCCCTGATGTCATTAGATTTTAACTCGGTATCTATGCTGATGACACTATTTACTCCTGACTTAAATGTAAGTCTGATCAGACCGATAACGTCAGATTGGCAACTGATCTAGAGAAGTTATCGTCATATTTAGATGAAGCAACGAACGGACATTTAATTCTAACGCCTCCAAAATGAAACTGTTCACTTTTAATGTTCTGAGAAAACACTTTATCAACTTAATCATCATGGCTAACTTTCATTTAAAAGAGAGAGACTCGAAAAATGTTTGCTGCTGACAGGAAGTGGAAATATTATATTGAGTTAATTGCGATGTCTGACCCTAGGAAAGTTGATCACTGTGTGGTGCTAGACAATCTTTGCTTGACAGAATCTATCTTACAAATTTATAAGTCTGCTATTTGTCCATGTTTTGAATATTGCTATAACATCTGATCCTCCTGCTATTTATTTAGAAACTCTTTATAAAATCCCAGGAAGAATCTGCAATGTTATTGGTTCAAAACAGACATCTCGGCTTCATTGAATTTCCAACCACCGTAATGTAGATTTCCTCTGAAATCTGAATAACTATATTACCAAGATTTTATGAATTAAAGCGTAATACTAGTTTGGCGGTATGGTATCATCATATTACAGTTGAAATGGCTGGTAGATGTAACCGTAAGTTCTATGCTGACTGTTTCTTCTTGTGAAACTCACTTAATAGTGTTTTTTTTCTTTCTTATATTTTCCCACACTTAGTAACTTTTTGTGCTTTAGTGACTTTATTGATTTGTTTGGTGTTAAAGGATTTAAAAGAATAACCTAATTAGACAAGCTTGCTAACTAGTACACAACATCGAAGTGACGAATATATAGTGTTCCAAGCATAGTTTAGATGTGGCATATGGGAAAAGAGGGAACGGAAAAACCAAGTGAGGACTCATTATTCAGTCGTAACTGATCTACCGAGACAAACTTGCTATTACATCACATCGAAGTTCTAAAAATATAGTGAATTACACAGCACATGTGAGGTGGCACATGGCCGAAAGTATGGAGCACTTATTATGGATCGAACTCAATATTCAGTCGTTATTGAACTAGCGAGACAAATTTGCTTACAATTACACTTAAAAGACAAATAGTATCAAATGTGGCGGTTTGCTAAACAGATCTTAAATGTGTCAAAAGTTTTAAGACTGTCGCACCACGTGAGAAACGGATTCGCTACTAACTTGTAATTAATGTTCGACTCATTATGCGTTAAACCCCCTGACGAATTTGAAAATACATTATCTACTGTCAATATATTGTTCACGCTGACAGCTAATAACATGAGTGAGCCCATGCTATATGTGTCCATCTACATGCTAGTGTCGATATATATGTGCACATGCACATGCTGTAGGTTCCCTTCTCGCCTGATCAAAAATTGATGGAAATGCCCATAAGTTCATAAAGCGTACCAATGTGATTTGTAATCATTCGTTTCTGCCGTTCAGTATTAATTCTAAGATACTTAAATCTGTCTGGATTCCTTGTGGTACCAGTTCTTTTCAAAAACAAATTAATACCAAATGAAATAGAATCACATTGAAATCAAACAAATTTAGAACTTACGTAGATATGAGCAGTCTAATGACATAGGCATACGCAGGTAAATCCCACACAGTATACGTGCACAGGAATTCATTTCGGTTCTAATATCAGTGAATGCGCAGAGCATATATATATATATATATATATATATATATATATATATATATATATATATATATATAAATTACTTAATTATATATATATATATATATATATATATATATATATATATATATATATATATATACACATTGTATATATTATATATATAAAATAATTATAATATATTTATGTATATAGCTGGTCACTCGTATACGAGGACACCTGGCTAGCCAATCCCTATTGCAGACGCTTTCTCAGGTATTAATGCATTTGTGTTTATTAAACACCGACAGAACACAGATATGGATTATACAGCAATTATACTGAGCTGATCTTAGTTAGAGTTTCTGGGAAAGAGTGTGTTGACCAGCCTGATCAAAAATTTGAACAAGGCCAGCACGCTCAAGCCCTCAGCGACAATGGTTTGTGAGTTCGTGCTAGCAATATATATATATATATATATATATATATATATATATATATATATATATATATATATATATATATATAATGTGTTTGGAGTGATGGCGAGATTATGCCTACATTTATCTTCTCAAACGGCCTTAGACTCAACATGGAGCCCTACATCAATTGCTTTAAGTGCTGCCCTGGTTCAAGACGATTGCTTCTGGAAGTCCATTTCTCTGACAACCGGATCTGCACCATGCCACACAAACAGAACCCAGTCATGACTGTGTGAGTAAGTGTCAGGCAATTTTTCTGACCACATCACGCCTTACATATAGCCACCTAACTCCTCAGACAGTAACCCCCTTGGAGACCAATGAAACTTCAAAAAGAGTCTTTAAGCATGTATTATGGCAACATTTACCAACTTAAACAAGGCGACCTTTCAGAAGAGATGCTGTATTTTCCGAAATCGTCGAGAGGCCGTAGTTGAAGCCAATAGCGATTTTATTGAACAGAATTACTCATTCGTATACACATATTGTAAAATATATCTGTTAAAATAAGATGTCAGTCCTATTTTGATTTTTGCGTAGACAACAATTCATCCATCACGCTGGATGTTTTACATTTCAGTCATGTGCGAGACGAAATCAAATATTTAAATGCTGCAACGTTTGTGAAAACGCAATAAATGTAAGGCCTGTGTGCAAGCGAGGATGTACAAAAGCATATATTGAGTGTAATATACAGCCCATCTCTTTTTCCTTTTATTGAAATGATTATTTCATGACATGTATAAACTGTGTGTGTGTTCACATATACGTATTTACCTACTAGGATACATGAACAATTACTTTTGTGTGATGCTCTATGTTCGAGCTATTTTGTATATTATTGTGTATATGGAAGTGCATATAGGCGCGTGCCCGATTAGCCAGAATGTTCCCTTTGTGAAAACGGGACCCGGGTTCGAATATCACCATGGTTGATGCTATCCTTCTGGGGAAGTAATCCGATACTGTAAAAGTGTCTATAAACAATAATAAATGTCGACCTACGCCTTGTGAGTTAAACATTTTAGATGGATGTATTGGAAGCCGTCTATGGCTGTGATAATACAAAGTCACAAGGTGTCATGTCCGAGGGTTTGAGCCCATTGTCTTCAATTGGTTTGAGCCTATCTGATCAGAGATTTTAACTAAGGTTGGCTCTGAATATTTCCAGCAGTATAAACCAAAGTGATCCCCGTGAGTTTTGAACGTAAAAATATGACAGAGTAGGCGTCTGCAATAGTGATTGGGCATCTGCCTAAGAACACAATATTGTGATTAAAATGAGTAGATGAGTAATTTGTATTTTTGTAAATTTTACATTCTTTTATTTATTACAATATTGTATAAAAAAATAAAAATAAAACATATTAATATTTAATTTTTCACCGCGTGAGTGTACAGCTAAATACAAATATTTGTTGTCTTCTGTGCCATCAGGATAAGCAAGATCCTAAATCAATGCTATATTTCTCAAGTGGGAAAGGTATGAACCCACTTCTTCTCCCCACCTCTGCTATGTTAAATAGCAGCAAAAACATTGGATGATAACTGGTTTACCTCAGAACGAAATGGCAAAATACAACTGAAAACATCTGCCTCGTCAGTCATGTATCGAAAGATACATGATCGCCTAAGCATGGCACATAACGATAACTATATATTTATATAACTATAACTATATATTTATATAAATATAACTATATATTTATAACGCATATCACATAAATATAACTATATATTTAGGCGTATTTAGCTGGGAGAATAGTATAGTTTCATATGCCCCGAAATATAAACAATCAAATAAATTTAATCTAATCTCATTTTAAGCCATGCTTTATAAAGAAGTTTTTCGCTAAATTGCTCAGATCTCGTCACGTGCGACTTCCTCTTCCCAAAAATCAAATGCCACATCAAAGGAACACGATTTCAAGACGTCAAGCAAATGCAAGGGAATGCGACGAGGCAGCTATTCACTGTCTAAAAAATAATTCCAAGAATGCTTCCACCAATGGAAACGATGCTAAATAACGTGTGTGGCCTAAGAAGGGGACGACTTGTAAGGAGATTAAATGCTATCTTAAAACGGGTTTCGACATTTAAATTCTAAATGAGGAAACGCATCACGGGAAAACATTTAAACTTTGTCAAATATATATATGATCCGCTTGTCTAAAAGGATCATTTAAGGAAGATAAAGCAAGTGTCACTATGTGCATGCTCTATCTTAAATATAAAACCTATACACGTATGATTTTCTTATCAAGTAATTTTTTCATTGTCATTGAGTGTATTCCGAGTTATTGAACATTTCTTGAATTTGTGAATAAATGGTGTTATAATAACAATCTCCTCATGAGAAATATCAGGTTTTCGAATTTTGCTTCGGCATCTCATCTTTTTTCCAATTTTTTTTCTTCAACTGGTTTTTGTCTTGGTTGGAATGCAATTACGGCTCAATGACAGGGTCTCTATAAACTATTTTCGGCCTGTAAAAGAAAAGAATATAAATAATGATAAAATTAAAAATACTAAAATATGCGACAAGCATTATGTTAGAATTGATTAGATTACATTTCAGAATGTAGGATGTGAGAGTAGAGTTAAAGTTTCTTAAAGATACACTGTAAACCTACAAATGTGCACATAAATAAGGTGAAATTAATTTTTCTCTTAAATGCCATCTTTGTCATGTTCAATTTTATTTTGTAACATTCAGTTTGAAAACGAGCGACCATTTTTCTATAACGCGCCTCTCGTACACCTATACAGACTTAAGCATATATATATATATATATATATATATATATATATATATATATACACACACAAAGACATATATATATATATATATATATATATATATATATATATATATATATATATATATAAAGAAAATACATATAAGATGTGGATAAAAGTTCGGCTGCGTGTAAGTGAAGTATCTTAAGGTCTATATAATACTATGTTCATAATTTAACTTGCCATATTTGTAATATATATATATATATATATCTATATATATATATATATATATATATATGTGTGTTTGTGTGTGTGTGTTCACATTTGTATATATTTTGTACATGCATATGTATACATCTTTACATTTCTTGCATATATATATTTATTTTAAAGACATTTATATATTATGTTTAACGTTCTTTTTATAGATACAAGTATTTAAGCAAATGCTCTGTTTTATAATAAATGTCCGAGAAATTTTCATAGAAAATTTTCGCTCTCCGACAGGAATGGAACCTGTATCCTATACGGAACCATCATTTCGCGTGATGTGCCTTAACCTTTCGGCCACAGAGCAGGGTCTGGTTAGCAAGGTCGATTTTACTATCTTTAAACTTAAATCTTCCATGAATCTCTTCTATTCATATCTGCTCTAGCGTATCAAATGTAAACAAATGACGTCATATATTTTAGAATATATATATATATGTGTGTGTGTATTATTAAAAATATTTTTTGAAGTATGCTATATGTACGTTCTGAGGTGATCAATATCAGGGATAGTCCATATGTATATCGGCAACAGCAATCGGCAACAGTCGGATTCATGCTTAAACGCAATTATCTTACCATGTTGTATACAGGGCTCTTCGATAAAAGTGACTGGACTGATTTCTTTACTAAAAATATTTTTGTCTATTGGTTTGGGGTTAAAATAATTTATTTTACATCGAATCGACCTGTGCTATTTTATTACCACTCGTAGGGTTTGTACGCTATTATATACATATATATATATATATATATATATATATATATATATATATATATATATATATATATATATACATATATATATATATACACACATACATATATGTGTGTGTGTGCCTATGTGTGTGTGTATGTGTGTGTGTGTGTGTGTGTATGTGTGTGTGTTTGTGTGTGTGTGTGTATTTGTGTATTTATGCAGGAAATTTTCTGTTAGGCATGTCTAATTGAATAATCCGTCCACATGAATAATGTTATATATAACGTTATATATATATATATATATATATATATATATATATATATATATATATATATATATAGTAAAATTATGAAGGGTTTGGTATCCTTGTGGATAAATCCAGAGAGCTTAATCTAAAACCAGAGTAAATATTAATTAAATATTATATATATATATATATATATATATATATATATATATATATATATATATATATATATATATAATAAGGATATTATATATATATATAATAAGGATATATATATTATATATATATATATAATAAGGATATATATATATATAAGGATATTACATCGAATACATATTATAGCCTCTGCAACATTGCAGTCGTGTTTTGATGCGTATCTCATCTGACGATTGTAAATTACTGGTGAGTGAACGATTTATTTCGATTTAAAAGCAAAATCCCACCTCTTGTTACGAAACAACAAAGAGAGAGGTTGTTATAAGCTTTGTGGGATTTAGATCGAAACAGCCCTATGTTTAATTTAAACCAAGCGGAGAAGCCAAACTAAAGAAATTATTTTCCATAAATAGGTCTTGACCCTTAGATTGACAGTAATGGAGGCTTAGACGTTAACAAGGATTGGATGATACATATTTTACACACTAGACAATGTAATCTCCTAAGAAACAAATGACGTAGAATTGTAATTTAACTAAATGCTAAACAAGTTATATGCTTTTATGAGTTTCTTACATGAAAAGAAATTGTAGTTTCTAAATAAATAGCTTCTTTAAGTAACCAGTAAATAATTTAAACTTCTAGAATTATTTGGTAAATTAATATGCAACTGTTGACAAATGATTCTTTATAAATGAAGCATTATTATTGAAGATTCTGATACTTTCCATTTTTTCACGTAAACGCAGAATTACACATGTTAAGAATGCTTTATTTAACCAGAGATCCGAATTAAGTGTAAATTGTAAACACAGTCTAACTTGAAATATATTTATATTTGTAAATTGACAATGCTTTTTCTTAGATTTTAGTTGAATTGTGTTGCACCATATATGGCCTATCTTTCTGTTTTTTTTAATTATTTTGGATTTAATAGAATTTTCCTGTAATCTCCTAGTAGTATTAGTAACATCTTGTAGGGATGTATTGGCATTTGCTTGGTATTTTTGACATTTTTGATGAGATGCATCGATACGCATCGAAACACGACTGAGGTTGAGTAGCAATTTCGATATGTTTTCGATGTAATATCCTAAAATTAATAATATTCTTCTTCGTCGGATTGAGTCCTCTTTTAGATTAAATGTTGCGAACCTTTTAAATGTACTCTATTCGTTCTCATCTTACCTATATTACTTATATATATATACTTACTTACTTATATATATATATATATATATATATATATATATATATATATATATATATATATATATATATATATATATATATTCGGGGTGTGTTAAATAATTTGTCTTTTAAATAACGCGAAAATGAAAATAGCACTAATACAGATATATTTACCAAAATTACACAAGAATATCATGAAATACGAAAGAGCAAATTTATTCAATAAAATCGTCATTGTCTACAACAACGGCCTCTAGACGACTTCGCAATATCTTGAAACCCTTCTGGACGGTTTTTTGTTTCATTTTTTACATGCTGCCATGTTCCTTGCCCTTCAGTTCATCTTTGGCGTTGCAAGGAATTTTAGTGGTCACTTGCTCAACTGCGCTTCACACATAATGATCAAGAGGTTTGCAGTCTGGTGAGTTACCTGACCAGATGTAAAGGGGTGATGTGGTCACAGAAAATTTTCTGAGAGCCATGATTGGGTTTTGCTTGTGTGGCTAGATACAGGATCTTCCAGCAGTTACCCTCCTGGTCCAGGGCATCAGTACCTCCAGAAGTCACGAGCTAGGCTTCCGTGTTGAGTCTGTGGCAAGATGAAGGTAGGCATAACTTCGCCATCACTAGTGATCACTCCAGATGACTTCGGCATCACCAATGGATTCTGTTCCAACTCTTTTCGAATCCTCTGCATTGACCTGAGATTGACGCCCGAATGCACACACATGTTTGTATTGCAGCTTTTGGCTTTTTCCATTTCTCTGGCGGAGTGAATTACGTCATGTTGCTCTTATTCTCACAGACGGTGGCCAACTGACCCCATTATACTGTACAGTCGACAAAATCAAAACAAAGAGCAAGCGCGAAATTAAAAACATAATATGGCGACAATTTACCGACACACACGATATATACATACATACATACATATATACATATATATATATATATGCAGAAATATAGTCTTAAAGTGTGCTATATTTATGGGGTAAAGTGCTCAATATCAGAGATAGAGCGTGTGTAAATATAAAAGTGGACATGGAAGTCAGCACTTAGAGGCGACAGTCTGTTTTCATGCTAGTGCAATCGTCAGCCTGACGATTGCACTAGCATGAAACAGACTGTCGCCTCTAAGTGCTGACTTCCATGTCCACTTTTATATTTATATACATATATATATATATATATATATATATATATATATATATATATGTGTGTGTGTGTGTGTTTGCGTGTGTGTGTGTGTGCGTGCATGTATGTATTGGTAGGCATAGAGGCGGGTAGGAGGGAATGGTCTTGTCCAAGCAGCAAGTTTTTCAAGTGATATTTAGATGAATTAGTAGCAATTAGTTGCAAGAAAAATTAGGTTTGACCGTTTTTCCTCTTATTTCAATTATCCATTTTTACCTAAATATACTTTATGCTTATGTAATACCCTAGTCATAGATTTGAAGGCTTATGTATGAGGCATTTGCACATAGGGAAGTTTTGCATTTTGCCGATATTTCTAATGTCCTTACATTTCATACTAAAAATAGATATTCCCTAAAAATGTTAATTTTCCTAATTATTTCAAAATATGTTCTCCATTTTATTTTGTCTTCGTTTCTGTTTTTTATCAACATTCACCCACTTCCACAAAAAAGTGGCCATAATTTTCATCTTCCTTTATATTCTGTAAATTATTTCCAGACTTGTAATGTTTACAGGGGTAGCAAATACCATGAATGCCCAGGACTGCATAAGCGTTAAGTACGCCGTTTCTATCGTTTTGTTTTTCTATCTATCTATCTATCTATCTATCTATCCACTGTTGAAAGTTTATCGAGAAAGTATGTTTTTCGTATTTTGTGTCATGAAATGTCATGGATACAATAAATTAGATTTCGGCTGACACGCATCTGACATATCCCCGAAGGTACTGAGAAAGGGGACAGTTAAAATTACCTGCCGAATCCTTGTTATGGATAACATTTGCTGAGTGGATGTCGAAATATCTTGGGATTATTTAAACCAACGAAATTTTTGAAGGTTTTCCCACATTCTTGAGACAGGTAATAATTCACAACAGATAATTAATTCAGGAGTATATATATATATATATATATATATATATATATATATATATATATATATATATATATATATATATATATATATTAAACTGCAAACATTCATCGAAATAAGTGTGTTTAAATACAATCGACTAGATTTGTCTGTTTAATTATTCACCGTTATCTTTCAATTTTCGAATGAGGTGTTGGATACTGTAATCGATAATTTGCATAAATTGTAGATGTTCAAGTCTCTTCTTTTGTTCGTCCAAGTACTTTCGGTTGAGTCAGTTATTATAAGAACCATGTAGTGTCTGTGTGGTAGGAAAAGATTCTGTTGGCTTCACCTTGATTTTCTTTAGAAAGCTGAAATTCAGAACAGTCTCTGGTGACATCATACATAATGGAATAGAGAAGGAAATCACACCCAAATAAATTGCTCTATTTTATTATTTGTACGTACACTACACTTTCGAAGTCTGAAGTCACTCCCACAATTGGCAATGGATGAATTTGACAAAGGAGTGAGAAAAAATGAAAAAGAGCTCTTACAGTCATTGAAAAAAAATATTGTGAAAATTTGCAAGGAATGCCAAATATTTTTTTGCTGTAGTAATCAAGGTTAGAAGGGGATATTTTGACGAGAGCAACATCTAATCATATTTTTTTTCTTTTTGTCATAATAAAATTTCTAATGAAAAGTCATATCTCCTTATTTTAACCGTGTATAATATTTTATTCTTATTTAAAGTACAAAACAACTACTTTTGGGCCCAATTTAAGGTGATGTTCCCTCAAAGGTTTGAATTGTAGTGTATATTAAATATTTCATACATATTTAAAGGTACCATTTCCTGTTGTAAAAGGTAGTTTAGTGAATGGGGGTTGGTCATTTCGCATAATAATAGCTTCACGAATTTTCAGTCTGACTTTGCATTGGCTACTGGATAGTATTTTGGTATTCTCCGCTAATATTTTTTTTGTTGATAATTGTATATTTTTTCGTGATTTTGCTGGTGAGATATATGCACGAATTGTACTAAGTTTCGACAGATAAGTCAGCGTAATGGGGTGTATTGTGCATGTGAGCCCAATTTAAAAATTTAATGCGGTTTTTGAGTGTTGACATTAGAAATGCTATCTCCCATGTGGCATGTGAATTCATAAGCCGATTTACATAAGGATGATATATGCGGAAGTGTGTTGTTAGTAATTATTTGATTAGATATTTTGATAAGTTAATAGTAAATGATAAATCTAAGGTTTTACTATATTTAAAGTATATGTACCGACGAATAATATTTTAATTGCTTTTATATTTTTGATTAGATTGTGTTTATTAGACTGAAAAATAATGGTGTCTTTTTTATATCAGAGTCATATCTCGTGTTATTTCTTCAATATTGATTAACTACACTCTTTAATATCATCAATAAAAAAATCACTACACTCTTTAATATCATCAATAAAAAAATCACTACACTCTTTAATATCATCAATAAAAAAAAACCTGTAACATAAAAAAGTCCTTTCGAAGGAACTCACAGATTTATTTTACTGTAGGCGTTATAAAACTGACATAAATATTCCACAATGAAAGCCACAACTTGTAATATCAGTGTATTTTGTTTAAGCGATTTTGGAAGCAATAAATGCTTTGCCTTTCATTAAAACATGCTTCTACATATTTATCGTTTTATTATTGTTAAAAAGGAAGGCGATTAAGTCACTAAGACAGAAGTGGGGTACTGTGAGAGCAAGAGAATTAAAACATTTTATTGTGGAGAAAGTACAATAAATGAACGGGGTTCAGGAAGAATATGGCTGTTGACGTATTGTTTAAAACACTGGAGATCGTATGTGGAAGAGAAGCAATCAACTTGTTACACAAGTAAGAACAGCGAGAAAATAAATATTCGAGTAGCAATTACGGTTGGATCTAGTAAATGCGACAGGAATACAATGAGACCTATTTGCCAATATAGTAGTAGTTACAGAGCAAGAAATAATCACGAGAACTACACTTGTTAGAGGTAATACGTTGCTTTATTCTGTCACCAAACGGGGGGACGTATCAAGAGAACAGTATGTATGTATGTATGTATGTATGTATGTATGTATGTATGTATGTATCTATCTATCTATCTATCTATCTATCTATCTATCTATCTATCTCAGTATGCTCAATTCTATCAATTTTTTAACATTACCTTTACTCGCAAGAGGAACCAAATATCTGTACAGTGTTTATCCGAATTTTTCAAGTTGTAATTTCAATCCTACTTATAGGATATAAGTAGGACTTAGACTTATTCATAAGTCTAAAATTAAGGAGAATGATAGAAGCCTATTTTAAATTCTTGCATTTTAAATTCTAAGAAGAAAATATGTCTCTCTGCGTAAATTATTAGTCATCCCAATGCCCAAACAAAAGGAAATAGTTTAGTTTTAATTTGATTTAGTTTTTGTAAAGAAGAATGATTTGGGATTTTTATTGTATGCTATACACATATGAAAAAGTTACATAAATCCGTTCATTTTTTATAATTTATTTTATTACATATTATGTATTAATACTTCTGATGAATTATTCAACAATGTATTCCCCTTAAATGTTTACGACGTCCTGCCAACAATTCACTAACTGTTCAATGCCTCGATGATAGAAATCATTAGCTTTTGCTCTCGAAAAAATTGATCAAGCCACCTTTTAAGCTCCACATCGCTGTTGAACGAAACCCTACTCAATTATTTAGAAAGCGACCAAAAAGATAGTAGTCTGATGGGTCTAAAATCATGGGAATATAGTGAATGTCGCAAAACTTCTCAACCGAGCTTTTAAATGTAAGTTTGGTCTTGTTAGCTGCGTGGGGACGAGCATTGCCATGTTGAATAATGGCACTGAATCACCGGTCAGGTCTTTCTAGATAAATTGGTTCTTTGAACCTGTTCATTTGTTCAACATACAACTTAGCATAGAACGTTTGGTTGTTTTGAAGCATTTCAAATCATTCTGTCGGTAATGAAGTCTTAGCGTTAGGAGCTTTGTGACTTTGATTAAAACAAAGAGATGTCGACCATGCTCATTCTTGTCTACGTATCATTCCATCTCAAAGGGTGTCTAATCTGAAATAAAATTCTCAATAACATTAGATAAAAATTTCACGAGATGACTAGATTTACTAAGAAGTAAAAATTCCTACAAATTTTTATTCTTCCAGATCGTGCACAGTGCATCAGGGAAAACGAACGCATGTTTGTCACAAACAAATATTTAGTTTGATCCTGGAGAAACAATGCGTCGAGAAATACATTATTCACTAATACGAGACGAAAATACCACGCATGCAAATTGCTCTCCGGCGTAATTTTAGGCATAGTTTATTCTATTAAAATAATTGTTGAAATGTGATATCAGTTCCATTGCATCCCAAATATTCAGCCTGTTATTATTACGAATCTTTTAAGAAATTAATAAGGAAATTAAAGATAATGCAATTTATATATTGTACATAGAATGCGATGTGCTAGGGTTAGTATCGTCGAACACAACAAGTAGCTACGAAACCAAAATATTAACATAAAAATGAAAGTGACGTTCTTATATAACCTCATCATAATATAGCCGTCATGCATGGCGCCAAATCCATTGAGAAATATATAAACTGGCGTCTGTCAACAGCCCCTTTCTCAGCTCGATGGCAAAAACATTCGTTCGAGCGAGTGAAGCGTGTAACGCCTCGGTGATGTCTAGAATTTATCGAAACTTATTGATAGGCGCTACTGAATCACTAATAATGGACTGTACTAGGTAACAGAAACTACATAACTTGAGGAGTTTCAATAACGGCAACAACTAAAATGGGAAGCCAGTATTACTCGAAAAGAGAATAATGGCATAATCAAGATGTTGACTTTTTACATTACAACAAGCAAAATACTAGAAAGGAAACCCCCATTAGTATGAGGAAAAGCATTAACAGACATTGGACTTGAGAAATCTATTTTACTGAAGATAATACAGGAGAAATATTTTATAAATTTCAGCTAACAACAAGTCTAAATATGCAATCATTGAAACTGCTAATATTAACATTACCATATTTTTACCACATGGACAACATACATTTGTATCTAACGTTATTATTCTTTTATTTGTATAGGCTTCCGTATAACCAAATTCCTCTTGTATGGAGAGCTAGCAGCTAGAAGGAGACCCGCCGGGTGGCCCCAGCTGCGGTACCGCGATGTAGTGAGACGCGGCATGAAAGCTGTGGACGTCAACACAGAATCCTGGGAGAGCCTGTCAGCCATACGACTGGAATAGAGAAGAACCCTGACAAAACACGTCAGGAGAGGAGAAGCTGACACAAGTCGCCACGGAAAGGCGGGCCCGCAGAAACCAAAGTGACAGCAGCAACAGACCAGAGAAAGAAAACACATGCGAGCTCTGCAACAGAGATTGTCACTCTCGCATCGGCCTCTACAGTCACAAACGTCGATGCTCTAGCTAAGCAGATAACTTGGAGTATTCTTTCATATATATATATATATATATATATATATATATATATATATATATATATAGATATATGGAGAGAGAACAAGAGAGAGATTCAGAGTTCAGTTAAAGAGAGATAAATAGATACATAAAATTGTTTATGGAATCGAATGTTCGAGAAAGAAAAAGAAGAGACAAAGATTGATGTTGAGAGTGTAAATACAGTGTTGATGGGAAGAAAGCAGTTTCCAAGATCTTTTTTCCTATTTGCCAAAATGTCAACGCTCAAATTTAATGAAAAAATACAAACATTTAATATGCTTTAATAGGACCATGAGGGAAACATTTACAAAATTAGTTTCTACTATTGAAATACAAGGTTATTCCAAAATTGCATCCACTTTAAAATGATGTTTATCGTAACACCCATGACAAATGTTTTCAAAATTAAAAGTAATCTTAAATCTTGCATTCAATTTTAGCATACTCTAACCCAACAGGCAAATATCTATTCATTGCAAAATATATACAGCAGCTAAGAATTATATTTTATTTTGCTTCGATATATGAATTACATTTTCGTTTACAAGAAAAATATAATGAGCAAGATTATATTGATTACAAAATTGTTTCCTTCTTAAGTGAACTCCTTTCTTAAAAGGAGTGTTTCGTTGAAATATATTTCTATAGCATATTTTTATATATGTAATAATAATAATAATAATAATAATAACAACAACAATAATATTAATAATAATAATAATTGTGTTGGCACCAAATACATATTCTGTTATAAACTACCAGAAACAATTGAACATCTTGTATCATGTTGCACAGTGTTAGCACAAACTGAATATAAAACCCAACATGATAGAGTGGCAAATATCTCAGTAGTTCCAGCAATGTCATGACCGTCAACCTTTTAATGTTGTCTGAACAGATCTTGCGTTGCTGTCCCCGTCTGTTTCCGCTTTCAGTACCGCCTTTGCACGATGGCATTGCAGAGGCTGTCATTCCGTGTGAAGTGGCCAATCCATACCATCTTCCGAGGCTTTATAATGGCGAGGAGAGATTCTTGTCGAACCAAAAGACTTTCGACCTTGCTCCGTACAGAGTCGTTGATTTTCTACTCCCATTATGAGAGACGGAGGAGCGTTCTCAGGCATCTACTCCCGAATGCCTTGAATCTTTATCCTGTCTCAACCAGGAGAGCCCTAGTCTTACACCTGTAAAAGCGAATGAAAAAACAACCGCTTTTTTAGAACTTGGCCTGCACTTATATAATATTCCTCTTCTATATCAATTCTAGTCTGGCCATCTACGAAATGGTTGTGGTGATTCGTGCGCGGATTTCAGCGTTGCAGGTTCCATCTTTTGACAGTGTTGTTCTCAATTATTTGAAACAGATCAGTTGATCAATATGTTCGTCGCCCATGTTTACACTGGCACTCGTGTCACTTCTGCTATTCTCCATTACGTTGGATTCATTTGTGTTGACTTATATACCATATACGCATGTTCTTTCAACGAGTTTGTTGGTCAGGACTTGCAGCTGATTGTTACTGGCCCCTATTGAAAATTACTGATTTCATTAACAAATTTCATAAGTTTTCTTACCCTGACGAAATTTCAAGTAGTACGTTAAAGTATTTGAAATCTAATTAATCCATTAATCGCATCCGCTCTGTCGGTCTGTCTCTCTCTGTCTCTTTCTCACTACACACACACACACACACACACACACACACACAGATATATATATATATATATATATATATATATATATGTATGTATGTATTTATATAAAGAAATATAGTTTTAAGGTGTACTATATTTATGGGATAAGGTGCTCAATATCAGAGATAGAGCGCATGTAAATATAAATATAAAAGGGAACATTGAAGTCAACACTCAGAGCAAATATATATATATATATATATATATATATATATATATATATATATCTGTGTGTGTGTGTGTGTGTGTGTGTGTGTGTGTGTGTGTAGTGAGAAAGAGACAGAGAGAGACAGACCGACAGAGCGGATGCGATTAATGGATTAATTAGATTTCAAATACTTTAACGTACTACTTGAAATTTCGTCAGGGTAAGAAAACTTATGAAATTTGTTAATGAAATCAGTAATTTTCAATAGGGGCCAGTAACAATCAGCTGCAAGTCCTGACCAACAAACTCGTTGAAAGAACATGCGTATATGGTATATAAGTCAACACAAATGAATCCAACGTAATGGAGAATAGCAGAAGTGACACGAGTGCCAGTGTAAACATGGGCGACGAACATATTGATCAACTGATCTGTTTCAAATAATTGAGAACAACACTGTCAAAAGATGGAACCTGCAACGCTGCAACGGGTTTCAATTCTCGGTAGTGGATGCGCACTGCTGATGAGTCCCAAATATAGGACGAAACGGCCGTCCAGTGCTTTCTGCATTCTGTGACTGTGCTTACAGCATTCTGTTGAGGTTTCAGACTCGATGAATTACTTAATTACATTTATCAAATCCTCCTAATTATTACTTATATATATATATATATATATATATATATATATATATATATATATATATATATATATATAAATCCTATTAATTATATTTTAATGTGAACATAGTACAATGCCTAAAAATTGGTTAGTTCGTTTCCTTGATTTAATGAATCTTTATTTTTAAGAAACGTACTATATAGCTTTTCCTGCAGGCATAGGAGACATGGGTCATTTAATAACCTAGAAATTCTCGTTTTTTTTGTTTTTTTATTATTTATATCCATTTTACTGTTGGGGTTTTATCTGTTTCTTTTAAATGCCAAATATTATTTAGAGAGGGATATTTCGTTATGATAACCATTCTTATTGAAGGAAGAATGATGTTGGTACCAACATGTTTTGTGCTACCAATATATTTGTTTTTAATACCTGGATTTTTAATAGATGAAATACTACACTACTAAACTATGGATTCTGTATGACATTTATTTTGCAATGGGCAATTTATGGGATTTCTATAGTTACATAATTTATTATGAATATTATTGATTTTCATTCTGGAATCATTATTATCAAGATTTTGGTTTAAGGGCTTATTTAAAATTTTATCATAATTTTATAATTTTTTTTCAAATTTATAGTACAACTATAACTTAATGTTAGCGTATTGTTATTGGAAATCTTGCTAACATGTTTATTACTTGGTTAAATGATGGTGTGTACCAAATGTTTTTTTTATTTCTATTTCTTCTCTAGTTATTTTTATTATATTTTTTATATTTAATATCGGGGCATTTATAACCACTATTTTAAAGCTTTATTATACAAATTTCAATGCTTATAGCATATATATTCTCTTGCAGAGTTGCTACTAATTCGTTTCTCTATGGATGAGGATACGTGTTTTATTATAGAAGTAGTGTGATTTCACTTGGGATGGATATTAAATGATTGGTTTTTGATTTCTTATATGGTTGGTATATATTATTTAAGTTTAATGTTACATCGAGAAAGTTTTAATTTTGTATTAATAGTAACTTTTAAATTTAGGCACTTAAACTATCTATATATTAGCTTTCTAATCTTGTCAATTTTGAAGTTAGTTGAATTCCTGACAACAATAAGGCCGTCATCCCTATATAATCCAATATCTTCTATATTAATTTGACGATGGCCAGTGAGATTGTATAAAATAAACAATCCAATAAGATGGGAAGACTGCGAAGAATCCAACGATCTCATTGTAATATCAAAATGGTTTCCAAAATTAATTTTCAGCCACTGTTCCTTATTATGAATGAGAACAGTTTTTTTTTCATTCATAATGATGTAACATTCATGCTTAGACTGGTCCGAGTATACAGTGCAGCTGTAAAAATGTTCCCTTGAAATTGACGGGTAATATTCGTCGATGTCACACTGGATTAAGGCGTCTTCCTTTATATTGGAAAACCAATTTGTGACATCTGTGGTGTCAATCGCAACTACTACTTAATTTGTTTATTAATCCCTTCCAGGAATTTTTTTACTTATTCTACCAATCTCAGACCAAGTCGGTTTTATAATCCTGGTGGTAGGATTTGTCTCAAAGTAAGGTTTAAGGTCCTTGATATTAATGTAGCAATCCTTTGTGGTGAGTTTACCAACTCTATCACTAATGTTAAGTTTATCTGTGATCATTTTACTAGAAATATTTACATTTTCTACTAAATTAATATTGTTATTATCTGCATTTTGTATAGTTTCTTGTTAATTTTTCTTTTTTAATTAGAGTATTATAATCATTGGCTGTTATTTTATAAAAAATGCTGTTTTATCTTTTCCGTTTTTATTTTTATCCTTTACTATCTGCTCAAGATGACATTGGAAATAATCTTTTTGTTTATCAAAAGAGACATTATTTTATTATATCAAGTAGACCATTTTCAAACACGTACAACCTTTCGATAAATGGTGCAGCTTTTCTGCATCTAAATATCTATACTTCAGGTTCCTAGGACGATATATTCATATGAAGAAAGAAGTATACTTTCCACTTCATTCTTCTTATTAATTCCTCTATTTTATGTATCCATGTAATGAAATTCTGTTTTTCAGAGAGATTCCGAAATTTGTTTTTCTTTTAATATTTGTTTAAAAATAAATGTAGAGAGTGCTCTATCACGATGGGAGTCGAATATATATGAAAATAAAGGGAAATAACATTCAGAATTCTTTAGCATATATTTTTTTAAAAGTGTTCGATACAAAATATATAATAACAATTAAATATATAAAAAGAAGGATTTAATCATACCATAGACCCCTATAAGACAGTCCTAAAATATACAAAAATAATTTAAAAAATATAAAATGTCATTGTTCGATACATATACCATTCCGTATAATTTCAATGTATTTTATGAATATATTCTAAGCAGGAAGCAATGGTGTCATGTCTAATACAAGACAGCTCATCTCGACAAGCATGAATTACATACCCACACCTAACCTTTAACCTACATTTTTTCGCTTTTCGACTTTTACTTAGATCTGTCTTTGAATTCGTAAAATGAGACAACCCCCATAAAAAATTTGAAATTTTATTCCTACTTAAACTCTTCAATATAATACTACTTTGCTTTCAAATGTCAATCACTTTTTTCTGAAGTTTTTGAATATCACTAGAAAATGGATCAATAATTTTAAGTTCGAATACATTGAAATTTCTGTGTTTAATAATATTAAAAATTGATATATATATATATATATATATATATATATATATATATATATATATATATATATATATATATATTTAGTTGTAGAATGGATAAATGAAACGGCCAAATATAAACAGGCGTGTACGCGTGTGCTGGAGTGCATCCGCAGACAAGCAAATACTTGTCAAATTTATGCATCAGGCGTTAACGTAATAGTGCTCAATACGGGCGAAAATATGTATTAAGTAGTACATATACGCGTACCTACGTTTTTGGCATGCTATAGTTTCCTTTGGTGGTGTTTCCAGTTCATCATTTCCTGCCTGACGAAGTGGGAACACTACTCAGCGAAACTATAACACGCCAAAAACGTAGGTACGCGTATATGTACTAATTTATATATATATATATATATATATATATATATATATATATATATATATATATATGTATATATATATATATATATATATATATATATATATATATATATATATATATATGTTTCCTTAGAAACATTATAAAAAAATATACAACACCAGTCGCCCAAAAGAAGAAAATACTATTAATTATCTCTTTAAAAATTTGAA
Organism: Acanthosepion esculentum; assembly: GCA_964036315.1. Taxonomy (NCBI): domain Eukaryota; kingdom Metazoa; phylum Mollusca; class Cephalopoda; order Sepiida; family Sepiidae; genus Acanthosepion; species Acanthosepion esculentum. The sequence goes on along the minus strand of OZ038500.1, from coordinate 29,921,095 downwards.
ACACCTATTCTTATCGTTAATAACAATAAAAACTCACCTGCAAGATAAAAATTGCAGAATACCAATACTCTTTTTGAATCACATATCCCTTAAGGAAATGTGTTCCTGATCAAAATAAATTAATGAATAATTTATTGGACATACAATTACTTGCCTATTCAGAAGACTCGCGTTACATCTCGCTGGTCACAGATTAAGTAGGAAACACAGAAACCCACCAAACTCCATCCACCACATAAAGGTAGAAAATTCATCTATAATACCTAAAAATAATGGAAGTAAAAATAACGCCAACCCATAATAATATCAACTATGAATACGGCCACAATGTTCTGAGTATGTTTGGAAAAAACATTGATAAAGGCTATTAGGATTGTCCAACTTGTTTGGATATGTAGAATATTCCCATAACTTTTACACACTTTATATCAGCAAAATAAAATATGAACACAAGAAAACTGAATAAATCGTAGTATGTCTTTAATGAAAATTGTATAAAAGAGGGACTGCTAACCAATTACACACACACACACACATATATATATATATATATATATATATATATATATATATATATATATATATATATATATATATATATATATATATATGTGTGTGTGTGTGTGTGTGTGTGTGTGCGTGTGTGTGTGTGTGTGTGTGTGTGCGTGCGTGCGTGCATGTATGTGTATGTGTGTGTTTGTGAAACTGTCGAATCGACGTTTAAGTATTTATGACCATAGAATATAAGTAATTCAGTTCTTATATTTCTGTTTCATCTGGTTCTGCAATCCACCTTGAGCTTGCGACCTGGAAAAGTTGTCCACTGTCAGCTCAAGTCACAGCATTATTGGTTAAGGCAGGTGATATATTAGATTTGGATTTTCTATTCAATCTCAATTCTCTCAGATTGCTACATCGATTTCTTATAAATAGCTTGTTATACATTTAACGCTGTCCCTGACATTCATTTCATATGGAACCTGAATATTAGCAGCTTTCTGCTTGTAATCATGCCTTTATATAATGTCTTTATCATGTCTTTATATATGTATATAATCATGTCTTTAACACGCACCAAAGGTCTCTCGCAATCTCGGATAGATGTTTTCATTAATTCTGATTATATGACTTTGTGATGTCAAAAAACACTCGTTGCCACTTTTGTGATTTCAACAAATACTCGTTTTTTACTTTTGAAATGATCGTTGTAGTAGAGACTTTGTAATCGCAGATACAACTATAGTAACGCCTTTGAACAATACTGGTGCCAGACGCCATCGAATATGCGTTTCCTCTATGGTAACGTGGTCTACTTAATTCAATAATGGGATGGCCTGTGTTTGCTCATTGGCGATCTACGTTCAAACACAAGTGTCGCCAGCAGCACTTTATTCATTTATAACATATAATGAGAACAAATGAGTTGCGAGCAACCCGGAAATGATTGTCTACATCCAAAGCCACATTTACATTTGAATTATTTAGCCAAGAGAATTCTGAGATAGAATGAAACCAATATCGAATTGATTAATATGATTATTGTTCCATACAATAATCATATTAATCTATAATTTGAATGAAAAAAATAAGGAGAGCCTCGACAAAAAGAAGTAAAAGAAAGCCAGGAGAAAGGACCAAACATCAATTGCAAGAAGGTAGAATTCCTAGTAAAAGGAATAACCCAACAAGCAAATTACAAATTGGAGATACCTAAATCAAATAAGTACGAAACTTTTAATATCGAGGATGTGTTTTAACAGAGGACGGAAAGTGCGACACTGAAAACCGAAGGTGCATTTGGAATAGCGAAAGATGCCTTACAAAGCTAATCAAAGTATGTTAAGCATTTCGTTAGAAACAATGAAAAGAGTACAGAAATTATTTTTTTAATATTAGTCCTCCTATCTGACAGTGATTAGTATTCAATCTCCTCGCGGATAATGAAGTATAAATTTGAAGCAACAGATAGGTGCTTCTACCATGGATGAATCATGTGAGCAACGACGACGTTTTAGACAAAATGGAAACATAAAATATATCTACTTAAGATCAGGAAGCGGCAGCTTTAAATTTCTAGGACACGTTACTAACAGGACAGATTGAAAGTAAGAGGGACAGAGGAAACCTACCTAACCAACGAAAGTTTAGGAAACATGACAAAAATTGATTAAGCGTTACAATAGCAAGGATATTGTGGCGAGGTAACTGGACAACAACGACAAGCTACTGCTGCTGCTGCTGAGAACAAACGCCCCGCTTTGAAGATAAGGTTAGAAAATGAAGAAAAGCGCTTGCGCTGCCTTCTCACTGAGTTTATGAACGAATCCAAATAAAGAGATGTGATTGGAATCTAGTTCGAAAGAAGATGCCCCAAGGCTTTGTTTTCGAGTTGGAATTAGTTGGTGAACTACTCCGTCCGGTGGTTTTTAATGGGGATCATTAAACTGAAAACTTTAGGGCCAATTGAAAAGCTGTGTTGTGTGTCCGGTATCGATGTTACAAGTAATGCGTCATCATAAGCGAAGGACATTCTATTTCTGTTGAGACATTTCACATTGGAACCTCCGTGAAGATAAGGCTTCCATCTATATGGATTTGGAAATATCGTCATTTTTTAGATCACAGCAGACATAGTTTCAATGATTAAATGACACAAGCTATGATACAAACCTACTTCTTGCTGTCGCTTGCATCAGAATAGTCTGAAGTTACCCCACCAGGCGTTAGTGATTTCTTCGTTATTTCATGGAAAGATACGGCGTTTAGAATGCTATCAAGGATTCCATGCATTTAAACATAACAGACCTATCCCAAAACAAATCCATTTTGGAAATCTGCATAATAGATTACTAATTCGCACTAAATACCGTTCCCAACAATGTATAAAACATTTATTTGATATATTTTGTCCTAAATCTTATTCCTGGGTGTTATATTTTCCGCCATTTAAAAAAAATAAAGTTATTTCTTTGGTGACACGTACGAAAAATATTCTAGGATCATATCAGAACATGTAATTAAAATTTTATCTGGGTTACGAAATTTTCACCTGACTATACTTGAACCTGGACTATACTGAAATGTTATCGGACTAAATAACGTCCATTATTTTAAGGACAATACAGTGTGGGGGTTATCACATATGGAAGCAAAACTTAAACTAGCGTTTCTCTCCAAACACGTCACCCTTTGAAATGAAACCAAACCCAAAAGGAATATTATTCTTTCAGCTAAAAACAACAAAAAAACAAAAAAAAAAAAAAAAGAAACAGACAGACCTATTTTTAAGGAATATCGTGGAAAATGACTTAACTGAAAAACAGACAAAACTTCCTTCCTGTACGAATCAACAATAAATATATCTCGAACACAGCTAGTGTGTTTATGTTCGCTGTCGACAAAAACAAGAACTACAGGAGATAAGCGTGATGGAATCGTGAAAAACACGCGCGATAAGGCTTAGGTCTCTTAATATCAAAGAATAGAGGGGACTCAACAACATAAATTGAACTAAGATGGCTGCTAGACTAAACGTGGGTGCCGAACTCGGTGCATGATGCCATGGAATTCATGATATAATCCAGAATACCAAGATATCATCTCGCAGAATCCAAGAAATATTAGAAGGCTGAAAAGATGCAGCAAAATGATCAGGTATCAATAGAATCATTTCTTAAAATATACTCTGATAAGCAGGAGTCGAAATTATCATATACAACCTTTTTCTCGGATTAATAATTAAAATGGCTTCAAGGGGATAAATATTTTCCCTGTAAAAGAAGACGATCATTCATCAGATATTGTGATGTTATAAATTGAGAAATATGTTTAGATAAATATAAAATTAAAGTGTTAAATTTCCCATAAGCAACTCTTTTGGTAGGCAAAATCCATTATTTACTAAGAAGCGCTTACTGGACTTGATTTTTTCTTATTTCTTGAAAAACTTTTTTAATAAAATATTTTTAAAATGTCAACCAAGAGTAACACCAAAACTTCGCTTAATGAATGCCTGATGTTTCCTTTATGGAAATGGCTATTTTCAAAATTACTATAACTAAATGCTGTTTTGACCTCACTAAAGAACTTGAACCTTATAGAATCAGCAGTTTGTATCAGGGGAAAGTGCAGACTTAATCGTTGTCTATGCTTATAAGAAAAAGTGGACGTTACATCGTCCAGGGGTACAATGTTTTACAATTGGCAAAAGTCAATTTAACAGAGGTCAACACTATATTAACATAGAACGTTGAACCAAGCTAGACAGGTAAAGAGATTATGTGCAGCTAACCTCATTATCTTCTGGACAAATAACATCTAGACAACTCCGAGTGCTGATTTAAGGAAACGGTTTCACGGTGTTATTGTTAAAACTAAAAACGTTTGACTATGTTATAATTAAAACTTTTATCTTTTACACCAAGAATTTTTCGTAAAAATATGTTTGTTTTGTAGTGAATTCTTTTACATATCTAACGCATAAAATATTTTCCATTCTCGTCCAATTAATGTGAAATGTGCTTCAGGACATTGAGGGTCATTTCCTTTTTATCTCTTATTAAAGTTTACCTTTTTGCTATATCTCTTAATCCCTGTTGTGTCAAACATTTACACAAGCTAATTATATGGGTTATTCGTTGATTTCCTCTGTCTCTCTTGCATTCAATATATCCTTTGAGTGTCCATTTCTCCAAACCCTCTTCCTTCGTTATGTGCCCTAGAAATGTAAATTGTCACTCTCTGATTCCAAATATAAATGTACTTTTTGCCATTTTGCTTATGACCTTTTCGTTCAGTCCATCTTCCTGCTGTCTCTTCATCCTCTCAGGAAATTGCCCAACATTTTAAGCCATACGGAAGGGCCAATATTAAATAGAATTTCAGATTTAGTCCAAAATTAAAATACAAAACCTGTAAAAGATAATTTATCATTTACAACAATAAATTGCAGGATTTGTTCAAAGAAGGTGAAAGAAATTTCAATTAAAGAGACACAGTTAATCTCAGAGCAAATTGAAAAGAGGAAAATAACATTTAAAACGCTGCTAAATAATTAAATCTAAAGCGTGATGCTTTTAATTTGGATTATCAGGACCATGACTGTGTTTAATTAATGACTGAATTCCTTGAATGATTACCTATATTATTTACATTCGAATTAATGTCGCCATCTTAATTGTTATCACAATGTTTCGGGCAATCATAGAAATACATACATATCGAATCCATTAATAATTAAAAAATGAGGAAAAATACAAGCAAAGGCTTTGATAGAAACACTGTCAAAAGTGAGTAATTGGGAATTTGACAGCTCTGGATATCAACTAATATCATCTATTATCTTTGTCTTATTTTCTTATCCAATTTTTGTATATTCTCATCTTTTCCTTTATCCATTCCAGTTTCTCATTGGAGTTCACGTTTTTATCGAACTGTTATGTAAACCTAAACTAGTTTATTGTGAAAAAAAGAAACCTATTGAATTCTCTAGTCTTTTCAGACGTTAGAACGGGTAGAGTGGTTTATCTATTGTTTTCTGTTTAGGATTGGGTTCCCGGTTCCTTCTTCAACTTTCTGCTGATAAACTCTGTTATATACATTTTTTGACACTACTTATAATTTTCGGTCTGTTACCTGTTGCCATATTCAAGACGCCTCGGCCGTTGTAAGCACTGGCCATCTTCAGGTGATTTGGAATTTCGAACCGAACCTTTTAATTCGTACACCGGAGTAGATTCTTCTAGTTCCAAGTGGCATACCTCTTCCGCATATGTCAATATCAATTATTTCCCTTTAACTGAACTCTCCAAGATTTTGTTCATTTCTGCCCTAGCCAGATATTGAACTCACAACTCTTTGGGTCACCTGGATTACCAACGATTTTTATCCAGTGGACCATGTTCGGTTCGAAATTCCAATCATCTGAAGAAGGCCGGAGCGTACAAAGACCGAAAACGTAGTGAATATGGCAAGAAAAATGAGAATAACAGTCCGAACATTGTAAATAGTGTAGATTACAATATCTCAGAAATATAGACAGATATCTTCTATATACTATTTACCTACTTATTTATCCCTCAGCAAGAGCGAATAGGTTTGTCTATCGCCCATTTGGCACTCTTCGCAGCTCTTTGGAAGCAGGAGCTTATCTTTTGTTTCCTGTTTAGGATTGGGTTTCCGCTTCGTTCTAAATTCTTTTCATTCTCTTTCACTCCTAGTATCCCTTGCATTTTAGTAGCATTAACGCCTTGATTGGGGTCAAGTGATTAACAAATAACAGTAATAAGACAGAATACCAAACGCGTGAGTACCAGCAGTAGCAGCCAGATTATGTAACATTAAGTTTAATCCTCGCATCATTGAGTTCAAGATTCTTTTACAACGCAATAGTGTAATTATTTACAATGCTTCTTTAGTGAATCTGATGACATAGTAATTGTGAGTTCAATCTCTGGGCCGGATAGTCAATTATTAGATATAAGACTAGCAGTAAGTGAACCTTATTACGTGTAAACAAGTTAAGATATCTTTAGACATTGACAGTAGAATGAGAAGAATGATTCTTCGTAGATAATAATAAGAACATCTAGATCGGCTAACAGCGAAAATATCGGAGGCCACATTGGACAAAACCTTGTAATTATAACGTTAAAAATGAGGATATTTGTTTTTATGTAAATAATATGATCTTTTTCCAAATAGTTACAGATAAAGTGGGAGATAATTCTTTGAAACTTAAATCGTCATTATTAATACGTGGTTGTTTCATATAATTATTCTTTATTGAAGTCTCGGTAAAATTAATAAGACAATATTACAATTAAATTTCCACAGACTTCACTAAGGTGAATTGTTAATAATGATGAGGAATGAATTGAACATCGCAAATCTGTAGCACCACAGAAGGTTAAAGTAATTTCTTCATCCTTGGAAAACGTATATGAACGTAAATTGGACCATTTACACAAAATATACTAGATAAATTCATCGCTCATCATAAATTCTCCGTAAAAAAGGAATTTTTGATTAAAAGTGAAAGTAATTATTTAAGATCGAAATATATTGAAAAAGCAGAAATTTCGCAATCCTCTGTGATAAATTTACCTTCACGATCTTACACTGTATCTCTCCTCCTCGCAGATTTACTAATATAATATGGCAGGTAACAACAACAACAGAAACAACAACAACAACAACAATAATAATAATAATAATAATAATAATAATAGCAAACCAAAGCAATAAAGAGAACGTTCCCTGTATGGAAACGTTTGATTTCACCATTCTTTATCAACAGTTATATACTGTGTGCCTTCAAGACGTGCTTATCATGAATCTCCCCGCATTCCTACCCGTTGTCGCATGATCATTTTCCCCCAATACAATCCTGAGTGAATATAATGAAAGTGAACTAATTTCGCAATGATACATTTATTTTCCGGATCATCCACCATAATTTCCCTCCTTACACATTTACAAATAGAATATGCTAACAACAACAACAACAATAATAGTAATAATAATAATAATGATAATGATAATAATAATAATAATAATAATAATAATAATAATAATAATAATAATAATAATAATGTTCTCTTCTTGCAGACACAATGATTGTAAACTAGAAATTACCAAGCACTCATAATGAAAAATTGTGTTAACCCAAAATGCACATTCTGAGAGTAATATCAAGGAACAACTGACCATCTTATATCGGGTTGCAAGCTGTTAGCAGCTACTGAATATAAAACTCGGCATGATAGAGTGAATTGAAAAATATGCAACTTTTACCGGATGGAAACTGCAAGGAAATTGTATGAACATCACCCACACTCGATTCTGGAGATTGGACCTATAACAATTTTAAGGGAATTTGCAATACACAGAGACAGAACAATGAAAGCCAATCGTCTAGACATCGTGACCAAGTACAGAATGTGCTTTCCTATTGACATAGCCGTTTCTCCATATTCTAATGTATCTTGAAAGATCTTAAAAAAAAACCCCTAAAAAACAACTCAAAATACATGGATCTTTGAATGGAAATCTCAAAAAATATGGTACATCAATAATTCCAGTTGTAGTTGGGGCACTGGGATTGATTGGAAAAGAAGACGCATTGAAGGGATTCTTGGTATCGCGTACCTAAAATAAATACAAAATGTGTGTGATTTTGTTCTGTTTTTTATTTTACAAATCTGGTCAGTCGAAAATTTCATGAAACCATTTCTAAACTTAGGTCTCTGGTTGCAGTCTGAAATAAATGTCTCTATAACAGAAATCCAAGGAAATAATAATAATAATAATAATAATAATAATAACAATAATAATAATAATAATAATAATAATGAATGCAATAAAGTGAAAGTTTTCTATATGAAAACCGTTGATTTCGCCATACTTGATCATCTGTTGCTACATAATGTGTGTCCTTGTTAGATAAACAACAATCTCTGGGTAACAATTATCACAGAAGTTTTTTGTGAGTGTGTTTATGTGTGTGCCCGAGCACATGCGTGCGTGTGTAAGTGTGTGTGCGTGTATGAATATGAAGAGTTTGCTTAGCAATGTAAATGATGGAAGAGCTGAAATAAAATGAAAGTCAATAGAAATAATATATTAAAGGTTATATTAAATTCTGAGGTCTGTTTACAAGTGTTTCTAGTACCACCTAAATATTAGAGATGAATTACTTAATTATAATTATCAAATCCTCCTAATAATTTCTGTCATTTATATATCTTTGCTTGAACCGGCTTCTAATGCTCAAATTTGAGCCGCTTGGTGATAGCAGTCGTGGCTCGGGGCACCGTCCTATGGTTAGAGAGAATCTCAGTTGAGTTCCACCACGGAATTTGTGAGCGAGAAGCGTTATATTGACACTGATTTGCTATTTCTTCGTTACCGAGGCCCGTTGGAACAGTTGGTATGATGTTGGCTTGGCAACCTAATTGTCAGGGTTTCAATTCTCGGTAGTGGATGCGCACTGCAGATGAGTCCCAAATATAGGACGAAACGGCCGTCCAGTGCTTTTTGCATTCTTTTCATACTCGATGAATTGCTTAATTATAATTATGAAATCATCCAAATAATTTATATCTTGTATTTATATATATATATATATATACTAAGAAACAGCAGATATTTTATATATAGTACTCAACGTTAAAAAAAACTGAAACAATTTTAAAATCAGATCATTAGGAATATTATGTGAAACGATTACTTAACTTTTAAAGGTCAAAGTTTTCCTGACTTAGAATTTGCTTGGTAAAATGTCCAGTCTTCATCGGGTTCCGGTTTTAAACGATATTTTATTATTTTATCATATATATATATATATATATATATATATATAATTTTTATATGTGTGTGTATATGTGTGTGTATGTGTGTGTGCGATTTTTACACTTTCAGAAACTTTCCTACACAGCTGGAAAGTGTAAATCAGCTCTTCTATGACTGGTGTACTGGATAGAATTTATTCTTAACGCTTGTTTTTGTGCTGCACATATCATACCTTCAGTTTCCATCTTCAAGAACCCTTTCCTGAGCCAGCTCCATGAATCCGTATCCACAACCTCTTGAGTTTCTGGGTGGCGTTTCCTTTCCCTGCATCTAACTTGTCATCTTACTTTCTCTCCCACAAATCTGCCAATATTTCTGTTAAATTTGATGTGCTGATGGCTTAATTTGATGGCGGATAACCTCTTTAATATATGAGCAGTGCCGATGTAAACAATCTTTCTTGATGTTAATATCTTTATATTGTCATGGAACTTTTGTGTATTTTCCTATCCATTTTCTCACCAGGCCTATAATGCCTGTTAAGATTGGTACTGTTATATTTTTCATAAAGAAGATGAACTGGCAGGAATAATCCCTCCGCATCCTTTTATTTCAAATAGCACTTTCTAGTCAATTTCTACCTTTTGCTTCAATGGGACTCCATTGCTATTGACGGCGTTATATGGATGATTTTTAGAAGAAAATGCACTCATTAATAAGGTTTATTTTTGGTTATGGTTAAATATTGCTACCACTACTACTAATTGTTCTAATACAATTATTATTATTCGTAGAATCTATTTTCTACATATATTTTATTATCATTTCATCAGCCTCCTTTTTGTCATTTAAGGAATGTGATGTACTTATTTCTTTCTTATATCCCATAATAATATTTACATTAGTTAAGATAGTGCAATAATATTTTATATGAACTCGGCATCGCTATTGTTTGCTATCCTTTTTTGAAAAATGAAAGAGATTCCCGTCTACTGAATCATTATAGTGGAGGTGAATACGGCAATTACAATGCAAAGATGCAATTTCGTGTAGATATAAGAGAATATGAAATTTTCGGAATGTCATTCAGTTCTGTTTATTCTTTTTGAAAATAGCTTCTCTTTGATCTAAACGTTTCCCTTGTAATATGTGCCTTAGAGATTTTAGGAATTGGATCAAAAGAAAATCCTCATTGGTTGCTCATCCATCAGAAAATTCAATTTGAAATCATTATTTTTTGTTTTTGGAACACAATTACAGAAAAATATATTTCTGCAAATACTATTAATAACACAGAGAATTTGACATTTGAAGGTTAATATTCAAAAAGAGATGTACATACAGATATAGATATATCTTTTGTATTATATATATATATATATATATATATATATATATATATATATATATATATATATATATATACATATATATTAGTAACTCAACACAGGGTACCGCTAAATGTGGATCAAAAATACTCATCGTTTAATGTTGAATCTCTGTGAATAATGGGCTAATGAGGAACTGAAGTACATTTAATAGAGAAAGCGAGTATGTGGAACGATGAATATTTATTGGGAAAAATAAGTTTTCTTCTCCATCGGAGGTTGCACTTACTGACGAAATATATCTACGAAGGTAAGTCCAAAATTTCTCCATTCTTTCCCCATAACATAAGCCCGGATATTTGTTTACATTCCCTCGTATATATATATATATATATATATATATATATATATATATATATATATATATATATATATATATATATATATATATATGTGTGTGTGTATATATATATGTGTATATATATATATATATATATGTATGTATATATATATATATATGTATGTGTATATATATATATGTATATATATATATATATGTATGTATATATATATATATATATGTATGTATATATATATATATATATGTATGTATATATATATATATGTGTATGTATATATATATATATATGCATGTATATATATATATATGCATGTATATATATATATATATATATATATATATATATATATATATATATATATAATCGTCAGGCGACTGACGATTGCACTAGCATTAAACAGACTGTCGACTCTAAGTGCTGACTTCCATGTCCACTTTTATATTTACACACGCTGTATCTCTGATATTGAGCACTTTATCCCATAAATATAGCACACTTTAAGACTATATTTCTTCATATATACATATATATATATATTTATTACATTCTTCGTCTTTACTTTCCATGGTATATATATATATATATATATATATATATATATATATATATATATATATATTACATTCTTCGTCTTTACTTTCCATATATATTACATTCGTCTTTACTTTCCATATATATATATATGTATGTATATATATATATATATATATATATATATATATATATATATATATATATATATATATATATATATATATTACATTCTTCGTCTTTACTTTCCATCGTATATATATATATATTTAAAACATCGAATGTTATTGGTTCTCGCTTGGCATCTCGGCTTCAAGCATTTTCCCACTGCTATAGCGTAGCTTACCTGTTCTTTTACTATAAATATTTTCATGGCAATTTTTCCGATGAACAATTTACCGACGCGTTTTGTCATCTCATGAACTTTATCAAGGCATATATTATTTTGTGAATAATATTTATATACATGAAAAAAATATTATTCGTTTTTCGAATTTTTGGTATAGGAGTGCTCAAGTATATTCGTAACGTTAGCGGAAAGTGGATTCTTCCCAATATTGCCTTACCTGAAATAATTGCATCTATCTCAAACCAAGATACATGACTGCAACAATACAAAGACGTAAGTCTCAGTATGTATGTTTGTGTGTATATGTGTCTGTGTGTGTTTGTGTGGCATTTATTCAAATTTATAAAATTCTAACGAATGTCTCATGTATTTCCCTTAATATCAAACAACTTAGCCAATTTATTTCTCTTTTGCAAATTATCGTGATTAATATTAATTATGATAATGTGCAACACAATTATAAAGTCATCCTCAATATTTGTAATGACTTCTTTTTTCCTCATTTCCCTCACGAAATTTGTATATGAAAAATATATGAAAATTGTCCTATCCGAAATTCATCCTTACCGTTTATCCGTGAACCATTTTCATTCTATTATGTTAATCTCTTTTATAATCCACGTAGAATTCCTTCTTATCGTCTGTCATTTGATATTTCTATTCCGACTTGAGCTTTTGTGCCCTTCTTCATGATTCCTACTCGTCAAAATGTTTGGACACATCTGTATTTAGTTTTCTTTCTTACAACTTTCTTTTCATTTTCATCTTCTCATTTATCCTTCATACATCACTTATTTTATTTGTAATACCCGTCTACTTCGTGCCCGCAACACTTATATGAATCTAACACTTCATCCATCAAACATCATGTCTTCCTTTTTATCCGGCATAAAAGCTATCCGCATTGCATCCATCAAGACTCTCTTTGCTTTTTCCGATTTCTTTGTTCCATTTTATATTGGAAGCGAGACATTTGAAACCTCCACATTTATAGGGTATATCACATTTCCCTGCAGGACGATGAAGATGGAAAGTTCCAAGGTATTGTAACTGTTTTGGAAGTAATGTTAAAATAGTAATATAAGTTTTCTCTCAAAACAACGTCGGAAATCGCAGTTCAAATATTCAATGGATTCAAACTTGCTTTCTACAAATTCTAAATGATTATATCCATGACGATTAGAGATTGGCAGCTTGCGTCTCTTCCGATCTAACTCTAATTTCCCAGTGGGAGGAAATTAGAGTTACTCTCAATGACTGAAAAACCAAACATTTCCGTGTTAAATCACAAACATTTGGGTGATCTTATACTAAGATTCAAAAAATAAACCTTAAACTCTGAATGATGTTTGTTTGAGCAATAACCAATAACATACATGAAAAGAATCGCATAATCAAATAAACTGATAGTAAAAAGTAATAAAACCATTTCTACCTTGTATATGCCTTGTTTAAATATAAACACACACACACACACACACACATATATATATATATATATATATATATATATATATATATATATATATTTCCTCTGGGGAGGATGTGTGGGTTTGTAAACAGTGACTATTAGGGCTAATAATGCAAGACTCTTCGGTAAATCGAATCGAATTCTCTCAGTCACTATGTGTTTATCTAAAAATAAATACGCTTAAATTCACCTTCTTCTCTGCCGTGCGCCAACGGCTTCATGGTAAAATTTCCGACTGACGCGAATTCAGCCGGTTTTCGATTCTAGCCAGAGGCAGCCGGACGTCTAGCCACACTGATGAGCTGTGATACAGCGAAACAGTCTGTTTGTGGATGACTATATATATATATATATATATATATATATATATATATATATATATATATATATAATACCAGAAGATATCCGATATCTAGTTCCCTGTAGGATCCAAGGATCGATATACATCTGTTAAATGTCTGAAGTTAAATGTCTGAAGGCCGAAACGTTATGATCACACTACAACGATGCATTTTAATAGTGTAAATAAGTATATTTAGTTGTTTTATTCTTGTAATATTTTGGCCGCTACTAATTCAGCATGATGTCTGTAGACGTAGAGGTAAAAAAAAACTACTTATATTATATTGATGGATAAATATTTCACATACTTTTAAAAATATGTTTTCTAGTAGCAATACGAAAAGTATATTCACGTTATTACCAAAATGATACACGCGTGTGTATCATTTTATAATATCCATGTATAATATATTGCGATATATAGTTTGAAAAAGAGGCATAAATACTATTTTTACTGATAACTGTGCATTGCAAACTCATTAGATTCAACAACCATTACAAATAAGTATATATTTGTGTAAGTCCCTTGTAAGATGCGAACATCCATCTATCGCATAATAAAATACGGTCTGTTTCTATGTCAAAAACACATAACTAAAAGCATATTAAATATTTCCGCACGTAAATTAAGAGGATTAAATGTACATTGCTACATAGTAAAGAAAAATCACTTGTGGAAGCATACATATACACAAACACATATTAATATATATATACTGAGAAAGGCAACGTGTGTACATCAACATTTCTTCACGACAAACCCGTACGTGGTCTTCACAAACCTACAGTTGAATAAATTAGATTCGTATATACACATATTTCAAATATTATGTAACTTATATATATATATATATATATATATATATATATATATATATATATATATATATATATATATATATATATATCCGAATACAAGTTTGGTATAGATGGAATAAAATTATGTAACCAAAAACAATATTTTTTAAAAAATTGAACAATACAAAACAGATCGATTAACATTTATTGTCAAGAATCAACACCATCTCTTGACAAGACACAAGAAGTGTTGAAACAAAATGGCTATTTTTGTACTGATGTTATAACACACCTGTGTTATAATCTTTATATATATTTATATATATATATATATATATATATATATATATATATATATATATATATATATATATATATATATATATATATATTACTCTTATTAATATTATTATTATTTTAAGACTAGACATAAGGCCTCACGCTCCGTGGTGAACGTTTAATGCTAAAGAGCTTGTGAACATGATTCGGATTACCTTCTACCGTTATCTTTGTATTAAATGGTTTTCGTAAGCTTTCAGCACTGGAGTTGGATGGAATGTTTTTCTTATTTAATGTTTAGCCGATTAATGTAGCGTTGTCATTTGTGATCTTTTCGTGGTGTATGAGTTTTTTAGGGCAATCGAGGACGTAGTCGTGGATATTTTTGAGGGAAGATATCTTTTTTGACTTTGGGTAATTCATAATCCTTTCAGAGATGTCTTTCTCAGAGATGCAGTTCAGTAAGAATTTTCTTCTCTTTCTTAAGGAGTAACCTGGTAATAAGAGATTGTTTCCAGGTTCTGAGACAAGATTAATTGTGATCAAATAAGGACCAAATAACCGACAAAATGATAAGATAAGAAACAAGTGGTAAACATAATTTTAATATATTTCATCAATTCAGCAATGAGCCTTGCCTTATTTTGAAGATTTGCTAAAATTCAGTGTTGCTTAACGGTTAGCGGCGGCCTCAGTTCAAATAGAATGTCTTGGGATACATTCTGGTGTTGAGCACGGTGGCTTTGTTCTGCCACCTTCGCTGCAATGCTAAAATCCAGGTACCTATCAAAGCACGCGACAGAATCTGGTGCACAGTTTTGACATAATTGATATAGTTTCACAAACATCCATGTAAGTGCAACTCGGGGGTCAGATCAAACTGGCTAGGACATGCGTGGCGTCTGGTAAATTTTCTGCTGATAACTTTTCTACACTGGCAACTATTTGGCAAAATCACTTTGGGTATACTTCCTTATGGCACCATTCTCAAAAAGGGCAGGACGATGTTTACGGAACTCACAGTTTAGGTGATTTTGTATTTCTGCGCGATTCTGTATTAGACGAAAAGTTTTATTTCCCCCTGCTAAACACGAACCTCTGCACTGCTATTTGCTGAAGCAATTGAAATCACCTTGTCATTTATTTTGAGTTTACCGTCAGTAGAGTTCGCGTAACGCACTTTCCGTGGCTACAACTCCCGTAGAAATGCTTAACAATTTAGTAGCATATTCTCCATTGTAAGAAAATTCAGAATGAGTTGAACTTGATGAAATATTCACCATCCCTTACAGGAACAGTAATCCTGAGGTCTGTGTGTTGATTTCTAGTGGAAACATGTCTACCACATAAACTTTCACGGGAAGTGCACACAGTGGCAGTTTTTAGCAGAATACAGACAATTTGTCCTTAGTACTTGGAGTTATTCCGCGACCGTGAGCCAACCCTCCGCTAGTCTTGAGCATTAACATAAATGTTTGTTCAACTGTTTGATCTGTGACAATACCAGACAATAATCTATATGTTCGCCTCATTGTCTTGTATCCTCCCGAAGCATAGTTGGTAAACAGAGCTTCACACATAACCAGTGGTAATCGCTTCATGTGATCAAGATAGAGCCTTGAGCATGTGCATATGCTGTATGCCCTCCAGAATGGAAAATCGGGATCATTCTTGGAACACACTGTAAGTAAATTTTCCAATCTCCTGTACGTTCGGTACGAATGTAGAGCAATAAAATTTGAAAATTTTCAGGTACTATATCCATAGCTTATCAATTCTGCCGCACAGAAATAGTCCCACTTGTAAATCCTCGGCTATCTGGGAGACCTGGGCAGTCACACGCTATGTAAAAAGGCACTCAAATGAGGATCAGGGATTCAAAAGCATATCATGAACCATTCTAGTTTCACAAATATTTATATCACTCAGACAATCGGGAGTCGCAAATATAAGGAAACAATTTTTCAATTTGAGCCTAAAGAGTCCCGGTTATCCTTATATCTTAATAAAAGAACATACATTGTTTTGTCATCATAAAATTAGTTGGAAAAGAGATATTACGCTGGAATGTGAGCTGAATGATTAAAAAGCTATATGAGTAGCTTCAACAGGGGCGCCATCTTGAATTTTGGCCGCCCGAACATTTGGCTCACTTTGAGGACTATATTGATATTGAATCAGTAGGACATAGAGTACCATCCATGAAAAAACAGATTTCTATATTTTTCCATGCCTGTAATGCATCTGGTCTATAAGAAATACTTAAAAGGAATCCTGATAAATATTTTCCCGTTGATAAACACACGCCAAACAACTTTTGATGAGTAGCGATGGTTAAATGCAGAACAACTGACATAACCGTCAAACATACCATAACAATATTTACAATAAGCAATATCAAGAAAGAGAAATATAATAAGGCAAAGCAACCAGAATATAAAAAAAACTAACAGTTGGTGTTGACACACGAAAGCATATTCGAATGAGAAACGTGGCGTTCTGACTTCAAGACATGAATAAGGGCTATTTTATTGGCTAAGAAAATATCCCAGCATACATTTATGTGATTCTGACAATAAATTGGGGAAGGGCAAGGAGCTTTGCAGTCAATCTAGAACAGATTAAAAGGATATTTTTACGTTGTGAAATGTTTAAGTGTTGGCTGTTTTGTACGATCCCCGTGAATATGTGATATTGTGGTACATATCGAATTGAAGGGTAATGAATGAGTTCTTTTGATGAATGAGGAAATTGTAACGAATGGATGGTTCGTAAATCGTATTAGCTAGATTTAGGATAGTTAGACTAGACCAGTCAAAACCCACTTACCTCTCGACCTTGTGCCACATTTCTTTATATTAAATGACAATAAATATAAATTCCGAGTACAGATTAAAAGGACATTTTTACATTATGAAATTTTTAAGTCATGAGTGTATCCGCGTGAATATGTAATAATTGTGTTATATTGTGGATTGAATGGTGGTGGGTCAGTTCTTATGGTGAAAGTGCAAATTGTAATGAACGAATTAGTCCTGATGCTGATTACCAAGTTTTAGGGTAGTTAGTGTAGACCAGCATCTCTCCACTTCCCCTTCGGTCCTGTAAAAAAATAATCATTGGTAACAATAAATAAAAATTTCCTGCACAGATTGAAACCAATGCTTTTTTTTATTATATCACCATCTATTCTAAAATCTATACTTAAAGAATCTAAGATTAACCTAAATTATTTCACCCGTACACAAAAGATTCCTCAACTAACATACAGCGACTACCAGACAGAATTAAAACGCCAACTAGACACGCACATCTTCAATCAAATCCGCATAGATTAACTAGAGTTCTGATGCACAAACACATTAGAATTATACACACTAAAGCAATCAGACATGATACATCAAGTTTACTTAGCCAATGAAAAACAAGCAGCACAGAAATAAAAATAAAATACCAGAATCTTCTTTTCTCCTCCATATTTCATTTTCTGATGAAGCTTAAATAAAACGAAAAACATTAAAATTACAAACGATTTCCATTTGTTCCTTATCCTATCATTTTAAAATGTAAAGGCTA
>OZ038500.1:29895268-29897768 GCA_964036315.1 Acanthosepion esculentum | reverse complement strand
TCTACCAATACTACATTCCCCATCTAATCTGACTCTTTTAATGATAAAATCTGGTTCCGAGTACTCCCTGTTATTGCCTGAGTAGTTATGTTGGATATCGGTTGAGGAAGGAGCTTTGGCCTTACTTCCACTGCATCAGTATGTGGGCGAAAATCGCAACTGTTGATAGCGTGAACAGGTAATATATTGGCTGGCTAAAATAAAACAGGACGCACAGTTATCCTGTGCCTTCGATAAAGAGGGCGCACGTGTGTTTCGAGCGGAAGGAAATGCGTGATTACATATATATATATATATATATATATATATATATATATATATATATGTGTGTGTGTGTGTGTGTGTGTGTGTGTGTGTGTGCGTGTGCGTGTGTGTGTATATATGCATGTGTGTGTGTGTGTGTTTGTGTTTTTGTGTGTGTTCATCGACTTATTTGAGCCCAACACCTATATACTACAGTTAGTGGATAATGGTTTGCAAAACTTCCACTAACATTTTTCTCTATCATGACATATCAGTAACTAGATAATTATTCTCGGCTTTTATTTTCTATCGATGTCACATTATCGTCGGCAGAAAGCCCTTCATGTCTTTTCTTAGAGTACACGGAAATATCAGCTCGTACTTGAACATTGTTTAGATAATCTGGTCATATTGACGTTAATCTTCTCTTATTAGTATAAATATACGCGAGATATTATTTTCTTCATTATTAATCATATACTTTCAATGGATGGTCTGAGAATTTGAATCGACATTTGTGGCAAATATTAGGATCTCAGTGTTATGTTTACAAAGCCAACATTTTAAGCACATATCACGCGACATTATTGCTTCTCTCTCAAGCAAATTTCAACAATTAATTAAGTTTTTGAACACCGGCGTCGCTTTAATCAAATGTTTCACATCGCCTTCACATATAAAAACTCGGGAAGCTAACCCATTCTTCCCTCGTGAACAGTATCACATGAACGATGCTATACCAACCATATCTGACATTGACAAAAATCCAGTAAAGCAAAGTGAGATCTCACAGTTTCTTGACGCTTTTCTACATGCGTTTCCCGTTTTATAATTTATTTGTCCTTGTTGTTATTATTTTGTTTCTTACTCTTCTTAAACTTTTGTACTATATATCTGCTTCTCCTCTATCTCAGAATTTTAAAAACATGTTTTTTTTTAGAATAATTTTCATATGTTTCTGAAAAATAGTTATTTTATCAAACATTCTCTTGGACATTTCTTACATCTATTTAATCTGTTTACATTTTTCGGACTGTTGCTCTCATCTTTGGTGTCATATTCACGACGTTTCGGCCGTTTTACGCTCCGGCTTTCTTCAGATGATATACGTCGGAATTTCGAACACATTATTTAGCCTCCGGGGGTAGATTATACTAATTCTACATGTCATGCGTTTTCTGGATATCTCCGTTTCAGTTAACTTCCTTTAGTAACTCAAATCTCCAATTAGCCAAGTATTGAATTCACGACTCTTTGGGTCAAAACACTTTTGGATTAATTTAACCAACGCTTTTATCTACTGGGCCATGTATATGACAATAAAGATGAGGACAACAGTGCGAACCATACAAATAGTTTAAATAGTTATAAGGCCACATCTCAGAAATATAGGCAAGTTTCTTACATTTTTTTCAGTTGCCATCGTTTATAAATACGTCTTTATTTGCTTTTGTATTTTCGTCCTACCCTTTGCTTCTTTGTACGTTTATCTATAAGATTTAAATTTAGTCTTCACGTACCATCTATTAACAATTTGCATCGTCCTTTTTACTTCGCTATTTCTACTTTGCAAAATCGCTTAAAGAACAGCGTATTTAACTGTTTCACACCTTTTGAAAAAATCTTTAGTTGCTTTTACTACACATCGGCATTATTTTCTATTATTTAATCTTTCCAGTATGTAAGATTTAATATTAGATTGCCACACATGAAATGACAGACTTTATAGGAAATTAATAAAATATTAAATAACTAATTGAGTTGAATTAGGCACCATGTTTATAAATGACTGTTCGCCAACGTACCTTTAAATTCATAATCCCATATTTAAAAAGTTCTCATCGTTTGATATGATAAACAGTTAATATGCTTTGATTACGTTTTCCTTAATAGACAATGTTTTATTGCGTATGAAAAGGTTAAAATGCTTAAAGAAATGATAATCAGTAGGAGAAATATCGGGTGACGAGGCAAAATTTCATAATTCCGGCTATGCAGCTTTTGGGCAGTTGATTGCGAAGAGTGCGGCCGTCTGTTGTCGTACAGCAAAATTGGGTCATCCCTATTCCCAATTCTCCACAATACGAGGTTGTTGTTGTTTTCCCTTGAGGCAAAAATGATTAAGAAATAACCTCTTTTAATTACAACCATGCAGTAACCATTAATTTTTTAAGGTGCAGTGGAGTTTTGGGGTATAGTTCTGGTGATTCATATGCATCTAGCCATTGGCCTACTGTTGTCAATGCGTATCCATTTC
>OZ038500.1:29887768-29890268 GCA_964036315.1 Acanthosepion esculentum | reverse complement strand
CGATGTTTGATTTGCTAAACATCAAAGGGCTTTCGTTAGGCCATCCGGAACTCTATTTTCCGCACCAGGCAGATATTGAATTCTAGAGCTAGAAAATGCCAGATTTTGCCAACATTCTTGGAATATTTTTTTAATTTTGTAATTATTTTTCGTCTCTGAAGCAACAGGTAGCTGATTTCTTGCCGATATAAAATTGTGCCTCACAAGGAAATGATTCCACTTTCTAACGGTTTCATAGTGCAGTTCAATAGATTTCACTGCCTGGTAAATGCAATCGAACAACTGAAATAGCCACATCCATGGTGTCACATTCAACTAGAAAGGAAATATTTTTGTTAATTGATTATACGGCCGCCGACTCAGTGTGTATTCTTTGTGTGAATGATCATCTGCACTCTTTTTCTTTAAGGAGGATAATTTTCGTTTTGTTAGTATTTCGATTATATCTGTAAAACATTGACATAATTTGCAAACATTGATGGTAAAGCCGCTGAAGTCGAGAGGCCAAATAAAGATACTTCTTTGGATTTTGTCAAGAAGCTTTTTATGTTTTTGTTTTTTGTTCACCTCAGTTGTGACCAGTTATTAAACTCACAACTCGTTGGGTCAAGTTACTACATTACTTCAACCAATGCTTTTATCCATTGATTCATGAGAAGTAAAATTCCAAGGCGTAGAACTGCCGAAACGTCATGAATATGAAATCAAATTTGAGGGCAACAGTAAATAATGAAACCCAATCCTTGTTTCCAATACGTAATGCCAAGGCAACTATCGTGAGGTGGCAATATGGTATTTGTGATAATAGCACCACTTAAATAAGATGAAAGAAAAAGTTCAAAATCAATAATAGTTTATGATGTTTTCAGTCATAAATGTCAACGTATGTAAATTCTTTTTTATCTTTTTCCCATTCTTAGTTTTCTGTTGGTTTTCTCTTTACTTTCTAACTACCCTGATTGTTACTATTTTATTTTATTTTCCTACTATTAGTATTTAAATCTTGTAATCTTTACACGATATAATTATTATTTTCTAATTTTATTTTATTTTCCTACCATTAGTATTTACATCTTGTAATCTTTACAGGATATAATTTATTATTTTTCTAATTTTATTTTATTTTCCTACCATTAGTATTTACATCTTGTAATCTTTACACGATATAATTTATTATTTTTCTAATTTTATTTTATTTTCCTACCATTAGTATTTACATCTTGTAATCTTTACACGATATAATTTATTATTTTTATAATTTTATTTTATTTTCCTACCATTAGTATTTACATCTTTTAATCTTTACACGATATAATTTATTATTTTTCTAATTTTATTTTATTTTCCTACCATTAGTATTTACATCTTTTAATCTTTACACGAAATAATTTATTATTTTTATAATTTTATTTTATTTTCCTACCATTAGTATTTACATCTTGTAATCTTTACACGATATAAATTATTATTTTTCTAATCTTATTTTATTTTCCTACCATTAGTATTTACATCTTGTAATCTTTACACGATATAATTTATTATTTTTATAATTTTATTTTATTTTCCTACCATTAGTATTTACATCTTGTAATCTTTACACGATATAATTTATTATTTTTCTAATTTTATTTTTTTTTCCTACCATTAGTATTTACATCTTTTAATCTTTACACGATATAATTTATTATTTTTCTAACCTTATTTTATTTTCCTACCATTAGTATTTACATCTTTTAATCTTTACACGATATAATTTATTATTTTTCTAATTTTGTTTTATTTTCCTACCATTAGTATTTACATCTTTTAATCTATACACGATATAATTTATTATTTTTCTAATCTTATTTTATTTTCCCACCATTAGTATTTACATCTTTTAATCTTTACACGATATAATTTATTATTTTTCTAATTTTATTTTTTTTTCCTACCATTAGTATTTACATCTTTTAATCTTTACACGATATAATGTAATATTTTCTAATTTTATTTTATTTTCCTACCATTAGTATTTACATCTTTTAATCTTTACACGATATAATTTATTATTTTTATAATCTTATTTTATTTTCCTACCATTAGTATTTACATCTTTAATCTTTACACCATATAATTTATTATTTTTCTAATCTTATTTTATTTTCCTACCATTAGTATTTACATCTTTTAATCTTTACACGATATAATTTATTATTTTTCTAATTTTATTTATTTTCCTACCATTAGTATTTACATCTTTTAATCTTTACACGATATAATTTATTATTTTTCTAATTTTATTTTATTTTCCTACCATTAGTATTTACATCTTTTAATCTTTACACGAAATAATTTATTATTTTTATAATTTTATTTTATTTTCCTACCATTAGTATTTACATCTTGTAATCTTTACACGATATAAATTATTATTTTTCTAATCTTATTTTATTTTCCTACCATTAGTATTTACATCTTGTAATCTTTACACGATATAATTTATTATTTTTATAATTTT
>OZ038500.1:29832768-29880268 GCA_964036315.1 Acanthosepion esculentum | reverse complement strand
CCCATCTAGACATTAGGAATGTGTAATATAGCTTTCTGTGACAATCATAATAATATGTTAAAACACAAATGTTTTATCTTAAAATCCATTTTCTTTAATCATTCCACCCTAAGCAAGGCGAGGATATCGCTAGTACGCAGCGTGGGCTTACGGGGAGTGAAAGAGTATACTGAGTATAGGGAGGATTGAGGAAAGGAAAAATGGTGGAATTAATTCAAGAAGATAGAAGATGGCGACTGACGTTGCGTTTAATTTTTTGTCGATAGTAGTTATCAGGGAAGCAAGTAAACGGAATTTAGTCATCAACGAAAGATGTTAACAGGAGGGAAGTGCGAGAAAAAAACTGTTGGAATAGAAGATACGTTTGCATTTAACTATTTCAAAAGCAAACGAGTGGGATCGATATGCCAATCTAGTGGAATATTTAAATTCATGTAGTCAGGGCTCCATGAGAAAAAGCTCGCCAGAGCAGTTGCCATGAAAATATCTGTAGAAAAGACAGAGGGAAGCATCGTCACGTCGATGAGAAAGTAACTGAAGTTGAGATGCCAAGTCGATTAGATTACAGGTCATTCATTGAATTTTATCAAGAACCTCGAGATGAATATCAGAAGCAGATATGGCAGCAATATTCAATCCAGGGACGAATGTTGGATTTGTAAATATGTAAGATGGATTCTGACGAGAAAACATTTCTAGCGTGACATAACTTTCCTTGCGGTAGTTAGATCTATTGATTCTTTGTAGTCGCTCCACTTCAAGTCAATTGAATAAAACGGCCGAAACGTTGTGATAACAACAAACATGACAACATTAGTCCGAATATAAATAGTGTAAATACTGGCAACTCGTCATCACAAAAATTCAGATAAAAATAACTCAATAATATTTTACATCTTTTTATTTTTACCGATAATTTTTATATTAATTTTCAAATATACTAAAATAAAATGAATTGTATAATGAATGTAACATCAAGCATCTGGCAGAGCCTTCCCTGTTATCAAGTCTTTTCCCTCAGCCAGGCCTTTGAAGGCCAGTCTACTGAATCACATGTCATCAATGCTGGCGATCCGCAAGGCTTTCTAAACGGTCCTATTCTTATATCTGCTTTGTATTAAATATCTGCCCAAGAACAATCTCAGAACATGTGAAGATATATATATATACGGGTGATACGGATTATGTATGGGTGCTGTCTGGTCTCTAGCAGCTGATCTTTACGGTAGCCTAACCATCATCGCTTAATGGAGGAAAGTCTGGCTTGTATCATTCAATATATCTAAAACGAAGCTAATAATTTTCCGTCACCATCAAGCAAATACTAAACTTTCTTCTGCCCTGATGAGCGTACGTAATCTCAATGAAGTTTCTTGCCTCAGCATATATTGTGACTAAAGCTCACTCTAGACCTCGTGGAACGAGTACCATAGCTACAGATGAGGGATAAATAATCGATTCCTTTTATCGATCTAGGTCATAAAGTTTGATCAGATCAAGAATTAAGCATTGCTGCCATATTTCGTCTTATGCTTCCCCTTGCACACTCTCCTGCCTTGATAGAGTTGTACAGTAATATATAGCTTGTGAACTATGAATTATTTTCCAACCTAAAATTCACTTCCCACAGATGAAACGTTGTTATCTTCAAACGGATACGATAAATCATAAAATGCGTTACATTACTAAATTCCAGCCGTCAAATAATTCTTATTAACTTCTCATTAATTTGGTAAAGAGGAACTTCCACTTATCTTCGAACCCAGAACTGTTACTATATAGAAAGATATTCGGAGGAGGATGTTTCTTTGAATGCTACAATCTTAAAGTCTTCAAGTCGAGGGTCAAATGAAATCTATCCTACACATTTTATATGTACTTCTTCCTTCCCCATACTTACCAACCTTACAACTGTCTCATTCAGCAACCTGTTACCTTGAGTAGGTCTTTGCACCTTTTACCGATAAACAATAGTAAAAGAGTATCGGTAATCATTCACTTAAGCAGCGTAAAGTAAACATATATACCATGTAGAGCTTAAAATCAGTAAAATCAATGTATACATGTTTGTTACAATAAAATATTATTACAATTGTTAATGAGTACGCAGCAAATAAATATTGAAGAAACGGGACTGTTCTTGTACAGCTGCACCCACGCGAATTCAGGAAGATGCGACGTGGACAACGCCTTAGAATTTCGAATCTGTCGACTCAGTTTACGCTTGACGCGCCATGTTGCGACTCCAGCAATAGACATAATAGAACAGTTAGTGACAAACAGCAGTTAGCAAAGAATAAATCATCTCTGACGCTTCGACGATATTTACAGGATTTACAATACCAGCGATAACCATCCTTTACGTTTTGATAGGCATTTAGCCCATACGTCCGGTTGCACTGGTTGCAATATAGACACTTTCGAATGAGTCGTCGCTGTGCTCAACAACGCAGCACAGTTGTAGGCGCCCTAAGATTATTGCCGAGTTCCAATAAACAACACACTTCTTGTTATCGGGGAATAATAAATAATTCGTATTGACGATCCATTTGGTCTACGACGAGACATGACCGAAATCATACTGAACTCTTTATTTTACGTCGTTTAAGCGAAGTAGGACTTTGACAGATTATTTTACGCAAACTATGCGAAGGATTATTAATATATGTTCAGATAATAAGAAGGTCTGAATGAAATTCCACTCATTTTTATGACCCATTGATCACATCTACTTTAGAAGCCTGACCATTCACAACGACCTTCAAAAACCTGGCTGGGGGAAGACTTGATAAAAAGGCAAGACTCTACCAGATTCTGATGTTATATTCATTATACAAATCAATTTAGTGTAATATATCTGAAAATTAATATGGAAATTAAGATATGTAGATTAGATTCTGTTATAATTACGATTCAATTTGATAGTGAAATTAAAGGTTTTTCCTATAGATATATTTTGGCAAGAAAAAAATAATGTATTGATAACAGTTTACTTAGAATATAAGCGAGAAAGTTTAATTTTGAGCAATCAATTTAACTTCATAGAATACCCGATTCATACATTTCAGACACTGACTATCACAATCAAACCAAGGAAAAGCATGAGTTATAGATCAGATTACTTCCACAAACATAAGCCAACCTTTGAAATATATATTTTTAACCCCTGAAGTAAAATTTGTATGGTGCATAATTAAGTTTGACTTTCAGCTCACCACTGGCTCATTCATCCGGTTTCACAGTAAGGAAATTTCTTACTGCCAAAGTGAATTTATTTCCAGTGAATACGACGTTAATAGAATTGCAAGTAATTTATTCATCCATGTCGCACATTAAAACGCAGTCAGCTGCTACCTTGGCTCGAAGCTAAGTAAAGCGCAACGCATGGTGAGTGACTTCTTCATATTGGCAATGGTTAAGGGTTAGCATCGTAATTCAATATTATGCTCATTTTTGTCCTAAGGGTCATGAGATGGACGCACGATGTCATGTGAAAAAGAAGAACGAGGAATAGATTTTTTTTACAGATAAAAATGGAGAATAAAAAGATAACGTGGGAATAAGAGATGATGAAAAATTCCTTGAGATGAAGAATAATGTGCGTAATGAGAACGTGTTGCGGAGAGAAAATATGATGCAATATAAGAGCAAGATAGAACCGACATTCTATATATATATACATATATATATATATATATATATATATATATATATATATATATGTGTGTGTGTGTGTGTGTGTGTGTGTGTGTGTGTGTGTGTGTGTGTGTGTGCTTCAGTGAATAATATAGATATATTATGTCTATTTACAATGTTTAAATATCGTTTGGGAGATTGTATCATTGACAAGTTGATATGGACAAAAAGTAAGTATATATTATCAAGACGTATTACATTTCTACATTATGTAAATTGTTCGGACTGTTGTCCTGAACTTTCTTGCCATATTCACGAAGTTTCGGCCGTTGTACGTTCCGGCCTTCTTCAGCTGTTTGGAATTTCGGACTAAACACTTTATTTTGTCCACAAGGTTATATTGCTCTAGTTCTATGTATCATACCTCTTCCGGATACCTTGCTAATCTCCCTTTAAATCAACACTCCAAGTTTTTGTTAGCCAGTTATTAAACTCAGAAAATAGTTTCTATGTGAAAGGATTATCGGAGAAAATACAACATATCTGTGGTCCATATAACATCAGGATAATATAACATACAACAAACATTTAATGCCATGTCGCATTTTACAAATTTCTGGTCAACTTATATTGAAACGCATGTTTTGCAAAACATTCTATGGCTATAACGGATAAATTTTAAATTTTAAAAAATTATAACCGAACGCTTTCAGGCGTGATTTTTTTTTAATCACCAGCACAACGAAATGCAGATTTTATCGCAGTTCCAAACAAGTTTGTCTTTGTAATTCACCCCTTAGGATGATCTTGGACGAGATCGGAAGTACTTTGGTAGGAAAACAAAAAACTACAGCGTCATTCTTTTCCTTGATGAATACCATCTTAACATCATCATCCTCATTAGAGAACAAGAAAGGATCATTATAAAAATGAATAGACATAATATGCCTATATTATTCAATGAAACATTTTTGAATGAAGATATGCTACCTACCTACCTACACAAACACACACACACATATATATATATATATATATATATATATATATATATATGCACATTTAATTAAAAACGACTGACAAGGTGCTTTTATTTAGCTTTTTATATAATTTCTCGTGCAATCTAATAAAGTTTTTCTCTTCAGATGATAAATTATATAAAATCTGTTCGAATGTTCTTTTTATCCGAGCGCTTTCGGCTATATATTTAGCCATTTTTAAGGATTATATTTCAACTGTTAGAATTAGAAATAGTTTGTTATATGTATGCTTTATAAAATGATTCATTTTTTGTTTCAAAACACGGTCAAGATTTTATGCCCATGTTCAAAGTTAATATTAAGTGTTCGTTTGTTTCTTTTTATTAGTAAGGCGTCCATTATTTTTAGCCTTTTTTTTGCAAGTGGATGATGCTATTTTATTAGTGTTGTCGACAAGTATATTCTGAATAGTGTCCGGTAGGTCTCCATGAATATTTAAATGAGATCTAATAGAGCTATTGTCAGAAAGGTGTCGAGTTATTCTGCGTGTTAAACAATTTGTAGTGTGGCCTATATAATTATTTACGAAAGTTGATTCTTGCGTAATACAATTCCTTAATGGACATGTGTGTGTGTGTGTGTGTGTGTGTGTGTGTGTGTGTGTGTGTGTGTGTGTGTGTGTGTGTGTGTGTGTGTGTGTATCCAATGGAAAAGAACGAAGAATAACATTACAACGTTCAAAACGTTAATTTAAGACAGGGCTCAATACAAAAGTAGATTAATAAATATTTATTTTTCACTGTTACATTAGAATATGTAATATCCACTACAAAATTGTACATTTTGTTTCAAAGTTAAAATCCAACGTCTCCTCAGGTGGTTAACAATGAGGATACTAAACGATTTTAATCAAAATTGCGATTAATGAAAATGATTCACTTGGGAAAATTTTCCATAAAATGTAAAAAATGATTTATATAAAGAAAAAGGAAAGAAGATAATAAATCAATAAAAGAATGGAAGAGAAAAGAAAAAGAAAAGAAGGCCAAGAGTAAAGCATAGGAAATTAACCTTACTAACAAGAGAAAAGACAAAAAATAAAGGCAAGAGAAATAGATAAGTATATGCAAATTTACCCAGGTTCATAAGAAGAGAAAAGTCTAGAAAATAGGAAATACAAAGATATTGATGGGAATTAAACCAATGAAATTCAGTTGAAGACAAAAATAAAGGCAAGAGAAATAGAAAGTATATTAAAAATGACCCAGATTTTAAACATCTTCATTATATCGTCAATTAAATGTAGACGATATAATGAAGGCGATTAAAATATATTTATATATATATAGTTTAATAAACCAAAACCGGCATATAATTTCTTCGGTGAAAGCTTTACCTTATTCCCGGTCATCCTAGTCTGCAACAAGAAGTTTATCACGGCTTATTGAATAAAACATTTTTTGTCAGAAAGAATGACGACACTTGAAGAACCAAGACTGGACGATTGACAAATTATACTGGTACCAATATCTTAAACAGTCTGGAAGCTATACAATTCTCGTTATCCCATAGCTGAATATCGAGATATCGGAACAAGTGAGGTCCGAAGTAAGCGGCTGACCATCGACAGGAGCTGTACCAGACAAACAAGTAGATGTGTACAAGAACGGTGGGGTGATATTTATACTTTAAGAAACTTGTGCAAACAATGACAAAAAATGCTTGCTGCAGTTATCAAGCTGAAATAGGATATTTTGACGAAAGCAAAATTTATTCATGCTTTTTTCTTAATAATAACATTTCTAATAAAGAATGAATTCTCCTTTTTTAACCATTTATAATAATTTTCTATTTAAAAATTTAAAGTACAAGACAAATATTTTAGTACTAATTTTTTTTAAATTATGAAGGAAACCTGAAACTTTTGGACTGTAGTGTGTGTAATATATATATATATATATATATATATATATATATATATATATATATATATATACATAAGTGTGTATATGGTTCTGCACAAAGGCTTTACCACGAAAATCAAAATATATGTGCTGGTGTCTGGGCTGTCGCTTCCTAGAAAATCAGTCGCTTGACCCTCATACGTTAAAAACAACGGGAGAGTCCATTATATATATATATATATATATATATATATATATATATATATAGTGTATATTTCGCCAGCAATTTTTCATTAATGCATGTTTCATTAAAAAATATAGATAAGTTTTGCCTATTTACTTTAAGTAAGTACCTTTCGTATTGTCTGATAAGCTTAATCGCATTATCGTTGAAAGACGAAAGGAAAACACCATATTGACACATGTTTGAATCCAATCTAAGCTTTCGGCTTACATAACCCATTATCAAAGATGACAATTTTAATAAATCAAACAGCACATATACGAAACCACAATAATGGCCCGCCGTTGCTGTTTGAATAAGCTCAAAGTAACGACAAACTCTTATTTACAAGCCAAGGAGGCGAAAAACGCGTCGTAACTCGTGACGTCAGACATGACCACGCGAGAGTGAAAAAGAGAAGTATTAAGATGGAGCGAGAAGAATAGGATCCATAAGTTTACCAAGGGTATTAGCACGTAAGAAAATGTAATGGATTCGACTGGAATTCGAACTTGGCTCTCCAATTCCTCAATCCGAGCTGCTATCCATTACTAAACCGTGCCTCCTACCAAAGGTAAAAATATTTACTATTTACCTTAATACGTAAATTCTAACTGGTATCGGAACAAGAAAATGACTTTCAATCTGTTGTTCACTGGGGCTAGAACTGGTTTGTAATTATTGCCATCTCCAAAACAAAACTGCTTTCTTTTAATCGTCTTAGAGAAAGTTTGTTTGCTTTCTATCAGCATGGATGATGGTAACCTG
This sequence comes from Acanthosepion esculentum, assembly GCA_964036315.1. Lineage (NCBI taxonomy): Eukaryota > Metazoa > Mollusca > Cephalopoda > Sepiida > Sepiidae > Acanthosepion > Acanthosepion esculentum. Next base: position 29,872,757 of record OZ038500.1, on the reverse strand, counting down.
CAGGAAAGTAATTTATTACATTTTTTCGTCTTAACTTTTTGCACTGCTATAAATTAGAACGATTATATCGAGTCAATTGCTAAATCTACAGCTAAGAATTTTAGTCCAAATTGTCATGCTAGGCTGTTTTATAAGTCTGTCCTTCATCTGCGCATTGAATATTGCTGCCTTATCTGGCCTGGCGCTTCTCATAATTATCAAGAGATTCATAACATTCAAAGAACAATGTTACAGGACATGACCTGATATCTCAGATTCAATCGCTTTCCCATAACGTAGCAAACCCTCTGCTTTTTCCTATAAATATTATAATGGCAATAGTTCTGATGACCTTCTTTGCAACCTCGACATCTTGAATTTTAGCTGTGTAATATATCGGCAGGTGTATCTCATAATTTTGCTGTTGAAATTGCTAAGTGTAAGCATAATTTCTGAATCTTTCTCAACTTCGGAACTCTCTCCCAGTCTCTCTTCCGGTGCACAGACATTTTCGTCCCAGACAATCGCGTCACTGGACATTTGTTTCCCTAGTGAAATACATCCTTGGATAAAAAATCATTTTTTATGCGTTGTTTAATATAGAAATTTGCACACCAATACCTTTATTTACTTTAAACAAGCAGAAAGGTAGTTACCATAAATAAAAAAGAGAGAAAAATGTATTTTTTAAAGTAAGAGAAAATTAAGCTAACAGTTTCAGTTCACTCCAGCAATGCCTACCACAAACATCTAATAGATTTTTTCTATCGAGTCATGCAATATTTGACAGGGAGTTAAAAATCAGTTTCTAAGACCTAATAACAGTTTAGAGGTATTGCACAATACTTTACAATATTCTTTATCATGTCAGCACCCCTCTATCTAGAAATTAATTGTAACATTGAACTGGAGGAAAACATTGCCTTAAAGAAATAAAATAACTTTCAAAGAGGAATGTCAGTACGGTAATCAAATAAAACTGCAAATAAGAGAATCATGGCGCTATTAAATGAGAGTACATCTGAAAACAAGATAAAGTTTTTAAAAGGGATAGCTCACAACATTCTTAACTTGTCCTTTATTTCTGAAACTAAAATTATTTAAAATACTTGAAATATTTGTAAAAAAACTGTTAATCTGTCAGTGCATCTTACGAAAAAATAATCTATTTTATCCCTTTTTTAAAAATTTATGATTACTACCTGTTCATTTTTTTCACAATTCATGGGAATTGCCTTTAAAATCTTCAAAAAATTATCAGAGGTACGCAGTTATCCGTGGACGTATTTGTCTAGGATCGCAAATGTCTAGGTACGCAATTGTCCTAGATCCCTCCCTTCCATATCAACTACGATCTTCAAAGATTTAAATGCAACATCATATCATCCAGTCTTCTGTAGTTTCCAGGTTACTTTGAAAGTCAATTGTTGTAGTTTTGAAGGACAGTTCTAGTTGAACTAATCCTCTGCCTCCTTCGGATCTAATCACATGCAGACGATCAACATCAGCTTTGGGAGGATGCATGCGGTAGCAAGTGAGAAGCATTCTCGTTTTGGCGTCCTTTCGCTTAATGTCAGCTATGGCCCAGATAAGGATGTTAAATCTGTATGAATTCCCAATGTGTTTCGGGCTAATATTCTGTTTTTTTTATTCAGCTCGGTATGCAGTACCAGACGCACACGATTGTAGTCCTCTTTTCTTACCTTATCCCTCATTTCTGTATGCTGTATGCCATCTCCCTCGTTAATCTCTAGGTACTTACAGGCTTCATCTTGTTCCATTTCCTTAATCTTTGTGACAAAGTCTAAATCTGTTGAGGGTGTTTCTGTAATTCTCCATTTCTTGAATGTTACTTTTGCAAATTTCTCTAATCCAAAGTACATACCTATTTCGTCACCGAAATATTTTACAATATGGAGGAGGCTCTTCAACACTTTGTCGTCTTTGGCAAAGAGTTTGAGGTCATCCATGTAGAGTAGGTGATTGAATATTTTCGTTTAGTTCATTCGCAAGAGGGATTAAGGACAGCCAAATCAAAATGGGTGACAGGGAGTCTCCTTGAAAGATTCCACGTCTAATATTCAAACGGCTGGAAATGGCAGTGCCTTTGGTTTGATTTAGGTATCGTGTGGTGTTCCACATTCCCATGCTGTGCTCAAGGAAATTGACTATTACAGGAGAGACTTTGTACTTTTGCATAATCCAGGAGTGTAACACAGTATCAATCCACGCTGCGCTAACATTTCCACATCCGCTCCTGCAATTCTCCAGGATCATTCTGTTTATCAGAAATTGAGCTTTGCAACCATAAGAACATCTCCTGTATCCCTTCTGTTCCAGTGGAAGAAATGTTGTTTGTTTCGAAAAAAGGCGTAAGTACGGTTCGTCAGGACAGACGTGAGAAACTTATACGTGTTTGAGAGACATGTCATATAATTTTTCAGATCATCTGATTCGCACGTTTTTGGTCATGTGATATGTAATAACGTCAGTGATCCACTCCCGGATTTCATTGGGATTATTTACAAGTTTTGATAGAGATTTTTCAAGGGTTTTGTGGAGTGATGAGAGATGATAGCGCCAGAAATTGGGCACTTTGACAATTTCTGGGATTTATATTTTTGGGCTTTCGTTAGAGCTTGCCTAACATTATTTGTGGTTATATTTTTCCACTCTTGCATAGGTGTATATCCAGCATTCGTTCTTCACGTTGGATCCACCCTGCATTTGCGGTACATTCCTTTGGGTTGCTCCAAATATTATCCAAAAATATCTGCACATTGTCAATAGGTGGTGACATTTCGACATGTGTAGGTGCTGTTTCTATTTCCTTGAAAAATTTATTCCGTTTTTGGATATTTTCTTTTGGCGATAGGACCAATCGTCTTGTTCTGTGTGCCTTTAACTGAAGTTTCTGTTTCAGTATTTCCTTGATTGATAGAATTTCAATTAGGGGGTTAATTTTATATCTCCGTTTGACGTTATTGCATTTGCGTGTTGAGATATTTGGGTTTCTAGTGAGCTCATCTAATATAGAAAGCTCACATCTGATTTCCTTTATTTCTCGCATCAGTTCTGCCTTAGAAGTTGGCTCTCTTTGTCTGTTGTTTAATTTTTTGATTGTTTCGGCCCCAAGCTTCCCAGTGGCTGCTAAAGCTGTTGGGTATAAGACGTTGTTAACTTCTGTGATATTTCTCGGTGGTTTATCCGTTAACAGTGTTTCCAGAGCAGTGTTGTATATTTGCACAATGTGCTTATTGGACTTCATTATATGAAATTGTAGGAGATGATCGCTGTCTGACATTTGTGTAAGAGTTACGCTTATGAGTAATTGGATGGCGTAGATTTTCGCTTCGGTGATTTTCAAGAAATTCTAAATTAATGTAGTTGGAGTCATGTTCAGTGTCATCATCTAGATAACTGCAGGTGATGTCACAGGTAGATTATTCAATTTTATTTCTTGGGAGGTTATTTTGTATTTCATTTGTTTTAGTTTTTATCACATCCTCTATCATAGTACTTATTTCTACTTCCATTCTTTTCAGTTTGAGTGAAGGGTTATAGGATTCGGTCTTACATCTAATTTTATCTTATCTATTTCTGCATCTGAGAGTCTTTTGTATCGCACAATGTCACTGCGGGCATTGGCAAGCATGTTTTGGTTTAGGTGAGATCTTATATCACTTGCTACCATAGTTGTCCATATTTGGTATGTCTAATTTGTGGTGTTCTTTGCTGGATATTAGAGTGCAGTGAAGAATGATGCCATGATTCTTCGCGAGACCATTTCGTTCGTTTTCTTTTTATTAGTTGATTTGGCATTGAGACACTTGGACCAAGGTTGGGGATAGTCCGGGTTTAGTGACTTAGTGTATCTTCATTTTTGGAAGAGTTTGTTCCAGTGACAGATTTTTTAGGCCTCAGACTGGTCCCTCTCTGAGGTAGGCAGCCCTTGTTGACGACCAATCCGGTATGAAAATGTAATCCTAATTATTGAAATTCGTCGAATTTTGAGTTTTAACCTTGACCGTCAATGGGTAATTATGTTCAAGTTACCAGCTCTAGGCTTCTCAACCACCTAGCCACTAAAAGATATTTTTTAAAATTTTCACTAAAAGAGAACTCAGTCAAAAAGCTGAATATTGTCAGATTAGTACACCTGTAGCCATAAGAAAAAAAAAGAAATGGTCAGTGAATATGATCACTGGCCATGCTGCGAATACGGGCACACACAGGCACACATATATATTTATATATTTATATATACATACACGCATCAACAGAGATACATTATGCGGAGGAGGAGACAAAAATTGACTCAAGGTTCTGCTGGAGGTGTGTGAAAAAAGAAAAAATATATAGGTAATGAAAAAAGGAAAATAACAAAAGGATAACAGACAATCAGGCAAATAAGAAATTATCATTATTATTATTATTATTATTATTACTTTAAACTTTATCTTTAATGGATACCCGTGTGTAAAAAATCGACGTTTTTAATTTTATTTCAAACAGTGTATATTGAGCATATCGGACTGAGCACTCCACAATTTTTCGACCTTACGTCTCATTTGATTCAGCGTGCCTTAGACCGCTCGTTCACAGAGAGCGTCAAAAACCTTTTAAGGAATGTTCACTTCCTCCTCATATTTCTTTTAAGCAATGTACACTTCTTCGTTCAGATTTCCTCAAGATCCAATAAATGCTCAATTTCATATCAGGAACATAACATCAAATAAAGAAACGGAGCGTCTATTTGAAATACAGGTACAGAGACGAAGCAATTTAAAATTCATTCTTTGGCGGTAAAGGTGATGCTAGCTGTTTTTAGGGACTTAAAAGGGCCTATACTGGAAAAGGTATATACGATCAACAGTACAAGATACAGTGTTTTGCTGGGTTCAAAATCTGAAACCAGTAATTTGCCTCAAACGCTGAAGCCTCTTGTCGAAGAAGGTTTTCTTGTTTCATATTAATACACCCCCACGTACGGCCGGCCAGATCGTTGAAAACATTAAGCAATTGTGTTTTGAGGATCTGAAACAACCTGTCGACTGCCCAAAACTCCTGCCTCCCGACTCTCATATTTCGGGCAGCTCAAAAAGGCATTAAGTAATCGTGGATTTCCTACGTATAAAGAAGTGCATAAAGCTGTGAATAAATGGTTGCGCGATCAGACGAAAATCTTCTTGGACCGAATACGCAAACTTGTGAAACTCTGGATCAATTGCATTGAAAAAGAAGGAGACTATGTAGAAAAATGATGCACTTTTTTACCACCTGCTGTTGTGTAAAAATTAAAAAAAAAAAAACAAGAGTGCTAACAATTTTTGTCTTCCCTTCGTAGATCAAAAGACTGATGCTTCGATTATTATGGCAACGATGAAGTTTTTAAGGGAAAAGACACATAGACTTCAAATCAAAATCAAAGGCACTCGAAATTTCCGGAATAAAGATGTAGGTTATTTTGGTTAAAATGCATTGCGCCAGAATTAAGAACTTAACTTAAGAATTCACGCCACAGAAATGATTTGGAAAGGAAATTATAGCTGTGCTCTAAGGTCTGACGCTTTGTACCAATTCATGATCGAAATTTATGTCTCTTTTCTCATATTTCTCTACTTTTACCTTGCTGATAACCACTGCTTCTTTTTAACTCTGGAAATCATAAATGCCCCACCCAACTCCCACATAACTCCTCTTTATATAAACATTAATTACCCATTAATGCTTCGTTTTTTGTTTTTAATACTTCTACCCTCGTTTACTCTGTTTCTCTGCACGTATTAAGGTAAGTGAAACTTCCCCCGCTCGTCATTTATTCAAGCGATCTAAGCACTGATCTTTAAAACCACGTTCATATTACGTAGTCGCACGCCCAATATGGGGTGTGCACTTCCCTCTAAGAATTTCGTTTTGCCACCATAGCATTTTCAATTTATCTCGCTTTTAGCCATTATATTTTCAGGGCTAGCATCTCTATCAGAATTGTGTGTGTGTGTGTGTGTGTGTGTGTGTGTTTGCGTGCGCGCGTGTGTGTAAATTATTTTCAGATACAATTTATTTGTGAAGGAACAAACTGAAAAAAGACACAAGTAAAATCTATTGTTAGCCAACGCGTTTCGTCCTCTGAAGGCAAACGTTACGCGTCGGCTAAGAATAGTTTTTCTCTTGTCTTTTTTATTTAAGAACGCGCATATATTTTAACTGAAACGTACGGGTAAATTATGGAGGATGATAAGTGACACAATTTTATTTCTAATAAACAAAAGTGAATAAATATTGTTTTTTTTTTTAATAATGTAACTAAAATTTATATTATTTTAGTTTAGGATTACTTTACATATTATATATTTTAAATAATAGAAATATAAAAATAACATTTACTCAATTTGTTTATTGCACATTGAATTACGTCACACAACATCCTCCATATTTAACCTACAACTTTCATTTAGGCTGATGTAGATTTATAAGCATTCTTAAATTTAAAAAAAAACAAAACTTTTTTACTCATGTTTAGATATATATGTTGTAAAATGAAATCCTTCCATTTACATTGATAGATTTCATCATAGAACGAAAAGCGTTGGCTAGGATAAGTTTTCCTTTTTGTCTTTATTCCTATTCTTCTTTTACTAAAATATATTGTAATTATAATTTAAATTGAAAACACACATACGCACACAAACAAGCACGCGTACACACACACATGTATTTCTTTGAGAGATAGTGATAGATTAAAAGTTTAGTTAAATTTACGTTTTCACATATTTATCGTCAATATAAATCCTATTTTAATTCAGCAAATTTTATCAAGAATTATATCGATCGAAATATTACGTATGTTCAAAGGACAGCGGGCTCGAAGAAGTTAACACTTACAGCACATACAAAAACAAGAGCGGTAAGGGGAAACAAAGAAAATAAAACATAACGATGTTATCTAAATGAATGGTAAAGTAGCCATTTGAAATGATGTTAGAGTTTTCTAGATGCATAAAAGACAGGGCGATCATGCCTCTCTAAAGCTCTCATGTAAGAATTAGAAATTTGTCTGTGTATGTCTTTAAATCTGAATGATTTTTTTTTAACTGAACTTGAACTCGAAACTCTGGCACTTTTAGGAAATAATCAAGCTTCTATTACAATGCAGAGCCACTTTTTATTTTTATCTTTTGGTTATCATGTAATAACACTGGCAGGTAGAGATTTTAAACAAAGCCAAATCTAACAGAAGCTGTATTTCGAAGCTAATAAATTCGCTAATGCAGCGTATTATGTAATTATTGATATCTTCCGATTTGCCAATGAATTTAATCAGATCGAATCAAAATAATACCAGAGTTTAATTTCCTTTTCTTTCTTTTTTTCCTCAAACGTTTTCTTCAGGCTTATCATCTTTATCGAAACTGGGATGTTTCATTCATCGAAATGCTTTTTTGCTAACACGCTAGTAGGAGACCAACATCCGGCTGTACATTCAATGGGGAAAATTCCACGTATATATACCTGTGGAGATGCAATATCGTGCCTTCCAGCTGAAATCCTTGTCAGTAACATATCTGCATGTATAAGCTGTGTCAAGAACATATCACTTAAAAAGAAAACGAAAAACAGAATTTGTCGACATCTCTGTGTTTTCTCATAGGAAACGTCTCTAATGCATTTATTCAACGATATGGGAAATCTTGGCAATGATTTGCTTTTTATCGAATCACGGAAAATCTAATGATTTCTAGGTGGCTGAATCGTGTTCTTTTTCAATCCTTTTCTTTAAAAAAATATTTTTCACTCTTTTTTAATATTTTATGTTGTTTCAAGTAATTCCTGAAAATATTCCTTAGCGACGGCATCCTAAACATTTCTTATAAATTCTCGAATATTTTCCCTCAAGTCACTTTTTCTCTTTACCTTATGCACCAGAAAAGAAGGGGGATTTTTCAATTATATGCGAACCTTGGGCCTAGTGTTACAATTTCTGATTTGAAAGCAACTGTTTGCGTAACTCTGTTCTTATCGACTTTTTACAAAATAGCAATAATATTATTATTTTCATCCTTGAATAAATCATTTCTAGAAGGTAAAAATTGCTAATTCAGCTACAGTGTATATCATGGAATGAAGATAAATACATTATCTTGCTTTATTATTATTAATTTTGCTACAATTACATTTACCTCGTACCACGTATTTTCGTCTTTAATTAAAACAATATACGATATCGTTATGAGATGATCTAAAATGGCAGCTACGCCAAATCAAGTTATTTCTATATTATACTTGACGTTCTATGTCCTAAAATTTAACTTGGTTGTATTCATACTTCTAACGTTTACATATTCAGGAGGCTGGACGTTCATAATTATGTTAGAATATTGTAAAAATAAATAATTAAATCCTAAATAAATATTACAAATATTGAGAGTATTTCATTCCATTCTAAAAATTCATAATTCTAGTATCGTATAAAATATAATCAATAACAAGCATATATTTTAATAGAAACAATTATATTAAAGTAAACAAAATGTTGGAAAGAAATGTTGCACATTACGTGCTTTGATATTTGAATTATATTCCCAATTTCGTATGAGTTTTTATCTCACCACCAATAGCAAAAGCAGAAAGCCAGGAATTTCGATAAGCTACATCTAAGATTTTCTTGATTTACATATTTATATAAAACAAGAATTATTTTTGTATTAATTTTGTGCAAAATATTTCGGCGTAAATCCAATTTTCAACTTTATATTTTTAAATTTGTTTTTCCAAAAAAGATAGCTGGCATTTTTTTCATATACAATATATATATATATATATATATATATATATATATATATATATAACATAATATTTAAAATATGTTTTTTTCGCTACAGAGTAATGTTTCAAATATGGAAGCTAAAATGTTCGAATTTAATTTTGTTATTAAATTAAAGACATTAGTTGCATTTCCTCCTCAAGCGAATTTTGAAGATTGAAACATGGTTATTACTGTGTACCGAAAAACATATTTTAAATCAGTTAATTTATATTGCATATGAAAACATGTGTAGTCACAACATCAACAGGCCCAGTCCGATGATGTACTAACGGATGAAATGCGTCACAAATAAACCTTTTCTAGTTTTTCATACAATTTCCTCAATACTATTCTTGATATATATCGTTATCTCATAATATATATATATATATATATATATATATATATATATATATATATATATATATATCATGGTTCACCTATGAAATATTGATATTTAATATTATCCTCCAAAGCTAATGAGCAGATATAACGTTAACCTGGTTTAGTTACAGACATAATTATTACCATTTCTGTTTTATATAAGATATACGTATATGTTTAAGATATTATACGTTTGTGTTACCTTTCATTATCTATTCAGAAACAATTGTAATTGGAGTTCAGGCATTTAAGCAATTGGCTTTAGAGTTCAGACGTCTAAGAGATCAGTTATATTTGTATAGAGCTCAACACAAGATAATTTTGAAAGCGTTGTATTGTTCGAAAAGAATATCCTTTATAATTATTGTGGAAATTACTAGCGTATTTATAAGATTATGACCAACGTGATTATAAGAGTAAAATCAAGCAATAGAAGTAAGAATAGTATAAAGTTGTAGAACATTTTCTCTTACGAAATCGGGTAAAATTATTTATCGAAAATATTAATTTTAATTCACGCCAAGAAATTTGTTTGATTGTTTTTTGTTATACTTTTAGCACTCTTTTGAAATTAAAAATCCTTAATCAAAATTTGTTTAGATTGCCTCCCAACAAATTCAACCATCAGAATGAAAAATTATAAAAATCTGGAAGTTATTTATATTTCGCAATTGCAGAGGAATTTCGATGTACTTCTAAGGAATTTTATACAAAATTAAAAAATAAAATCTATTTTTGGTTTGCTTCTCGGGGTGAGCGCGATCGAAGACCCCAAACTTAGAAATAACCCACTGCAAAAGGTCGACCCAACCGGAGTGCAATGGAACGGCCGTGCTCTGGGAAAATTTACTGTAAGTTTTACTAATTCTATATTCTTTTAATTTTGGGTTAAATTAACAGAAAAGTTCCTAGATGTCCTAGTAAAAGGAAAATAAAGCTATTGCACTAACATTAGAGCGAAGTCACTAAAGTTATAAGTGTAAGATTAAAATAAAACTATATCAGTAAGAATAGAATAAAGGTGTACATGTAAAATTAAACAATACAAATAAGTGTAAAATTAAGCTATAGAATAATGCGTAGAATAAAGCGATAGTAATAAAAAAAATAGCAGTATATCGCGTCTTTGGCCAGGTCTTTCATTACTTGGAATTTTTTCAGTTTAATTGGAGCAGTTTAAGTTTAAAGTCAGCCCACCCGAAAATCAATATTAGTAAAAACATTTGGGTGAAACTGAGGCACATCCCCAAATGGGGGTGTTAACAATTTAAATGGGGAAGTCACACTAAAAGGGTATCTGTATAATAATAAATAATACTGTAATAATTTAAACTATTTATTTTTATTAAAGTTTTCATGAAAGATATATATCCAAGAACAGATAGTAAATAGTAAAACGTTGCGAAGTGTTATAATGGACAGGGTGTAGTGGAGAGCGTTTCTCGCCAACACTTTGGACTCAAAACCGGCACTGAAGAAATATCTATCACAAAATAAATCATCGAAATTGAATGAAAACTGTGGAAATTCATGAACAACATCCGATCACTGATACATACATATTTTGAGAATTATAGATATAGAAGAAGAATGGAGCTATAAATATAAGGGTAAAATTAAACTATGAAGATAAGGATAAAATGAAGCTATAAATCAGTAATAGTAGAATAAAGCAGTATACTCAAGAGTAAAATTAAGCCATAGAAATAAGTACAAAATTACGCTAGAAAACTAAGATTAAGCTATCGGAGTAATAGAAGAATAAAAGGTATAGAAGTAAAAGTAGATTTAAGCTATATCAATAACAATATGTTAAAGTTGCACGTAAGAGTAAAATTAAGATATAATAGCAAGAGTACAAACAATAAAGATATATATGTGCGAGTATAATAAATCTATAAAAATAAGGATATATTAAATGTAAAAATAGAATTAAGCAATAGAAGAGTAGAATTAAGCTATAATTAATTGTTTGAGTTAATTAAAGCTCTAAATGTAAGAGTAGAATAAAGCTATATCAGTAAGAATATAATAAAGCTGTACACGTAACTATATATTTAAGCAATAGAAGTAAGGGTAAAATTAATCTATAGAGGTAAACGTAGAATAAAGCTATATTAGTAAGAAGATAATCTATAAATTAAATGCGAATGCTAGTAGAGTCGCCGGGTCAGACATTTTCAAATTAAAGGGACCCAACTCTCTAACATTCAATAGCTCATTTCAAATGGAAAAAATACTGTTCTGAAATTACACAGTTACAAAATAAAATTGTCCGAGTTTTCAACTTTACTCCTAGAGGCTGTAGTAACCAAACGTATACCATTTTGGAATCATCTCTACTCCGTTTGCAAATTAAAAACATTACTGACCGGATCCGGAACCACAATCCTGAAATTTTGGATTCCCAAGTTCTCATTATTGCGATTGTTTTCGGCAATATTTTAAGTGATTTTTTTTTTTACAACGAATTCTATTTTACGTTAATTTTTAGGAAATAATTTTGAGAATAATCGAAATTAATTGCGAAATCCAGCGAAAGTCACATATGAAATGAAAATAAGTGTTTGTACTGAAAATAAGCACTTATGTATATCATATTTTCTTTAAATTATGTGACGGCAGATTAATTATCGTAGAACTTTTAAAAGGTAAGCTTAAATATTAATGCAATACTTAAACGCAGCGATCAATTATGAGTTCTTCTGTAGTTTATTGTTGTCTATCGCATCTACTCCTCCGTAACTATTGTGACGAAGGCCTAATCAAGATCCCTCCGCAGGGCGGCTTTGAAGCCAGTAAAGCTATAAATGCAAGAGTGAAATTAAGCTATAAAAGTAAGAATAAAATAAACAATAAAAACAAGAGGAAAATTAACCTATAAAGCTATATCTGTAAAGACAGAATAAGGCTGTTCATGTAAGAGTAAAATTAACCTATAAAAGTAACAGTACAGTTAAGCTATAGACATAATAAATCTATAAGGGTAAGAGTAGAATAAGGCAGTATCAGTAAGAATAGATTAAAGCTATAGAGAAAGAGTAAAATTAAGCTATCATAGCAGGAGTTGACGTAAACTATATATCCCCTTTCCTTTCTTGGTATTTACTTGACCCCCCACTGAGTCAGGTTGTGACACAAGGTCGGTTTTTAACTGGTCATAGCTTGTCCAAGCTGGTCTATGATAGTCATAGCTGGTCAGAGCTTGTCCAAGCTGGTCATAGCTAGTCTTGACTTGCCACAGCTGGTCCCAGCCGGAGCCGGTCCAAGCTAGTCGTAGCCATGATACTACCAGCGCAGGGACGAATCCCTACACCAGGCAAGTATCAAGTGACGCTCTCAACCAAAAGGCCGACAAAGCGAGCGATCTGCTAACAGATACTACACTCTGATCCTGGTATTTACTTGATCCCCCACTGACTCAGGTTGTGACACAAGGTCGGTTTTTAACGTGTGGACCCGAGTGTTTTCACCCGGGCAGCTGGTCTTGGCTGGTCATAGCTTGTCCAAGCTGGTCAAAGCTAGTCATAGCTGGTCTTAGCTTGTCCAAGCTGGTCATAGCTGGTCTTAGCTTGTCCAAGCTGGTCATAGCTAGTCTTGGCTTGTCATAGCTGGTCTAGGCCGGAGCCCGTCCAAGCTAGTCGTAGCCATGATACTACCAGCGCAGGGACGAATCCCTACACCAGGCAAGTATCAAGTGACGCCGACAAAGCGAGCAATCTGCGAACAGATACTACACGAGATTTACTTGACCTCCCACAGGGCCAGGTTGTGACACAAGGTCGGAGTTTAACGTGGGAAGGGAGGGGGAATGGACCCGAGTTTCCACCCGGGTCGCAGTGCTTTGGCTTTAGCTAGTCATAGCTGGTCTTGGCTGGTCATAGCTTGTCCAAGCTGGTCATAGCTAGTCAGACGTAGCCACGATACTACCAGCGCAGGGACGAATCCCTGCCGCCGGCGTGTATCGGAGAAGGAATCCCGGCCCCATAGGCGATCATTCAGTGAGCAATCTGCGAACAGATACTACACTCTGATCCTGGCCTCCAGGCCGAGCAGCGTTATATCCCCTTTCCTTTCTTAGTCGACAATTCAGCAGTATTGCTCGCGTAGAATTGAGCTGTATCAATAAGAATGTATTAAAGTTTACATGTAAGAGTAAAAGAAAGCTTTAAAAGTATGAGTAGAGTAAAGCCGTACATAACTGAACTACATTCCTCTTTTCTTTATAATCTTCTGGCTGTTCTGACATTTTTCCTCCCCCTAGTCCTTGTTCACCTAGCATTTTTTCTTCAAGCATTATTTGTGCGTATTTTTATTTTATTTTCTCGTCATGCTTTTATTTGTTTACTTTCTCACATAATTTCCACATCAATAGCATTTATGTCTTCCTGATTGTACTAATGTCTATTACCGTAGAATAGATTTCTATTTATGTATAATATTGATTTCTTGGCGAACACAATTGCAATAGATCACTATCAATTTGCAGGTGGGTATATGTGTATATAGGAGACGCGGATAATGTAACAGCGTCAAGACAGTGAAATCTATGGTCCAAAACTTAATTAGTAATATTTTGTATCTTTGCTGTTTTAGAGCCAAAGTATTAATGGAAGATCTTCCAGTTTGGCACGTATTAATGGTATTTGCACTATTTAAAATGTTCGGAATATTGTCCGAATTTTTATTGTCATATTCACGACATTTCGGCCATTGTAACCTCCAGCGTTCTTCAGGTGATATACGGTAGAATTTCAAATCGAACTCTTTATTTCGCCCATCTGGATAGATTGCTCTTGTTCCACGTGCCATGCCTTTTCTGAATATCTCAGTTTCAGATATTTCCCTATAGTAACTCAACTCTCCAAGTTTTTGTACACCTCTGCAGTGGCCAGGTATTGAAGTCACAATGCTTTGGATCAAGTTACTAGGTTACTTCAACCAACGCTTTTATTCACTGTGCCATATGTCCAGTGGATGAAATAAAAAGTTCAGTTCGAAATTCCAACAGATATCACCTGAATAAGGCCGAAACGTCGTGAATATGACAATAAAGATGCGGACAACAGGATTACTTCAACGTTCACTGGGTGGAGAGGATTTGGATTCTTATATTTCCGAAGGGTATAATGCGTATAAGTGAACATAACGAACCCTAAAGGAATTGGAAATCGTCTATCAGATTAAAAATTCCGATCCATTTTCCATTACACCACCAGCACATACAAGTTCCATGGCGGGTAGGATTATAATCTCTCAGTTGCATCTCTGTCTTCGGTTGTCTCTCTTCAAACTTCAGGAATATGACAATAATGATGATAACAACAGTTCAAAGAGTTTAAATAAAATTTGAACTCATAACTCTTTGGGTCAAGTCACTGGATAAATTCAAACTGCGATTTTATCCACTGGTCAATGTGACCTTGACAAAAAAAGACGAGGACAATAGTCCGAATGATGTGAACAGTGTATATAGTTACAATGCCTCATCTCATAAATAGCAACATCTGCTTAATGGTATAAGGCAAAGTTTTTAACGTCAGTAAGTTTTCTTATGAGCAAAGATTCAGATGCAACCTCTTTTCTGGTCTCCGAAAGTATCATTTAAAATATCAATTACAGTTCATTACTGTTCGCAATAATGCTATATTTAGCACACACACACACACACGTGTGTGTGTGTGATATAATGAAACAATTTCAATAAATAATTTTCTCCGCATATATTTATTTTCAATTTTAATAATGACTTGCTGGTAATGGTAGAAACACATTTTTAAAATCGACATGTATTATTTATATATTTAATTAGTTTCGCCTGACCATAAGTTGTAATGTATAACGAAATGTTATGCTCTTTTAAGCAATTATTTTTAAAAGTTAAACGATATGATTGTCTGGTTTACATGTGTTCATTATTTAAGTAGCAGGATGTACTTGGTTATTTAAACGGAATCAGAGATGGGGGTGCAATAAGCTGTGTATTTTTTGTCTTTCGGTTTCACGTAAAAGTAAATACAATTTAGGCATGATTCAAATATAAGCAAACATGACGATATGTAATCTAGCGGCATTTAAAATTAAAGAGCTTTTCAGTAACATTCTAAGAATGTCAAAATTGTCTTTTTGGCCATAAGACCCGGGTTCTAATCTCAGCAATGTTCACCAAATTCACTGAACACGCCGAATTATTTACACTATCCGTATGTACTCGAAATACCGTATATAAAAAGATACAAAACGATTTTTATTTTTTCCGTTTTCTTACGACATACATTTTAATGTGCACGCGCTGTTTGTTTCAATGCGCACACACTATCGTCCGGTCGTTGAAGAGGACAGTAAACTCAACTTATTTTGCTATGTGCCGTAACCATTCTGCACGTTGGGGATTATGGGTCTCCGCGATTTCATATTCTTTGTAGCTCTTGAAAAATATTGTCTTCCCAGATATTTCCCATCACTTTTTAACTGGTCATTGACTTTGAAATATCAGTTCTTGTACGATCATCAAAGTTAAGCAAAATCGAATGTGGTCATAACCTAGACAGTTCACCGTGTGAGAATATCTGGTGCTTAATTTGGGATTTGCAGGTGGTATAATTAATAACAGCTAGGAATTGGAAATCAGCGACCCGAGTTATTTAAAACTAGAAATTATTTTTAGATTTTAAGAAATTTTTGGAAGAAAATAATGGTTGGGTTATACAAGTCTTACTAATTAACCGATAGCTGGAGGAGATGAGGTGGATTCATACTTTTCTCAATGATATTTGCCCGTTAGTCACTATAACGAAAACAACAGGAATTGGAAATCGTGTCTCCGATTAAAAATTGCGAACAATTTTCCATTACACCACCAGTACATCTAAGTTCCATGGCGGGTAGGATTATCATCTCTCAGTTGCGTCTTTTTCTTCGACTAGAGTACGACTCGGTTATGCCTCTGTCCGCAGACACAGTTGTGGGAAAACAAATACTGAGAGGTTCCCGGTTCCGCGAAACGGCTGCCTTAGTGTGCACACCCTTCATTGCACTAAAAAGAAGGGATCGGTAGTCATACCAATGCCAACACAACCGAAGTTTGCTGAGCCTGGAAAATCTTTTATACCTGACTAGAGTGTATGCACTCGGGTTCCCCACATTGTGTCATAACTCGCCTCAGTGGGGAGACAGGCGTAAATACTACGAGAAACATCCAAGTTTACAGCACCCGATATTCCGCAAATGGTTATCTATCTAGGTACTCACTAGACTCGCCCTTGCTTAACTTCGGTATTTGGATGAGCACCAGTGAGTCAATGTGATATGACCGTAATCCGCCATCCTCTGAGTCGACAGATACTGGAAGCGTTCCACCGAATATTATGTTTATATCTGTATTCAAATCAATAAAATATCTGCATAGAAATCCTTTATCAGCCTAACATTTTTTCTATATGTTGACCATTTTTCTCAGATTTATTTTATTTTATTTTTTCTTATTATTTCCAGATTTCCTCCCCTCTTTCTCCTATTGTCATCAGCTATCGTTCATTTTCGTTTTATTTCAATAATTTGATCTTCATCGTTAACTCTTTCTTATACTATTTTCACTTTCGCTCATACGTGACTTGGCATTTCCTTTTGTCATATTATTTTTATCATTTATAAAATTATTATTCAGTAAACATCCAACCAATTTCCTCTGCATTCGCTCACTTCTACACTAAGGCGACCACTGAATATTTTGCGTAGATGAACAAAATAATTTTAACAGATTTTCCTGGTTAATGTGCATACTACTTAGTCTCGCTATTGAGATTTCAGCATTTTCTACTCAAAAAATAATTAAATTGCACCATTTAGCTGCAAGAGCGCAGGGTATTGTGCTCTGTCTGATCCTAGATATGTATGCTAAGGTTAATGGCAGACCATGTCGTAAACTATGATGAAACAGGGCAGACGTAAAAAAAACTCTGCGAAAATAGGATTTGGACTGCGACGAATGATGAAGTGACGAATATGGGAGAGAAATGGATAGAGTGCATAGATAGAGAAATTGGAAGAGAAAGCTGTCGGCCAAAAGCATGACAAATGTTGAGTGAAAACGGATCTGTGTAAGGAGAGGAGGATTTTGTAAATAAAATGAAGAGTTTTAAAAATAAAAAAGGTGATTTTCAGAAGTCGTTATGAAAAATTTTTTTTTGCTATCTCGAATCCATCTTTTTCCCTGCGTCCTCCCATTTTGTTTTTTTTTAATTATTTCGTCATCATTCGTTAACCTGTTCAGATTTTTGGTCGTATCTCATTAATCATATTCAGTATGTCTTCTGCGAAAATAGATAAAACTTCATTGATGTTTTTTTATGTGAAAAAGTATTTGCAGTCGATTTTTAAATTTTATGTGATATAGTAATTGTGCGTTATTGATAAGTTTTTGCCGTACTTTTGTGTTTTGTTCTGTGCTGGTTGGTGATAACTGAATTAGTGAATTATTATCATATAAATGTAAGAGTATTCGGTGTGATAATGTAGTGCTTGGATGACCAATTATTGTCTAAATTATTATTATTAATGATAAATTGTCTAAGTGGATAAGCCTATTCATCGAAACATTGGTTACGAGAAGTTTTGATTTTTGCATTATTGTTGTCAATCATCATGGATGTTTCTCTTTTGTGCAGAAAATCATTTGTTTGTTAAATTTCATTCGTTAATTGACATGTATCCATGTATTTAGTTTCCGAACATTTTTTCTACTAGTTTGTGGTTACAATGTACTAAGTTTCTGTAGAAGAGTTTAATATTGTTTCTAATATTATTATTGTTATTATTATTATTATTATTATTATACATTCGTTGAAAATATTTCTAATTAATTTTGATGGCCTGTTACCAAACTTGGAAATATTAAAATGTCTTATTCAACAAACTGAAACATGTATATTTTTTTATTTACAAATAATTCATAAAGAAATCAGCTTCAGAATATATTTTCTCAATATATCCATATAGCTAAAGATATTAATATTTATCATTTTGTATACTTGTTGATAAGCTATAAACTTCATCTTTATTTTATCCGTTGCTTTTGTGAACTTTTCTTCTCTTGCTTCCTTAATATTACTCGCCGAATATTTGGTTGTTCCTTCTAATATTCTTGCTTCAATATTGTCTTCTTTCCAATATACATATATTTATTATTCCTATGGTTAATATCTGGAATAACTGTAGGCTAGTCAATTAATATGGCGACTTAAAAGAAACTATTTTTTTGGAAATGTAGGTAATAGTGAGTTTTATCGAATATAAAAGAAAATGCATATCCAATTTAGCTTGTTGATTGTGACTTGTGGCCCTCCAACGAGTCTTGTTCAATAACAATAATTATCTTGGCAACAGCAAATTTGTAAGCATCTATAATTGCATTACCGACAACACTAACATAAAATATTACACGACCTCCTGTTGTCTTCAAATTGTATTGCTTGACGATTTCCATGGAGAGACAAAACTATAGCTTATACGAGAGTTTAATCAAATGTCACTTTGGGACAGTGGTTACCAAATGGTGCGATGCGTCTCATAGGTCTAACGGACGAGAATAGCAGGTGAGGAATAATGATTAAAAGACAATCAAAGATTTAGAAATACTTTAAAAATTATTTTGCCAAAATTAAATATGATTTTAAAATTGGAAATGCTATTATGGACTAATTTTAATTACATGCATGCGTCCCAATATAAATATTTATAAATAATTATAGATCGATTTTATCATTGTAATATTTTTGCATTATTTCAAGTATTAAGAATATAGTAACTAGTCTCCGTAATTTGGAGGAGAGAGTTTTCAATGATATTGTTCTCTCTTCAAATTCGCAATTATCTCCTTTAACTCTCACTCATTTTGTTTTGTTTTTATTTTTTGTACTTTTTATCACAAAACATTTGTTGAGGCGCGAGAAAATTTTCCTTGGGAGAATGCTGCCTAGTGAAGCAATTTTGGGAACAACTGCTCTAAAGGCATCATGAAACGTTAATCTAATTTCATTCTCCATTCATCACAAACATACAATGGTAAAACAATTTTCAGGTCTTAATTCTTCCAACATGTGATTTTAAATGCTATGATTACAATAATGCTTTTATCACTTTTGCCAATGGTTGTAATCTTCACTATTTACTATCTATGCATGCAACTGTAAATATTTCCGGGCTGGTAAATTTAACTTTCCTGCTTATTACCTTTTACATTTTCTTAAATAATTTTTGTGACATTTTTAAAGACAGTTTTTATCTTATCCCGATATCATTTCCATTTTCTTTTTTAATGTTGATTTCTGTTCAGTTTTCAAGCAATTTCCAATATTTTCTTCTGTCACTTAATAAATTTACCAAATATTGTTTCTTTTGGGTTTGCATACTTCCTTAGACAGATATGTATATACCTTCGAAAATTCAACAACTATCAATATCTATTATATACTACGAGGTTGAGGTGAAAAGTTCATAGTCTCTCTATGAATGAGTGTAAGAATTGTGAATCTTGCATGCATTAATTTCAAAATGCATTGTATCCTTCAAGGTAAACTAACATCTGACTGTTTAAAGAAAAAATGTTCATTACGTCTGTCAAAAATTAATCAACAACATATAGGACATCATCATCATCACTGTAAAAAGCTAAGTGTTACTTCATGTTGGGGAACAATTGATAGTCAATTTAGAGGAATAGAGAAGGCGATTAACCAGTTCAATACCACTGTCTCGTATAGCAGCGATTGAAACCAAGGAATTATGTACTAATGTAATTTCCTGATGAAATCAGTTTTCCTAGGAGTCTGGTCTACATAGGGTTTCATAACTCCCTCAGAAATTTGGAATAGTACTCTATATTGATGGTGTGGCCCTTTTGAAGACAATCAATAAAGACAATGAATTTTGCGTCTGAAAGAACTGAGACCAACACCTTCCGTGCTGATGAAAAAACTATGAATTTCTTTGGAGAGGTTGAAGAACGGTGTTTTCATTGCATGAAATTTTCGTTTGCCTCAGGCTCGAAATGATGAACCCGACACTCATCCTGCGTTGGGAAACGTTTAATAAACCAGATGGGTTTCCAGCAAACAATGTCAGATTTTTCCGTGGCTCAAAGCGATGAACCTGACACTCATTCTGGTTTAGAAAATGTTCAATAAAACCAGATGGGTTTGCCTCAAACAATGTAAGAGTTTTCCGTGATTTGATCAGTCTGGGGCACTTTTGATCAGGTGTCAGAAAACGCCAGAAGACGTGGTATCACCGAACAGAAACCTTTGATATGCTTAGTACATTGTGCAGAATATTCTCAAAACTCTCAATATGCTATACGCATTGGGTTATACATTTATAGTTAAGCGTCTGTTATATATCAGTGGTAGATATATGCAGGACGCCTAGACATTTGGTTATCTTCAAGACAATCCTAACCGGTCAATAGCACTGATTTCGAAATTCAGGATACAACGCACACACACACACACACACACACACACACACACACACACACATATATATATATATATATATATATATATATATATTTATGTAAAAGGAAAACGTTACTAACACATTTCTTGATTTGAGTAGCTTTCTCAAGATAAATGTGTTAATATATGCTCTGGAATGTTTCAAATATCTCCTGTTGTGAGTGATTGAATTTCCTCCTTTCCAAGGCATGACAATAAAAGATTAAACAAATAAAAGGAAACACCAAACTTAGAACAATTAAATATACAAATAATTTATCAAAATGAAATAATACCATCTAAAATAAAATCGGCAACAATAATATCTAAGCACATTTTTCATTATGTAATGGATTACATGACTTAGCGTCGTCCATAGTTTACTTTTCGTTGTTATGTTGTTATGTGGCATCCGTCGGTCTCGCGAGGCCTTGGCTCTACGCCGAATGAGTTAGGACTCAGTTTCTTCTCTTCGGCGGTAAACTTTAAGTTCCCCTCTCCTCGCTGCAGCCCTCGGTATAAAGCGGGTCGCCAGCGTCCTCGCGCATATTGATGTCCATGTTCATCGCGCTTATGTCCATTTGGCAGACGTCCTTGTAGTGAAGACTCGTACCGTATAAACTGCATTTTGGTTTTCGAAGTAAGATTTCTGTTCTTCAAGAATCTTGAGGTCCTGCCCGGCAAATTTAATAGCAGCTCCTCATATTCATTTGTTGCAGCCGAGGGAGAGTGTGTCAGAAACGGCAGAACAGAGGTATGTGAACAATATCCTGTTCGTAGTTTTTGATTTTGATGTCGTGAGACCGTACAGAGCTTTGGTCTATCACCGTTTTTTTCTCAGACTGATGGTGTTTCGTTCCTCAGTTAATTTTGAGACTATTTTCGAGCGTTCTAAGTTTTAAAACTTTAAAACTTAAACATATTTTCCTCCACTTTACTTATGCGGATAAATTCATGTTACAATATCAAATATCCACTTTTAGCATGATAAGGGAAATGACACACGTTTGTAAAAGAAGTTTCAATTTTGTCTTTTATTCATATGTTTGTACCGATGTATATATATATATTTATGCCTAGATTCTTACACACACACACACACACACACACACACACACACACACAAACAAACAAACATATATATGTATATAGGGGGCTGAAAAAGTGGGTCTACCGTATTACATGTGTTAAAATAGTGTTTATTACATCCATTTAATAATACATATCATTTTTAATACATTTATTATAATTTGTATCTTTTAATAAATAATAATAAATGTTTTGTGAATAAAGAGACATGTATGAATAACGGGGGCAAAAAGTTTGAACATTTGATGGATTTATATGTTTAATATTCATATGGTTATTATTGACATGTACGTATATTCAATACATTACATTTTGTTCGAATGTCTTATTTTTCATTATTCTATACCTACTTTTGCAAACTCTCTATATATAAAACGAATAATAATATTTGGTAAGATACAGGTGTAGTGAAGCTGGTAATAAAAAGTGCTCGATACAAAGTAGAGCCAATAATATATAAGACAAATAAAGAATAAGAAAGAAAGCCAACAATTTTGGGGGTTACGTTTGAGATTAAGTTTAGGTTCTAGTTTAAATTTAGGGTTATGATTAGACATTCCCACCAATTCGAGAGACTCTGCATCATCAAACAAACCTTTTTTTTAGGTTCTCTTTTTCACCCACACATCCTTATTATAATATAGTATAGACTTCCAGTAGTGTTGAATAATCAGCAACTTTTTGTCTCAGACCTGCAGATATTGTTGGAGAAGTTCATGGCTTTATCTAATATTTTCGCACTAAATAAAATAATAAGAGTCCTTATTATTGTATTTTAAGAATGTATCTTCCCTTTGATTTCTGTCAGTTATTAAAACATTCTATTGCAATCACTGGGTGATCGTCATAATTTTAACTTAGTAACTATCCTAAGGATCTTACACGCCGTCTGGATTATTATTTTGCTGAATTTACACAGTTCTGTCTTTGATAGATTCAGTAGTGTATATTCGGGTCTTTCCTAAAAGTCTGTGTTATTTTATTGCGCAGGACGCATCCATGTTTCAGTATATTTCCGCACTGTCATTAATTTTTTAAAGTTCTTGCAATATCTCTAAACTCTGCATTAAAAGTGTTGATGTAATTGCAAGGAGCCGCTTATATATATATATATATATATATATATATATATATATATATATATATATATGTGTGTGTGTGATAGATCCGACAAACTCATGAAGTTTTTATGTTATGTAACACTTCAATTCTGCTGGTGACCTACATACAAGTCCAAATATTGTGCAACAATGAAGATCTCGGAGCATAGCCACGGAATATTCGCCGTTGTTTTTCGTCAATGGCATAGATATAGAAAATCCTAATACAACTCTTGCACAAACACACACAAGCACACTCTCGTATATATATATATATATATATATATATATATATGTGTGTGTGTGTGTGTGTGTGTGTGTGTGTGTGTGTGTGCGTGTGTGTGTATGTGTGTGTGTTTGTGATAAATTAATCAGGAGCAATCTCCCTTGTTTTGTGAATACCTCCCTTTGGCAATCTCTTTCGTTAGTACAGGACTATAAATAGTCACCACGCTGGTATCAATTACTCTAAGCGGTAAAAGTTTCCCGAAGCCTATTCTTTTGTTATTACAATTTATTCTGCTTAGAAAGAGTAGGGAACAACTAAACAACTAAAGCGACGAGCACAGAATTATTTATGAAGGCGAAGAGAGAAACGATAAAGGGGTAGCATTGCTACTAGATAAAGTATTTATGAATACTATCAACTATCCGAAAGAAATCTGGTAGTCAAGCTGTAAGGAAATCCTTTCAGCATAGAATCTTTCTACTCCATGCTAGATGCTCAATGCCAAGTTTCTCTGCAAATCACAAGAAGTCATAATTATCATGGAAGACCTTAACGCCAAAGTAGGCAGAAAGAGAGAGAGAGAGAGAGAGAGAGAGAGAGAGAGAGAGAGAGAGAGAGAGCAGGGCATATATCAGTAAGATTTGAACTAGGAACTCGCAACAAACGTAGAGTAAAATGGATCCAATGATGCACGGCCAATGACCAGGTAATAGGCAACACATGATTCCAAATACAAGTTATCGATATGGAGCGGTCCAGGAGGAAAAACTAAAACCCATATTGACTACATAACTGTCAACAGAGGAATGCAATGATTCACTGCAAAATCTACCCAAGTGCCGACTGCAGAAGCGATCATCGCCCTGTTATACGTCAACTAAGTGTGAAAGTACGGACACTGAAGAAGCCTAACGCAGCACCCAAATTGCAATATAACAAGCTCCTGAGCGACCCATAACTGAAAGAAAAATATATGGACAATGTGAAAAGAAGATACGAGTGACACAATGTAAACTCGAAATGGAACACCCTAAGAGACGCTTTAGTGACATGAGCAAACGATATCATCCCAAAGAAGAATAGACGAAGAAGAAAAAACGAATGGATGACTGATGAGATTCTCAGCATGCTCCCAAGTAGAGAGAAAACGTTGCCAATATATGGAACGGAATACAGAAAATTACACAATGAAATAAGGAAGGCAGGCTATAAAGTGTGGCTAAACGAATAATGTGCATAAATAGAGAGATGGAGTACGTCCAACAAAGGAGATATGCATAAACATATAAGGCAACTAAAACTCTGTCGCGTTCATATTTAACACCAGAACGAGTAAAATTAAGAATGACAAAATAGCGAGATGGAAAATTGAACTCTCCTAGTCATTTTTTCATGTGATCTACCGACTTGCTAAAGAGAATGCAAGAGCAGACACCCTATCGAGGGCATATAGCTGGATAGCAAACACGGATGAGCTTCGTACCCTATACAATGAACTGCGCCACCCAAGCATAACTAGGATGGCCCATGTGCTAGCGGCCAGAAATCTACTATATTTTACGAAGGACGTAAAAAAATATGATAAAATCATTTAGAAAATTCGCAGAACACAAAGCACAGTTGTTCAGGCCTAAAGTCGGAACGGTCATAAAAGCTACTCAACTACCTGAGAGGTTAAACATGGATTTCAAGGGTCCCTTACCGTGGAAAAATAGGAATCAATACGACCATCATCGACCAATATTCGCGATTCCCATTGGCATTTCAGCAAATTTGTCGATACAGTGCCTATGTTCTTTATGTGGCATTTTTGGGATTCTAGCTTACATACATTCAGAAGGTGAAGACACTTTCACGTCTAATTAGCTGAGATAAATTTCTTTGTGAACGAGGAGTGGCCACAAGCCGAACGTCAGCTTACCTCCCTCAGTGTAATGGGCAGTTTGAACGGTATAACGGTATAATATGGAAAACCTTACAACTGTCCGCCGCGGACCGCAAATGTCCGCTCTCCAACTGGGAGGATCTCCTCCTCGAATCTTTGTGCACCATTAGAACGCTCGTATGTACAACCACAAACACTACGAAAGGTTTATTCCATTTCAACGAAGAAGTCAGGTAGAAACTTCGCTTCCTTCATGGCTTTCGAAACCTGGAACGGTTCTTCTGAGACGTTTCATCAGTCATAATAAGAATGACCCATTGACAAATGAAGTGGGGCTCATCGAAGCGAATATGTTTTGGTGCTACTCTCGGCTGGAAAAGAATCCACTGTTTTCTTCAGAGTCCATGCACCTGCTGTTGATGTACCTGCACCTCCATTCCGAAGACGGGCCTACATCTCAAGAGGCTTCGACTGCAGTTTTAGGTCATTCTGTCGGCATTGCGCCATGGGAATCATCTGCACACTCACTACGAGCATGAGATACGGAGTCCATATAATCTCGAGTATCCCAGAAGACTCAGAGTGAGTCAAATGTGAACGATCGTTCAAATGATCAGAAACTAACCCTAACCCCAAACCGAAAATCCCTGTTTTCAGAATCACAACCTGCATGCAGAAGAACACACGTTTATACAAACGCAGGAATGAGAGAGAAAATCGATACGCGTGTGTCTTCAGACCTGGAAACCCAGAGTGCAGATCCTACTCACAATTGCAAACTACCAACAGGTTCCAAGAGAACCCGCAAAATGCCTGTACGATGTAGAGAATTCGTCCCATATGATTGAAATAAAATGAGGGATAATGTGATAAAGTAATCGGAAGTAATCACCCTTGTTTTATGATTACATTCATTTGGAGAACTTTTCCTTTGCAGAGGAATATAAATAGTCACTATCCTGGTATCAATTATTCTAAGCAGAATAAAACTTCCTTATGTCTACTCTTGCTCGCTTTTCTCATTACGATATATATATATATATATATATATATATATATATATATATATATATATATATATATATATGTGTGTGTTTGTGTGTGTGTGAGTTTGCGTGTGTGTGATTATATTGTATGTATATCAATGTGTGGGGTTTGTATTTCCTCTGAGTAAATGACTCACTGAGTAAAAGCAACCCTGGTTAAACATCAGCCACTAATCCTCCAAAGAAGGACCATTCTAACGACCTCATGGGTTTTCGGTGGCGCGAACTACATTGTATTCTCCCCAGAAATGAGTATCGTACTGGAGTACTTAAAATCCATGACAATAAAACATCCGATCCACGTAACTGTTATTTTATTTGTAATTTTATTTCGGATTTTCCCTGAGGCCATTATTGTGGGGATTGATAGCTTGCTATATGTACAAGACAAGCAATCAGCACTGTTAAATTATTGGGCAGATGTATCATCACAAGTACCACAGCAGTGAAGCAGTGGAAACGTGTGAAAACGTAACTAGTTTGGAGCGCATAGTCACGAATCTACACATGGATTGCCCGAGACTTATCCTGTTCAATGATTATAGCTTTGTGTAAAATTAGACGGGGCTTAATATATAACAATACACTCAGGGCTCAATTAGAAATAACTGTTGAGATAGATCGAAACTTGATTTTTATTTGAATGTTACTCAGAAATAGGCTAATTCGAAACTGTAAAATAAAAAGCAATCTAGATGTACAAATATGGGTAATAACTATTCTAGATATACAAATAAGTAATAAATCTTCTGGTTACAATACATAGGTCTCAAAATAACATCGCCCAACTGACATTAATTCAGCCGATTTATACAAAAGAATGCTAAGAGTAAATTATATTTGTCGAAGGATTGAGCACATTTTTCTCTGTCTTTTTTTTATTTGAAATCCAATAATTGCGTGATATTAATATTATATATTGATGCATGTGATACAGAGAAAATAATATTAGCCGTTGTCGTCGGCCTAATTCAGCTCAGCTGAATTACTTTCTAAGTATTTTTTCTCTTAGCGTTCTCAGAATAAACCGGTGTATTATATGGGAACCCTGTCAAGACTCTATGGATAATTGCGTCACTCTCAATGGTCAGGGTTGAGTTTTACCCTTGAAATTAAAATGCTATCGTTAATTATGTCACTGTCAATGGTAAGGATTGAGTTTTACCACTAAAACACAATGGATAACTCCACTGCTAATGACAAGGATAAGATCTTACCCATGAATCTCTCTGGATAATAATTTCTGCTAATGGCAAAGTTTGAGCTTTACCAGTGAAATTCTATGGATAACTATTTCACTGCCAATGATAATGATTTTATTTAAATACATTCTTTTACGGATTTCGTAATAATTTTATTATGATGTTGAAATTTTATGTTTGCTGGTAATATCTTTCTTTTCAAAATGCTTTGCTGATAATATTTTTCTTTTCCAAAATGTATTGCTGTTTATATCATTACTTTCGCCCCAAAAAATGAAATCCTGCTATATTTTTCAAAAATGTATTGCTGGCATTTTAAAAATATATTGCTCGAATTAAAACCCATTTTTACAGTTTCATAGTGCTTTGACCACACTTCGGGTGTTAACTGTTTGCCCATACCTGGGTTTCTGGCAGATGCTACCACTTCAGGTCGGGGTGAACCTGGAAACACTAGCAATTAAGAGGTGGTTCCACGCTTCTTAAAAAAACCTGATCAGAGGCCTTGCTGCTGGACGTAGTTTATCGTCATACCCAGAACGCGGATGTAGTTTAGGAAGCATTATTTGTGAGGGGAGTCTTAACCTTCTGCAGAGGTGCAGTAAACGTATTCTGAAGTCCCAGATGACAGAACGTCCACTATATTTTACAAGGAATCATATATATAATTTGTGGGGGACCATAATCGCCAATATCCTCAATTGACACAGGATTAAAAAATTAAATGCTTATCAGTGAAAATTAATTTTTGTTTTGAACGTAATATCGAGGACTTAAACTGCATCATCCCAATGCAAATCAGAACTCACTAAAACCTTGATGGAAGCGAAGTTCCTTTTGAGTTGTGCCTCCTCTAAGCAATTGTCGGCTTCGCTTTTTATTCTTATGCATCCATTTTCATGTCACGTGACTAAGCTGTCCAAAAATAGCGAAATGCAATCGCCTAGTGCAGATCAGTGCAGATGCCCACTTTTGCTTTACTGTTGGATTCTATCAAATCATGGAAAATCCATTTTCAAGATTAGATATCATGATCTGCAGCAACTGTTGCATAAAACTGTGAGCCGTTGATGGAGTTGAATTGAGTTTTTGAACTAATTCTTCAACAGAAAAAGCACTATATCTGGTCTCTTCCGACAAACACAGGTTATCGTTAAAGTCAGAATGTCGCTGTATTTATCGTGAAACTTTTAAGCTGAATTCGAAAGTTTTAAGAAATATTCGGAAATTTATTTAGTTTAAACAATCTATTTATTTAATTGTACAATGCCGATGTAATATGTTTGTTACGGAAGAACGAGGTCTTGTAGAATTTGACACACACAAGATAGAATGCCAGAGGAGCAGAAAGAATTTGAAATAACTTACCTAACTCGCTTCTGTGATATATGATAAACATGAGCTGGTAGGAATAGTAAGGGAACAGCCATTGTATAGAACTACAGAGGAAAGGATCTTTTCAAAATCAATGTCGACTAAAACTGATCCACACACACACACACACACACACACACACACACATATATATATATATATATATATATATATATATATATATATATATATATATATATATATATATGAAACTATATATGCAAAAGCACCATAGAAATAAAGATATATTATCTTAGCATTTCGTCCTCTAAGGATTTTATCAAGGATTTTATTTTGCAACAATTTTTCTAAACTGAAGTCAAAATGTTGTAAATTTTCAAAATTTAATAATTTAAGAAACGATCATTAATATTTCGCAGGCTAACTGTGAAGTACAGGCATATTATGGAGTATACTAAGTGATCTAATTTAATGTTTAATAAATAAAAGTTAGTAGATCATTTTGTTGAATTTTTGATTTATTTAAAATTTAATTAGTATGAATATTATTTTAATTTGGGATTAATTTATGCATTATATATTTTGAATTAATTGGGTTATAAATTAAACCGTTTTCTTTTAATTTTTAACATATCTATAGTGATATATGTTGGCTTTGGAAAGGGGTAATTCTTTCAGTATTGGAGATATTTGAAAGAATCCTGGACGCAGATTTATATTACTTATAGATTCGATAACGGCACTTACTTAACATCTTCCATAATTTACTTAGATTTATTCAGTCTGATGAATATTTATGAACGTTATTTAAATTTAAACTTTTTGAAAATAAAGTAATTTCGATTATAAGTACTTGTTGCAAAAAAAAAATCCTTACATTTTCATTGATAAAATACCTCAGAGGAGGAAACGCTTTGGCTAAGATAAACTTTCGTTAGACTAAAACAAGGGAAAACAGATATAATCGATGGAGACATATTAAGGTCGATTTTGATTGATTTTTTTAGCTGCATATCAAGCTATATGGGTTAGTTAATGCCGAAACCTAAATATTTGGAATAATTTTATGCCTTCCACTAAATATATTTTGAACGCAATTGTATGACTGTAACCGTACATATTTTTGTTTGAGCATCATCATATGAACTCATTATGGATCATATAATGAAGAAATTTAATTATCTTGAGAGCACTATTAATTCTATTTACAAAAATTTATTAGAGATAATTTCTTTTTGATTTTGATTTTATATAAATGTATGCTGGTAATTTTTTTCAAGAAATGTATTGCTGGCATTTTCATTATAAAAAAGTATTTGTATATGTTCTTTGAGTTTAGACCTCAATTTAGATTTAACTATTTGCCCAAAGCTGGGATCCTAAAACGTTCTACCACCTTGGGTCAAGGTTGACCTGGGAACAACAGTAATTGAAGAGGTCGTTGCACGCTCCTTAAAACCACCAATCTCCTAGGCAGGCCCTTTTGCGGAATGCAGTTTATGGTCATATCCAGGCCGGCCATATTATAGAAGAGAAAACTAAAATGAAAAACTGAGTAACACTAATAGAATGGAATAAGAAATCAACACTTAAAATGCAAGATAAATCATATACAAAGGATATGGAAATTTAGATTCTTGTGAAATGAATATGAAACAGGGAATGATATAATCAAAGAATATAGCATTTCTAATCAAAAATGAATGATCAGAAAATTTGATATCATACGGTGAGGAATGTACAAGCCAATTCATTTTGACAATACAGTTCAGTGCCATGTACACGGATCAGGAGTTGACATATTGTATAAAATCCATGTTATCCTTCTTGAATCATGTAATTCAAATATTTCACCAAAGCTAGGCCAGTGAACCAGATCAAGTACGTTTAAGCAAACATGAGATACCACAGTAGAAATGATATTTTGATATTCGGACAGAGGTTATTTCAAATGATTAAAAATCTTTTTGTGGGTCATAAAATTGGCTGTCTTACCTGCATCTTTATTTTCACTGGTATCAGCCGGGTAGAGTTTAGGAACAAAACTGGTGAATGCGTAAAATCCCTGGAAATATAGGAACCATTCAGAGAAGCGGTATTGATAAAATATATAATACTAAGCTCAATGCTGCTGTTTGAGGAGACTCACTACCATTTATCTCTAGTCTAAGCCATCACGTACTCCACGGTGAAACATCTAATGTATCAAATATAATAGAGAACCTGATACCGGAAACCATAAAGATATCAATATACTGTACGGAAGTGTAATATTGTTACTGCCATTATAAGGATTAATGACAATATTAATTTAGTTGTTATAGTCGTTGTAATGGAAGAAGTATTTTGAAATTTACATAAGCGAAAGAAATATATGCGTTTTACATAAATCTTTAAAAAAAGTTTATCTTTAATCCGAAAGATAATGAATGAATAAATAAATGCACAGAATACTTATCTTCTGTTCAATCAAAATGTCTGAAGGGTAACATTTCATGAATATAATCAAGAATGATAAGCTGGACAATAATTAATTTTAAGTTTGGGTATTGGGAGTAAAAAGAGAAAACGTTAGAGTGATGGAGAGAACTTTCTTTCTCTTTTCTTTTTCTTAGAAAAAAAGAAAAGGGAAGTTAGAGAGAAGAAAGAAATACAAAGAAAGAGGAAAGAAATAGATTGTGAGATAAAAAAGAGAAAATAAATAGAAAGTAAGATAGTAAAGAACAGGGAATAATGCAAGAGGGGAAAAATAAATGCGACTAAAACATGATAGGAAGATAGCCTAAATGAAAATGAAAGAAAATGATATTAAAATTAGTAAAAGAAAAAAGTGAAGAAAATCAAGCGTCAATAAAAGGAAAAAAACTGAACAACACAGATAAGGACATTTATCTTCTGATTTCAATGTTTTGAGAACTAATAATGTCCTGGTTCGAGTTCAAATGATTGAATTTTGCGAACCCAACATTGAAATTTGTGAAGCTGGACACAGATCAAAGATCACTAAAAATGGGAACATTGGCAGAATAATAAATGACTGAAATGACGTTAAGTTAAACACAAAATAGATTTAATGAAAATGAAATGGATATAAAGCAATAAAACTGTATTGACAACGGCGAAAATAATTTGAACAAAGCTATTACTGGGAATTTAAACAGAAAACATATATAGAATATTATTAAATGAGTCAAGATATAGAAACAGGCAAATTACAAGCTTTAAGTAAACCACACAAAGAAAAACGTAAATTAACGAAAACCTTAGAGGCTTAAGGACACAGCAGTTTGAAGCACTGATTCCCTTATGATTACCGAAGTTAAGTAAATTCGAGGCTGGTCAGTACCTAGATTTGTAACCACTTGAGAATTCCAGGTGCTGTAAGTTTGGATATGCGGGTTGTGGAATGGATAATGGTTCAGAATTTTTAATCGGAGAGCTAAGTTCTAATTCCAGTTGAATTTATTATTCACTTAGGCGCAAATACCCTTGGAAAAGCTAGGAATCCACCTCTTTCCCTCAAGCTATGGGTTAAATAATAAGACTTGTATCACTATACCATTATTATCTCCCAAAAATTTCTGGCAATGTAAAAATATTTTTTTGGTTTAAATAAACGAGTCAATCAATTGATCAATTTTGTGTTGTTTGCTAAATTTATTTGTGATTGTTTAGCGCCAGTCCGCTTTACGTCTACATTGTTCTTTCGAGTGAATGCATTTTAATCATTGATCTGAGAAAAAGGTTTTATATAGCTGATTGATTGTATATAGCAGAAAGATCTGAACGCCTTACTTGATATCCCCATAAGAGTCAATATCAGACGAGGTTATTCAAGAAAATGTTTCGATAGATAGTGCATGATAAGATGTATCTTAGAGTATATATATATATATATATATATATATATATATATATATATATATGAAGAAATATTGTCTTAAAGTGTGCTATATTTATGGGGTAAAGTGCTCAGTATCAGAGATAGAGCGTGTGTAAATATAAAAGTGAACATAGAAGTCAACACTTAGAGGCAACAGTCTGTTTCATGCTAGATGCAATCATCGGGCCACAGATGATTGCATCTAGCATGAAACAGACTGGCGCCTCTAAGTGTTGACTTATATATATATATATATCTATATATATATATATATATATATATATCAGGAGGATAGATAAGATAATAAGAAATACGGGACACTCTTAAAATATATCTCTCTTTCTCATTCCTTCTTCACCTCTCTCTATCTCTGTGTGTGTGTATATATATATATATATAGAGAGAGAGAGAGAGAGACAGAGAGTGGGAGATAGATAGATAGACAGACAGACAGATAGATGTTCGCTTTCTGACCATGAGGCACGAGTTCAAATCTCAACAGTGGCGATTTGTAAGGAAGGTAACTTTTTCATATCATCGTCTTTTGAAAGTGCCTGAAAATCATACCATGGACTGACCCAATTCTTGTGGGTGAAACTGGGTAGACGCAACCCATGGGAAACATCGATGGCTGTGCTAGTGCGAAGTCATCGTGAGCGAGGTTTTGAGCGTGCTGTCCTTGTTCATACAGATGACCACGCTAGATAACGCACCCTCTCCCAGAAATGGTAATTAAGGTCCACTAAGCATAGTTGCAGTATGAACCAAAAGTGGTCTTTGTGGCTGTTGAACAAATAAAAATGTGCCCGAGCAGGAATCTGCTGCAATGGGGATTAACTAACCGCCCTAGCAGATTGACATTATATATATATATATATATATATATATATATATATATATATGTGTGTGTGTGTGTGTGTATGTGTGTGTGCGTGTGCGCGTGTGTGTGTGCCTACACACCCAGATCAAAATTGAGGGACATAAGTTAAAAACATAATGCATTGATTTTAAAGGGTTATGAGGAAAATAAATGGAAAATCATTTGAAAAAATATTTAATACTGTTATGGGCTCTCCCCTTTTCACACAAATGGACTCACCCAAGGTATACATATACTACTACCAGTGAATAACCGGACAGTCTGTAATAGAGGATACGGCGACGTCTTCTAGTTTAGACGGTCGAATTCTCTGCCTCTGAGCAGAGAGGAAGCCGGATGAGGCTTCGTCGAAGGGCAGAGTCTCGTTCGGGGAGTTTGACCAACCCGATCCTGTTTATACGGGATCTACGGGCATTTTTTGGCCGAGCCTACGGGCTCGGGAATACCCCAATTTAAACCCGGCCTTGTGCCACATCTATCCATGGGGGGTACAGTAAATACTGTCTGTAATAGAGGAGACGGCGACGCCTTCTCGGCCAGACGGTCGAACTCTCTGCTTCTGAGCAGAGAGGAACCCGGACGAGGCTCCGCCGAAGTGCAGAGGCTCGTTCGGGGAGGTTGACCAACCCGATCACGTTTATACAGGTTCTACGGGCATTTTTTGGCCGAGCCTACGGGTTCGGGAATACCCACGTTAAACTCAGCCTTGTGCCACATCTATCCCTCGTGGGGGGCAGTAAATACTGTCTGTAACAGAGGAGGGTAGCACAAGAGTCACAGTTAGCGAGCACGTAGTCTCAGTAAGGAGTCATCCGCGATACTTCAATACCAAGACTTAGTGCCACTAACCCGCATTCCTGGATCTACTAACCCGTATTATTATGTTAATACATTTATTTTCCTTATCCATTCCTGGCGTTTGTTATTCATTGATATCGGATTCATCCCGGAATCCACAACAAATTGGCGACAAGGAATTCGAACTCACACAGAAAAGAAAAAAAACTACGAACGCAGGAATTAATATTAAATGTAGCGGGTAACAAAGAACAAAATATCGAAAAAGAGGCGACTTTTTCCCAAGACGCAGTGTGGAATACGATATAAACTTTCAAATACTCTCTAGAAGAGGAAAAAAGTATTGGGGATTATTTTAGACACCACGGAGACATCTTTAACATCGATTGTCAAAACTGGACAGAAGCAAAGCAGCTACGTCTGTTGCTCAGAAAACTAGGAACTCAGGAATACACACAATTTGTAGATTACATTTACTGTTACAAAGAATGGACGTGATAACATTATAATTTAGTGTGCATGCGCGAAAGAGTTCAAAGCTGTACCAAGGAGTTTCATTCTCCATTACCATAGCAACAATCCTGACACTTTTTGATCAAACCTCGTAGTCTGTCTTATATTTTACTTTAATGAAAATTGAATGGACTCTAAGGAGGAAAAATCTGTTTCTATAGACAAGCATTAAAGATATACCTGAAATATTGATATGCCTTTCATCAATTAGATATTCATGCTGAAAGACTAGCCGGTCTTAATTTCCCGCAAAAATAGTCCATGTAACTTTGTCAATTACAATTTTGAACCATACATCTGAAGTACTGTTATGGTCCAATATACTCGTCGCCACTGTTATGGTCCAAGGTTAGGACCAAAGAACAACAACACGAACACATGAGTAGAAATAACAAAGAAAGAGACTATTAAAATTTCTAGGACATACAATAAGAAGGTCGGCTTGGAGTAAAGATTGAAGGCAAGAGGGACAGAGGAAAGCAACGCATAAACCTACCTAGCAAGCTTGAGTAACTGGATGGCGGCACATCGTTTAGGAGATATAACAAAAAGACAAAATTTATTAAGAGCTACAAAGAACAGGAAAATTTGTAATAAAACCTGACAACCAATATCCTGAAATGTTAAAACACGAAGAAGAAAAACTGTCATAACGTCATGGGAAATATACAGAATTTCATATTTCTGCATTTAAGAAAGAGAATCCAAACTCCCATACTATTTATCTTTGCTTTTTTCGAAGATAATGTGTAATGCGTTCAACATTTATGCATATAAGAACACCGTTTATGAACGCAATTTACAAAAATCAAGATAATTAGAGATTTGCAGCTGATCTATCCATTGACGTAGCTGTAAGAGCTTAATGGTGAAAATAACTTGTAACTTTATAATTCTCCTTAAAATAACGCTAGTATTGTTTCATATTTACCAACAAGTATCTGCAATTTTTCCAATCATGATGAACTGTCCCGCTTCCAATGAGGTCTAATACTTTGAACGTCTGTTGTATCTCCATTTCCTTCGAGGTCCCGAGTAGAATCCATATATAGAATCCTTTACTTATGATTGAGTGTAAATGGTTAGCGCATTTCTCACCCTAGGAAGTTACAGGCAGGAATTTTAAAATTACTTGCTGATTGCATTAACCGCTTTCGTAAGTATTATGCTACTTGCACGTGATAATCTTGTTCTATGTGTCCTGTCCCTTCGGGAAGTTGGCGACCAGTGCTCCCCACAATTCTCCTGTTCTTTATAGCTCTTAATAGATTTTGTCTTTTTGCCGTCTCTCCCAAATCCTGCCGCGCCATCCATTCGCTAAAGCTCCCCAAATCAGTTGTGTTAGCTTTTTTCTAAACCTTTAGCCTTAAATCTGTCCTGTGATTATCAATTTTTCTAAACCTCTTTCCTCATTATGTGAGCCATAAATTTCAACAGTCTTTTCCTTGACGTTAAGCATAAGTGTCTTTTTTTGCTTCCATTGTTTCTAGAACTTTGTCGTTGCTGAAATGATCGCTCCATTTTATTCTCAGCGTCCTTCCGTAGAATGACAATCTTGTTGCTTCGCCTCTTCTTGATCTGGGAGGAAATTCCCCAGTATTGAATGCCACACAGGAAGACTGGTACTACGTAATAGTTCAGTACTCTTTTCTTTGTTTCTAACGATATCTTAATACTTTGCTAATCTTTTGGAAGGCATCTTTCCTTATACCAACGCGCCTTCGGATTTCCGTATCGAAATTTCTGTCCTCTCTTAATACGCTTCCCAAATATGTAAATAGTTTATGAAATATCTCTACTTAATTAATTGATATGTATAGGGCCGGTGCGTACAACCCTCAAACACCCCGACCAAGACTGGGCTCTCCAGGCAGTGATATGTGACCCTGACTGTCATATCAACATTTGCTTTATTTTACCTACTTTTATATATGTTTCAAATTAGATTATGTCAAACTGTCTATTAAAGTTAGATTGACTTACAGCTTCTTCTACCCTCCAAGTATCTGCTAATTAGTACGACATTTATGTGAATTAGAACTCGGCTCTCCAATTAACAACTACGAGCCATTATCCATTTCACATCCACTTAGAGTACTGGCATTCTCAAGCGGTCACCCATCTAGACACTGACCAGGCTCGACGTTGCTTAAATTCCATGATCATACGAGAACTGGTGTTTCAACGTGATATGGTCGTAAGTCCATTCCACTACCCGTACATCCAAGCTTACAGTAATTGGTATTCCAAATTGGGGCCCCATCTAGTTACTGACCAGACTCGATGTTACCCAACATCGGTGACCGTACGGAGACCGGTGTCTCAACATGATGTGTCCGTTTGCCGGGATATTTGATAAATGTGGATGGTGTAAGCGTGTCCTGCGGGAATTTGATCCAAAAATAATAATAGAATCTTGCCGTCGATTTCAGACTCAAGGTAAATTTACCTAATATATCTTGAATAGATGTAAGAAATATATTCTTTCTATATTCATAACTCCATAGATTATATATTTCTCATCTATTAAGTGCAACGTAAAAATTCTATTATCAACTACATCAGGTCATCTTTAGATATAAAATGGGATAAGGCTTCCTTGAATTGAATTCTCTTGTTTCCAGTGTATGAAATATAAGTTTGATAACCGTAGGTGTTTTTAAAGAATGATTAATGAGGTGCCTTTTGAACAAGAGTCGAAATGTGGCCAAAAGAAATTACGCAATGACATCCGCCTTGCGAGTTAATGCAGATTTACAAAAACAATGCTGCTAGTCAATGCGACGAAAAAGAAGATCGACAAAGACGACAAAGAAAGTAGCGATGACGATTTTGTTAGGCTTCAAGCGCTCGCAGATCGACGCTTTTGAATGAGGAAAACCATTGAAATTCTAACGCAAAGAAATATTAATCAGTTTAGATTCTGTCTCGGATTTATATGATCATTTGTGTTTTGTGAGAATGGTGTTTAAAGACAGTTTTGACAATTACACATTTTTAAGAGAAAACGAAAATTATCGTAAAGTGGTATGAACTTGCCATAATAACAATATATCGATTATGAATACTCCCAAAACACACCAATAATATTCTCTAGGAAGGAGTCTTAGTTATTTCAGGAGTTGCTTAAATATGTGCTACTGCCATCTAGTGAGTTCGGTCGCTGGATCGGCATTAGCTTAAATCGAAAGAAACTCATACAGGCAACAGGGACTAAACAACCATATGATCAACAGATATTTGATATTAGCCAAAAATCAATGGACACCTGATAATGCTCAGAGGTTATTTGTCCCAAAGTTTAGGATCGATAAAAATCGATATTCATAAAGAACAACAGTTCGAAATAATTGATATATTTCGACAATTACTCATCTAAAAAAACAAAAAAAATCAGGGGTTAAAGCTTTGGCATACGCAGGATAATATTAAGCGTAATATATATATATATATATATATATATATATATATATATATATATATATATATATATATATGTATGTATATGTATGTAAATAAATGACAATAAGAAAACAGTAATTGCTGACGCGTTTCGTCCTAATGCGGACTTTTTCAAAGCAAGAAACGAAATGAAATGAATTTAATCAAACAAAGAAAATTAATAAAAACAAAAAACAGAGTGTTCTTAGCAACGGGAATGTAGGAAACGCTATTTTCATATTGTTAACTGAAAATGACGTCAGTTAATGTCACGTGTGGAGAATATTTCATTAATCTTCGTTGAAGGATTCAACCATTTTCTTTTGATTTTAATATGTTTTTGTGTACATTTGTTTGTCCTACATTACCGTTGCTAAGAACACTCTGTTTTTTGTTTTTATTAATTTTCTTTGTTTGATTAAATTCATTTCGTTACTTGCTTTGAAAAAGTCCGCATTAGGACGAAACGCGTCAGCAATTACTGTTTTCTTATTGTCATTTATTTACAAATATTGTCTTCTCTAAATGTTAAATTTGAGAAATTTTCATATATATGTATATATATATATACATTGTGTGTATTTAGGCAGCATTTTTTCATTAATACATGTCTCATTAAATAATATAGATAAGCGTTGTCTATATATTTTATGTAAGTTTTTTTCATATAGTCTGATAATCTTAATAACATTATCATTAAATAATGAAAGAAAATCACAATATTGATACATACTTTTTTTTATTTAATCCAATCTGAGCTTTCGGCTTACATAAGCCATTATCAAATAATTATATATGTATATATATATATATATATATATATATATATATATATATATATATATATATATATATATATATATATATATATACATATATATATATATATATATATATATACATATATATATATATATAAATATATATATACATATATAAATATATATATGTATATATATATATATGTACATATATATATAAATATATATATATATATATGTACATATATATACATATATATATACATATATATATGTTTGTTATTAAATGTCTCATATATATATATATATATATATATATATATATATATATATATATATACGCTAAGATACATTTTATTATGCATTATCTATGTTATAGGTAATATGAGGAATCGAGACATTTTTGGAATAACCTTGTCTGATCTTGACTCTCATAATAGGTTGAAATAATTGATATATATTGACAATTACTCATCTAAAATACAAAAAAAATCAGGCGTTAGACTTTGGCATACGCATGATATTATTAAGTGTAATATATATATATATATATATATATATATATATATATATATATATATATATATATATGAGACATTTAATAACCTAGAATGTACAACAGATAAAGAATCCTATCAAAAATACTCAATTCCTTAGAACTAACATCCAACCTAAACAAAGGAACCTACAAACCGTACAGAAAATCATACATGTTAATAACATTTACAAAGATTACAACCACAACCATTAGAATATTAAAACAAATACCATTATCTATAAATAAAAGAAATTAAGCAAAATGTAGTAACCTAAAAAGTTTCAATGAAAAAACACATATAACTCAGTCGTAAGAAACAGCGGATAGTCAAAAAAATACAAAAATGAAAACAATTCAAACAAAACCACATAAAAAAGATATAGGATTTTTTCGAACACCCACTTCAACAATAAAATAAAAACAAAACTGGGGAATATTTTTCCGTAGAAACAGCAAATTATCAAAAAATTATCAGCATAGATGCAATCAAATTTAGTTACAACCCCATACAGTAATAACAGTCAAAATTATAAATTATGATTAGAGGAAAAATTAGCAATAATAAGTTTTAAAATCCAAAATAAATTCTTAAACAAGACAACCGAAATAATAGGCAAATGTGGGCATA
>OZ038500.1:29822768-29827768 GCA_964036315.1 Acanthosepion esculentum | reverse complement strand
TCTATATATCTGTTATGGTCCAAGTGTAGGACCAAGGAAGAACAACACGAACACAAGAGTAGAAATAACAAAGATATATTACACAGAATAATAATACAAGATGTGGAAGGTGTTAGTGTGACTGTCAGTCTTGTTTGGAGTGAACTACTATTGGCTCGACTCGATTCCGTCTCGATATTTAACAACCCTCCCACGTGGGTTGAATGTGGCACAAGGCCGGTTTAATGTGGGCTTCCCGAGCCCGTAGGCTCGGCCAAAAATACGCCCATTTAGAACCCGTATGAACGGGTTCAGGGACTGTCTACCTCCTCGGACGAAACTTTGCCCTTCGGCAAAGCCTCGTCCGGGTTCCTCTCTGCCAAAGCAGAGAGTTCGACAGAAGTCGCACACAGTCAGAGACTGCTCACGACTCGATTCCGTCTCGTCCCTCTCTCTTGAGAGGCGCAGTATTCATAGTGTCAGGAAGATTTCACTCTGTCGTTATAGGTAAGGTCCCATAAAAATATGTATGTATAATATTTATCATTCAAGTATTATTATAAATTATGTATGCAAAAAACGAAATACCTTCCTTAGTATCCCCGGCCCCAAAATTTAGAACGTTCAAAAATTAAAAACGTTGTCATAGAGGATATAATTATTTGCAACAAATAGCAACTATCAAAATAAATGTGGAAGATGGGGAATAATAAATATAAAAAGGCGAGTATAAAGTGAATAAAAATTCGATGGAAAGGACAATTGATCACGAGAAACACACATACATCCGCGCAGACTGGAGAACGCGTGCGAACGCACTTCCACACAGATGGGCGCATGGCCGAACGTGTGCAAACACTCAGATGAATGCAAACAATACTGAAAAAAATTACACCAATGCTAAGTGTATAACAAAGAAAAATATTGAAATATATAAGCAGT
Source organism: Acanthosepion esculentum (assembly GCA_964036315.1). Lineage (NCBI taxonomy): Eukaryota > Metazoa > Mollusca > Cephalopoda > Sepiida > Sepiidae > Acanthosepion > Acanthosepion esculentum. Next base: position 29,826,847 of record OZ038500.1, on the reverse strand, counting down.
AATTTGCTAATACACTCTGAAGCTTTGGTCTACGAAACTCTGGAGTTGGGATGATGAAGGTAACATCAATCAGCTAAGTGACAAACTTTTACTTATATTAATTCCATTATAACCAAATCAATTTTCTATAATATATTATATATTACATCAAATCTCTTTTCATTAAAGCGTTTTCCATTTGTCATTTATATCTATCTATCTATCTATCTATCTATATATATATATATATATATATATATATATATATATATATATATATATATATATATATTTATTTATTTATATATATATATATATATATATATATATATATATATATATATATATATATAAAATTCATCTAACAATTCTAAATATTTACAACAGCATGCCTGTCTAGATTTGCAATTTAGAAAAATTCTTATTGAAAATACGTGTATACTTTTTAAGGAAAATAATAAGTATATACTAAAAATTCTTGAAGTTATCTCTATTAAAAATTGAAACCAACGTGTAATAAAATTAATTATAAATACTGCAGAAATGTTTTAAAAAGTTTACAATAGATAGTTTTAAAATATCTATATTTTAACTAATAGCTTTAAATAGTTTTTTTTTAATGGATAGACATATTAATAACTTAGTTACGTCACTTGTTATAACTGCACGTGTATGCTTACATTATAAAAAGTAAAAATCATATAGTACATAATTTTAGTAGTTTTCACTTCACAAATAAAAAAGAAATAATTGTCACATAAAGACAGTAAATTTGTTTGAGATAAAACAAGAGCCTTGAAGATGACATTTCGCTAATCGGAGTAAAGGAATATGCATTTTTTATTTGTTAATCCGACAGATTTTTATGACTTTGAAATGTTATTGTGGTAGATACTCATTTCATAATATTCGAAAAATATAATGCGCTCCTCGTCAGGATTCGAACCCGCATCCCTCTGGGCAAAGTTAATCCACCAAAATAACGTTTAAAGTGATACAATCAATTGGATTAATAAATACAAAATGTCTTGTCTCATTAGAAGTTGCTTTGTTTACGTTTGGATACGAAAATATACAAATGTGAAAATTCCAGAATCGATGAATAGAAGGATTTCGCTTAAAGTTCCTATTCAGCCTTACTTCATCACGGAAATTCTTCGTCGCCGAGCCGGTCTAATGCAAGTCCGATTTAGCGTCACAGATATAGGTTAAATATAAATTAAATATTGAAATTTGGTTTTTGAACCTAGTTTGAAAGGAAAGTCTACAAGAAGTAAAATTCAGAATCAAAAACTGGTTCAGCATGGGACAATTTATTTCCGCAAAAACCTATGTGTAGAAGCGAAGCCTATTTTGGAAATATGTGGGATTGAATATTTGTATTTAAGAATATAATTAAATGGCAAGTTGTTTCTTTTCTTTCTTGTTTTAATCATTTCACATAAAGTGCTGCTACTGCTAAGAAGACAGACGTTACCGAGAGTGAATGTAAATAAGAAGAGACAATAAATAAAAGGATTCAGTAAGACTGAAGACGAACACTGATTTTGAATTTAAATCTTTGAAGGTCGTTGTTGAGAGGAAAGCAACAATCCAAAAGAGCTTTCAAATAGAAGTGTGCGAGAAGAGAAACTATTGTCAAAGAACTTGGGGTCACATCTATTTAAAAAACATGATGAGACCTAGTTGCCAATCTAACACAATGCTTAAATTCATGAAGTTAAGGAATCACAGAGGTAAGCTCATTAGATCAATTGCCATGAAAATATTTATAGAAAAACTGCGATCAATTTACATAATGGCGGTGGGAATGTGACTGAAGCTGAGATACTAAGTCAAACGCAAACTTTGCAGACACAAGATATATAGCAGGAGCAACAGACCTGATTTTGTAGCAATATTCAGAACACTGCAATGTTTAACAGCAGACCGAGCATTTGATTCAATATAAACTTTCCACTTCATGTCTGTTGAAAACGTCAGACCGAAAAGACGCCATGCTGAGAGAAGGCAAAAAGGGTTTACTACAAAAGATTAACTAAAAACAACAGTTTGGTTTCGGAGGTGCTAATATTTGCAAGCTATTTTTTGCCCAAGCTAACAACAGACTGGGGTTATTTTCGAGTGCAGCTGCCAGTTTTACTTTGTGGAATATATCGAACTTAATATTAAAACAGGAATAAACAGCTGTAGGAACTGATGGCATCGGGAAGGTCCTTGATAAAGGCAAGAAACAAAGGATAGAAATTTGGGTGATTCCTGACGTAATGTGTTTTATTGGACATGTAATAAAAAATGACTCGTATATGCATATTAAAAAGATGGTGTTTTATTTGGAAACATGAGTCACATTGCATATATATATATATATATATATATATATATATATATATATATATATATATATATATATATATATAATCAGGTTGAACAGAATGTCCTAACTCACTTAGGAAGTGGGGAAAAAAAACAATAAAATTTTATGGATCAACACCAACATTCATACTTCTAAATAAGATCCATCTTTCTCGGCGATCAGCTAGCATCCGAATTTGTCCCAGATACAGTCTGCTGCCTTTGAATAGAAAATGTAACCAAGCTACCTTCACTTCATCAAAGTGTTGAATCACTCGTCGTGGAGGTAGTGTACCATTGATCGGAATAGGTTATAGTCACTCGGAGCAGCATCGGGACTGAATGGTGGATGTGGAATAATCTCAACACTGCCCATCTGTTTGAACTTCTTAATTAACCTGGTATTGTCTTGCTGATACAAATGCCGACCTTGATTAACCAAAGCAGAATACTCCTTTAGTTTGTCGTACACGTGGTCTATTTGCTGGCAATAGATTATCGGTGATGACGCGACCGTGTGAGAGAAGATCAACATGCAGTATCCCTTTACACCAGACAGAGTTCAAGATTTGTTATTTCCTTGCAGCTTCCTAAAGTAGTCACAACTTTCTGGCCAACATAGTATTTTTTCTATTATGCAGTTTCCATCCACTCTGTAGTTTGTTTTTATTTGATTTCTATTATTTTTTTGGTGTTGATCTTTTCCATTTTCAGGGAGGATTCTATCTCCGGCTGTAACATAGATTTATCGCGTTTACACGTCACGTAATCCTGTTCAAGTTTAACGTTTTCATTCGTCGCACATTACTTTCTAAGTCACATGAAACACACAGATAAAGAAACATTTATTACGTTAACTGAATTTGACATTGCCAGTTATGAGATGGTTAATCCTTTGAATACTGAAAAAATATATATTCCCATTCACACAACCAAACAAGATGTTTTTGCCCAGAAGCTCTGCTCTTAAATCATTCGTGCTGGCCAATCAAAATGCATAAATCCAGTCCCTACTGTACATGAATCTATAAAGCCACATATATGCAGGCTTATAACTTGTGATTCTCGATGGCGATAAAAGAAATATCACTGTTATTTCACTCTCTCTCTCTTGCTCTCGCATTCACTTACTCTCCCTCTCTCACTCTCTCTATATATATATGCATGTATATATATATATATATATATATATATATATATATATATATATATGTATGTATATATATATATGTATGTATATATATATATGTATGCATATATATATATATATATATATGTATGTATATATATATATGTATGCATATATATATATATATATATATGTATATATATATATGTATGCATATATATATATATATATATGTATGTATATATATATATGTATGTATGTATATATATATATGTATGCATATATATATATATATGTATGCATATATATATATATATATGTATGCATATATATATATATATATATGTATGCATATATATATATATATATATATATGTTTGTATATATATATATATATATATATATATATATATATATATGTATATATGTATGTATATATATATATGTATGCATATATATATATATATATATATATGTATATATGTATGTATATATATATATGTATGCATATATATATATATATATATATATGTATGTATATATATATATATGTATGCATATATATATATATATATATATATATATATATATATATATATATATCACTCTCTCACTT
>OZ038500.1:29717768-29815268 GCA_964036315.1 Acanthosepion esculentum | reverse complement strand
AGTCAGTAGTGTCTCTAATATAACTAGGTATGTCGGGCAGTAAAGGTTTTAGGATATTGTATATGTACCCAGATATAAGATCTGTGAGGGTACCTATGCCCGATATTATGGGTCTACCAGGTGGTATGATTTTAAGGGATTTTGAAATTTTATAGATGTTCTCTTCATTATTTGATTATGGAATTTGATGTTGGTTGGATGAAAAGTTGTTAAGGTGTTTTTCTGAAAGGATTTTGGGGAGTTTATGTAGTTTTGGGATAGTGTAGAATGTTGTGGTTTTAGGGTTCTCAGGAATAAGAGGTTTTACGGTATTTCTAATGTTGTGGTTCAGGTTCTGAGTGAGAGATGATAATTCTGTTTTGAAAGTGCTAGTTGGATGTAGAGGTAAGGGTACATAGAATATGTTATTTTGAAGTTGTAATTCTGCTTCTTTAATATAGTTGTTAGTGTCTAAGATGGTTATAGCTCCGCCCTTGTCGGCTGGTACGATAATTATGTCTCGGTAGTTTTTAAGAGTATAGAGGGCTTGGTGTTCTATTTTGCTATGCTAATATCTTTATGCACATTCTAGAAAGGAAGATATTAGACAATTCAGAATTTAAACCATTACATTATTTTAGATATACTGATGACATTTTGTTATTATGGACTCATGGATCAGAAAAATTAAAAAAAAAACTTTTTTACTTTCTGCAACAACTTCCACGATACAATTAAATTTACCATGGAACACTCATACACATCCGTCGCTTTCTTAGACGTTATGATAAAATTAAACAAACATACACTTTCTACCAGTCTATACAACAAACCCACAAACCAACATAAATTCCTACATTTTAACAGCTGTCATGCCCTTAAATTAAAAATATCTATCGTATACAGCTCATTCTAAGAATCAAACGCATATGCTCAGATCATCTAGATTTTCTATACAACATTAATAACATAACAAAACAATTACTAAAACGTAAATACCCATAAAAATAATAAAAGAAGCACTAAATAAAACTATCCACATAAATCGTTACACACTTCTCATACAAGAAAAGTAAAAACAACTATCGGATTCCCATGGTTTTTAACCACAATCAATATTCCCACACACTTATTCATAATTTTAAAAAAGGATTACAAGAACCTCAAGTTAAACAAAAAGATCAAAGAAATGTTCGATAAGCCACCCATTAATGCAAAGAAACAATCATCTAACCTATCAGCTATCCTCACCTCTACTAAATATCTAAACAATACAAACAAATCATGAAATTACAAATGTAACAAACCACGTTGCTTAGTTTGCAAACACTTAATAATCGATACTGTATTTGCTGTACCCAACACCAATATCAAGATACACCCACCTCACCTCACCCGTGATAGCCTAACATAATCTACTATTTATTCTGCCCAATATGTCCTAATAGTGGATATATTGGGGAATCTGGAAATAATTTTAGATTTCTCTTCAACAATCATAAACATACCATACATCAAATCAATCCTTATTCCTCCATAGCTGAACATTTTAATCAATCAGGACACTCATTAGAAAACAGTAAATGTGTATTGATAGATTTCAATTTCAGTTCCACATACACACGCAGAAAAAAAGAAAAATAGTGGATTTTAAAATTAAATACATATGAACTAGTGTTAAATAAAGACTTGGTATTTAAATCTTTATAAATATTTCAATAGTTAAACAAAATTTTTTTTAGATATGGTTAAAAAATCTTTTAAAACAACATCTAAAATAATATTACAGTTAGATTTACGTTAAAATATTCGAACACAGTTGTATTCCACGTGACATCCGCGTCTCGCAACGGACGTTTCTTGTAAACAAACCTCTAAAACAGTTATTTCTGAAGAAAGATCGAGGTCGACTGAAATATCAAATATATATAAAAAATATAAATACTTTCACAAAAAACATTCATTTTTTTAATTTGCAAATATTTAGTTGTTTATTCTATATATACATATTAAGAAAATATACGTGGCTTCTCATTATACTATATATATATATATATATATATATATATGAATAATATATATACATATATATATATATATATATATATATGAATAATCATATATATATTTTTATATGAATAATCATATATATATATATATATATATATATATATATATATATATATATATATATATATATAACAATTCTAGAAAATTATTAGCAATAAACTATCCAGAAAATTCGTGTAGTCCAACGGTTCTCGGTGCGGAAAGTGGAATCGAAATACTGAAATCAAATTCTGGGTTTTACTTTTGCGTGCATTTTTGAAATAATATCTATAATTAAGAGATGAATCCACTTCTCTTCAATCAACAACATGTGAAATAGCAAAGTAGACTTGGATCTCTAGCTATGACCTATTCCAAACCGCGGAGAAGGGAACGGAATTTTTCCTATTTTTGCCAAGACATCAAAGTACTTCAGATAATAAACATATGCTCTCCAGCTTCGTAGTTGGATGTGGCCTTCAAATGTTCAGCGATATATTTATTTATATTCAGTATTGGAATAACGAATAAGGAGTAAAGTATGATGGTTTATAAAAAATATATTAAACAACGATACATTTTCTTTACTCAACTTCATGAGATCTTCAGAGAGAAAGTATTGCTGTTCGAAGAATAGATATATATATATCTTATTAAACAGAAAATACTAAAACACAAACACGTAAAGTGGCTGAATGTTCTTCACATTTTCTTATGGAAACCTACATTCTGTCATAATTCATTTCTCCAAATGCACTTTCCTTGTTCCTATTTGCACTCAAGCCAATTTTGATCCAATGTTAGACACGTTCAACGTTAATTTACTTCCTGACATTCAAAACTTGATTTATAACTGTTGTCTATATTTCCACCATTTTCCCCACAAATACCCGTTGATGAATAGTTTTTTTTCTTATTTGGAGTTGTACCTTTCCATTCTTTAATTTTCCATTTCTTTCATATATTTCTTAAATAATTTACGTCTGCTCTTATTTATTGTCTTTTTTTTATTCTACTCACATTTTGAAGCTTTCTTGGTTCATTTTAATTTTGTTTGTTCGGTTTTGGCTTGTTTCCTTGCTCAAGTTATTCTGTCATCCAATTTACACAATTTTTAATCATTTTCTTTTCTCTTATTTAAGCTTATTATATCGTTTCTTTGTATTTTCATATAGACTTCTTTAATATTTTCATTTCGAAACCTGGTTATGACATTGTCTATATTTTTTTACTTTTTCTCGTATGAATAATTTCTCTACAGATTTCATTCCATTCAGATGTTTCGTCCGACTTCTCATCTCTGTAATACCCGCATCTATAGATTCCTTTCCCTTTTGTCTTGTTCCGCTTCAGATTTCTCTTGACCAACAAAAGATTTTATGCATATGTAATTGAACAGAAATTCTATTATAACGAAAGTTATTTTTATATGAAATATGCGTAAAAAGTTAAAAGTTCCAGGAAAAACTTCTCTCACTTAATTCACTTACAAAAAAATCTCAACAGCAATGCAAATAATTGTATTTTTTTCACGAACTCCGAAATAAAGAATGCAAGCAGACGCCATTATGAAAATTGTTTTATTTTTCAATCAAATGAACAGTTTTAAACATTCCCTGCTTTTCTACTTGATTTGATCATTGAATTTGAATATTTTTCTAAATTTATAGACAAAGATTTTAGATTAATCAATTCTTTCATTGTTTGCGTCTGATTATTTAAAGATAAAAACGTAGTGGAATGAGATAGTTTAAAGGATTTGTCAAGAGATGCTAAAATGCACGGAACTGAAGAATGCACTCTTTAAATAAAGTATTACGACTTTGATATGTGCCGTTGTCTAATTGTTTTGTTTGTTGTCATTTAATGCCGACATTTAATTTCTTGGATGCTTAGAAATAATAAAAAAATATGACATAAGTTATTCTGCTTTTGTGAATATATATGTTTATGTGGACATAAGAGGCGGTGATATGTGTGTGTTTGTGTGTGTTTTTTTGTTGATATTTGGAATGCAGTTTGATTTCTTTCAGAAATTGCAGGATATTATATGGATTAATGTCATGAAAAAGTTCTTTGGTGTTGGTTGTTTGGTTGTTCGCGTTATGGGTTATTTGATGCCGGAATCTAAATACTTTGAACACAATTGTATTGCTTCTTACCAAATATATTTGGAATGCACTTGCATGACTTCAAGTACAGATAAAACGTTCTTTTGCCTATTTTCTATAAAATGGATTGTTGATAATTGCTCCATAAATTACAGTGCAAGTCATTTTTATTTAAAGTGTATTGCTGGTCATTTTGCTATAAATGTGTAACGTTCGTAATTTTACCATAAATAGGTTTTGTTGACCATTCTACTATAAATAGGCATTGTTAGGAAATAGGTATTCTTGGTATCTTTAAAATAAGAATGTATTTCAACATCTTCTCTGTTTGGGTGTTCACCATCTGCTCATATCTGGAATGCAAACAGATGTCATAAGCACGTGACAGGACAGACCTGGGAATAACAACAATTAAGAGGTGATTCTCAATGTTCTTGCTGCCGGGCGTAGTATATCGTCATACCCAGGACTAATATGCCGTTGTAAAAATTTGTCCGAATTAAGGACATGCAATTATAACATTTATATCAATCTATTCAATTCTATATATTTTTATTGAAGAGGTTTGTCTCCAGCAAATTACATGTATATAAACAAGATCACCGAAGAGATAAAAAAACGCAAGTTATTGAAAGTACAAAATCAAATGTGTTAAAAAAATGGCAAGGATTTGTGTAGACGCACATATATCTAATAATATTTATTGCGCTGTTAAATAACTGAACATAGAAATATCCATTTATATGAAGTGCTACGGAACAAAATCTTATGAATATATAAGGAAGATACAATTGTGAATATACAATCAGTCCTCCTCTCTGTCCTTTGCCCACCGACAAATCGATCCCCACGTTTCGGTCGCGCCACTGTATACAGTGACTGGAAATTACTCGCGGTATTTTCAGAAAAAACGTGAAATGAAATCCGTATCAAAAAATGAAGAACATGAATTCGATTCTTATCAATTTGGTATTTGTTTCAATTACTTTTCCTGGTTTAACCTAGTAATTTTTCTGATAGGAAGCAGGTAGCATTTAGGTCCCTTCGGCACTTTTTACTTTAGCCGAACGAGTAATACCTACGCGACTTACGGCCCCTCTCTGTGTTTAGCTCCAACCAGGAATACTTATATAGGGCTACCAGCGGAAACATCTCGATTCCGACGAAGTGTCACTTGATCCACTTTTAATAATTAGTGCTTAATTATTTTCATCCGGTTCGCTCCAGTGGGTTGTCAATTTGAAAACTAGATGTAAATGGCTAACTACCAGATATTAGAATCTCGATATTTATGGCTCTTCTGATTTTAAGTGGGTCCTAAATGCTGTTATCGAACACTATTTAGTTCGCATTTTACCTCGTGTGTGCTCAGTCGGTCATATGGGGAACCTATTGTACCATACAACTATCTATGGTTTATTTATTCTCTAAATGGAGGTAGATTTTTTGCATTGAATATCTAACGACACTTTTGAAAGCGCCAACTTTTTATTCCGACAATTGCAAAAACAGTGTAAATCTCGCAGCACTTTAGTAAAGAAAGGCCGAAGAAGATTAAATGACTAGTTTTTATGTCTTATCAACCGTTTAAAGCTTATTTAAATCAATTAAATAAATTTAGATTGTAATTTTTATTTTTTAGATAATAACGAATTAATGATACATTCCTGCTAATTAACACATTGCTGGAGGAGAAACGGTGAATTAATCTCTTTTGCAAGGATATTTGCGTGTAAGTTGATATAACAAACGTGACTGGAATTCGAACACGGTTCTCCAATTTTCAGTTCTAAGCGGTTATCCGCTATACGTACAAACTCGTAGGACATGCAAGCTTACAGTAGCTTGAGGGAATGGAGAGGTAGATTCCTACCTTTCCCAACGGTATTTGCACGTAAGTGAATATAACTGTAAATGGTAAAAGAAATAACGAGACACCTGTTACAGATACATCATATATTAGGCAGAGAGTCTGACAGTTGAACAATCTATTCGACTGTTCCCTCAAGGCTTTCTCTCCGATTAATCTTATATTATATGGAAGAGTCCAACATAGATTCTTTAGAGGGAGTACACCACAACAAAAAACGAACGCGAATGGAATTGTAAGTCGGCTCTTCGAGTTCCAATTCAATGTTGTTATCCACATTTATATCACATCCAAGTTTACAATACTTCGTATTCCCAAGAGTTTTACCCTTCTAAGTTGTAACCAGTTTCGACGTCCTTAACTTCAGTAATCGAACGAGAACCGGTGTTTCAACCTGATATGTCCGTAAGACTTATGAAGAAGAAAGCTTATGTAGACACAAATAAGTTTCATAGACAGTATCTTCGACAATCGCGGAAAGCTATCATGTTTTCAACGACTGGGTGTAAATGATAAAGCGAAACTCGCGTCTAACATCAATATAAATTCAAGAATAAACAGAAATGTTGAATGAAGGAATGTCTTGAACAGACATGGATGTTAGGTCATTCGTAATTCTGCGTTTGAACACGATAGGAATTTCATGTCAACGTCTTTAGGTTTGACGAAAATCTTATTCCGAAGCGTCAGGTTTTTCGACACAACAAATATAGTTATCTGAAAGGGAGAAAAGAACAAATTAGTGTTTGCTAGATTGAGCAATAAATTAGTTGCAATGTAAGTTTGAAGAAAAATAGAGGAAATGCAGATTAAATAAAAGCGTTTCGAGCATCTTTTATCGAAATGAGATAGGGTTAGCAGTTTTATCTTTTAATTCCTCTTGAACCTCGAAATCTCAGCTTCATGGATTTTCAGAGTGAATTAATTACTATTGTTTATGAATGAATTTGATTGCGCAAAAAATTACGTTAAAGAAATTTCATATGATGTATTCCGAGCATGTGACGAATATCTTCCCACAGAATAACATTATACTGCTCCGCAAAAGCAGGACACATTCGCTTTAATACTTCGTTTATCCGATCATGTTTTTGGCAATAAATGTCTTCGGAATTGGCCATCATATTTTCTAGTATATATTAATTATATTACGCCCGACACAAAGCAAGGGCATCTGTAGATGTAGTTCTAGTTTTGGGTATGGTGCGAGTTTCTCATAAACATACGCAATAATTCCTAGAATTAAAACCGAAAAAGTTACGAAATAATAACATTTCTTCGTGAGATACAAGAGTTCGAGATATTCTAGATTTTCTCCTATTATTTATATAAACTAATAGCGACTGATGTTAGTAAAAATACAGGCAATTATGAAACATATGTGTACGAAGAATATATTATGTAAATGATAACCGTAAGGAGGATATTGAGAAGGTTTTAGCAGTCGAAATGTTTATTATTCTGTTCGGACAAAAAAATTAAGAAAAAAACAGGTGGAAATCAAATTTATTTAAATATTAATTATCAAGAATTTATTTTTTTTATATTCAATGATTTTAGAACAACAGGTATGCAAATACTGTACGTTTAAAGAAATCTGTGTTTTCGTGAAAAAAGATATTTAACTTCTTGTTTGTTTTTAAATATTCTGCCACTTTTAAAATGTAAATCGAAAGATATAACAATGTGTAGGTTGCAAATCTGGTGAGAATGGAGGATGTTGAAGAAAGTCTAATCTTAAAGAACTTTTTTTTTCTTGGGTTTGTTTGCAGAGTAATCCTTCGCATCATCGGAGAATAACACATTTTAGATAATATGTATTTCAAATAATTCAAATGTAAATGCGATAGAGCTATCTGTAAAATGCTTCTTTCTATCATATATCACCTGTCTGTTGAAATATGACTTTGATAAACGTAGGCATGTGTCAGATTTGGTATAGTTAATGAAATGGTTATTATGTCAACGTTATTTGCAAAACTATAGTAAAATTATTGGCTCTTAAATTTTGAACAATAAAAATAAATGATACAGTTATGATGAAAAATATGTAAACTACAACATAAGTCAATTTACTAGAACATAAAAAGAGTCTGTTATATTTATGAATAGATGATGAAGGGCTTTCTGCTGAACATACTCACTAGATTTTAGCCAAATGGTATTACATTAATGCTGATTTAAGTGATTATAAATCGTGTCAGGAATATTTCTAGAAAAGTTCTCAGCCTAATCCATCTACCAATTTCTGACCAAATGGTCACGCATTATATATTTTGCTAAGAATATCGCTCTCTTTGAGAAAAGAAACTGCGTCCTACCAGGATTCATCATTGGTGGTCACATAAGATATGATGTTCACACAATGTTGATAGCAAACACAGATATGTAACAGCAATACCTTCTAGAGACCCCTTCAAAATAAAGAGAGGAGAAGGGATTAGAGATCAAGGAAACATAGTGTATGGGTGCCAACAAAAGGAGGAATCCACGACACAAACTACGAAATGGAGACATTAAACTCAAGCAAGTACGAAAGGTTAAATATCTAAATAATATTCTATATAAAACGAATAAAAATGTGACACCGAACTCAGTAGCAGAATAGGTTTTCCGAAAGTAAAATATTGAGAAACAAGACAATTTTGTTTGAAACAAACTGAAATGTTATGCAATATCGCTCCTCCTATATGACAGTCCAGAATTTACTGCCATATAGGAGGACCTCACTGATGAAGAGGCAACTTTCGGCATAAGAACCAAGTTTTAAAAGGATACATGCAGTGGCCTGACCTGAACACATAAGTAACGACAAATTTTCAAAGGACATCAAAACAAAAAATGACAGTCATAATCAGAATAAGAAAAACGTCAACTTCATAGGACTCAAAAAAGAGGTCTTGGAGAATTACACATGCACAGGGCATAGTGAATGCAAGAGCGACAGAAGAAATGGAGAAATAACCGGCATAGATTGATTGAAAGAAAATGGATTAATAGAAAACAAAAAATACGTAGAACTACAAAGAACAAGAAATTGTGGAGAGTCATGATCACCAACGTCATGAAAGTAACGTCAAATTACTTTTCGTTTCAATTTCAATTCCAGTGTGAAAACAAAACATAACATGGTCAAATCTGCTAATTCATTTGCTTCTATATCACGAGTTATTCAGTATAAATTAGAAATGATATATAATAAGTCACTTAAAGTGAATAGTTTATAGTTTACTGGCACGTATTTTAGACAGATATGTTGCCCTAGTTGCCACCGGCATTTAGAAATTGCTACCTCTTTACTTAAGATGGGGTTCACGCTTATACGTTCGATTTGACGCTGAACTTGTGCAAGAGACATTTCTGTAGATTTTTCGTCAAGTAAATTTGGCCTCCATCAAGTTGTTGCATAATGGACTTTGCAATAGGGCCTATAGCAGATATCAATATTTCACGTATCTCACACTTATGTGTTTTAAATCTGGAAGTAGCTCTTATGACGCTGTGATAAAAATTTGCGAAGAGGATGTGAAGATATCATGAACTTCATTTGAGCAGAGATTAAGGATATGGTGAAAGTAAAGCTGGCCATTTTGAATTGTAAATATATGTAAAATATTGGCAATCAGTACTGCGACAAGGCGTTAAAATTTCACTAACCAAGATCTAACAATTTTATGTATTATAAAAATGAATAATGTGCAAATATACAGTCCCCTAAAAATACTGGGAAGTCAAGGCTAATTCGTTTGATTTAGTTGTCTCTGAAAACATCAAAGATTAATATGAGACAAGAGTTCAGAATTTTAGCATGTATTTATTGGTATTTATATTTAGAAGCGTTAAACAGCTTGGGAGAAACCACCTATTTTTAACCCACCGATTTTTCAAGTGAAAAATCTATTAAAAGTAGTCACTGACTAATATTTCTTGTTGCTCAGGTGTTGCCTTTTAGAATTATTGTTTAAACAGTAAATAAATATGAATGACTATTCTTGGTTTTAAACTTGGTTTTCACATGCATAGACTATATTTCTTGTTAAAAAGTTAATTCAACACGGAGAGGACTGAACTGGGAGAGAAGCAAAACATTTTGTTGCTGAGAATTGAAAGAAAATCGATTAGTCATTGGACAAGCATTGGACATAAAAAACACAGCAATTTGGAATGTCCTAAAAAAGAAACTGCTGGTGTACTGAGCAAAAGACATAGAACAGGTCGCCAAAAGAAAACAACAGCAGTTGATGAGAGAAACAGTGTGAGAATTGTGAGAAAAACCCTCAAAACTACAGTCAGTGACATCATCAACAACATCCACACTACAAGAGGGAAGGTTTCACAATCCACCTTTCGAAGAAAACTTAGAGGGCGAAAATACAGAATCCATACCACAAGATGCAAACCACTCATCAATAGTAAAAATCGGGAGGCCATATTGGAATTTGCAAGGAAGTGCAGAGATGAGTGACAAAATATTCCGGAAGAATGTTTCATGGATTGATGAGACCAAAGAGATGGAAAGGTTAGAGTGAGGACAAAGAAACGTTCTGCTTATGATCCAATATAAACTCATCTGTGACATATTTCCTGTTTTGGCCTTGCGTGACTACATCTGGAAGAGGCTCATTCATATTTATTGATGATGCAACTCATGGTCGTAGCAGCAGAATCAATACAGAAGTCTATAGAAACTTTTCGTCTCCGAGTTTACAGTGAAATTCACTCAAACTAAATGGGAGGAAGTTTGTTATGCGGCAGGACAATGACCCACAACAAAGGGATTCATAAGTAAAAAGTGAACAATTTTAGACCGGCCAAGTCAAACACCGGGCCATAACCTAATATAGCATGTATTTCAATTTTCGGAAAAGGAAACGAAAGGAAGAAACAATCCGAAACCAAAAATGAGTGAAAGACGCTGCGCTAAAATCTGGAAAAGCATCGCATATGGAGATGATGATATCAATGGGCCGCATGTTTTATGCAGTTATTGCATGCAAGGATTATGCTACCAAATATTAAATGTTATTTGCTTTTAGACTATTTGTTTCTTTACATTGCTCAACTAAAAATGGCCTGATATGATACAAAAGGTAATATGTCCTAAGCTGTTTAATTCATCTAAAAGTAAATACTAAGAAATAAAAGCTAATTTTGAACTCTTGTCACATATTCATCTTTCGATCCTAAACCAAATTTCCTCAGTGAAAGCAAAAACAAAGGAAATGTCTTATCCAAGTGAACTGTATATGCCGTACCTAAGAATAATTAACTTAGCCGATCTCATTCAGTCTTCTGTCGCTCTTGTTTAATGTTATTTTTGCTTTTGTTTTTTTTAATTTAATGAGAAATTAGTTTTGTGATAGTTCACTATTAGTCTAATAGGTATAATGGTCTTCCGTATTAAGATATGTAGTTAGATGAAACTTATTTTTAATATAACCTTAAATATTAATCATTACAATTAGAATCGATTCGACTAATGCCCTATATTTTGTAATAATCTCAAGGAATGAATTTAAAAGTGCAATTTTATAAATAATTAACATTACTTGTCATAAATAAATGAATAAAATATTTTTATATTTGAGATTATTTAATCTCGTTTTAGTTTTCGGATAATTATTATTGTAGATTCTTTTAAAAATACAAAACAAAAACCTGAACGTTGATTAAAAATAAATAAAAAGAAAATATGTGGAAAATTCAGGGGCGTAGCAGCCGGGTTATGGGAGTCATTACCTCCCCACAAATTTTTAACAATTATAGTATATTTACAGGATTTTATTTCTACAAAATACAATAAAGAAAGAAAGAAAATTAAGAAAAAAAAACTAAAGAAGCAAGGAACAATATAATTTTCATAAAAACCCTTTAATATTTCTCTATTATTTCAAAGTTGATTTCAGCCAATCAAGAGGTACGGGACATTTTAAATGTTCTTTCCACTAACCATGTTGTAGGCTTTTGATAACTTAGGGTAAAATTCTAATTTCTTTGAAAAAAAAAGCCAAAAATATTTGTCTCTGCTAAGGTCCTGAAAGTAAAAATATTTTCATGCATACTGTAAATGCTTTTTATGTTTGAAACCATAACTCTTTCAGTAAATATCGGTTGCTTACATATATTGATGAAATTTAGAAAATGTCATGATTTAAAACTGAGTCATTCTTGATAATCCTTATTACAGCTTATTTATTTCGATCCTCACTAGGGGAGAATAATTTTGACTTTCTCCCTAAGCAAAGATAACAAACTGATTTCAATTTTGTTAAATATATCTGAATCAGTTCTATTTAGCTCTAAGTGACAAACGATCTTAATTCTAACGCCTAATTTATAAAAATACTTTCTAAGTTTTAATGGGACTCTTTTTATTCCATTTTAACTTTTATTTATTCAATTTTGATATGACTAAATAGTATTATAAAACAACAACTGCTATCATAATAACTCGATTATTTGTTATTATTTATTCAATTTTATAGAAACTTTCAGATAAAGTGTGTCTGTAATAGGACAATAGGAATGTGCACATTTGTGTTAATAAAGTCGCTCTGAAGACGAAACAGGTCGACTAAGATAAGTTGCCATTTTGTCGCTATTCATTTATTCAATAATTTTATTACGTTATTTAATAATGAATAATTATTTACTCATCTAGTTTATTTAGTTTTAGATTGAGTTTTATCTGTTATATAAACGCATGTGGGGATAGTGTTTGCATTGCAATTCTGGGTGAAAGAGATGCAGGGGTCTCCAGATTGACTCATCGGCCTAGTGCACGGACCGAGATCGACCCACACGTGATTCAGTAGTCTCGGCAGTCGGAAGAACTTGGAGAGGAGATTGGCGCCGCCAAAACCCACCGAAAGGATAATGATTAAGAAGTACAACATCATGCCGAATCAGTCGAGGCCAGGATCATCAACGGCCGCACAACGGGAGACAGGAAAAAGAAACACCATTAAGCTGCCGACGCAGGGTGCAGCGATCGGGGACGTGGAAAGTTCGTATCCTCTATACTTTTGGTGAAAGACTGGAGGAGGGTGCCTGACGATGTTGTAACAACTGAGAACCACCGAGATAAGACTGGAGGATGTTGTCTCTTTATGTTGCTATTAGGCCCCGACGACGAGGACGAGGATGATGATGATGATGATGATGATGATGATGATGATGATGGTTGCTTTAAACTTCGGCTTTTAATATGTCTAGATTAACTATTGAATGGTACAGTGTAACCCGGATATAAGAGACCCTGATATAAGAGAAACCCTGATATAAGAGCTATTTTGTCTGGTCCCAAATTAGAGCCTGTGTTAATGTATATATAATAGACCAAACCCGGATATAAGAGAAACCCAGATATAAGATACTTCTTCTCCGGTCCCGGCAACTCTCTTATATCCGGGTTACACTGTATATCCATTTTAATGAAAATATATTTAAAATATGCAACTTCTTATTTTTCTGGTTCATATATTAATGACCTGGTATGTATGTCAGAATAACTCAATAATAAATTATTGCCTTCTTGTTGAAATTTTGAAAATCTGAAAAACACAACTTCGTTTGCGATAAAGCAGGTTTATTCTTCAAATCTGCTGAGAGCTGAACTGAAAGAGTGAACTTTAGTACAGGATAATCATCAAACGCAGCGAAAATTATTTCTGTATTTTTTAGAAAGCATTTTTTTCTTATGTTAAAAATAAATGAAGATAACAGAATTAGCAAATCTTTGCCAATTCTGCACCTATGGATTCTGGTGAATTGTTGACTTAGAGCAAAAAAGGTCCCTTGTGACTGATAACGAATTGAAACAAAGAGAATAGAAAACGAAAACGGATGTTACCGGAAGAGCGTAAAGATAAAACTGATTAAAAGGGAAAGGAAGAAAATAAATGGAGAAAACTGAAGTAAATGAAAACAAAAGATACAAGAGAAGAAAATGACTGAAGGGTGCAGGAAAAGGATTGAAAAAGACAAATTAGTTTTTATAAAGCCAAATAGAAAACAAATTAGTACAGATACGTACGTTAAAAAGAAAAATGAGTAGACAAAACCCGAGAAAGATAAACCAAAACAAATCTGTGTACCTCATGTTTGTGCCGCTTGTAGCAGTCGTAGAATTTGCCATCACCTCTAAACAATATTCCACTAATAGCAGTGTCGGATTAACCTTATAGAAAAGTAGAAAGTGAAAGGGGCCCCGCATTTCTGAATATCACGCATTAAATAATTTCAAGCAGTCTAGTAAAACATAAAACTTATGATCTGCCGATGTTATTGTTTATATGTCGTAAGGCGCTATCCTTAATTTTTCAACGCTTCAGGTACCATTATATAGAAACCTTTAAATTTTCGGAAATACCTAATTTAAATCAATTGCCTGAGGATGAGTATATAGATGTTCGATATTTATTTTTATAAATTTTATTATTATTTATGATTTACAATTTAAGTCTATTTATTTTAAGTCGAGGGCCTTTTTATAACAAATATTGCTACAGCGCGAACTCTATTAATCCTCATCTGAAAGATGGACAGCGTTTACAAAAATTACAATTATCACCTTTGTTTTGTTTTGACTGAAAAAAACAACAAAAAACAAAACAAGAGCAACAAAAACGTAACAACAAAAGGCAATTGAAAAAAAAAAAACATACTTAAAAATGATTAACAAAAAGCTGTATTATTGAAAGGAAACCTAAAAATTCCTTGCCGGTTTTTATTTATTAGGAAAAAGAAAGGTATACAGCAAGTTTGGAATACTGTCAGTCCTCAAAGAAATCTCTGTCGGCATCCTGGTTAAATGGACACAATTTTTTTCACATTGAACTTTTGCTTATCGGACTCTATCAACCAGTACTCGAGGAAACCTTTCACAATCTGACTCGGCAACAAACAAGATTACTTAGATGAAAAAATAGAGACATTTTGATGGATATAAAAATATATTGTCAATCAAACTATGAAAATAATCCCTCGCGCCGAATTTAGTATTTTGTTGCTAAAAAGAAATGGGAAAATTTCAAATGCGACAGACAGTGAAAATGATTGTGATTACATGGATAACAATTTTGCGTATGAAAAAATAAACTGAATCGAAGGTGAGAAAATCCGCCTTTTGTAATAATAATAATAATAATAATAATAATAATAATAATAATAATAATAATAATAAAAATGATTGTCATTTTTTATTAAATTCCTCAGTGTAAAATGTCATGATGCCATTTCTAATATTTGGTATCTGGTTAGAACCTGGTGAGAAATGAGTATACAATAAAAATCAAAGGAAATAATAATAATAATAATAATAATAATAATAATAATAATAATAATAACAACAACAACAACAATAAGAAAAACAACCCATTATCGAATATTATATATTATAATATATTTTCTAATAACAAAATAATTTTATACAATACTATCATGTAATACTGTGCCTTAGACTAGCACCTGGTTATGCTTAAATGCTTTTTATTGGGAAATTAACTTGAGTGGTTTGATTCGGAAAAAGGAGCATTATTAAAATGTGACCCATTATTGAAAAATTACACACGATGAAAAGAATTAAATGAATAATTATAGATTATCCATGTGCTCCATGAGTAGCATATAATTAAACTAAGCATGTTCCTGCTACTAGATTTAGAAACGGGGAAAAACAACGGGTGTCAAATAGGTCCCCTCCTTGTAACGGTCGTCGGGGTAGATTGACTAACAGGCAAAACGTTCCTCTTTTAAGGTCTTTTAACTTCACTCATCTGTCAACCTTATTACAAAAAATCAAAGATTTAAAATATTATCGTCGAGACTGATAGGAGATTGATCAGAATATCGCCTTATTGCGGATTTTAAGCTGCCATTTTATTGTAAATAATTTCTTCACAAGCAAGACAATAAAACCACGAAGACTTAAGTGATTACCGAATGTTAGAGAATATGAAAAATAAATCAGTATTAAGCAGGGAGAAGAAGATTTAAGAAGACAAAAGATAGCGAGTTTATCGCGAGTGTATCACATTTGAATTTCTGAAGTCAAATTTAACTAGGAAGTAAGAAGCAGGAAGAGATTTCCACAATGGCGAGGCGCAATAGCTATTAGCAAAAAATGACGGTTACATCTAGACATTTTAACGGTAAAATGATGAGACAATGCCGCCAATTTAGTACTGTGCTTAAATTGTTAAATTCGAGGTACCACAGGTATCATCAAAACTATTATCCGTGTATGAAAGAGAGGCGGTGTCAGAGAGAGACAAACAGACAGACTGTGATAGAAAGAAACAAACAGCCAGTGACACAGAGAGATACATATATACAGTGACAGAGATTAGAGAGAGCAAGATAGAGAGAGAGAGAGAAAGACAGTGGCTGAAGAAGACAACAGTATGTCAGAAAAGCAGCAGCTTATTAGATAATTTGTAAAATTATATACTAACAGGCTTCACCCGCTCGCTATCGATACGCGAAATAAGATATGTTCAGTACTTGGAAACTTTGAAACAAAAATTTTAAATTAACATTTCATTCATAAACTGGCATGTTATAGTTGAGGAAAGTTTTACAAATAGATGCCAACTTGTTGAAAACCAAGTAAAATGCGAATTCCAAACACTTTTCTGTACTATAAAAGATGATATTACTAAACAGAACTTATAAGTATTGAAGGAGAGTTAATTAATGAAATAAACTATTTTAAAAATCAATATGCAAATTAGTTAAACCTGGAAAGTGATATTGCCTAGAAGTAGATTGTATATAATACAGTGCGTAAATTGTTCTTGAATAGTTTGTAACACATTATTTCTCATCTCTCAGTTGCGTCTCTGTCTTTGGGCTCAAAGGCGGCTCCGTCAAATGACAGAGTCGCAACTGAGAAAAATTACACAGAGAGGTGCCCAGCCTTGGGAACAGCTTTCTGTGCCCTCTCATTGCACCAGAAGTAGGGGTCAAGGTTCGTGACGGTTGAGGGGGCTGCGTGCAATTTTGATCCTAGCTCGGGTGTATACGCAGGTGTGTCCCACATTAAACCGAAGATATGTCACGACTTGACTTTGTGTGGGGTTGAGTAAACGCAAATTGCTCTCAAGTAGTTTATAACACGTTTACTTATCATCTCTCAGTTGCGTCTTTGCCATTGGGCAGAGTGCGCTCAGGGGCGACTCCGTCGAAGGACAGAGTCCAATTGAGGAAAATTATACTGCGAGGTGCCTGCCCTGGAGAACAGCTGTCCAAGTTAGCGCCCTCTCAATACACTAGCGAGTGGGATCGGTGATCTCGCCGAAGCCAGTGCAACCGATGGTTGCGGGGGATCGGGCATTTTCTGTCTCTAGCCCGGGTATACACGCTCGAACTCCTCACATTAAACCGACCTTATGTCACAACGCAACTTCTACAAAATAACTGTAAAGTAGTTTGTAAAACGTTTATTGATCATCTCGCAGTTGCGTCTTTGTCTTAGTCCAGATGCGCTCAGGGGCGGCTCCCTCGAAGGACAGAGTCGTAACTGATAAAAATTATGTGCCGACCCTGTGTAACAGCTGCCAGAGGCCGCGCCCTCTCATTTCACCAGAGAGATGGATCGGTGCTCGCACCGAAGCCAGCGACGGTTTCGGGGGTTTGGATAATTTTCGCGGGGGTGTCCAGTAAATACCAAATCCATATTAAGTAGAGTTTGGGCTTTTAATCTCATAATTCGCGGGAGAATTGAGCTGCAATTTCGCATTTATTTATCTAGATTCCATAATATAGGTTTTAATAATTAGCAGTTATCTTTCTCTAACTCTTCAAATGTTGAATGTATAAGTAATTTCTATATTTCCAGATTTACACTGTATTAGTTTTATCTTATAATTTTACCCCCTGTTCTGTCACCCATGAAATGAAAATAATTGCTTGTACGGAAAATGAGGATCTACGTATATCAAATCTTTTTTGTAACTTAAGTGGCAGCTGAAGAATTATCGTTGAACATTTGAAAGGTAAGCTTAAACTTCAATACAATATTTAAATGCAGCGATCAATTTTGAGTTCTGTAGTTCATTGAAGCCAAGCTCATCTACTCCTCCTTGGCTATTTTGACGATGACCAAACAAGAATCCCCCACATGAGCTGGCTTGAGATTTCAGCCAGCTTAAAGATTTAAGCTTGCTGCAATTTCGGATAGATGGAAAATAAGATTTACACTTCTTGAACCATGTAATCAACGATAACGGCTAGTATAATATATTAATATATATTTTATCCCCGCATAATCTGGCAACTGTGAATCAGACCTCAGCTAATATCGTTCCATGCGCCTAAATCTTCTATGGCTTTCGAATGACCCATGAATCATTGACATCTGCCCGGTGGGAACGGAGTAGTTGCTTGGTATAGACAAGGACAAACACACTCATACACTGTACTTTATATATAAGATATATACAGGGTGCGATGGATAAATTTCGTCTAAATTATGCAAAAATGAAAATAACATAGTAACATAACATAGCATTTTAAGAGATATATTTACCAAAATTACACAAAAATATCTGGAAATATTAAATAAAAAATTTATTCAATAGAATCGCCATTGGATTCAACCACGACCTCCAGACAACTCCGAAATCTCCTGCATCTCTTCTGGACGGTCTCTTTGCTTAATATAGTGAATGCTGCTATAATCTCTGCTTTCAGATCATCTTTGGTGTTACAAGGAGTTTTGTTGGTCTCTCGCTCATATGCGGCCAACACATAATAATCAAGAGGACATAATTCATGGACATAATTCATGTGTGTAGTCGTATCCTGAATTTCTGGGAGAGTTAGATGGTCAGATGTAAAGGGTGGTGTGGTCGCAGAAATTGTCTGACAGCTATGACTGGGTTCTCCTGCTTGTGTAGCATAGTGCAGAGTCTCGTTGCCAGCTTCTTCCAGCAACCACCCTCTTGGCCCAGGACAGCACTGCCTTCTCAAGGCACTTCATATTGGCCTCCGTGTCGAGTCTGACGCTTTCATCAACAAATTCTGAACTTCTTTTTTATCAAAACGATCAAGATAATTTTTACCATGTGCTGTACCTTCGTAATCATTATTACGCATCCAACTCGTTCAGAATACACTCAGATAGATACCCAAGCCCTGTGAAAACTTTGTATTGGAGCAGTACAGCATGCCGTTTGCAAATGTCTCATGGAGTGAATTATGACATGGTTCTCTTAACCTACTATACTCTACAGTCGACAAAATCAAAAAATAATCAACGCGAATGAACAAAATAAAAAATATGGAATGGCGACCATTTACCTATCGCAACTAGTGTGTTTGTCCGTGCGTGTGTCCGTGTGTTTGTGTGTGCGTGATAGTATGAGGGACAAATACGAAACGTTTCTTGCGTAAAGAAATGTTCTTTTAAACCCTTATGGCATTCATTACACAGAAAATAATTCGGGGGATTTTTCATAATTATTTTACCAGCTATAAATACACGCTAAACACATATTATTATAACCAACATTTAGAAAATCCATACTTAAGGAATTCTGAACATATCTAATTGCTATTACAATAGATTTAACTAAATTATTCCAGCCGCACACAAAACGTACGCAAATTAACATACGGAAATCGACTACTCATATATAGAAATTCCGACAGCACACCCACAAACACACACACTCAAAAAGCACACACATAAACGTAAGAATATTCAAAATAACCTCACATAGACAAACAAGATTCAGGATACGCCTAGACATATGAATTATGTCCATGAACGATACCTGCTAAACCTGATGCAATTGAAGTCTGCTTAACCAATGAAAAACAAATTAAATGTTCTCCTGCATATATTATTCTTATATATATATATATATATATATATATATATATATATATATATATATATATATATATATATATATATATATCAGGTCATCCCATAAGTTATGTCCGAATTTTGAATAAAGAAAACAAGTGACCAAATTAATTAATTTAATTACAGATTCAATTAACAGAGTATTTTCCCTTATTATCTATGATTCCTTCCATCTATTAACAAGCTTACTAATTCCATTACTGTAAATTTCTTTTGGCTTTGATTCGAAGAACTCACAAATGTCAGTTTTAAACTCTTCCTGTGTGAGAAAAGATGTTTCTTCCAAATGATTCTGTAAGCTATGAAACAAATGGTAGTCTGAAGGAGCACGGTCGGGAGAATAAGGTGGATGAGGAAATTTCTCTCAACCAAGTTCTTCAATCTTTTGTAACGTGATTCTTGCTGTGTATGATCGCGTATTGTCCTGATGAAACATCACCCGTTTTCGATTCACTAGAGCAAGTCTTTTTTTCCTAAAAGCTTGGTTCAAACGTTCTAATTGCTGACAGTATATTTGAGCATTAATTGTTGCATTAGGTGGTAAGAATTCAAAGTGGATTATTCCTTGGCAATCCCACCAGATTGAAAGAAGAACCTTTTACCCATAAAGTTCCGTTGTCGACTGTGGCTGGCGTCCTTCCCCTTTACCAAGCCACTGTCTACGACGCTTAACATTTCGATAAAGATCCATTTTTCGTCGCCAGTCACAAGTCTATCCAAAAAAGGTGAAACAAGTTGGCGAGAATGGAGAGAAGAGCAGATGTCAACTCGGGATTTGAGTTTGTTTTCAAACAATTCATGAGGCACCCATTTTCCAAATTTAGGAACTTTTCCAAACTGTTGAAGATAACGATGAACAGTTGTATGGTTTGAACTCAGAACCATTGCCAATTCCTCAACTGATAAAGCAGGATTTTCTTCAAGGGCTGCTTCAAGTAGCTTTTCATCAAACTCAACTGGACGTCCGGTTCGATCTTCATCTTCAAGGGTGAAATCTCCTCCTCTGAATTTTGCAAATCATCTTCTTCAAGTTCTTTCATTCACACATAACGTATGGGATGACCTAATGTATATATATATATATATATATATATATATATATATATATATATATATATATATATATATTTATATATGAAGAAATATAGTCTTAAAGTGTGCAAAATATTTATGGGATAAAGTGCTCAATATCAGAGATAGAGCGTGTGTAAATATAAAGGTGAACATAGAAGTCAACACTTAGAGGCGACAGTCTGTTTCATGCTAGTGCAATCGTCAGGCAGCCTGACGATTGCACTAGCATGAAACAGACTGTCGCCTCTAAGTGTATTAGAAACAAGAGTGACATAATTTTTGTAGCTGTACACTTTCTTTCATTATCTCCACGCATACACACGCGCACGCACACACACACACACACACACACACACACACACAAACACACACACACACATATATATATATATATATATATATATATATATATATATATATATATATATATATAAATATGCACGAGGAGGAAGAAGAAATTTTGATATATGGCTTGGATATACGCATAAACACACACAGAAACACAGGCACATACGTACGTACGCACTCACACTCCCCCCCCACACACACGCACACATATATATATATATATATATAAGATTTAACAATTTTTTCTGTCCATTAATTGGTTTGCCTTATAAATCAGGGGCACTCACACTAACCTACGAACCTCTTATCATCTTCGTTATTGAAAAATGAATGCTCACATCCAAAGAGCGTCATCGCCGGCTTGATGCGAAATTATCGAGATCACTTTTGCTCAGGCTTCCAACCGGATCTTTCTCACTTGACCCCGAGTCTTCACTCAAAATGACTTTGAACAAATGACTTTGAACAAATGACAAATGACTCAAAATGACTTTGCCCTTAAATTTCACACCGCTTTTCCTTGACCTATTCCACCACTCTGTTCTCTCCAAATTCCGATATTGTTCCATGACACAGTTTGTTATATCCGCCGATATAAGCCTATCTGAGAATCTTTATCAATTATTATCACCTTTCCATCGTCTCCGTCAGCACATATATATCTCTCGGACTCTAATTAATTTCAGCTTGTAGAATTTTTATTGCTCATTGTGTTGCCTACATGTTATCAGTTCATATATATATATATATATATATATATATATATATATATATATATATATATATATATAACGGTACGAGTTGGAAACTCGGTAGTGGATGCGCACTTCTGATGAGCCCCCAAAATAAGACGAACGGTCGGCCAATGCTTTCTGCATTCTGTTAAGAATTCTTCTAGATTCGATGAATTACTATAATGATTTGCCTAAATTATCAAAAGTCTATTACATACTTGATTGCCCCAGATAATGCTCGACGACGGCGCGGTTCGGGGGAAAGGAAAGACGTGGCTCTTGGGGCACAATCCTTTGGGTTATGAATTCTTGGATGAGTATCACCACGGAAATTAGGAGAGGCGGCGCTATATCAAGTCTATCCAATTTCTTCAGCGTCGGCGATGTCCGTTAGTACAGTTGGTATGCCTTGTATCGAAACGGTACTGGTTCGAATCTCGGTAGTGGATGCGCACTGTGGATGAGTCCCAAAAGTAGGACGAACGTCCATCCAGTGCTTTCTGCATTCTGTTGAGGATTCTTCTAGACTCGATTAATTACTATAATGATTTGCCTGTATCCCCAAAATTCCATTACTTGGTAGATTTGTCTGGCTCTCTAGGTCTAACACTATATATATATATATACCGGTATATCGAATCGAGTTCTCTCAGTCACTGTGTGTTTATCTAAATATAAATACGCTTAAATTCACCTTCTTCTCTGCCGTGCGCCAACGGCTTCAGGGTAAAATTTCCGACTGACGCAAATTCAGCCGGTTTTCGATTCTAGCCAGGGGCAACCGGACGTCTAGCCACACTGATGAGCTGTGATACAGCGAAACAGTGTCTGTGGATGACAATATATATAATATATATATATATATATATATATATATATTATATATATATAATATATATATATATATATATATATATATATATATATATATATATATATATATATATATAAATTATATATATATATATATATGCATGTATGTGTGTCTGTGTGTGCTTCACGATATGTATTTCTTATGTTCGTTCAATTTTAATATCTTATGCATGAAATAATTTATCAGCTGAAATTGATTTTACTCATTTATATTATTTTCAGTCTGAATAATGTTATCACATGTTGATATCACATTGTTTTGGTCGTAGTATTCTACGGGCGTCTTCAGGTTCTTTGCAATTTGTAAATTTGAATTTTTTTTTAGTAAATAAACTATGTTCCAATCAAGCATGACGACCAATTCTCAATGTGTTGTATTTTCAAATTATATATTTTACGATAACGGTGGCACTGTATAAGGCCCAAGAGTAACTCAAGGTAGAAGTTCACAGTGTAAGAGTTAAGGAACAATGTTTATGAAAATATGTGTGTAAGATAACGATTAAATGTAGATTGTATTAATCGGTGAAGCATTCACTTGGAAGTCGCTTGCACTCTCATGAGATTTCTCCAATACTGTTCTTGATATATGAAAATATATATAGTTATTTCGTATATATTTGTAAGAAATTTAACTCCCAGAAAGAGTTTTGGCGGTCACGCACTCACGCAGCGTTCCTCACTTCATTTGTAAGAAATTTAAATTTCAGATAACGCAAAAATGTTTCTTTGACGATAATGAATACACAGTATTTCTTTTGTAATAAACAATACCCTGGCGATGAGACTGATATTCCGAAAGTACTTGGAATTAAAAGAAATACGTATCAACACGGCGATTTCCTCTCGACATTCAGTAATGACACCAAAGAGCTTATTCGGGAGTTTGAAAGGATCTAATGGAAGATAATTCGAGAGAACATGTCTAAACTAGCCAACTAAGAGAACATGTCTAAACTAGCCAATGATTTAATATATATATATATATATATATATATATATATATATATATAAATAATAGGAGGCACTGATTCATGGATAGCGGCCCGGATTGAGGAGTCGAAGAGCCGAGTTTGAATTCCAGTTGAATTCATTACATTCACTTACGTGTTCATACCCTTGGGAAAAGTATGAATCCACTTTTTCTCCCTTCAGCTATGTGTTAATATCTGGAGAGACTGGGTTCTATAGCCTTGGATGGCAACTGGTCAAGGAGGAGGTGAACTCTGAATTCAAAACCCGCGGAGGGTAGTTTGGGAACCTTGAGGCACGTAGTGCACTGGATCTCTGTATCCGGCGCTTCAAAAAGTGTAGATGGTTCTTCACAAAACATTCACTACTATAATCAAAACTCATGTGCTGGTTTTGGGCTCTCGGTTTCCTAGGAACAGATCCGCTTGGCCCTCATACGTCGAATTCGACGGGAGAGTCGATTATATATGGAGGAACCTTATTAGTGAGGCCTTTTACTTCGAGGTTGAACTTTCTTGGATCAGTAATGGTATTATTGATGTTCTCATTTATATATATGAAAAGGATCTTGAAAACTGTACTAGGGGTATATTATTCGAAATAGACATTGTCACTAGCAAGTAATTTTTTACTCATCAGACAATTTCATAAAATTTACCGAACGTCTGACTTAGCATGATTCGCCATGTCATATCCGAAAATATTTTATTTTCTAAACGAAGCAAAATTTTATTCACTTTAATTGGGTGAATGTTTGATTGTTTTATATATTTACAATTGCTCAGATTAACATCCAACTGATATATATATATATATATATATATATATATATATATATATATATATATATATATATATATATATATATATATATATATATATATATACACACACACACACTATGGATCAGAATTCCATAGAATGATAAGATAATGGAAATATAGGGCACCTTTATCAATCTAACATATTTCACTTGTTTTAAAGCTTTGTAGAAAATATTAGAAGATGTATCTTATTTGAATTTCTGCGAAGTTACATACATATGGGATTATCCACGGTTTGAATGAACGTGACACATGCCTGATCAATGAGAATCGACGTAAACAAACCGGAAAATTGCGAAGTTCTCTCTGTTTTTCTCATTCTCTGAAGAAGCCTTTATAAAAGTGGCACATGTTAGAATGATAAACGTTTCCTATTTATTCTTTAATATTCCTTTGATTAAGGGTAATAATCACTCAGGAATGGTTAGAAAAATGCGATGCAATAATGTCTTTGTTTTTATCTTTTTATGTCTTTGTATTGTTTTAATCTTTCTCCATTTTTGTGTATTGTATGTGTATGTCCTTTGCTGTTATGTGTATATATATTCCTTCTCCATATATATATATATATATATATATTATGTCATTTCACAGACAGTACTGTTTCGCTGTATCACAGCTCCTCAGTGCGACTAGACTTCCGAATGCCTCAAGCCAGGATTGAAACACAACTAATTTTGTGTCAGCCAGAGCTATCTTCACTCGGTAGAGTTACACAACTAAATCTAGCGTATTGTTTTTACAAATGTAAACAAATGCCAATCAGCCAAAGTATATATTATTATTATTATTATTAATACAAGGAAATAGTATATATATATATATATATATATATATATATATATATATATATATATATATATATATATATGCATAAACATTTTGTATGGTGTAAAAGTATCGTTTTGTGCGTATGTGTGTGTGCGCGCGCGCATGTGGTCTGTCAAATGTTTTTTCTTGCCAGTATGTGTGTATATATTCGTTCTTCATACATATATACCATATTATAAAAAAAACTATACAGTAACTGCTCGTATCTTGTATGGTGTGCTTGAATTTGGATTTCTATCATACAAAACAGATAATCGTTAAACAAAAGAAAACATAATAAAACATTAATTCCTTTAAATAATATTTGGAAATAACTATTCTTCGCCTGATGAAGTACACAAGATCCGAAACACGTGTAACAGAAGAAGGATAGACGGATAACTTTATTCATATTGTCATTTTCAGATACACTTTGTCTGAAACTTTATATGTATATATATATATATATATATATATATATATATATATATATATATATTATATGTGTGTGTGTGTATATATATAAGTAGATATATACACACACATACTTATATGTGTATATATATATGTACACATACAAGTATGCGTGTATATATCTAAATATATATGTACATATAAGTATATATATATACATACATATACACACAGACACATCTATATATATATATATGTGTGTGTGTGTGTGTGTGTGTGTGTGTGTGTGAGGGTGTGTGCGTGTGTATTTATGAATTTATATTCGGTTCGACTATGCGGATACGGGTTTCCGTTAAAGATGACATTTGAAAAATCCATTAATTATTTAGATTCTTTAAATACTTTTGTTAAGGTTTCGTATACAAAGTTGAGCAGAATAGAACGTTCCTTGATTGTTAAACTCTTCGTAGACAAGCGGTCAAAGCAACCTGATCAGATGGGGACGCAAGTTCCAATCCTGCTGGATACTATATTCTCTTTATTAAGTTTTATCGAGTACGCAGGCTGGTAGACGAAATAAATTCTCTTTAAAATAAACACAGTGCCTACTCAAATGCGGGTATTCATAAAAAAATAACATTTGAAGTAATAACATCATACATTAATATAAATGTATTTTGGATATGATCATAGATACATGCAGATATATTAAAGTCTGGTAATGAAAAACCTTTACACACGGATAACTATTGCATATCCAGTTTCACATGTAATGAGGTTTGCATAATGTTTAAAGGGTAAACATATTTATTTTTTCAAAATTAAAAAATTTAAAACTTTTAATAATTAAATAATCAAATTTTTAAAAAAATTAAATATTTTGGAAATGACGTCCATCATTCAATTTATATTTCACCTCTCTGCTCTCTTAACGGTAATCACGTGATTCTTTTGTTTCAAACAGCTGTAAAATATTTGAATATTTTTCTTGAATTCTTGTGGTTGTTAACATCGACGTTTTTACATGTATACAAATGTGAAAAATGTTACCTGTCTATATGTATATGCAGTTATTATCTCATGTAAATGCAAAGATAGATAGATAGATTCATAGATAGATAGATAGATAGATAGATAGATATGTTGCAGTGTGTGCCAGTTCATTTCTGCTCATGTCACATACGATGACCGTCTGCTGCTATTAATTTAGGCCTTTTCCTTACCAACATAACTCATCATGACCATAAACAACTATATATAAACTTAAAGCAGCTCAAAAATATTCACCTTAACCATTTAACATTTCCTTCTCAAACATCCGTGGCATTTTAACCAACTTCTGCAGTGTGGAATCGTTCCTCTACGAAAAGTCTCCTGATATACTAGCTCTCTGGGAGACTAATCTTAACTCATCAATCTCCTCTGATTTCGCTATTCCCGCCTGCCTTCCTCTCCTTAGAAACGACTCAAAAATCCACATGCATGGCCTCGGAGTTTATGTCTACGATCTTCTCCCGCTGGCAAGGGAACTCTCTCTTGAATCTCCAGACCATTCGTATATGTGTCTCCATCTATCTCTCCTCAACTCAGTAATCTATATCTTCTTTCTCTATCGTCCCCCTTCCTCTCAAGGCTGCGCTGAACTCGTTAATGTTTCCGATTATATAGACTATGCCATCTCCCTACATTCGTTTGTGCACATATTCGTTTTCGGTGATTTTAACGCTCACCATACCATGTGGCTTAAACACTCTGTAACTAACCAGGGTGGCATCCGAACCCTTAGCTTTTCAATCACTCTATCCCTAACACAAGTCGTTGACTGTCGTACACGTTTCCCCAGTAACCCTGGCGGCAACGCATCCCTTTTCGATCTTTGTTTTAGCTTCATCCCTGACTCATGTCGCGCTACGCAGCTCTGCACAATTGGCAACTCCGATCATGCTGTAGTATCGACTAACATCTCCTTACACTCCGCCTCCAGCCAAGAACGTCCTACTAACAGAATATATTTCTGTTATCAACGAGCAGACTGAGACTCGTTCTGTGATTTCCTTCGCGACGTCACTTGGAATGTGGTTTTTTATTCACCTCGTTCAAAAATGTGTGCCTCAGGTCTCCTCCTGGGTGAAAGCCGGCATTGAGGTTTTCATCCCTGCAAGAAAATATAAAGTTAAATCCCGCTAATCTCCTTGGTTCTCAGCTGCTTGCTCAGCTGCTATAGCCCACAGGAATCACTTCTTCCGCCTGTACCGAAGCGATATGTCTGAATGCAACAGACGTCTCTTTGTCTCTGCTCGTAATGCGTGCAAGCGTGTCCTCAATGTTGCAAAGTTACTATTTTCTATTAAAATGAAACATTGGATTGTATCTCGAAAGTTTGGTTCTAAAGGTTCGGTTTGGTTTCGTTTATTCTACAAGGGTGTGAGGAACAACTGCAAATCAACATTCCCTTCTCTTTTCAATCAAATCGAAGTCTTAATGTCCTCAGATGATAAGGCTTGTATGCTTTGCTCCGGAGTGCCGACACATGATTTTCCTACTAGAAATTGAACGAGATGAGCATAAGCCCATCGATGTTAGCGGACATCATCTTTAAATTAGACTCTCATAAAGCAAGTGGTGATGACGGGATACCAGCCGCAGTCCTAAAGAAATGTCCTCCTGAGCTGGCTCCAGTTCTCTCCAACCTATATAACTATTGCATCACTGACTCTTGCTTTCCAGCCAATTGAATGTCCTCATCTGTTGTCCCTGTTTTTAAGAACTCTGAAGACCCTTCTGACTTCAGTTTACTACCACTCTTTGGCAAAATCTCCAAGGCTTTAATCAATGCTGAAGTGGTTAAACACCTTAAATCCAATGATCTACTCTCTGACAAACAATATGGTTTCCGCTCCGTCCGGTCTACTGTTGACGTACTTACAGCCATAACTGAGTTTGCATACCAAGCTCTTGATAATAACGGTGAAGCTCGAGCTGTGGCCCTAGACATATCTAAGGTGTTTGATAGGGTTTGTTATGGCCGCCTTCTTCGTAAACTTCTGGCATACGGTATTACAGGGCAATTATTTGATATAATCCAATAATTCCTGTCAAACCGGGAAATGACTGTCGTCCTAAAGGGGTACTCCTCCAGTTACTTTCATAGGAATGCTGGTTTTCCACAAGGCTCTATCGTGGGTCCTACACTCTTTCTGACTTTATCAGTGATCTTCTAGATATCCTCCGTTTAAGAGGCCATCTACGCAGACAACACTACCATTTACTCCTGTCTCAATAGAAACTCCTGCATTGCTGACAAAGTTAACCTGGGCGTTGGTCTCAAAAAGGACATCCAATCTGTGGTTGACTGGACCAGGAAATGATGTGTAAACTTTAATGCCTCCAAAAGTTCTCATTTATCCACCATAGAGAAAACTCCATGCCTCCTATCAGTATGGGTGATGCTCATCTCTACGAGAGCGTTTCTCTGCGCCTTCCTGGTTTCACGTTTCCACTGACCTGAGGAGAACAACTATATTGAATCAATAGCTTCATCTACCGCAAGGAAATGTGGTTCTCTGTGGCGCACCAGAAGATCTTTCTGGTTTGAGTCCATCCTTCAAATCTACAAATCTACCATTCGACCTTATACTGAATAATGTTGCCATATATGGTCTGGTGCCCCCAGCTGTTCATCTCGAATTTCTCTACAAGATCCAAAGAGGGATATACAATGTGATAGGTCCTGATATGGCATATCGACTACAGTCACTTTTTCACAGACATGATGTGCTTTCCCTCTGTCTTTTCTACAAATATTTTCATGCCAACTGCTCTGCCGAGCTACTTTCACTGCTACCTCAACTGCATGAATTTAAGCGTGCTACTATTTCAGAATCTCGGTCCCAACCTTTCAATGTCGAAACAGTTAAAAGTAACCGTCTTTTCTTCTCCAACAGCTAATAGATATGTAAAGACTAAAATCAATATTTAGATCAATAGGTAGGTATGAACAGATTTAGATAGATGCGAACATAGATAGACAGACAGACAGATAGATAGATAGATAGATAGATAGATAGATAGATAGATAGATAGTAAGTTTACGAGAAATAAACTAATCGAGTGTTGGAAAACGAATCGGGAAAGGATACAGATGAATCCATATAATTATAGCTGGTGCCTGATTAGGTCTTTTCAGCCTTGTGAATAGCCTACTACGACGGGACTAATACCTGAGCAGTATTCCAAATCCCATCCACTGTCCAACCAAGCAACCATTCAAATACATTCCCATTCAATATGAATCCGAAACATGCATTCGTATACAATATACATTGGCAAGAATACGCAGTTTAAAGTTGCCGAATGGCAGGGAATGTCATGTCTGTTAGGTTCTTGTTTTTCTTCCCATTTTGTTTATGTGTATGATACGAAATACAGTAATGTATTGTTATTGTCTATACCACGAGCTGTAAAAGCGTATATGGGGCTCTCCGCCATGTTAAGTTCTTTGCAGCAAATTCTAACAAGCCTCGCTCTTCTGTCATCGTGACATCGTGAATTGAAAACAATACTGTTTGTTACGGTTGAATGCCACGTCCTATGTATTATTCATAAAATATAACTTCCCATTGTTTCACTCTGTATCTCTCTATCACACACACACACACACACACACACACACACACACACACACACACACACACACACACACACACACAAACAGACACACACTCGCATATGCATTCATATATATATATATATATATATATATATATATATATATATATATATGCATGTATATATATATGTGTGTGTGTGTGTGTATACTGAGGCCACCATCAAGCGGTGGCAGTCATGCTTGAAGGCAATTTTGGTGGCCTGAAGATTGTGTTCGTGACTTCATGATTAAAAATTATAAAAGAAAATGGTTCTTGATATACAAAAATTTATATATTTATCATAAATATATATATATATATATATATATATATATATATATTAAAAAAATAAATAAAATATTTAAATATTTAAATATATATATATATATATATATATATATATATATATATATATATATTTAAAGAGAGAGAGTGATGATTAAATGTAAATAGCTACATAGTAAAATAGACACTTGGGGAGAAATACACGTACTCAAACACCTGTTAATACATATAATGAGGAAGACAGTGTGTACAAATAAACAATTCTTCAAGACAGACTCGTAGTTAGTCCTACTGCCGAATAGATAATGCTGCTATATTTTAGGATATAGTCATATTTCAAATATAATCGTGTAAACGGATATATAGATACATATACATATATATATATATATATATATACATATGTGTGTGTGTGTGTGTGTGTGCAGTCACATACACAAACACACACATATATATATATGTATATGTATGTATATATATATATATATATATATATATATATATATATATATATATTCAAATTTTATTTAAGATAACTGACAAGGTACTTCAATATAAAAATCTATAGTTTCACTTAAATAATAAAATTCTGTGATAATGACTAACCGAATAGCCGAAAGCCCTCGTCTACATATGACATTTTCACATTTTTGCACACTTCATATCCAGAAAAGAAAATACTAGTGTAAGAAAAAAATGAATAAACACTTTTCATTTATCAGATCTTAATTGATTCTAATATTTAGTCTCAGGCAAATATTTTAAGAATATAGAAACCCGTACTCAATTCTGAGGAAATCAGTTCTATCATTTCTGGCCAATTGTGTCATTGCTTTTCTAAAAACAAATCATCTTTGAAGGATCGTTGTAGAACTTATAGTCGCGCCAGGAGATATTTAAGATGAGAATGTTGATAAGGATATTGCACATGTCGAAGTACAGTAACCCCAATGTCTAATTTCAAACAGATGGAATAATGATTATGTTTGACAACGGTTTAAGCTGACTTCGCCTTCAACAAGAACCTACCCTTTAAAATACATCTATTTTAATCCATTTTCGGTTGTTAGTAGCTAGCAAAAGTGCGGCCACCCGTAGAAACAACAATTGACTCATTTAAAAACCAAAACCTGTTAGAAAAATATGTTTGATGATATAATTGTTAGAGTTCTTTGTGAAACTGGTTTATTGTTCATTGTTTTTCCATAATTCTGTATTCAGTTATCTGGAATATTAAATTATCAATACATATTTCTTTTATCGTTTGTCTCAATATATCTCATAATCGGGGAAGTACTGATTGTGTTTGTCTGTGTGTGTGATATAAGTATATATCGTATTTGTGTGTTTGGATATAAGTATTATAATTTTACAGATTTTACAAGTAATTAATTTAATGATAATATTATGAAGCCAAAAATTAGAATCATTTTTTTAATGCTATTACTCTTTAAACGATAAAAAATCACGGCTCTTCACATATTATTTTCTTTTATTATCTTCGAATTGGCATTACTTCTTGTTATTACTTAGCAGAATGGTCTTCCATTGTCTTTTCAGCAGTCTTCATTCCAGAGTAGATCTCTTGGGCTGACTGCCACAAGCATCGAGAGAACTCAATATACTATACTAATTAGTTCATAACCGTGGGGTGGGGAAGAGAGATCTTTTAATATATTTGACAAATACATTAGTGTGAAATTGAATGCAGCAAAATTAACCGGGACTTTAACACATTTTTCAGTTTCCTTCTCACGCCGATACCGATTAATTTACACGTATATCCACTTAACTATATTTGCTAGAAATCACACTCCAAATACCTACACATTTACTCTTTGCATTCGTAGTATATTCTTACTTTCTTTTTAATCATTTCGCCCCAAGATAGGTAATAAAGCCACCAAGACAAATTGGGGATGAGTGTGAAAGAATAAGAAAAAGTAAAAAAAATATTAAATACAATAAAAGAAATGGAATATATATATATATATATATATATATATATATATATATATATATATATATATATATATATATATATATATATATATATATATATATACATATATATATATTTTCTCATGTTGGTCTTTCCTGGCTTAATAAACACAGTATTAAACAAAGATGTTTTGCACCGACACTTTGGCATCTTACTTAGGATGCTATACTTGTATTTAAATTGGCAAATATACTTTTTCAGCATCACGTTATATTGGAATTTTCTTTTGATCGAATTTCAATATTTCTCAGAGGAATTATTGTAATTATTTGCATTATTTAAACAGTCCTCATCTTTATTGACATATTCACGTTTCGGATGTTGTACCCTTTATTTCGGTAGATTGTTCTAGTTAAATGTGTCATGTTGGTAACCTGCTTGCTTCTGAACGCCACTGCAGTAGCCATGTATTGAACTCACAATGTCAAATAATTGATCCATCCAACGCCTTTATCCACTGGGTCATGTGTTTTTGAGGACATCAGTGTATGACTTTTTGGGACTTATTAACATAATATATCATAATCATTTATTACCAAATCTCATATTGCAATTTTTTGTTATTATTGCATTTCTCTATCACTGTTTATTACTGGTTACCAAATTGTATTTATTTGTATACTTGGCCGGCTTAGGAAAATTTTGTGGCATAGTATATGTACTGATTCTTTAAGTTTTTGTATTTTCCAGTGATGCTCTCTGTTTATTATTTCAACTTCACCAAATTAAGCATTGCTCTATTAATCTTTTGGTATTTGGTGCTCATAAATACTTTGAGTCAATAATATTTATTGACTGGTTCATATATATATATATATATATATATATATATATAAATAAGATAATATAAAATATAGTTTTAAAGTATACTACGTTTATGGGTTAAAGTGCTCAGTATCACACATAGATCGTTATATGCATAAAGGTGGATATTGAAGTTAACACAAGCGGCGAGAGCCTGTTTCATGCTTAAACGCATCTTCAATTAATAATTCTGAGCCATTATCCATTACACCACAGGCACATCCAAACTTACAGGACCTAAGCAGTCATCTGTCTAGGTACTGACTAGGCCCGACAGCGGTTAACATTGGTGATACGACATGTAAACCCATATATATATATATATATATATATATTATATATATATATATATATATATATATATATATATATATATATATATAATTGCATAAATTCTTCATATTTATAGGCGTAAGAAGCGCAGTATCGGAAATGTTGACTGTCAGTTTCACGCCTTAAGGAAACATTAGAACTCAGCTACCATTTCACTAACAACTGAACTTCGAATTTCAATGATGAGAGATTCTACCCGGGCATGAAATCCATCTCTATATGCGGGATAACATGATTCAACCAGGTCTAAGCAAAGTGACCTGATTTTGTTAGTGAATTCCTTTGGGTTTCAAAGTTAGATTTTTGCTTTCGGCATGTTAAATTCTTACTGCATAACTGTTTTTTGCAAGCTTCATTTATTTGCTTTAATTGGAAACTATTTTTCTTAATTTAATGTCTGATTTTGTGTTACAGAATGCCCTTCAAATATCGCCCTATAAATACTTTTACCATATTCCGTAGAACTGTTTTTAAGTGGGTAACGGTGGCTCAATTCGTTTGACCTGGGAATTTTTCACTCTACCTTGTTGTAAGCAATCCATGGAAGGTCTCCTCTGATTGATATTCACAAATGGGTCGATTTGATGCATTTGAGTAGATAATTCTATATGGGAATGCAGAGTTTTTATTTCATCAGCATTTACATAATCTATTTTTTCAAATATCCTACACTGTTTATGAGAGATGAACGATTTGGAGTACCTTTGAGATGTCCCGTGTTATGGGGACTAGATTATGTTTAATAAGTGCTTCGATTCGTTTATCAACGATTGCAAGGCTGCCGGAACGTTCCACTTGAAATTAACGAAACACTTACGAAAGGTATACTCATCTATGTTATCATAGCTGAGAGTACATAGAGTTCAGAAGTAAAGGAGCCTTAAGTGACGAAAATGTATTTCATATTCCTTCATTTTCAATTATAACATTGAAAAAAATGCATAATCCACGCACGGATCGTATAGATAAACCCGTTGAAAAATCAACTTTCAGAACATGTAATAATTTTCAGTCACTTGTGAAACGAGATCATTAGTTCAAACTTCAACTATGTGATAACGGTACGTACGTTTATTCCGAGCTAACAAAATAATTTGTTTACAAAGCTAATCTAATTTATATATCATTATATCAGCAGGTTCTAAATGTTAGACGATATTTTTTCGTTTTGTCACGTTTCGTTACTTGCCGTTCAAACAATGCGTCTTCAATTACATTTTATTGTATGGTAAATAGCCTGTAGCGAATTTGGGCGGGGAGAAACAAAGAATGACTGACTGACCGACCGTGTAGCTGTCAGGAAGCCGGGCTAGAGAAAAAAATTTTCAGTAACTAAAAGTCTCAGGCAGATGCGGACACTTTTTTTTTCAAATAACAACCACTATTTAGCACTTGTAACAAATTTGCTCAGAAGTTCCACTAATACACAATTACCGTTCGTCTTCCAGTAAAAAGAAAAGAGAGATAGAGAGAGAGAGAGAGAGAGAGAGAGAGAGAGAGGGAGAGAGACGATGTAGAGAGAAAGGTTGAGAATTATAACGAAAACATATAAAATTGTTTCTTAAAGAGAAGAAATGCTATTATTCTGAATTTAACTCTCTTGCTGATGCACACGAATTTAAACACAGAGAAAATAAGAAATGCCGAATTTCGGTTAATTTAAAGCAATGGTTAATTCGAATAGAAGTGATTGGAAATGAGATTCCATGAAATTAAAATTTATATAAGTATCTTAACAAGTACACAGCTCAATTATTTATCAAGTATAAATTTTAAACGAAAAATATCTAAATTTCAATTTAAATTGGGTATTTGACAAAGCAATTAACCCAACGCGTTTCGTGCAATCATATATATCGAAGATTATACGAATGAAAATATCAGACTAATTGTGGATGTGCAGTTGGAACTGGCTAAAAACAAATTCAAATTCCAACTAGGAATTAGTAAAACCCCATGTACGACAAATAATAGGGAGCTATTATCAGTACTTATAAACAGTATAAATACGGAAAAAAGCATACACAATAAACACAATCACTTGCATGTATTTCATAGGAATATTTGCTCAATATAAACTGTAATATCCATGTTTAAGTTTGCTATTTTTTGAGAACAATTGCATTCATAGAGCGAAACATTATTCGCATACATCAATGACTTCCCTCAGCTTTTCCGTCTAAAGAAGGACTGATATTATACCATATTATCATCACGAGTAGCCTATCAGCAGTGCTTTTAAGGCAAGGCCTGAGGGAGACCGTTCCTTATTGGGATAATTTTGAATTAAGAGTTTTTCTTTTACTAGGCTGATTTCCATCTCAAAGCAAGAGAGCCCTGTCTGAACTTATACTTAAGGGAAGAATAAATGGATTCACTACATTCATAAGGAGATTTGTACGAAACTGAACGAAACGAATCTGGTAGGATTTCGAATTCGGGTCTGCGATTTCTTCTCCAGAGTTACTAACTACGATCACATTTATCCATCATAAATAAATTGCATTAAAAATATTATATTAGTTTTCGGTAAAGGAATCCTTTAGAGAACAGAAAATATTAGCTGAGGATCAGTTGACTGAAAATTAATGCTTATTCAATCTAGCGATTTAGGTTGTTTATTAATATAAAAAAAGTGTAGCTATCTTCCTGTGACAGTATACTTTTATCATCACAAGATTAGAGTTAATGTTTGCAAAAGAACAAGTCATTAGTGATTATTTCTTTATTACCCGCCCGAACCCGTTATACGAGTGTCATCCCAAAGAATACCCCCAGCCATGATTATGAACGGCTGTTTTATACTCGGAGTATAAATTAGGTTAGAACCGGACATAAAAAAGGCTAGATTAGAATATACCCACGAGGAAAGCTATTTCCGGTTCCAATGTATCAGATCGGGATTCTGGAGGTTTTGAGGAGTGTGGAACGACCTCTTAATTACTGTTATTCCCAGGCCCACTCAATCCCGGGGTATTGGGACCTGTTAGTGCCTAAGCTATGGGCAATTAGTGAACCTCCAAATAAAACACTATGAAAGTATAAGAATAAATTATTTTAGTAAAATAACTATCAATACATTTTATATAAAAATTAACAACAATACAGTTTATAGCAAAATTATCAACGCTATATTTTATATGTACTTGAAGGCATATAATTGCTTTCAAAATATATTTAGTTGAAGCCATAAAATTGTGTTCAAATTAAATAGATTTTGGTATTTAAACCCATAGAGGTTGGGTTGATATGCCACTAAATAAAATCAACCAAACAATCAACCGACGGGTACATATGCAACAATATATATATTATTGTGAACCCAGAAGAAGCGGTGTCCTGTATTCACAAAGATTTCTTCTTCTTCTTGCCGTGTCTCTTCATGACGTTGACCATCATGGCTATACACAATTTCCAAACCGTTTGTAGATTTTAGCAAATTCGATCTATTTGCTATCACTTCTAAAGCTGTTTCTGCCTTTCATTTATCCAAACTCGGTAAGTAGAGATTTGCGCTGTTTGTCTATGTCCCTCTTGCCTTTAATATATCCTTTAAGAGTTCACATTCCAAGTCCTCTTTCCTTATTTTGTTTCCTAATAATTTGAACTGCTCTCTGCTTAAGTGTAAGTGTCCTTCTGGCTTACATTATATCTAAAACTTCATCGTATATTTTATGTTTAGTTCCTTGTATTCTCACCATACATCTGCAGAAAAGCTTTATCTATATTATGATTAAAACATCACATCTAAGATAAAAATATATATATACATTTCTACACACACACACACACACACACACACATATATATATATATATACACATATACACGCAGACACAAATGATATATTTATCATTTACTTATTATTTACATATGATCAGGAAATATTCATTTGGTAAAGTTCAATTTAATTACTTTCTTGTTGATAATACGACAATTGTGGATGAAATTTAAAGCCAAAAAATGGAGTCGTATCATACACAAGGACACGTTTTTCAGAAATTTGTATTCATTAAAAAAACAAAAAAACAGAGTCTTATTCGCCACGGTAAGATTGCAAATACTCTCAGTACAATAGATAATAAAACACAAAGTTGACAAGCGTAATTGATAACAACAATATTTGTTCTTTGGAAATCTGCGTTACTGAAAGCCTTTTGTCTCAAAGACAGGAGACTCATCAAAATTGATTAAAGTAATTAATGAAAAGAATAAAACAAAATCTGTCGCGTTTTGCTAACTTGAATGTTACAACAAAACTCCTAATTATTATATAAATAAAGTTTTTTTGAATATTTTTTTCGATTGAAAAATGGAGCGCTTGTCCACTCGGCCGCCCCACTAATGCAGAGAATGCACTAACACAAAATTGTTTTTAACGTGTGATGTCCATAAACATGAATATGCATACGCGACAAGGACAAAAGTAAAGCAGTCACCACGACAAACGTGACGTTGGCATCGATATTAAATGGACGCCACCTCTCTAAGTGCAATAAAAAAAGGTGAGCTACAAGGTTGGAATCACAGAAACCGAGCGCCTTCTCCCATCTAAAATAAGATGAGAACAAATACTATGACTTCATTCAAGCCCCCCAAAAATGTCGCGAAAATTTCTATGGTGTGAAGTTGTTGTTTCATATTCACCCATTTGAAAACTTCAACGAGTAGAAAAAATAAAACAGTAGAATGCATAAACAACCCCGACATAATTAT
The DNA here is from genome assembly GCA_964036315.1 of Acanthosepion esculentum. NCBI lineage: Eukaryota > Metazoa > Mollusca > Cephalopoda > Sepiida > Sepiidae > Acanthosepion > Acanthosepion esculentum. The sequence goes on along the minus strand of OZ038500.1, from coordinate 29,776,548 downwards.
ATCACTATATAAATACTTTACACTGATGCATGTAATTTTAAATCGCAAAATATTACAATAATTTATGTGGATACGGCATTGCGATTTAATGGATAATATGGTACAAATGCTAAAAGCACACGGAGGGACGACTATACTATGGAGTCGTATTATAATAAAGCTTTTAATTTATTCCCCGATTTTGCTTCAGAAACACTCCATCATGTACATGTTTATATGTACATTTAACCCCTACAAGAGGAAGCAGTTTTGAATATATCGTATTTCAAATCAATTTATATGAATTACCGGAATTTATCTCTCTCCCTCTATATATATATATATCTATATCTATATATCTATATCTATATATATATATATATATATATATATATATATATATATATATATATATATATATAAAAGAAAAGAAAAGACAATGGAAAAAATGTCATGTGATTGGTTTCAAATTTTCAGTATCTTCAGGCGAATCGGGTCAAAAAATTTCCTAAAGATTCATTATTTAAAATAAATAGACGGATAACGCGAAGCCCTCCTCCGATACAATTTCAATACACTTTCTTTTCTGACCACCTTCTATTACGCATCACGTTGCGCTTTTTTTTTTCTTTTGTTAGGAAATTATGTAACCCGGATCCCCTGAAGATACCGAAAGGTTGAATCCCTGGTGGCGTGATCGGCTGACTTCCTAATTTCTTTAAAATTATATATATATATATATATATATATATATATATATATATATATATATATATATATATATATATATATATATACTTCTAGTTCCCATAGTTCTACAAGTTTGCTAATACCATATTCGTAGAAACTTCGTGATTTAAACTGTTCTTTAAAGACGGAAACAAAAGAAAATCCGTAAGGAGCTAAGTCAGGGGAATACAGTGGCTTCGGGAGGGTTTCCTTTTTCAACTCATTATGCTTTCGCAATGTCTGCTTTGCGACATGCTGTCTTCTTTTGTCGTGGTGGAAAATGACAACTTTTCGATTTACCAAAATAGGCCATTCGTTAACCCAAATCTCAAAGCCTTTAGGAAAGAACTAATTTAAAATAATGTGATGTTAAAAGTTGGTGGCTTATTAGAGAAAATTAAGAAATTAAAAAATGATTTCTTTAAATGGATTCAATTTAATATGATACTCCCTTTACAAGTGGATACCATATGCACAAAACTCATTTTCGGCAATTTTTTACATGATTTTTGCGAATAATTTTTTTGTACTATAGCAATTTTTATATCTTGGAAATAAATTTGAAATTAATTACGAAAACCAGTGAAATTTACCAGTGAAATAAAAGTAAATGTTTGTAGGGAAAATAAGGTCCTACGTACATCAGATTGTCTTCAAATTAAGTGGCGGCAGAAGAATTATCGTTGAACTTTTAAAAGCTAAGCTTAAATATTAATACAATACAGTGTAACCCGGATATAAGAGACCCGGATATAAAAGAAACCCGGATATAAGAGAGATTTTATCTGGTCCCAAATTAGAGCCATACTTACCTAAACAAAATAGACCAAACCCGGATATAAGAGAAACCCGGATATAAGAGACTTCATATCTGGTCACGACAACTCTTTTATATCCGGGTTACACTGTACTTAAATGCAGCGATCGATTTTGAGTTCGTCTGTTGTTTGTTGTTGCTTATCGCACGCGGCAGCAGTATGTCGCACAAAAAGAAATTTCCACCAATGGAGGACCAGATTGCAATCAAAAGAGCCAAGGCTGCAGCCAGGAAAAAAAATGCCCGGGCAAATGAAAACCCAAATCAAACAGCAACCAGGAGATCTTCTAATGCTGAGAATATGCAAAGATTTGAGGATTTTCAAACTCCTAAACAAACCGAAGGTCCAATCAAGAGCCTTCCGCCTGCCAACAGCTTTGAGAGGAGATGGCGATGCGATAGTATCTAAAGTCCACTGTAAGGATTACTAGCAAGAAGTCTCAAAGTCTGTTTCTTCTGACCTTAGGTCCCCCGATGGATGGATGATGATATGTTTAATGAATTTTAATTTAATAATTAAATTATTTTATTATGGGATAAATAGATGTATTACACATTTTAAATAACAGTATCTTATGCATTTAACTGTTTTCATTTAATTTTCTTAAGATTTGTATAACCATGAATGTTGGCTTTGCAAAGGATAATTTCTTTCAGAAATGGGTCCTATAGGCAACCGGTGTAGGCGAAGGACAACTCTGAATTTAAAATCTAAGACCACAGTATCAGGATGAGCCGCACAATATTCGATGGTCTTCAGTTGTCGGTCAACAGCTTAGAGAGGAGATGGGCGCCGCTGAAAAATAAAAATATCTTGTGGAAAAAGAAATAACGTTTCTTCTGCCCGCAGATTTGCCCCGTCTATTGAAACAGTCGATGGAATGATGATAATGATGATGATGATGATATAAGAATAAATCAAATATATAGTTTTTTTCATACGTATATTGTTTTCGAATAATATTTCCTATATTGTGGATAAGCTCAGTATTGCACTTTAATATTTTTTCAGACTAACAAATCTTTTTTCTTTTGTTGTTATTCCCACGGTATCTCATCCGTTCCGTTCTACAGTTCTATGTGTAACGAAAAGATGGTCACTATTTTCGACGAGTTGTTGCTTGATTGATTGATTTTGTTTAGCGGCATATGGGATATTTAATGCCGAAATGTAGATATTTCGAACACAGTCTTATGGATTCAACTAAATATATTTTGAACGAAATTACGTACCTTCAAATACCGATAAAAATGTATTGTTTTTAATTTTGGTATAGAATGTACTTTTGATATTTCTACTATAAATCGGTGTTGTTGGCATTTTTAAAATAAAATTTATGTTTATACTTTCATAATATTTTGTTTTGTTTTAGAGTTAAAAGATACTACCACCCTGGGATCAATGTCACCATAGGTACAACAGAAATTAAGAGGGCGCCCCACGCTTCTCAAAGTCTTCGATTTCCCGATCTGTGCATTTGGTGTCTGATGTTTATCCTTATATCCAGGACATTAGACGAGTTGGTTTCGCTTTTCGAGAGTTTATTTTTAAAATATCCAGACCCATAATCTAGAACTTTCTATTCCTTCAGAGACACGTGTATCTCGTCACTCTGTTTCACGCGTAGATGTTCGTTGATTCGGTATCTACAAAAGAACAGGAAAGGGTTAAAAGAATGAGCTTTTTACTATATAAAATTTCCATGTTTCCATCTTCTTATGAAGTGATTTCCGTACTTAATGTACGAAAAATCCAAAAGATTTTCAACTTTATATAACATACAAAATGGTGATAAACCTTAAAAATCAGAGCAATCATGGTCCCATAGGAGGATTGATATTTGTTATATACCGTACTTATGAACATTAACGGGTATGTCCCAGTCCTTATAAATACGTTGGACACTATTATAAGTAGGGATAATATGCCGTCTAAGTGACCTCCACCTGGAGAAAAATTGGATGAAGTACAGGCAAAGGTCGAAGCGGCCGGTCAGACGTGGCGTCGACGGAGGTTGTTCGTAAACGGCAGGGCGGAGGAGTGTGCCACTTAGGTTTTGCCGATTGTTCTTTATTGCTTGGCTGTAATTCCTCTCTGTAAAGATCATAAGAAGCCGCTCGAGAGCTCGCTATCCGCCATTTTATGGAGGGGACGCAAGCATCAGTTCGACGGAGAAGTCTGTGCACAACTTCCGTGTCATGAGGGGCTGGGAATGCCTCACTTGGCGAGCCACAATCGCGCCTCGAGGTTGGCCTTACTACACCGCGCATTGACAGGAGATTCGATTATGGCGGTGACTGTAAGGGACGCGTTTCCGTTCCTTACTATCAGTACCCCCATCTTGCAGGTTGAGCACCGTCGTAAGCCCCGGAATCAATCGGATTTCCTTCGCGAGTGTCGGTACACCTTGACGATCATTCCACGGTCTACTGACCTTTGACGGTCCAGGAATTTCTTCTATCGTTATTTAGTGGAGGGGGTCGCGAAGGGTCCTCTACATGTGCGGCTAGACTTGTCGGAAGCGGAGTTTCGCTCTTTCTAGTCTTGGGCGCCAGCGACGGATTATCTCAGTAACCCGGAGTTTTTGCTTACCTGGCGATTGGCTCGGAATAGGCTGCCTCTCAATGACAAGGCTTTCATATGAGGATTGGCGGATTTGCCAGACTGTTAACGGTGTGACCTTGGTTTAGAAGAAACGGATTCGAACGCCTTCTACCATTGTCCCCGACCTGCCCCTTATGGGACCATGTCGACGAGTCTCGCTCTCGAAAAGCCCGTGCTCATGAATCGCTCATACCCGTGTGACAATGTGTCACCACCGTATTCTGGGGTGAAACGAATAGTGTTTCTGACGCTGATGGTAAGGACCCGAATGGTGATTTGGACGACGCGACAGGAGGAAGTCTTGCGAGGCAACCGTCTTTCTCATCAGGATCTGATCCGATTCTTTGACCATCAGCTCAATATGAAGATTAGAACTGATAGAAAACGCTTACATTCGACAGTCTTTAGCGAATGGTGGTTGATTGAAGTGAGCTTGATTCGTTTGAACGGGGCTAGCCTTGATTTTCTCTTTTATGTCAATTTATATCACAACGCGATGGTTTCCTGTGGAGCCCTCCCCCGATTAGGCTAGACAAGATTTGTGTACCTAGTTATTATGAGTAAGTGTTGTTCCTGGTCTGTTTCCGGATACAACTTTTGTTATGATCCAACTTGAGATTCCCCACCTCCCCAGTTTCTTTTGCCCCCCCCTATCTCGATTGTGTCAGCTTTATATATTTCCCATGTCCGTATCTATTTTCTCCTTTCCCTCTCTCTTAGCGAGAGAGCCTCTTTATTTGGTCCAATGTGCAGAATACAGTGGCCTCTTCTTTTTTTAGGGTTTCACGGGTCCTACTAACATCAGTTATGTTTAGTTTGCTTTATGTTGATATTTAGTTTGTTTTGGGGTTCATTCCCTCCCCTCTCACTGTTTATCACTAGATTTGTATATATATATATTAATTTATTATCGTTAAATTTTTATATCACGGGATGTGTTTTCTAGGTCTCCCTGAGGGGATGCGGCATTATCGTGTATGGGGGATTGATTGGTGAGGGAATAGTTTTTATTGTGAATGCGCAAATTGTAATGAATGAATGGGTCGTGAATCGGATTAACTAGGTATAAGATAGTAAGTGAAGACCAGCCTCAACCCCTCCCCCTTTTTGGTCTCGTGCCATAATTGTATTTTTGTTACAATAAATATAAATATGCTGTCTAAGTAATCCACCACTAGCAGTGGTTAACCTACTTCAGGCCGCTGGCGAGTATTGCATTTTGTTAATGTTACAAAGATTACATTTAATTTCCAACCTCTCTTTTAGTTATTCCTCATTCAGTAACCTTTTCTAGTTTACAGCAATATTATAAAGCAATTGAGGATTCTTTCATTTGACTATAATCAAGTTTTCTTGTTTATTAATATTTTGTTCAGATTTTTTAGTGTTTTGTAAGGCTTTTCCGATGCGACTTCGGATTTGGAGGAAACATATTATATCATCTGTTCAAACACTTCACATCTATATTGCTTTCTCATTTTGTTGATGTCCATATTCCTAATATGAAGCTTACAACTTGAGTCTTCTTCGTGGGAAAACTACATTCTGCCTTCTTAACATTGATGTTTAATATTTTCTTCACGCTTTTCATTTCTAACTTCTTCTTTTGAGTGATGAAATGTTATTCATTTTTAATATTAATTTTGGTAGATTAAATTTCCACATAGGATCCGACCAAATATGGTATAAATTTAATATTTTAAAATTTAAAAATAGTATTAGTTTTCTCTCAAAAATATTTACACAAAAGTCTACCGATATCTGTCTATATTTCTGAGATGAGGTATTATGTAAATTATTTACATTATTCGGACTATTGTCCTCATCTTTGTCGCCATATTTATTACAACGTTTCGGCCGTTGTACGCGCCGGCCTTTTCCACTGTGCCATGTGTCCTCAAGGACACATGGCACAGTGGATAAAGGCGTTGGTTAGATCCAGTGACAAGACCCGGTTAAGGCAGTGGAGAACTTTCAGAGGGAAAAATGAACAGGAGATAACAGTCTACCCCAGTGAGCGAAATAAAGGGTTCAGTTCGACATTCCAACCACCTGAAGAAGGCCGGTGCGTACAACGGCCGAAACGTTGTAATAAATATGGCGACAAAGATGAGGGCAATAATCCGAATAATGTAAATAAAAGTCTACCGTTATTCCATGCATTGAATGTTTGCTGTCACCTCTGGTGCTTCTGCTGTGTATTTAGAGGTTATAGATATAATACAAAGAAAAATCTGTAAGGTTACTGTTCTTGACCTGATATTTCGGCTTCATCATTTTGCCACCGTCGCACTTAAGCTTCCCTGTGCGTTTTCTATAAGTATTGTTAATGTAATTTTTCTGATGAAGTTTCCTCTTTTCGCTAGTTCTCATCCTCAGTCGAATTGGCTAAATGCAACCGTAAGTTCTATATTAACAGTTTCTTCGCTCGCACTTCATCCGGATCGTTTTCCAGTAAATTTCGATCTTCAAAAATTGAAACGCAATGTAAATCGTTATCTTTTCTTTCAATTCCAGTTCTTTTATTGTTCTCTCTTTTTAATATTTTTTGTCATTTTTTTTTTCATATTCTTTCACACTCTATAACCCCTTGTCCCTTAGTGGCGTTATTGACTTCCTCGGGATTAACGTTTTCATTAAGTTCGAATGTGAATTGTTATTTTTTTATTTTTTCCTATAACTCGACAATATGAGCGGGAGTCTTATTTGAAATCTATCGAAACACACAGCTCATATACGAGGGTTGATTGATGTGTAATATCTACGTGAGGCTTCGCTAAAATTGGAGACAGAAACGTGACTGATCACCCCAACTATATTTATCAGATTGCCGTTTGATATGCATTGAGTAATACGCCGTGTTAGTCATGATTCGATCTTCTATGATCTACATTTAGCTTCTCATCATTTGTTTTAATGCAGGGGTCAGCAACCTACGGCACGCGTGATATGCGTGGCAAGCCACACAATTTCCACTGACACGCAGCCGCCAATGACATGACGAAGTCCGAACCAATAACTACGACAACGCAAAGAAGATATTTAGCTATTTCAATTTTAATATATACTAAAGTATATATACTACATATTACTATATAAAATATATTGTAGAACAAGTATATTGACCTATTGTATAAGAATACGCATGCTGTTGGCACACTTAATGATTTTTAACACCTAATTCGGCACATGATTAGCAAGAGGTTGCCGATCCATGGTTTAATAGTGAGTAGGATAGTTTACGTAGAACTTTTATTAGTTCAATTTACATCTGTGGTAAATACATACATACATAAACACACACACACACACACACACACACACACATATATATATATATATATATATATATATATATATATATATATATATATATATATATATACATATATATATATATGTATGTATGTATGTATGTATGTATGTATGTATGTATGAGGAAACGCTGAAAATCATATCCTTACAACAACACTTCCCAATCCAAAATTTAGTCATTTTCCCAGAATTTTGCGACTGTGTTTGGCCGAGAATTCATCAATCCCGTGTATGTGAGTATATATACAAACATCGGATTTTACTCCAGTGAACACAGCCATTTGAAAATAAAAACACATTTGAAGCTCCTGTATTAGCCCTTAACGGCATCTGCGTGCTACGTATATATGAACAATAATTGAAAACAATATTTCATCTGTAATTTCCGAAAAACATGTAAAACTTATGATATATTATACGTAAAACGCAAACCATGTCGTCACTAATCAAAATAACCGTATAAATCATAGTGTATCAATTTCACTGTCCAGTACAAGACTGTGTTTCTTGTCATAAATCAATTACCGATATCGGACATAATTCCCTCTCCTTGAGTAGACCCCTCACATGTCAGTTATCAGTCATAGCGCCATAAAAATATCTATCAACCCACAATTTATAAGAAAAATTAACAAAAATACTGGTCGAAAACACTAGTGTTCTAAGTATATCAACTTCACGAAAAGTGGACCTGTGCGTCAAACATCTCTCTCCCACAATCAACCTCACTTTGTTTAACAATGGGAGCGGGCTGCTGAAAGTCTTTCACAAAACAGAAAATCACCCACTCAAATTCCAGCTTTGCCCAACACACGACGGCTCGGGACTAATTATCCTAACAGAAATAAAACACACACACACACACACACACACACACACACACCCGCACAAATAATACATGAAATACACATATGATACTAACCCAAAATATGAAAAGCAACTAACAACACCAAAATAAACCCCACTTGAAAATGGTTAAAGTATATCCGAAAGAACTTGGGACAATGGACAATATGGCCAGTTTTTGTATTCCCCCACTCCCACCAAACGAAATGGAAAAATTAAATAAAAATTAATAAAAATTTCCTTGTCCGTCATATTTAACGAAATATTTTTAAAAGAAAGGTTATTGTTAAGATATACATCAATGCGTATACATGTAGTCATTGGCGCACGTTTATTTCTATGTATATATTTTTTGAGTGTCTATGTAAACTGCTTTCATTTGATAATCATAGAGAAGCTTGTCTGCCTGTCGTTAGCATAGCTAAAACTAAGCTACAGGGGACCAACAGTTTGCATCTTGTTGGGCACACATTTTCTACTGATATGAACTGGAGTGATTATACTGAATCGGGTTCACTGCTAGGAAAGTTGAATCGCTGTGTCGTTTCAGACAATTTTTCTCGTCCAAATTCATCTTGCAGATTTATATATCTACCATACATTCGTACATTGAACACTGCTGCCATATTTGATTTGGTGCTGTATATCTTGAGACTTTTGACAAGATTGAAAGAAGAGTCCCTAATATAATCGATACTAACCTTTCATCTCTACTTCACTCACTTTCATGTCGACGTGTCGTTGTTTCCCTCCGTCATTTCTTCAAATATTTCCAGGGTGAATGTTTTGATGAACACTTTTCCTTAGTGCCCTAAATGCATGAATTTAAACGTGTTGCTAGCTTGGCGACTAGGTCTCACCGTTTTACTGCTGAACGGGGTAGATGCAAATGTTTGTTCTATTCTAATAGTATATTTTCTGCACTGTAGAAATCTTTCCTTTCCGATTTCTTGATTTTCCCTGCCAACTACAATTTTCAGAAAATTAAATGCAATGTTAACCTCCATCTTCTGTCTTCCTGAACTCTGTTCCTTTATTTTCCTTTTCCCAACTTCTCACTAAATTCTTTCCTTTTGTTTCACTTCCTGTAATCCCATGCATCCTAGTGGCATAATCGCCTTGCTTGGGATGAAATCATTTAAACAATATATTCATACGTGGCGCTGTTTACAGCAAAACAGCCATATTGATGTGTGCATATTTTGGAGAGAGATAGGTCTGTACACTAATATGATCCCTTCGAAAATCTGGGGAAACAGGAAGAATTCGTTAGAAACGATGGAAAATATAGTGAAATGTAATTTAATAACATTCTTCTTATATGACAGTGAATGCTGGACCATCTACACACGGTTGGAGACAAAACGTGAGGCAACAGAAGTGTTGTAATATAGAAGGAGACTGATATTAAGATATAACATATGAGTAGCGTGAAAGTTTTAGGGACAATGTAAAGAAAAAGTACACCTATACATAACACTAGAGACAGTTGACATTCTAAAATATATGAGAAAAGAGGGCTTGGAAAATGTAACACTCACAATATATAGTGTATGCAAAACCGGCAGAGTAACTATACTTACTTATATTCAAATATCCATATTTTCAATTACGCATATAAGTAGACACATAGAAACATACATACGCGCGCGCGAACACACACACACACACACACACACACACACACACACACACACACATTTGCATATATATATATATACACACACATATAGCAATAATTAAAATTTTTCGCGTTTCGGCTCCCGAGGTATTTTAGCAAGGCAAATGTATGGATTTTATTTTTCAACATGTATTTACAAACAAAAATTAAAATGTCCATATTTTCAATCATGTATATACGTACACACACGAACACACACCTATACAGGCACACACACCTATATATATATATACGAATATATATATATATATATATATATATATATATATATATATATATATATATATATATATATACACTTACATCTATCTATCTATATATATATCGATATATACATATATATATATATATATATATATATATATATATATATATATATATATATATATATATATATATATATATATATATATATATACATACAGAAAGTTTTCGCGTTTCGTCTTCTAATGTATTTTAGCAAGGGAAATGTAATGATTTGATTTTGCAACAAGTATTATAAACAAAAATAAAAATATCCTTATTTTTTAAAAATGTTTTAAATTGAAGAAATTCTCATGAATAGGCATCAGTTACGTATTTTCATGTCTAATAAAAAAGTGCGTCAATGATGTTTCTGTTGACTTTGTAATAATGTAATTAAGATTTATATTATTTTAATTGTGAGTAATTTATGTATTATATATTTCAAATAATAAAAGATTATGCATCTAAACTTTTTATTAATGTTTTAAACATTTTTATAGTCAGGTAATTCTTTCAAGATCGCAATATTTGATAAAATCCTGTGAGTAGATTTATATTCTGATAAGAATTGATAGAAACACTCTTCAGAATTTTCCGTCTAAGCATGTTACTTTTTATTTTAATTTGTATGACATTATTCAGTTATCGTTAAATTTGCTTCTATGTATGACAAATGTATTTTATATATTTTTCTGTATACGAAATCTCCTGTTCAGAATGGCATTTATTAAGTCAAAATTTTAGTTATACGTATTACGTTTAAAGTGTTGTTATACGGAAAATCTCTGTACTATTCATGTAAACTTTTTTGTAGGTTTCTTCATATTTCATCGACGTACATCATTGGACTTTTTGTACATTCTATTCTATATATTCCTGCCTATGTCATGTTTTTGTCTCTATCTCGTTTGAGATATAGAAAGAAAATGTAGAAATTGAATCGTAATTATTGTAATTTAATACATCTTTGTCTTTCCTTGATGAAAACTGAAAATACACAAACATTGGATGAGAAAATCGTTGGAGACGAAATAATCTAGCGTTACATAATCTTACCTATATCAATTCTGAAGGAATACCAAAAAAGATGTGTTCATAGAATTATTTTTTTTAAATTTCTCCAAGAATCTTTACTGGACTGTGAGGAGCTCTTGTGACAATCTCTTTTTTATATACCCACTTCAGAATTATTGTTATTATGGGTATTTTGTTTCTGATCATAACCATAAAAGATAAAAGATTCGTATATATATATATATATATATATATATATATATATATATATATATTAACAATAAATATAAATTTTCCTCATCAGAAGCACGCTTCTGATTTTATGATCGCAGTCAATGCAAAATATTTTATATTCATTTAAACACATACACACGCAAGTGTGTGTATGTGTGCATTTATGCATAATTGTAAATAGGTATCAGCGATATGTTGGTTGAGCGTAGATATAAGTATAGTTTTTAAATCCTAAAATAAAACAGTCGTCTATCTTCTATTAGTTCACAAAGCGCGTTTTCCCTCCTTAAACTGTAAAAACGAGAAACAAATAAAAGCAAAGAAATGGTTGGAAGCTGAAAAATATAAAAGGAAAAAATAAACCATGTGCTAATACGATTAAAAGTCTAGTATTTAAATAGGCTTTCATTTGAATAGGCTTTCACCAGAGCGAATCACTAAGATCGAAGCTGCCGGTAAGTGCTGAAGACAGGAGTTTCAAGTGGGTTTTTCAAATGGCTGTGTTCACTGGAGTGAAAACCTACCGGTAAAAATTTTAAATGGAAGCATAAAAGAAGACGCTGAATCGTAGTGAAAAACAACATGAATAGACAGCAAGACGCTCGATACAGAGTTAGGACACGGGAAATCTTGGGAAGTTGTGCCAAGACATAATGAAAGAAACTTTAAGCGACTAAATTAAAGGGAAAATAGAGGAAGCAGAAAAATAAATGAAAGATAGGTTAAATGATGAAAAATAGAATTTGGTAAATTTCCAAGGAACGGAAATGTTGAAATGTGAAGAATAGAACAGCAGGTGAGCTTCTTTGAAAATTGTTTTTTTTTTCTTTTTTTATTATTGTGGAAAATACTTATCTTGCCTTCTGCAATATGGTGCAAACGTAAACACGAAAACGCACACGCACATATATAGTTATTATTATTATTATTATTATTATTATTATTATTATTATTATTATTATTATTATTATTATTATCCATTGATTTCTGTTGTATGCACATTTTACTCTGTCCCAACCAGAGACCTAAGTTCAGAAATGTCTTCTTGACATTCTCTATCGATCATTTTCGTAAAAAAAAACAAAGTAACAAACCAAAAAAACACATTTTATATAAAGCTCTTCGTAATGCGTGACCTGTACTTGTCAGTACAATTTTCTGTATTTCTTTAAGGCCTCCAGGAAGCCCATCAATGTATCTATCGGAAAATTTTCCAATTAACCAGAGGGCTCCAACTACAACTGTAATTATTGATGTCATCATGTGCATCATTTTTAAGATTTCTAATTCAAGATCCTTGCATTTTGACAGATCTTTGAATTTCTTCAAATATTCATTACAGTCTTTATTATTATTATTATTATTATTATTATTATTATTATTATTATTATTATTATTATTATCTTTGATATCTGGCGTTTACACATTTCTTTCCGGGTCCCGCCCAGGGACCTAATGTTAGAAATGGTATCATGGCACTTTACACTGAAATAAAAATTACATAGATAAAGTCTTTCGTAAAGTGTGGTCTGTACTTGTCAGAACAATTTTTTGTATCTCTTTGAGGCATGGAATTCTTCTTCTTCTTCTTCTTCTTCTTCTTCTTCTTCTTCTTCTTATTATTATTATTATTATTATTATTATTATTATTATTATTATTATTATTAATGTTGTCGCCGATTATGATGCTGATTTTGAATTTATTCTAGCCTACTATATATTTTCATTATGATACTCATTTTCAATTTTCTCAACCAGAGTTACAAAATTATTTATATATAATGACTAAAGCTTCATCTCAAATACACAGAGAATCGCCCGGAAAAAGAGAATTAAAAAAACACGAAAAAACAAACTTGAAATGGTTTTGTTTCGAAAGAGTAGACTTTTACTGTTTCTCTTGGGATATTACTAAAAGAAAAGGCTCTAATACTGTATTTTTTATAATTAAAATTTTTAAAATCGACAATCTGCTGTCAATATTATATATTGCAGTCTAAATATGAGTAAACAGTAAAATAGTTGTTCCAGAAATTATAGTTTCCAGTCTACATAGTAGGATAGTAGCGGAAAACAGTCGTCGGTATAACCATAAATTACAACCGATAGTAAGGTTAATGATCTGGAGGAACGTAGAACGTTAATTCCTGTTGTTCTCAGGATCACCCTAATCCGGGGTGGTAGTACCTGTTAGGGTCCCACCGATGGGTAAATAGTGAACCCCAAAATAAGAACAAAACACTATGAAATTATAAAAATACATTTTTATAGTACAAATACTGGCAAATACATTTTTATATTAAAAATTAACCAAAAATTACCAAAAATACATTTCATCTGTAGTTGAAGGCATACAGTTTTGTTAACAAAATATATTTAGTTGAAGCCATAAAATCTTGTTCAAAATATTCAGATGTAGGCATTTAATAACACATAGAGGTTGACATGGCATAATCATAAACTCCCACACAATCAACATAAAAAATATCTTTCATGGCATTAATCCATAGAATATTAAAGGATTTAAACTGATTCCAAGATATACATTCAACAAAACCACATAAAATGGACACATCACCGCCTCCAGTAATTATATCCACACAAACTTGTATATGCACAAAAGCTGAGTATCATCTACCATGTACTCAATTGTGAAATCAGAATGACATGTATCTCATATTTATTACTTGAACGCTCCCAAGAAATTTCAGCAAATGACCCATGAGTTGATATGCCGTTAAACAATCAAATCAACTCAGCAGCGGGTTTATTGCTGGCACTGATGACGTGCCTGACCATTTCAGCATTCACTTCATGAGGGCGTTTATATCTTCCGTGTTCCTTGTCTAATAATGTCTCCTACCACGTCATTTTTATGCGGTCTGTGTAGGAGATGCCGAGGGTGTATCTGTAGCATCTCATTTCTAATGATTGTTTTCTTCGCTAGAATTCTGCTGTTAGTAGCCAAGATTCGCAAGTGTATAGGAAGATTGAGAATGCAATGAACGTTGTCTTCCGATCTCTGATTTCAAGCAGAGCTTCCTATAGTTTCAGATAGTGTGGTTTGATAACAGGATTACCTTCCATGTCTTATAATTTGTATCACACTGTCATAGGCAAAACGGCAAGACTCTTCAGTTATGTTCAATAAAGGCAGATTAAGCCGAACCAGACCCCGAGATTTTATTACATTTTATTAAACGTAATTATAGACAAATTCCTTCAACCAGAACGTCTCGACTTTGAATCTGCAGCACCGTTTTGCTACTGATACCTGGTAATATTGGAAACGATTATTCATAGGATTCTTGCTTGCACTGGAAAACAGTTCATCCGCAACTATTACTGATACGGATAGACTTAACCTGTCACTGCACTACGTTTTCATATCCCTACATACCAATATTTCTCAAATTAAAACTTAACACAGTGCCATGGACGTTTTAGATGGAATTTTTGTGAAGAGACAAAACATAATCTGTGCCCGGTTTGTATTACGAACTACCCGCCCATCCACTGAGGACGAGTTAGAACAATATTTTCAGCGCTTAAAAATCTTAAGTCGAGACAGTGTAACGAAGTTTTGGAAAAAAAATGGAAGTAAAAACGAAAACTTATACTTCACATCAGGAAGAGGCAGTTGAAATTTCTGGGGCACATAATGAGGAAGGGGGGCATGAAAAATCTGACACTCACAGGATTGATTGATGGAAAGATGGACAGAGGAAAACAGCGTATAACGTAATTGATGAGCTTGAGCAAATGGATAGTAGAACAGGGTTTAAGTGCACATAAAATATTTTAATTGAAGCTAGTTTTCTTGTAAGAGTGATTTCAGTTACGAGTCTGGAATGAAAGTATATCTTTATAACAGTAACAACTACTTTTCTATTTTCTAAATTTAAAAAAAGTTTCAATGCAAAATAATGATGCATAATGCATATTATTATTTAATAATGCCAAATCAGCACGTTTCCCTGTAACAAATATCTGCAGAATTAATTTTAATTTTAAATCAATGATGATAATCTTAAAAGATACAGAAGAGTGCATTTTATAGTCCGGTGTTATTTTGCTAAGCAGTATTTGAATTAGTGAATTTTGAATAATTATTTATCAAGTTTAGCTAGGCACAAATCCGGTGGCGTTGCAAGCAATAGGAAAGGTGGTGGAAGTTTTAGAGATCAAATATTACATACAATTTGTACACAATAAAGCCAAATTCTAAGTGAATATGAAATTTCTTTAAAATACGCACGTTACAACTTGCTAATTTATACAATTTTCAGAAATCTTTTTGAAAATATTGCTATAATCTTCTTTTATGTGCCGTCTCACTTCAGGACATGGGTGATTATTGATCTCCCCAACTTCCTGTCTTTTTAGCTCATTCTAATGTTTATACTTTATATTATCTCACCGTTCTGTCAATCATTTACACAAGCTTGTTAAGTAGATTATGCGTTGCCTTTCTCTGTTCCTCTTGCATTCATAATCTCCTATGAGTGTCGATATTTCCAAACTCTCTTTCTTCATAATGTTACCTAGAAATTCAAACAGTGTTTTTCTGATTCTAAGTATAAATCTCCTTTTTGTTTCCATTTTAAAGAAAGTATATTTCCCCAGCTTGCGTCTCTAGAACATTTATATTGCTTAAAATCTATTTTTCGTCTGTAGTCCAGCCTTCATTGCCATACAAGGGAACCGATATTACATAATAGTTTAGTATTATTTTCTTTGTTTCTAACATAATTATCCTGTTTCTTCATACTTTGTTTAGATTTTGGAAGGCATCATTTGCTACACCAATTCGTCTTCAGATTTCGGTGCTGCATTGTCTATCCTCTGTGCACACATTTCCTAGATATTTACATTTTGTACTTGTTTGATTTTGGTGTCTCGAATTCATAGTTCACATTTTAAACTGTCCTATTTGCTGACCTATCTTCTTACAATTGGTGATTAGTCCATTCTTCTTAATATCCTAAATACCTTCTGTAGGATTTCCTACAGTTCGCTTTCTCTGTCTACTATCAATAATTTGCATTCATATATTTTTTAATCATTCACCCCAAGCAAGTCAGTAATGCTATTAGTACGCAGTGGATCACAGTTAGTGAAATTGAAAGAGAAGACTGAAAATAGGGAAGATCGAGGGAAAGACAAAAGATGAATGGTATTCAAGAAGACAGAAGATGGCGATTGATGGTGCATTTAAATACTTGAAGATAGTTATCAGGTAAGAAAGGAAACGAAAAAGAGTTCCACAGGCGGGAAATGCGGGAAAAAAAACTGTTTTCTATTGCATTTCGCTATTCCATGGTTCAAGTAAAAGATCCCAATCCAGTAGCACGATTGAATTCATGTATTCGAAGGTACTAGGGAAAAATCTCATCAGCCTTGAAATTCTCTGTAGAAAAACATCACGTTTTTTAATGAATTCTGGTCGGATTTTGAATTCTCTTAGGATCGCCTTGCTGTAACGGTTGAATATTAAATGAAATAAAATACGAATAAATCAGCTCTGCAAAAGTGTATTCGCTCTGGTAACAATGATATGTCCACAGATAATTTCCACCGATTTAATGCAGTTTAATTCTGCGATTTTAAGACAGCTTTCCATTTGATCAACAAAATCCTTTAAAAAATTCCCTCAGCTCGAGAATTTTCAATTCCGAACAGTACAATTCTACTCAGTCTCTCACTGTCCATAATACAGGATGTATCAAAAATACTTTTACAAACATTGTGGATGGGTTTCTCACACCAAAACAAGAACAAATATCGATATAAACATGTGTGCAAATCTTTCATGTTTGAGTTATTAAGTTTAAAGAAAGTTTACAGTAGATGGTGCTGTGTTGCCATGTAGACTAGGTTATATTTGTCATTCATGTACATTTGTGGCTAGTTTGTCTTCAGTGTTTAATGTGTGTAGTAGTGAGTTAATTGAGAAGTGTTCCATTTAACAATGTCAGGATATTCATATTGTGAGGAGGTAGATATGATTTTTACATATGGCCATGTGAATGGTATTGGATGTGAGGCTGCATGGCTGTGCCATATTGTGTTTTCAGATCAAAGGCAGCTGAGACATCCAACATCATATTTTACCTTGTTTTGGTGTCAGGAACCAGCACCCAAAGTTTGTAAAAGTATTTTTGATACACCCTGTATTACTCAGATAGGTTTTCATCAATGAATTTATAATTGTTACGCAAGAATTTCCGAACAGTATTCAGTTTTCTGTCATGACTGTTCGGAAAATAATGTCCGATTTTAGAATAAACATTTTAATTGAGTTCTAATGAATTATTATAATAGTTGCACAAAAATATTACGCATTTCTAATGATTGAAGTGCCGTCTTTGTTACTTTTTTTTAGCAATCTCTTTCAGAATTAAACTACGTTATTGTTGTGGTGTCCTTCCTCTAAAGGGTCTATGTTAGACTCTTCTGCCTGCTATAAGATTAGTAGGATAGAAGGTTTCGGGGAACTGCGAATAGATTAAGCGCTAGTCCATTCGATACGCTCTCACTTGTCGTGTAATACTCTTCTGGTGTAGTTACTATTTAATATACGATATATCTGCAAAACTGTTTTTTGTTTTGTTTTGTTTTGTTTGTTTTTTTGGTTTTTGTTATTGCTTAACCATTACGTGGTTACAACAGTTATATAACCCATATTTTGAACATGAAAAGTTTACTTATTTATATGAGTTCAGGCATGAACATAATTATTCTCAAATTGCTATCACTATTAACAGATTAT
Organism: Acanthosepion esculentum; assembly: GCA_964036315.1. Classification (NCBI taxonomy): domain Eukaryota; kingdom Metazoa; phylum Mollusca; class Cephalopoda; order Sepiida; family Sepiidae; genus Acanthosepion; species Acanthosepion esculentum. Next base: position 29,758,310 of record OZ038500.1, on the reverse strand, counting down.
GGAGGAGGTATTCACTTGTGATTTGATAATAGATCGTTATTTTCTGTGTCGTCTGCAATGGACAAGCCATATCAATTAGTCAGCAAGTATTTATCTGTTTGATTATTGACAATTATTTCCGGCCTATTTGCTTCAATCTTCCTGTCTGTAAAATGGTGTAATCCCATAGAATTGTTATGTTTACTATTTCTGTAACCGGTGCTGGGTGATGTTCATACCACTGTTTGTTAATATCTTTTCCATTGTTTTTTTGCACATTGTCCAGTGTAAATTATGCCTCACTCATTCGTGAAGATTTTTATATTGATTTGGCGCAAGTACAAAACACCCTCAGATGGTATGGTCTCCGGATATTTGTCACAGAGCCTGCATTTTTGATCCACACTATTATGTATGAAATTTGCCTGAAAGTTCCTAGTGAAAAGATTCTGGTCTTGCCCTGCAAGAATTAAGCCTTCTGTTTCAACCTTTAATCCAGATGCTCGTAATCATCGATGAGTGTTAAGTTTATCAACATCGGCTTTATTAGCCTCGTTCTGGATGGTTGTCATGCAAGTGCTTGCTTTCCGCGTCCCAACCAGAGACCAAAGGCCAGAAATGGCATCATGCCATTTTCCAGTGATCATTTCTTGAGGAGAAAACCCCGAAGATCCCAACAGATTATGGAGGTGGTATTCACTTGTGATTTGATAATAGAGCGTTAGTTACTGAAATTCCGCAGTGGGAAAAAGAGTCTTGGATTTCATAGTGGTATAGGACGTCCGTCTGCAATGGTCAGTCAATATCTTGAAAAGAACTAGTCAAAAAAGCCTTTAAACAATATTGGAAAATAATCTAAAACAAAAATTATCAAGGCGAAGAAATTCGATAAAAGGTTCCGACAGGAATTCAGTGAAAGACAAAGTGTTCGACATTTTCAAGTGTTTTCAATGCTGCATCTACGAAATTTGAATCATCCATTTCTTGAAAGAATACTGATTCGGGTTACGAAATGGATACCTTTTGACCATCGTAAACTATCAACTTAATGGCTTGATCATGATGAAAGAACCAAACACTTTGAAAAACCGAGATTTCTTAGCCAGAAGATTAAGGTATCTGTCTAGTAGTTCGATATTGTAGCTTTCTAGAATCTATCCAGAGCAACAATGCCTAATTTTACTGCCAGGACGTTTAGTTAAGCAAAATGTTACCAGCAATGGTTAAACGATGTGGTCCAATTCTTCTTCAAGAAAATGCTCGGTCACATGTTGCCAGGGCGCCATCGCAGAAGCTCACCGACTTTGAATACGAGACATCCAACAACATCCAGCATTTTCACATGATCTCTCGTCCACTGACTACCTCTTTTTTAAGCACCTTGAAATTTTTTGATTTCTAAAGACATTCCAAAGCAAAGATGATTTCTTGGGTTTTAGCATAAATATTTCTTAGGATTTTACCATAAAGGCATAAATAACCTTTTAACTCGATGCTAGGAAATTACAGATATTCAGGCTTCCTATTTCGACTTATTTAAACACTATTTAGAAAGAGGTAATTCAGGAATAAATGTTGATTGTGAAATCGGACATTTTTTTCCAAGCAAACTAGAAACCTTCAAATTATCGGCCTAAAATAGGGATTTATAACCTCAAACAATTTACGCTAGACTATATAAAGTATCATTAATTGACACAGTGTACAACAAATAATGCATTTTCGATTACAGAATTTCTAATTATAGAACGAATAGACTTTACGGGAGTAAACAATGCCTTTTGAACCAGGCGAGAATTTCTTTAGGAAATTTAAGATTAATAACATATATATCAAAGGACGATCAACGGTTTAGCGTAAAAAAGTGGAGAAAACTTAATTGATAGACAAAAATCGAAGAGGAACGGTCGCTTCCGTGTCCCATCCCCGTAGAATCACTAGCGCACTAGTCCAGATGTAATATATCCGTGAGTGGAATGAAAAATCTAAGCATGTCGTTTTAATATAAAATATAAAAAAATAGATCCATGAAGAGAACTCAATATATTGTATACAGAGCAATATGATATACTGCAAAGGAAAAAAAAACCTAACACATCCCGAAATATCCGACATGTAATTTTTTAATACCTCCCTCAGGTAACAAAATGATTAAAATATATCCAGACAATTTGTACAAAAAAAATTCATTTTTAGTTTTTCTTAAATATTGTCTGGATAAATTTAAATCATTTTGTAATCTCAGTCTAATAAGGTAGTCATTAAAATCTTACCTGTCAAAATAAATTTATTATCGGATCTTTCGAGATATTTTAAGATTTTCCTTTGATATATATATATATATATATATATATATATATATATATATATATATATATATATTATTCCTCACTGGTATTACGGTATTCAGTTTCATGTTCAACGCAATGTTCAGGTGCTGGGTAAAGACTGGCCATTACATAATAATATCCGTATAATATATCAACTGAGACAGTATCGTGTTAACCAGTTAAGCAGATATTTTAATTTAAATTTAGATTATTTTACGGTCTGACTCTAACCTGCAGCCGAATAATTATTTTGCATATATATATATATATATATATATATATATATATATATATATATATATATATGTATATATATATATGTTGTATCAAATTACTTTTACAAATTTAGGGGCGGGTCCTTCACACCAAAACAGGGATAAAAGTGTATATAAACGTATGTACACAAATCCTTCGTTTTTTAGTTTTTAAGTGTAAAGAAAGTTTACTGTAGATGGCGCGTGGTTGCCATATAGACTAGGTTGGAGTTATCGTTAGTGTACATTTGTGGCTCGTCTGTCTTCAACGTTTCCGGAGTGTATTAGTGTGTTAAAGAGAAGTGTTCTGTTTAACACTGGCAGGATATTTATTTGTGTGCAGGCAAATATTTTTACATACGATCGCGAGAATGGTAATGGACGGAAGATTGCATGGCTGTATCAGATTGTGTTTTTCAGCTCGAAGGCAGTAGAATCATCCAAGTTTTGCTTATCGCCGTGTTGCTGAGACTCTATGGAACCACAAACTATATTTCGAGGAAGAACGAGATCCGCTCGTACGCCTGACCAAGAAGAACACATTCTAGTCTGTCGATACGATCTACGTATCAGTCGAGTGAGCCTAGCATGTGGTACATCACATAGTACCGCATGGTGTGTACTTCAAGAGCAGCTCCTGCGCCCGTATCATTTGCAACGTGTGCACAGTCTTTCACCCTCTGATCACTCACCACGGGAGAATTTTTGCGGATCGTTTATTGCACACAATGCTGATCCGTTTTTTGTCTATTCGGGCTTGGGTAAATCGACATTTGGAAGAGATGGAATACCAATTTTCACAACCAACATATGTGGGCTGATAGGAAACCCCAAGGTAAAATGCAGGCTATACAACAGCATCAGTTTACGATTAGTGTGTGGGTTAGAATTGTCTTGTATATCCATATGTTCCCCAGCACGTCTTGCATGAGTTTCCAGATCGAGGAAGTAACTCTGCTAATATGAAGACGGTTCATGCAGGACGGATAATATAAATGTCTTGTATATACATTTTCTTATAATATAAATGTCCTGTAAATTATTATAATTCAAGAAATTTTATTCTGTAATATTTTATTATTTTAGTGTCAATTTCTTTTTACTGTATTATTAATAATTCTACTTATTGAACAGTTTCACTGTTAAGCTGTATTTCTAACACTTTTGGTCGTATAGAAAATGTTTGAAAATCAGCCCTCTTTTCAAGATTTCTCTATTCTTATTGATTGGTCAGTTTGCATCTCTCTGCGCTCTTGATATCTACCTTGAAATGTCATGTTAGGCTGACAGCAGTTAACCGTCAAATTTTTCCTGTCGGTGAAATCATTAGAATTCGACCTTCTGCTGCCAAAGTACATGTCCTTACCGTTTCTTCTTGGCAGGTTTATCATGGGTTTGATCTCACTCTACTTAAGAGAAAATTCTCTTTCCTGTTCATTGATTGGGATCCATCCCAGGAAGAAGGGATCAAATTTGAGCTGTCCTTTCTCTCTCAAGCTCAAGGCACAATATTACTTATCTTTTCACACACCATTGCTCGTTCTCATTCTTCTACCGACTTCTGATGAACAGGGTGTTTAATGGGAGTGGTATTGGTGGCAGGCTTTACTTAGCTAAGTAAATGATAAATTTATAGATAAGCAAAGGTGAGAAAATTTGGAGGTTTAACATCGAGATAACAATCATGTTGAGGTGTGGAGTGACTGAGAAAGTATAATCAGCAACTCCCACCCTCACTACTCCCAAATATTTCATTCTCTTTTCATTTACGCTATTTGTTAACTGATGTAGATAACTGTTTTCGAAATGCCTAGATTATGCAAATGATTATGCATTTATGAGTGGAATGCAATATGCGTAAAATATCTTAACACGTATATAAAAATCAATAGATACCTGTGCGTATGGATGCATAAGCTCATACGCAAGTTGCTAAATGAAGTAACATCTTAGTGGGCCGCGTTGTTACTAGAACACTCTTCTAAAGATAAGTCTGAAGACGGGTCTATCCATAACGAAACATTCGCATGGAGCGAAATGTGAGAGAAATTAGGTTTGTTCTCTCTCGTCATTCAATTTCCCAAAATTAGTATTCTATCTATCTATCTATCTATCTATCTATCTATCTATCTATCTATCTATAAATATATATATATATATATATATATATATATATATATATATATATATGTATGTATATATATGAAGAGAAACGAGTCAGATTTATAATCTACAGTTCTTTAGCATTTACTGTTAAAAAGTATGCTCGATACACAGTAGAGCATAATAAATAATAATTATAATATATATATATACATGTGTGTGTATGTGTGTGTAAGTATCAAACTATATAATAATTATTGTGTTTTTACTTATATATTTTCTGTATATTTCTTTATATATTTCCTGTCCCATCCGTAATGGAAAGGGAGGTAAATCAAGTATATTTAGTTAATTTAGGTGCGATTACTTGGTCGTTTTAATAATTTATACAAAAAAATATTAAGAGATAGTTGCTGTGCAAAATAATAGGTTTAATTATTCAGTGCCTTTAACACTATATTTCTTATATTACAGTCTAATTTGTTCAACACCTTCATTCTAGGCATGCAGGTACTATTAATTGATAGTCTTGCTTCGACTAGGCTTTGTCGTCGCTGTCTTTGCTGTTCTGTTGGTAATCTTTTTCAGCCGAGAGGGATTTCTATTTCAGTGTTATTTTAAAACACATAATTTATTTAGCATGAAAATATATTGATCAAAAAGCAATTTATATACTATCAGGAGTAATCAATGTAACGTCGATATCATTGAAAGTAAAAAGAAATATCGAGAGAACGGATTTATTAAAAGTTTCATTAAACTTTATTGTAGTTGTGAATTCTTTATATGCGCTTTATTGAATCTCAATTAGTCGTTTCAATTGCTTTTCGCTATGAACCCTTTCTGACAGTTGCCGTCATGTTTGACAGCATGTGCATCTTATACACACACACACACACACACACACACACACACACACACACACACACACACACACACACACACACACATATATATATATATATATATATATATATATGCAGGTATGCAGAAAAATAGGAAAGAACACGTTAGGTAAATAATCCGGTGTTCCTTAGTATTTTTGCTTTTATTTTCAAAAAGACAGTGCTCCATACAATAGTAGAGCTTATATTATAAGATTTTTTGTTTTAAAAATATGATTCCTTCGCTACATAAGAGTTCTCATGTTTCAAAAGCGAGAGCCGAGACCCCTAATATAATTTTGGAAATTATGTTGAGTTAAGGTGCCTGGACACGCTTCCTTGTCAAGCGAGAGTTTGGGAATAAGCTATCTTTTGGTTAGCGCGTGTTTATAAGTGCGGTCTCTTGGAATATCGGTTGCTATGGAAACGGCTAGTGTCGGCCATTTTGGTTAGGTGGTCAAAGAGCTAAGAATTAATTTTTATCTACAGACCAGTCCCATTCGAAAAATGTATGTCAAGTTACACTGGGGGGGGGGTCTATTTCAAGAGTGATAGTAGGTTAAGCTGGTCAAACGGCAATTTTTTAGTAAGTTTTATAAAACGGCCCTGAAAAATAGCGGATACAAAAACGCTGACATAAGCTATACAAACAATAGCACTAATAGTAAGAAGAATAGGAAAAGAAAGATCATATGGTATACACCTCCGTTCAACCAAATGGTCAGTACTAAACTTGGGCATAAGTTCCTAGCTTTAATTGGTAAATAGCAAACTGAGCAAAATCTTTAATAAAAACACCCTAAAGTTAAGTTAAGCTGCACTGAAAATCTAGAAAGAATCATAAAAAAGCATAATAGTAAAATCCTAGAAAAACACGCATGCCAAAACAGTGCCAATAAAACTCCGAAACTGCAATTAGACAAAAATAATGAAAGATCATGTGATTGTAGAAACCCTAACGACTGCCCGTTAGAAAACAGATGCCTCACTAAATCCGTGGTATACCAATGTATAATCTCATCCATGGAGAGTCCTAACACTGACAGGATATACATTGGGTTAACAAAGAATAAATTTAAAATTAGATGGAGACAACACAAAAGCTCCTTCAACAACATCCAAAATAGAAATCAGACATCTCTATCCCAAAACAACTGGCATTTAAAAGAAACGAACAAAACACCGAAAGTAAAATGGAAAATAATAAATAGAAAAAGAATTTGTAAAACCTGGGACGACCCATGCCTTTATGCCTACATGAAAAACTGCACATCATTAAGTTTCTAAATAGTGAAAAGTTATTAAACCACAGACATGAGTTAACGGTTTTCTGCCAACAACAACAGATTTTCGCATTAAATAATTAATAAATAGATATAAACAAATAAAGTCCTTAGTTTAAATGCCTTAAAAGCTCAGCCCAATAATTAATGAGAAAAACCCTTTGTAGAAGTAGAAAAAAAATTAAAAAAGCCATTTGAATAAACAATTAAATAAACAGATTAAATAGATAATAATGAAACACAACCTTCTCGATTCTTAACGACCTGCGGCAAAGCCATAAACAATTGCCATTTGACCAGCTTAACCTACTATCCCTCTTGAAATAGACCCCCCCATTGTAACTTGACATACATTTTTCGAAGGGAACTGGTCTGTAGATAAAAATTAATTCTTAGCTCTTTGAACACCTAACCAAAATGGCCGACACTAGCCGTTTCCATAGCAACTAATGTTCCAAGTGACCACACTTATAAACACGCGCTAAGATAGCTTATTCCCAAATTCTCGCTTGACGAGGAAGCGTGTCCAGGCACCTAAACTCAACATAATTTCAAAAGTTATATTAGGGGTCTCGGCTTTTATCTTTCTTTCATCAGTAGGTAAATGCCGCATTTCGTAAAATAAGCAGCGTGAGTTTACCTTGTAAAGAATGGAAAACAACCCGAATAGACTTGGCTATAAATTAGATAATGTATTGCTTTTAAATATAAAAAATATAAAAAGCATATTAATTTATACTGTTTCTTTTTTCTACTAAAATGGTTAATATTCCTATTAGATTATATAATAGGAAACATAAACGGATTTCAATCGCCAAAATATCTTTTTACTTAAAAATCTATTAATTTAAATATGTTTAATCTGCACATAATCTAAATATCGCAATGATAATAAGGTATCAGTACTTAATCATTTTATTATGAAAGAATATATAGTATAACTATTACCTCACATGATCTTCTATTTCTATTTCCAGATTTGTTCTCTATCAAAAATCAAATTGTTTAAAGCATTTATATCTTTTGAACTATTGTCCTCGTCTTTATTGCCGTATTTATGACGTGTCGACCATTGTATACCCCGACTTTCTTCAGGTGATATACGCTGGAATTTCAAACCGAATATTTTATTTAGTCCACGCGGGTAGAATGTTCTAGTTACACGTGCCATTCCTTTTATGGATATCTCAGTTACTCTTTAGTAAGTAAACTCTCCAGGCTTTTGTACCCTCTGCTTTTGCCAGTTACTGAACTCACAACTCTGTAGGTCAAGTCTTGTTTTAGATTATTTCAACTAACTCTTTAAGTTGATGAAAAAGAGTAACTAAAGGGAATTAGCTGAAACTGAGATATCGAAAAAAGCTTTGACGCATGGAATTATAATATCTACCCCCGTAGAGTAAATAAAGGCTTCGGTTCAAAATTCCAAAGTATATCACCTGAAGAAGGTCGAGGCCTATAACGGTCAAAACGTCGTGAATATGGCATTAAAGATGAGTGTAAATTGATAGAATTCTTTATATCGGAAATATAGGAAAAAATAAATTTCGATTCAGATTTTCGCTATACCTTGGTGTGAATCACATAGGACATAAAGATATAGTAATATTTTTTATGGGATGTAATCGTCCCCGGTATCCGATCGCATCCCTATTTCGGGGTGGCCATTCTCTCTCTTTATTCCATTTTTCTTCTTTGGTGACGGTGAGGGAGGTGACTGCGAAATCCCAGCCTACTCATGATGTGACCAGGAGTTACAGAGGAGTGTGGGTGGTGGTTGCAGCTGAGCGAGTCGGGGCCTCCTGACAGCACGTTGTAGATCCTCTTCGTGTTGGCGGTTGAACTTGAAATTTTCAGTCCCCGCCTCGGATGGTCCTCCGCAACAATGGTTTCCCAGGTATCAGGATCGATTTTGCCTGTGTCAGCGCAGTTTTGATTTCAATTGACAATTGAAGCGTCGTTTTGGGTCTCCGCATAGCCTCTTACTGCTGGGGTGTTCTCCAAACAGAATGATACGTGGAAGCCACGTGGGACGTTTTCTGGACACCTGAACCACCCAGCTGAAGTGATGTTGAAGGATGGCAGCCTAGGTACTGGGTAGATATGGTTAAGAGTGGATTGCATTGTTGATTATGCGTTCTTCTCAATTCATGCGAAGGATTCTTCGGAGTTTCTTTTGCTGGAACTGTTCTAGACGTTTGATTCTGAGTTACTGACGTGAATAGCATACGAAATAAAGATATCGTAATATTTTTTCTGGGAGGTCATCATATGTAATTGAGAATAGAGTAGTTGAGTTTGTATTTAGATAAACCAATCTTCTGACATTATACACCCCAGGCACAAAAATACTCCGGATTTATTTCAAATATTAACGATTTTGACAGGAGACAGAAAATATTGAGTAAGTTAAGGCTGATACAGCAATCAATCAAAACAATTATTTAGCGATGAAATATTGTCGTATAAATGAAGGAGAACACATGATAATATGATAGGATTAGACGCTGCGTAAGGCCGTCTTTGAATGCGGTTATTGCGTTGAAACAGAAAATATTAGGGTTGATTTCAGCTTCCTAGGCAATGAGATTAAATAGTCTTTAAAAATATTTCGCCTATTTGCCGAGGACACTGAAATACGATTAAAATTATGTTATTTTCTTTAATATTCTGCATATATATATATATATATATATATATATATATATATATATATATATATATATATATATATATATATATATATATATTCTAATGTACCGGTGTTGTAAAAAATAAAATGACGGCAATTGTTAAAAGTTTAATAAACAGATGCAGTATAACACAAAGTACCGAGATTCAATAAAGCATTGATAAAAAGAGGCTAATGAATCATTTAATTAATCCGTTCCATTTATATTTTTGGAGGTTCAGTGGTATATCTGATTCATTGCTATGCTTTATTCATTATTCCTGGTATTATATAAGTTGCTTTTTGCTCAATATTTTTTCATGTTAAAATATTTAGGACGAAAAATATTTAGAAACAAATCGACAATGATACCGACGTCAAAGCCTATTTCAAGACCAAGGTTAAACAGGAATCACTTAATGACAGTGCCTCACAGGAAAAGCTTAAAGAAATGAAACTGCAATCTTATAAATATAGGAGAAAGGAAATGATTAAGTATACGATTCCTTTTCAAATAATGTCCAAATTCCACTACAGATGCGATAGCAAATATTTAAATACACACACATTGATAATTATTATATGTTATATATAACATAAAATATATATGCATGATGGAATTTGCCGTCGATTTCGGCATAAGAGTATCCGACAACCTAATTTTGTTTTTAAGTTTGTGGCGTATACTAGTGACCTGCATACAAGTTCACATTTTATGCTACGGCGAGGATCTCGGGACATAATCACGGGAATATTTGCTGACGCTTTTCCTCGATGTCTTCAATCTCTCAGCAATTCGATAGCACTGATTTCAAAATCCCTGATACAACACTGGCATATATATATATATATATATATATATATATATATATATATATATGTGTGTGTGTGTGTGTGTGTGTGTGTGTGTGTGTGTGCGTGCGTTGTGTGTGTGCATGTGTATGCGTGTGTGTGTGTGTGTGTGTGTGTGTGTGTGTCTGTGTGTACTTGATGGACTTTACCTTCAATTTCGGAGTATGAGGATCCGAAAAAATCATTCCGTTTTTATGTTTGGGTCCTATCTTACTTCAGTCCCGCTAGTGACAAATCCACATAAGTGCATATAGTCTGAAACAGCGAGGGTCTCATAGCCACAGGAATATTTGCAAACGCGTTTCCCCTTTGTCTTTCCTCCCTTAGTCGGTCAATACAACTGATTTCAAAATTTCTGATGCCACTCTACAGATATTTCTATAGAGGGCAACTGGGTCGAAGTTAATATAAGGCCCTTTGACAGCTGAGCGGATACTCTTTAGCTTGTTTTTATACCTGAACAACGGACGTACTAGAGTCGTTTGCCAAGTTTGGTATATATATATATACCTTAGGTATTCTATCGCCACTGAACATGACCAGCTCATGAATGTCTCTTTTCCACCAATACTGCATTATAAGCAGTGGACACCGTATCGTCAAAAGTATATCCACAGATCGTGCAGAGACATTTTTTGTGCAAACATCATATTATGCGTACTATACGTATTATATTTAGAAAAATTCAATATTTATTTGTTATGTAGTATAATAAATGGATAGGAAAATACCTTCAGTCCAAGAATGCTGTAATACGTTAGCGTAGAAATAAAGATATACAAACAATGCTTACATTTTGTTTGATTCAACGCAATATAAAGCTGTTTGTAAGGTAACTGGTGGGAACTAAATTTCTTTAGCATTATTTGTAAGTTAAATTCAAAGTTAGTATATGGAAATGTTTACACAGAACCATACAACAACTTATACACCATTTACATTAGCTTAATTAAATTTCACCATCTTTGATGCAGCATCAAGATTTTATTCTCCCAGTATCTGGCATATTTCTAAGTGATGATAAAGTGGTATCCGGAGAAATTAAATTGCTTGTGAGAATTTTATCGGGGTCGAAATAAGTGGTAATCCGTAGGGTCAATTGAGTATGGTTATTGTAGCAAAGTAATTATTGTAGACGGTACCATTTTCATTGTCATTATCGAAGATGGTACTATCCCGATTGGCCAATTTCTGGTCCTTTTTTCACCACTTTAATTGGTCCGCATTGCGTGAATTCAGTTAGATTCTGTAGTAGGAGTTCCGAATTCAGAGCATCACCGATTTCGTATGCAGACCGGCTTTACGTTTTCCCTAGAAATTATTTCGTTCCACAATCAATCTAGCTTAATCACCTTTTGTCACTTTCAACAATCAGCCGTTTTGTTGCGTTTGGGCAGAAAATCGCTGAGGCAAATGCAGCCCAATAGCTTTTTCAATTAAATCGTGAGACATACAAATATCGCGGAGCTTCAAGTATCCACGTGATTTCAGATGCCTTATAACGGCCCTATGAGATAAGTGGCGAACGTGTTTAGATAGTTACACGCCTACCCGTGATGTTACACAATGTCCTGTTTAATGTCATGCACCCGAGTGCGTACATCTGACCAAAGCCCAAAATTGCACAACCTCCGTAACCGTTGGTAGTCCGGCATGGAAATTACTACCGAACCCCCTCTAGTGCAACGAGGTGGATACTTTCGCTTGCATCTATTCTCTGGAATCGAATCGCTCTCCGTATTTTTCCACATTTGTGTCTCTGTCCGCGGACAGAGACACAAATGAGTTGCACTCTGCTCAAAGACAGAGACGAAACAGAGAAATGATATTACATTACCAGGTAAGTATTTATTTTTCAGCGCAACGACGTCGCTATCGAATGTGACACAAGATCGAAGTTTAAATACCATGAAAACTTTACCCAAGCATCACGCACTCACTCTTTTGGGGTCTCCTCAGGAGCCACTCGATAAAAACGTTCATTCCAAAAGGAGACGTAATGCCTGGGGAGACGACATTCTGTGGCTTAGGATTAATATCTTTAAAACTTCCCTGGTATTTTTTAAATGAAACTTTATCTCGTTTACCCTCATCTTCAATGAGAAAACCAAAAAAACTTGACCAGCTGATGTTTGTAGATTTAATGAATGTTTCCGTTAGGGAAACGCAGGTTCAAACCCTATCTGGGAACGCATGTTTTTCTTATATGATTTCTCGAATATTCAGACCAACAGATGTAAATAAATAAATATAATGATTTATAAATAAACAGATAATCTACTCAATTATGTGTATCGCATTAATAAAGGAAAATCCGTTTATATATATATATATGTGTGTGTATATATATATAGTCATCCACAAATAAAGTATATCGCTGTATCGCAGCTCCTCAATGTGGCTAGACATCCGATTGCCTGAAACCAGTGTCGAAATCGGAGTGATATAGCATCATTTGGAGCTTTATTCCCTAAAGCATAGGACAGAGAGGAAAGTGAATTTTTACGTATTTATTTTGAAAAGAAATACGGCAGTTACTCAGAGTGCTCGATTCATAGAAGATCTTTGCATTATCAGCAGTAGCATATATATATATATATATATATATATATATATATATATATATATATATATATATGTGTGTGTGTGTGTGTGTGTGTGTGTGTGTTAAAATGGAAACAGTTTTCGTGTGACGCATTTCGTCACTTAGGACTTCACCACACAACGTTTGTTTACGTAGATGCGATTACACATGCGCATAAACGACAGACGTTGGGAATGTTAAATTTTGAAAATGATTGGGTAAATTTCTTTTTTTAATTAATTAAATTTTTTTAATAATTTGTTTTTGGGTTATGTTTTTTATGTTTCTAATTAAACGAGATAATAATTCACTAATACAAAAATATTTCTTTAATCGGTTGTTCATCCAAAGTAAAATTTCGTCAATGTTTTATCATTCTTGGCAGATCTATTATTACAATATGGGGTATTTAATAGTAAAGATTATGCAAAGAAGAAGGAGAAAACGAACCTAAATGAAATTGGCTAAATTAGATAACAAACCACATAATTAAAACAGACAAAAGCAAAAACATTATTAATAATTTCGAAATTTAAAAAAAAATATTTCGAAACGTAAAAATTATCAGCGTCTCATGCTCATGGGTAATGGCATCACCGTAAAAAAAACTAGTGCTAGGAAATTTTAAGGGACCAAACGCATCGCAGGAAAACTTTTTCCACTTTCTCATACAGTTTTCATCCAAAGCTATTTTTGCTATTCTTGACATATAAAATTTATATATCGTTATCCCATATATATATATATATATATATATATATATATATATATATATATATATATATATATATATAATATATATATATATATATATATATATATATATATATATATATATATATATATATATATATTGTTTCAACTTAACAATTTTGCGGCTAGAAGTCTAGACGCAATATGTGTTTTCATTAACAAAACCAATTATTTTTCATGCTACATGCCAAATTTGGTTTGGCATATTAAAGGGTCGAAAATGTGCAAAACCATTTTGAGTATAAACATATTTTGCCATGTCAGTTTTATCGACCAATAACGAAGCAAGCAAACAAACACAAAAGAAATGTAATTTTACAGCCGCATTATGCTTATGGCGCATGCGTGAATTAGCGCTTACTCAGTTGTAAAGTCTAAGCATAACATATAAATATTTTAATAAGGATTGTTTTTCTTCCCGAAAGGAACTAATTTAATTGGACGAAAATGGGTTAATTTTTAATGGAGATTATAATGGGATCGTAAATCAAAATTCTTTATCCATGCAGTGTTTGCCATATCCATTATCAACGCTTTAGCGGTATCTCTGCATGGAAAATTGAGAAAATATATGTCTACCCTTCTACTGATTAGGGATATGCATAGTTAGATAACATTATAAAGGAATGTTTCGTCGCCTGTCTTTAATAGAAAGGTTAACTTTCAAATTCTCAATTATCAACAATACATTGATATAGTGAAATATAATGTATGGCCTTATAAAATGTTTGCGCCAAAAATGGGCACAAAGGACATAGGCTGTATACGAAGTGGTTTACGCTATATTAAGTACTTAAATAAACTTTTTTATTCGCAAAATAACCCGGGATTAACTTTTACCGTGTTCTGAATTGACCAGTAATCGAAGAAAGATTGAATTCGATCGAGTATTTTAGGATTAATATGTTCGATTTTCAACAGTAATTCACTGTAACAACAAACGACGGCTGGTCACGTGAGCTCCTTGTGAAGAAACTAATCAATTACATATTAAATTAAATAATTAATATATTCAAATATTTAACTTCAGATTTTTTAAAAAAAGAATAAATCTCAATTACAATTCAATTTAAAAATTAAATCAAGTAAAATCTTTAAAAGATTATTTGTAAAATGTTTAATGTCAATTTAGGTTTTCACCAGAACAGGTAATTGTTATGGTTGAATTAAATCATAATTAATTCAACAAAGTTGCCTAGTTCGAATCTAGTTGAATACAGAGTTGTCTATTCAATATATTGCACAGGTACGACTTGATACGAATATATCCTATATAAACATTATAGACAATTATTGACACTTAATAAATTGGCACCTTCACTTAATGTTCGATAACTATAATTTAAAATGATTAACAACATTAAGCAAAATACTCTGGTGTACTTCAAATAGAAATTATATTGAGTTGATTCTCTCAACCTTTTGGAAGCTTTCACAAAATCGGCCATTTTTGGCATATTTTGTCACATTAGTAAACAAAAGATAATTCTTGGATTTAAAAATCGTCCAAAAATAAAATATACTTCTCTGGTACTTTATTTGAGGAATATTAACTAATTTAAAGTATAATTAATCTGAATTTAAAAATATATTACATACTTTAAGTTTAAAATAACAGTGAAATGGATATTTAAAAGAAACGGTAGCGTTGAATATGCGCTTATCATTGTCTCTTGTTACTCGTAGCAGGAAGTTGTGGATAAGTATAATCGTCGGCGCCCAAAAGGCACAAAAGACGTAAGATGCGGATGTGTTTCCATATACATATGTACAGAGATATTCAGTATATCAACAAATGTTCAATTTGACTTATGTGATTGATCGACTCAAGGGTGTACATTTTGGAACACTCGTCAGTGACAGATATTGAATAAATCATTTGGAATTATTGTTATGGAAACTTACCTATAATAGTAATGGACTATCCCGTACACCATAAATACTGCACCTAAAGTGGAAGCACTAGTGCGAGTTCAGTCTTTTTTGGAGGACCCAGCTAGCCGGTCGAACTCTCTGCCTCTAGGCGGAGAGGAACTCTCTGCCTCGTTCGGGGAAGGTGACCAACCCGATCCCGGTTATACGGGTTCTACGGGCATTTTTCGGCCTAGCCTACGGGCTCAGAATGCCCACATTAAACCGGGCTTGTGCCACATTTGACACACGTGGGCGTGTTAATGAACATCGTACGAGTTCAGTCTTTTTTGGACGACTTAGCTATCCAGTCGAACTCTCTGCCTCTAGGCAGAGGGGAACTCTCTGCCTCAGGGCAGGGAGAAACCCGGACGAGGCTCCGCCGAAGGGCAGAGCCTCGTTCGGGGAGGGTTACCAACCCGATCCCGTTTATACGGGTTCTACGGGCATTTTTGGCCGAGCCTACGGGCTCGGAATGCCCACATTAAATCGGCCTTGTTCCACATTCGACACACGTGGGCGTGTTGTTGAACATCCTGTGAGTTCAGTCCTTTTTGGACGACTCAGCTAGACGATCGAACTCTCTGCCTCTGGGCAGAGAGGAACCCGGACAAGGCTCCGCCGAAGGGCAGAGCCTCGTTCGGGGAGGTTGACAAATCCGATCCCGTTTATACGGGTTCTACGGGCATATTTTGGCCGAGCCTACGGGCTCGGTGAGCCCACATTAAACCGGCCGTGTGCCACATTCGACACACGTGGGCGTGTTGCTGACCATCGTGTGAGTCAGACACAGAGTCAGTGAGTGAGTCAGGCAGTCAGCCTGTCAGTCAGCGTGAGTCAGTCGGAGTGAATGAGACAGTCAGTCAGAGACAGAGTCGCGTCAGACGATTACTGTAAGACAATAGAATAGTGATACTGGTCGATACAACATAGTTCTCTCTAACCTAACCTGATTGTTATTACTAGCACTTCTACTTCTTTTGTACATATTCTGTTTGTAATATATCTGTGTTATTCCATACCTATGTTCGAGTTATTCTTCATTGGTTCTACCTTGGACCATCACCGTGGTACAAGGAACCTGGACCATAACAATTATTATCAGATACTCTTGGGAAAACGTCTAATCATAACTTTCAAATTTAAAATTCTTACTATGTTAGTGTGGTAAAATTAACAATATTTAAATTTAGATCTATTTAAAATGTATTTTTAGCATTATATATGAATATAAACACACTGACCTACACCTATAGATAGATAGATAGATAGATAGATAGATAGATAGATGTTTTTAAAATAGGATACAGAAATCACGACAAAAATTTGGCAAAGAGAAAACGTTTCGTTTTAAATAGATTTTATTATGAATTTCTGAATTTCGCCATTCAGTTCTTCATCAGTCACAAAAGGAAAGAACGAAATGTGTGTATGTGTATTTAGGTGTATGCTTAAATAATATATATATATATATATATATATATATATATATATATATATATATATATATATATATATATATATATATATATATATATATATATATATATAGCCAATTGACGAGGTTTGCTCTACGTTTGTATTGAGCTCTTTAGTTAGTTGTTTACTCGTATCGGGGTTTTTTCTATGGGCATTGAACCTGTATCTGTGCGATTATTTTCGACAGACTTTCATGTTCCTGGCTCTTTCTTTTTTAAAACCTTTTTTTCTCTTCGAGATTGATTTGGCTATTGTTAAATCAAGAATTCGAAGGTTTTTCGACACGAGTATAGTTACCTATATATATATATATATATATATATATATATATATATATATATATATATATATATATATATATATATATATATATATATATATATTGTTGTGGTAGGATCCACCTAATTTGCATAGTGGAGTACCGACGATATAAATATGGTTGGTACCGGGAAGACAGGGAGGCAAATCAAGAGATTCAACTAGAGACTCTGCCCGACTGCGACTTAGTCAACACATTCTCCAGGAACGGTCTTCCCAGGAATATACAAAAGACTATATGTAAATATTTTGTACACTTTCTTGTTTAAATACATTTTGTTCTAAGTACATTTTGTGTTGCATTATTATTCCATGCATTAGTCAAGTTTCAACATATATATATATATATATATATATATATATATATATATATATATATATTATTTGTATCGTTTTATATACGAGGGTAAGTAAAAAATTATGCGAACTTTCGCCACAACGTATCATTATGTTTGTCTCACTGCCTACTGCTTATGTGACTTTATTGTTACCTAGTCAAAGTTTGAATATCGATGCGACAGTTTTCTTGCTGCTTTTACAGTGTATACATGGCTACTCCGCTAGCTGTGTCCATCAAGAATGGGAAAAAAGCAGTGTTCTGAATTTGAAGTGAACATGCTAACTCATCGTTGATAAGTTGTTAATTCGTCATTACTATCTCTCGAATATTCTTGTCAGTGATGGGGCTTGACGTTTGGCCGCTCCATCGTGCGTCACGATTGTCCGCCCACTTTTCAACTTCTCAATCCACTTAGAAACACTTATACGCGGTAGTGCACTGTTGCCATATTGAGTTAAAACCGATTAATTTCAGCTATGAAACACCTTTCGCCTCGATAAATCGGATAAACAGTTGTACTGACGGACTGGAAATATTACAAAAACTGAAGTGGAAGCAACAACAGTAGTGATAACAGCAGAAGTGGAAGCAGCAACAGTGGAAGACCTAAGTAGATCTATTTTCATAGGACTGCTTAAGAAAGTAAATGAAAATGAATGGGAACTCTACCGAACAATCAGCCATATAACAAAACACAACTTCTGATTTCTGATGAATAAGCTGTGCAACAGAATCAGACCGGAAACAGAATGAATGAAGAGCGCTATAAATGTAGAAGGACGTGTACCTGTGAAATATATACACTACGCAAAACCTTTCCATAAAGTACGCCAGAAAGAACTGTTCGAGGTCCACAGTAACTTTCATATATTCGAGAAGGTTATTAGAATAATCAAGAACATCTACTGGTAGTAAAAAGCCTACTTACGATTAGAAAATAAATTCAGCAGATATATAAAAATAGAATCTTGTGTAAGACAAGGATGTGTCTCCTTACTGGATTTATTCAATCTGCACATCGAGGCAATTCTGAAAGATCAGGATTCATTGTTGGCGGCCACAATCTTAACATCATATATGCAGATGACACTGCGTTGATAGCAGGAAGTAAAAGGAAATTACATACTCTCTTGCAGAATGTAGCAAAGGAAAGAAAGGAGAAAGTATTAATGTAAATTACGAGAAGACAAAATGCATAGTTATCAGCAAGAGGATGAAACAAAAATGCAAATTACAAATCGGGGATACTAAACGCAAACAAATACAAAAATTTAAATATCTGGGAAGTGTTTTTACAGAGGGCGGATAGTGTGATAGTGAGATCCGAGTACGCATTGGGATGGCCAAAGGTGCATTCCAAAAGCTAAGCAGAGTATTAAGAGACATTAAAAATTCGTTAGAAATGAAAAAAGAGCATTGAATTGTTACGTGATATATTTCTTCCTATATGACATTGAATTCTGAACAATCCCCTCACTCAGAAGAGACAGAAATGTGGTTCTACAGAAAGGTGCTGAGGATAATATGGACCGAATATGTGAACAACAAAGTTTTAGAGAAAATATAAAAAAGGAAACATATTCAACACCAAGAAGATGCGGTTGAAATTTATGGGTAACGCCATGAGAAAGGATGGCTTGGAAAATCTGATAGTCCAGAGACAGATTGAGGGAAAATTGAGAGATGAAAGCAGGTCGTGATATACTGGATGTTGAAAGGTCGAGAGGACAGGGCTTGGGAGAAATAACAAAAAGACAAAACTTATTATGAGCTACAAGGGACAGGAAGATGTGGAGGGCCTCATCACAAACATCCTGAATGTAAATGGCACACAAAAGAAAAGAAATACTTTGTTCCTTCTTGATGCACACTGTTACATGAATGACCATGCTACATTGTAAAAACAGCAAGAAAACTGTCACGATCACGTGACCACAATTGTACCAAATATAAGCACGCATGAGCAGAAGGCAGTGTGACAAAACTGAAGATATGTTTATGGCAATAGTAGGGTTATATTTTTACTTACCCTCTTATATAATTTGGTCATCTTTGCAAAATTCCCAACAATCCCGTTCTTCATAATACTCAAACTTATCTATTAGGTATTTGTTTCTTTTAAATTAATTATAGCTCGAGTTATGTTTGGAGCTGTTATTGGCAGAATTACTGAAGGCCGGGAAATACGTTAATTTTTACTCATTTTGACATGATTTACAGTTGTATTATTATTGTTATCGTTATTATCAACAAACGGAATGATTGACGTAACTCTTCCAATATTTTTCAACACTTAGAAAGAATTGCGATTTAATAAAAGAAGAAAAATCAATAACTTTTAAAATATTGACAGTATGTCTGTTTTCTTCAAGTTATGTTTAAAAATTGCATACAAGTAAAGAAAAAGTAATAAAAAAGTGCAGGTCTTTCTATAAGCGTCACTTCTCTTGAGAAAATCGGCTATACTGGGATTCAACGCGTGATAATGAATGAAACGCAACCGGCGTGAAGGGAATGCAACTGAAACGTGAGTAACATGAGGGTGATGGGGATCATCTTGATCCCCATCACCCTCATGTTCTCTGTTTGTTGATTAGTTACCAAGTGCAATTATTTGTTAAATGCAGTATCTTTTCTTCACCTTTTCTTTTCTTAAATCGCGCTTTCCGACAAAGTCTTGTACCGTTATTAGTATTATTATCATCAGGATTCTCTGTTTGTTGATTAGTTACCAAGTGCAATTATTTGTTAAATGCAGTACCTTTTCTTCACCTTTTCTTTTCTTAAATCGCGCTTTCCGACAAAGTCTTGTACCGTTATTAGTATTATTATCATCAGCAGCATTATATTTCGATTTCTGCTATGGTCACACCACCTACCAAGTGTGAGAAAACGCCTAAAGCAGGTAGTGTTGTGCTGTTATGGATACATTTCATGATTTGCTTTTATAACTACCATAACATCATTAGCATTACATAGAGAATGTTCTTAGTATGTTGGCTGTACTTATCAAGACAATTTTTGTATTTCTCTTAACCTGGGACTTCCAGGATATTTGTCAATGCGTTTTTGTGTTCCTTTTTTATCATTCCAAGCACACTTACATTGATTGGTACTATTCTTGTTTTCAATTTCTAAAATTTATTCTATTTCTATTTCCAAGTCGTTATACTTCGATAGTTTGCTATGTTACAGCCAACTGGGCAAGCCATATCAATTAGTCAGCAAGTATTTATCTGTTCGATTATTGACAATTATTTCCGGCCTATGTGCTTCAATCTTCCTGTCTGTAAAATGGTTTAATCCCATAGAATTGTTATGTTTTCTATTTCTGTAACCGGTGCTGGGTGATGTTCATACCACTGTTTGTTAATATCTTTTCCATTGTTTTTGCACATTGTCCAGTGTAAATATTGCCTCACTCATTCGTGAAGATTTTTATATTGATTTGGCGCAAGTACAAAACATCCTCAGATGGTATGGTCTCCGGATATTTGTCACATAACCTGCATTTTTGATCCACACTATTATGTATGAAATTTGCCTGAAAGTTCCTAGTGAAAAGATTCTGGTCTTGCCCTGCAAGAATTAAGCCTTCTGTTTCAGCCTTTAATCCAGATGCTCGTAATCATCGATGAGTGCTAAGTTTATCAACATCGGTTTTATTAGCCTCGTTCTGGATGTTTGTCATGCAAGTGCTTTCTTTTCGCTTCCCAACCGGAGACCAAAGGCCAGAAAAGGCAACATGACATTTATCAGTGATCATTTCTTTAGGAGAAAACCCCGAAGATCACACATATTTAACATATATAGAGCACTTCTTTCATGTGCGTACTGTACTTGCGAGTAGAGTTTCCTGAGTTTCTTTAAGGCATGCTCTTCCAGGTATCCCTTCAATAACACTGTCGGAGCTATTTCCAATCAATCCGAATCATCCAACTGAAATAGAATTATTGATGTCCTCATGTGCGACATTTTTTAAATTTTCACTTCATCTTCATGTTAATAGTTTTGAAGATCTTCAAAGATATATTACAATCTGCAGCGACTGCCTATCAATAAGGAAACGCCTTCTATTCTTGTGATCTTTGATCAGGATATCAGGGCGATTAGCTTTGAGCCTTCTGTCTGTGTGCATTGTAAGGTCCCATAACATTGTTACAGGTCCGATCTCTGTAACCGGGTGTGGTTGATATTCATGCCAATTTCTTGGAGTTTCCTTCCCATAAAAGTGGCATATTTTTCAGTACAGATATTGGACCACTTTATATAATTTTGTCAATATTTTTTCCTCTACCTGATGTGACAATTAATCTAAGTTATACAAAAAAATATAGTCTGCTCTTATACTGTTCACTTCTCTGGTTATATGGTGATATTGTTTCAATTATGCAAAAATTGACTCGATATGGCGTTGCTCACCTTTTTCAATTTCGCTTTTATGTCATCACCTATATTAGGCAACCATTAATCATGCGGAAATTGGTGGCACCGTCTTTGTTCAAGCCTTTATTCCTTTGGCGTCTGGAGTGGCGTAACAGTCCAATCATAGCCTGACATTCTCTTCTGCAAGGGCGGCAGACTTAGCTGGAATGTTTAATGAAGGTCTTGCTTTCCTCTCTCTGCTGTTTTCGTTTTTCTCTAATCTCCAAGAGTTGGTTTTGTTATCGGGATTCCTAATTAAACACCATGCCACTACGACCCCTTAAGAGAAACGCCAAACAATGCATATTTGGTAAGAAAATATTTTGTCTACCATCAGCGTAGCTGATGCTAACCTCCAAGAGAATGACTACTTGCGCTTTCTCCGGCGAGCATTTTCGGCTGACATTTTGTTAATTCAATTGCCAGATCCACTGTTAAGGCATTTGGTGTGTTGTGTCGTGCGCGACACGTTTTCTCTCCAGAATCTATCTTACACATTTATAAGTTTACCATTCGTCAATGCATTTAATATCGCGGTTACATCTGATCTGGTGCCTCCGCTATGTTTTGTCGAGATGCATGATAATCTAAACAGAAAAGTCTGCAATATTATCGATCTTGACTTGCCATCTTGGTTTCAGTCACGTTTGCACCGTCGTAACTTCCAGGTGTCTTTTATACAATATTTTCATGATAATTCTTATGATTTCCTCTTTAGTATATCGGCTTTACAAATTTAAGCTTACTACGATGTTGACAGCAAGGTCGCAAAATTTTACATTTGTAATGGCTAAATTTAACCGTAAATTTAATCGCTTGTGGAAATATCTTCCGGCGCCTTGCATTCAAGTTAACTGTGATCCTTACAAATTAAATGCAATGTCATTCGTTAAATTCTATCGTATTCATTTCTATGCTTTTATTTTTCTCTCTCCTTAAATTTGTTTTTACATATTCTCCAACATTCAGTCATCACTTCTGAGTTACTTTATTGCTTTTGTTGGTGTGAAATGGTTAAATGTATATTTTCTGTTATATAATGAGCAATGAATAGGAAAATAAATTCTAATTTGAATATTCAAATATGCATCACTTTACCGAGAATCCATTCAACAGGATCTATAAACCAAACGGATAAAATCATGCGATATGAACACATATTTCAATATTAGTTGTTTCTTTTATCTTTATAGTTATTTACTGATTAATTCAATTCAAAGATTTACAGCCACATAAGATGATCTCAATGACACACCTCTAATAGTCTTTTCACAATTGATTTATAGAGGGTTTTTCATGATATATGCGCATACTCATTAATATATTCATTGCCTGTCGAGCAGCTATTGATATGATATTCTACTCTCTAGAAAAGCTGGTTTACTGTGTCGTGCTAGACAATTTTTCTCGCCAGAATCCGTCTTTCACGTTTATAAATGTACCATTCGTCCGTGAATTAAATATTGTTGCCGTATCCGGTCTGATGCACCTGCTATATATCTCGTGATGGTTTTGTAATATAAATTGGTTCCGACATGCCAACTTGAATTCAGTCACTTTCCAACCGCCGTGACGCGGCTTTCCTTGTTTTTATATAAATATTTCCAGGTGAATTTTCACCATAAACTTTCCCCCCCCCCCTTGGTAGCTCGACTGCACGAATTTAAGAGTACTCCGAGATCGGCATATATGTTTCCTCATTTTACTGTAGAATTCGTTAGGTGTA
This sequence comes from Acanthosepion esculentum, assembly GCA_964036315.1. Taxonomy (NCBI): domain Eukaryota; kingdom Metazoa; phylum Mollusca; class Cephalopoda; order Sepiida; family Sepiidae; genus Acanthosepion; species Acanthosepion esculentum. The sequence goes on along the minus strand of OZ038500.1, from coordinate 29,734,418 downwards.
ACGGCCAGTTCTATTATAATAGTTTATTCGCTCGCCTTTGGAACACTCTTCTGCTTTCTTGCTTCCTTGTCATTTACCATCTTCAGAAATTTAAATGCAACTTCAACTGTAATTTCCTGTCTTCCTGATCCTCATTCTTTCTCCTCATTAATGTATTCTCGCTCTATTTCCCTCTCCGAAACATCTTTCGTCTGAGTGGCACCATCGCCTTGCTTGGGATGAAAATATTAAAGAAAATACTATATGGTAATTAAATCAACTGTTCGTTACAATTGTCCCAAACACGGTAGGCTCAGAAAAATTATCACATATATACGAGGCTAAGTAAGATATAATCAGCACTTTCGCCATATCAGATCTTTAGACAAGAGTGCAGATAAGTTTCTACTTCCCCTCGTATATCTGGAATTGAAGATTTGTTTGAGAAAAAGAAAAACAGTGTACGATAAAACACACAACTTTTAATCATTTCACTCCATGCAAGGCAATAAAGCATCTAAGACACAAGGGGGTTAATGAGTACGAAAGAAAAAGATAACCTCTATTTTATTGTACCATCTCTAAGGAGATAGAATAAAAAAAGAGGAATCAAGAAGAGAGTAGATAAAGAAATCTCAGATCTGTTCCAATAGCATTGCAGATTCGTCTTTGTATTTTATCAAGAATCTTTAAATATATGCTCGGAGAACCATACCATATGTGACAAAAAAATCTGAAGCTCCGTCGAATGGTAGATTTAGATATATGAGATAGCTTCTGCTTACTTATAGCTGGATCGACTTGACGTCATTTTATTTCACGCTATATTCGTTAAAAGTAAGTGTACATATTGTTTACGTTCGTCATTATTGTGGCACTTGTTTACTCTTTTTGTCTTCCGTACGTGAATTTTTTCCGTTGAATTTGTTTTGTTTGTTTTCATACAAATTTTTATATTTGTTAGTGATTCATGAAGTAATTTACACTATAAGCGAAAAAACTACTTGTGGTCTATCTTGTGTAACCCTAAAATATATGCTATTTTTTTAATCATATGCCGTTTTGTTCCTAGTTTTCGTGAACGAGAGTGTACACATTCGCCAGCTATTCCAATGGGGATAGGTAAATTTCAGACATATCATTATTCTGGTCACAAAATAACATTTTGAAGGAAATATTAGATATTTTTCATATTTTCTAGACGTAAACAAAAAAAATAACAGTTGATATTCAAGGACGAAATCGTGTTTTGCAGTGTAATTGAGAATACAATAATTTGCAATTATCAGTGAATTTGTCAATATTTCTGAGATGAGGTATTGCAATTATTTCACTATTTATATTGTTCGGGCTGTTGTACTTCACTTTGATGCAATTATAACAACATTTTGTCAGTTTTACGCTCCGACCTTCTACAGCTGATTGGAGTTTAGATCTTTTTTCGTCCACCGGGGTAGATTTGTCTAGTTCATCGTGCCTCAAGGGCCCAGTGGATAAAAGCGTTGTTTGAAGTAATGCAGTGTCTTAACCGAAAGAGTTGTGTGTTCAATACCTGGCTCCAGAAGAGGTGAACAATCTTGTAGATTTGAGTTAAAATGAAAAACATCGATACTGAGATATCGGGAAGAGGCGTGACATGATATCGCTATATGTTAATTGTATTAGAAAACTTATGAAAGCAGTGTTTGATTTTAGTATGATAATGCTCTAAATGATATCTTTGTTTTCTCCTCAGACGGAAAATAATTTTAATTAAAACTATGTAGTGAAACATTTCACATAATGAAATGTTTAGTCTATTTCCGGAATAAATAAGCTAATGGATGATGTGGCTAATGAATGGTGTCTCCGTAATGTTGGCCAGGTTTTAAAATAAATTAATTTAGCATGAACTAAGAAATGTTCTCGGTTTTGAGAAAGGAAAGAAGTATATTTTATTTGAAAAAAATAAATGAAAATGGTTATTTTAATTATTTTTAAAGAAAAGGTATTTCCCGCACAAGTTTCAAATCGTAAAAAAATACTTCTGAAATTTAAAAAAAAAGAAAAATATATTATAATATTTTTGTGTGTCAGTAAACATATCAAGGAAAATGAAAACATGAAAAACAAAACCTAATACATAAAATCAGAATGAAGGAGATGTTGAAAACAATTAAAATATGAAAAGATTACAAGGAAGAGAAGGAGTCTCTCTATATTTCTGAGATGAGGTATTATGTACAGTATTTACATTAGTCGGACTATTGTCCTCATCTTGTGTCACCATATTTGTCACAAAGCTCCGGCCTTCTTCAGGTCGTTGGAATTTCGAACTGAACCCTTTATTTCGATCACTGGGGTAGACTGGTCTTGTTCCACGTGATATGTTTGACGGATGTCAGTTATCAGTTATCTCCTGCTAATTTTCCCTCTGAAAGTTCTCCATTGCCGTAACCGGGTATTGAACTCCCACTCTTTGAGTCTGTCACTGGATCTAACCAACGCCTTTATCCACTGTGCCTTGAGATATGAATTTCTGGGTATTATAAACCTAATGTTTTCAGCAACCATTTTTTACGAGCGCACATATTTCAATTTTGCTGTTATCATTGCATTTTTTACCAGAGCTCATATTGCAACTTTGTTATCATTGCTTTTCTCTGGCACTCCTTATTACTGGTTCCCATATTATGTTTATTTCTATGCTTGGTCGGCTCAGGAGATTTTTATGGCCTAGCATATGTGCTGATTCCTTAAGTTTACGAATTTTCCAATGGAAGAGAAGGAATATAAAATTATATCCTAAAATGAACAAAAAAGAAATTGAGAGAGAATTAAAATGGAAAATAAAATGAATAATGAAAAATGGGTTGAATGGATTAATTGACTGATTCGATTTGTATGGCTTATCAACGTTTTCATGTTTATTTAAAGCCAGAAAAATTTAAATTGTAAATTTTTTGTTAGATCATAATGACTTAGTAATACAAGTCTTACTAAATAACCCATAGCTTACTAATACGCCAAAGAAAATTAAATTTCGGGATTGAATGACCCTTAAGAATGGATTATTCTACTACATATTCCACTAAACAAAAAAATAAAATAAACTTAACCGAAAGTATTAATGAAATCATTTGAAAATAATTTTGAAAAGAAAATCTTTTAAAAATCGAATTTGAAATGCTCAAATTACGGTGGAAATAAAGAAAAGTCAAAATATTAAGCTAACTGACGAAACCCAATACGAAACCAAACAATAAAAATATATAAAAGTGAAAAAAGATTCTATTTTAATCGGCAACTGGTGTATTGGTTCCGACCTGGCATATCGGCTTCAGTCAGTTTCCCAAAGCCGTAATGTTGTTACCCTATGCCTTTTATATAAATACATTCACGGTCATTGTTTGAATGAAATTCCCTTATTAGTATCTAGGCTTTATGACTTTAAGCGCAGTACTTAACTCGCAACCAGATCTCATCATCATACAGATGAAATGTCTAGATATAACCGTAAGTTCGATGCTTTTCTCACACTTCTTGTTGTGGTACTCTTTTTTGGCTCCTTACTTTCCAGTCAAATTTTATTTTCAAAAATATAAATGCAGTGTTAATCGTTAGCTTCTGTACTTTTATTGTTATTACTTTATAGTAATGTTTTTATTGTTCTTACAGTCTTTCGCACTCAGTAATCCACTACATCTTAGTGGCTTTATAGCCCTGCTTCTGGTGTAATGATTAAAAGAAAAAAAATAAATAAGATTTGCGAGGCGTTCCTGGAGATGTAAGAATGAGTTAATCAGTGAGAGTTTGTTACGAACACTAAAACTTAAACATAGGAGCATCAGTAATTCATCTAAAAGATCTGCAGGGCAAACAAGTGAAGACATCGAATTCTTAATTTAAGATCTACCAGATGCGATGGTTAATCCTGAAGGAAAAAGAGTCGTGAGAATTTGTGCAATCGTCTTACATCACTTTCTATTATTGTATATCCGCTGAGCTCATTTTCTTCCCATATACAGGCGGTTTGCTGTCATTATAGGTTCTTGATTATTCTAATATCCTTCCCAAATATGTCAAGGTTACTGAATAGTTGCAATAGATATTTGTGGCGTATTTTATCGAACGTATTTGCGTAATCTAAAAATCCTGTCAGATCGAAACTAAATAATGTTTCTCCTTCAGGTAAATAAAAAACTAATGTTAGCAGCAAATATCACTTAGCTTTCGATATCATTGTCACGGTCTTTTCCAATTTTAATACAATCCTTCCGGATGATCTACACATTCCCAGTTTCTTTTTTCTTTGCCTGTAGTGTATAAAATATTGATGTGATTGCCGATGCTCCGGTTGATATTCTTCAAGAATTATGATCGTCCACTTGACAGGGGAAAATTTTCGAGAATTCTTATTATTTTATAAATTTTACATATTTTGACATGAAATTATTATTGAGCAGAAATCTCTCATTTCCCTCTCTTTCTTTCTCGTTCTTTCTCTCTATGTATCTATCTAGCTAGCTAGCTACACAATGTGTATCTCGAAGGCCACATATTCCTCCTAGGGAATTCAGAAGCTTCGCAAAAACTAATATTTTTAACCAAAGAGAATCGTCATATTGATTAATTCACAAATTTTTCGAAACTCGTCTAATATACCGTATGTCAATAATTATTAGGAAAATCAATGATTTTAGAGAAAAATTAGTATCAACCAACACCTTTTGGCATATATTTCTGGATAATTTTACATTTATATGATAAATGAACCAGGTGCATTTAAGTTATATATTTATAATAGAAATGACATCGTTTCGTCATTAACTTTTCCACCAGCGTAACGAGACTTAGCTTTGAAATTTAAAAATACAGTGTAACCCGGATATAAGAGAGTTGTCGGGACCGGAGAATAAGTATCTTATATCCGGATTTCTCTTATATCCGGGTTTCTCTTATATCAGGGTATGGTCTATTATATATACATTAAGACAGGCTCTAATTTGGGACCAGAGAAATTAGCTCTTATATCCGGGTTTCTCTTATATACGGGTCTCTTATATCCGGGTCACACTGTATATTTTTATGGCAATTCTTCTGATGTGCTTTCGCCTTGGTGCATCGACTGCATAAATTTAAGCGTGCTATTGGATTGCAAACTAGGTCTAACTATTTTACTGTTGATCAAGCTAAATGCAGATCTATATTCTATTCTATTAATTTATTTTCTTGTATATAGAAATCTCTTCCAATTCCTTGCTTTCCTGCCGCTTAAAATCTTGAAAAGTTTAAATGCAACACCAATCGCCATATTCTTTCTTTCTGAAATTCGTTCATTTATTGTGCTTTCTAATGCATTTTAACTCCTAGTTACCCCTTGAATCCCTGTGACATTATCGCATTGTTTGAGGTGAAATTTTAAAGTATAACTATTTGCAATAAACTTATTTACTGAGTTAAGATATACAGGGTGTCTCCTGAAATGTATCTACTTTCCGACTTCTTATAACTTCTTTAATGTTGTTCTTTTTCAGATCCATGTATTTTGTTTTATTTAATTTAGGCATAAGTTAAAACAAGATGCCTGCCGAAGATGTGGATAGGGGCGCAGAATTGCGCAAGGACGAGATCAGTCATGGTTTCGATTGACACATTCAGGAGGTCGATATTTCGTACTCTGAAATCGGACCATATGTGATGCGTTTCCGTGGCATTTCGAGAACCGGTTCACTAACGATCCTGGTCTCTGTGACGAAGAGTTTCGCAGTTATTTCGCTGATTTTCCTCGGCTCTCGCCGAGTGAAGTGGGCAGCTGTGAGAGGGAGGTCACGGAAGGCGAAGTCTATTTGGCATTGAAGAAGGTCGGCAGTTGCAAGTCTACTTGATTTGATGGTCTGCCCTATGAAATGCACTTGAGGCTGTCGCACATCGTTGTGACGATTTTAACTGTCGTGTTCAATATTTGGTTCCTCCATGTAATCACGCTGTTGAAAAAAGGCAAGGTTGTTGGGCGGGATAAAGATGATTACGAGCACATACTACTGCTAAACACAGAGTTAAAGATTTTAGCCAAGATCCTGGCGGGACGTTTGAATTCTGTTGGGAACAGATCCGAACGGAGGATGGGTACTAAAATCAATATTCATATATTTCAGTTTGTTTTCGGGTTTATACCACAGTACATTTCATACCATCCTTATATTTTTATATATATCTGTAGATGAACATTACTACATAAACAATTTTTTATGCAATGGGTTTTTCTGTAGGTTCTCTGAGAAAAGGGATATGATGATATATGTAATAGTGAATGGTGAAGGATGACTACATGTGGTGAATGAGTTAATTGTAATGAATGAATGGGTTGTGAATCATATTAGCTAAGTATAATATAGTTAATGATGACCAGTCTCACCGCCTTCCGCTTTCTGGCCTTGTGCCACAATTATTGTATTTCACAATAATAAATCATGAGCGTTGTCAACGTGCTGACGTGCGAAAACCAAATCAAACCAAACTAAACCAAACCAAAGCAGACCAGACCAAACAAGACAAGAGAAACAGAGATACTCATTCCAAAACATCTTGTGGCGTATCTTTCTTTAAACTGACGGTCACGCCATACTAGCACATAAAGCAAATGCACTTTCTACATACTCCGCATTCTCCACGATGTCAGTGGCTGTCCGCGACATGCAATCAAGCGGCCGACTCAGCTGCACCGAGGATGTGCACACGTCGGAAGAACGGTATACCACTAGATATATAAACACTCAAAAGAGAAGAGAGTCTCTGAGGTCTGAACGAAACGTAGAAAGCCCGTTTAGAGTTGATTTCGAGGACGCACAACTACTAGCCGACGATAATTGACGAAGTCCGTAATTTAAAATTTATGTACGATATTGCAACACAAATAATATATTTGAGAAGCAATGATAAATTATGGGAAATTACAAACAGTACAACATTTAACGAAATCAAAACAAGTAAATGATTGAAGAATCTTATAGAATATCAAGGGCTCAATATTAGCACCTAACAATACAAAACTATAATTAATAAAGAGATATGAGAAATTGTTCTAATTATGTTTTCTCAAGTCTATTTCTTAATAAAATGTTCTTTCGCACTTAGTTTGCATAATAAAAGACACCCTAAAAGAAGTTATAGAGATGTGGTTCTGCAGAATGATACTGACAATTCTACAGACGGAACGAGTAAGTAATAAGGAAGTCTCAAAGAAAATGGCAACAGAAGGAACACCTCTACACAGAATCAGGAAAAGACAGCTGGAATTCCTGAGATACATAATGTAGAAGGAGGGCTTGGAAAACTCACAGATCATATTGAGGGCATGAGAAATTAGGGGAGGCAGCATACCACTTACCTGACGAGCTTGTGTGAATGGAGGAGAGGAGGAGGCATTAGCAAAGGGAGAAAAACTGCTCAGAACAACACCAGAAAGGATATTGTGGAGAGCTGCGAATGCTTATAACCGGAGGAAGAAGAAGGAGAAGAAGAAGAAGAAGAAGAAGAAGAAGAAGAAGAAGAAGAAGAAGAAGAAGAAGAAGAAGAAGAAGAAATTAAATAGATAGTATGAATATGCCACACATCTTGCATATCTTTCTCCTTTGTCTTCTACTTTCCCTCCTTCCTATCAGTCATTCAGATTTGTATGTGTGAATGTGTGTGTGTATTTTTGTGTGTGCTTTTGTGTGTATGTGTGTGTATGAATGTATGCAAAAATGGAAAAAGCAACATTATTCGAAAGCAAAAAGAGAATTTCACGTTTACCGGAGGAGAAAGTAAAAGGAAATCGAAAGAGAAATTAATCAAGAAAAGCGAAGATCCCCCATACAAATCTGACTGACTGATAGGAAGGAGGGAAAGTAGAAGACAAAGGAGAAAGAGATGCAAGAAGAGAGAAAATAAAGTGGGTAAAAAAAAAAAAATCACAAACAAACAAGCAAGCAAACGAACACAATAGCAACTCTAAGAGCGGTCATAAATATCAAATTAACATCACTGACAAAGACACGAGCCACGAGAAAAACCGGATTCGCGTATCGATCTATTTGCTGACACCCAATCGACGCCTGCGTTCGCATCGTATATCCGGACCGGCATTGATTTATACAGACATATATGGGTGGAGACGACAACGCTAGAGAAGAGTTCGCTCAAGTTGACGTCAGGTTTGCAGCAAGGTGGTCTGTAGTGGTATAAAGCACCTAGGGAAAGCGAGTTCTGGGCAAAACGGACGGATAGTATGAGTCAGGAAGAGAGCGCGTGGAGAACTCTGCTATTCTACACTTTACTCGGGACAACAATGCATCAACCTCAACTTCTCCTACCTGTTATTAATATTGGAGATCCTTTTGTAACATTTACTTTTCTGTATTGTTTCAGCTATATTTATTCATATGGCGTTGGGTATTTTTCTCTATCGCCTTTTGTTTGATATACATGGAAATATAGATTTTAACTCCCGGCACTGGGCAATGTTAAGATTTATGCACGTGCACACACACACACACACACACACACACACACACACACACACACACACACACACACACATATATATATATATATATATATATATATATATATATATATATATATATATATATAGAGAGAGAGAGAGAGAGAGAGAGAGAGAGGCAGAAATGTAGATAGGTACAAAATAGGTTTTTATACATAGTTCATGGCCTGAACTTTTTCCCAAAATCTGACCCAAAGACGAAAAAGAATTTCGAGGAATTATATTCTTGATATATTCTAGCAACGTCCATAAACTATTATATATATATATATATATATATATATATATATATATATATATATATATATATATATATATATATATAGAGAGAGAGAGAGAGAGAGAGAGACATATACACACAGTGTAGTCAATCATAGTGTTTGTCAGTTTCTCGTATCATGCCATATGCAGACCATGAATTGAAAACAACTTCCTGAGCATTGTGTATATCTACAAACGCTCTTTTGCCTGAACTGACTAAACTTCCACTAACCATCTAGCAAACCAATCAATCAATCAATATATATATATATATATATATATATATATATATATATATATATATATATATATATATATATGTATGCAAGTATAGGATTGGTGTATACGGAATAAATTTAAATAACCCAAAAATACTATTCTTAAAATAGTGCTCAATAAAGAGTAGAGCAAATATAATTTATTCGAAAATTATAACATCAGTATTTTATAAAATTCACTACAAATATAGCCATTTTGTTCCAAGACCAGAAGTGTTGAAACAAAATGGCTATTTCTGTAGAGATTTTATAACATATTTATAGTATGATTTTCGAATAAATGATATATATATATATATATATATATATATATATATATATATATATATATATATATATATATGTATGTATGTATGTATGTATGTATGTATGTATGTATGTATCACTTCATATGACGTGCTTTACCATCCGGCCATTTTAATGAAGGATACCTTCGACATCTCTGATAATTTTTTAGAAAGTCCATATCTTCGCAATTTCGTATCCGAAATGCAAACAGTGCAATATCTAAATAATGAATGGATTTATTTTTTATCCAATTTCTTTTATTGCTTTAAATGTTATTATAGTAGACATTTATAGCGAACACTATAGATAAAGAGACGCTGAATTTTTATTTAGTAAACAGTGTGTAGTACTCCAGAAAATGTAGTTTCTAATTGTTAGTATTTCTTTATATTAATATGTTGTTTGGTCACCATACAGGCAGGCTTTCTGTTGAGTTTATCAATACTTCTGATTTCTCTCTCCCTCTTTCTCTCTCTTTCTCTCTCTCCTTATATCTATCTATCTATCTATCTATCTATCTATCTATCTATCTATCCGCAGGCCAATAGACGTAATGGAGTCTTTTAAATAAATAAAAATATATGTAATTAGGAATCATTTTGGTAATGTGTATGTCTTTTCAACCTAGCATCTGACTTACACACTTTCCACAAATTTAACATAAAATGACTTTAATAATACTTGATGTCGTTTCACACTTGGTGTGTATACTAGCATGTGCAAACACACACACGCTTATATATTTGATATATTTCTGTTCATACTTTATTTTTCCAGATATCATTTATTTAAGTAAAGGCTGTGTTTATAAGTAAATTCTATTTATTTCATTTACCGGCCAGAATTTTCGAGAAATCTCGTAGGAAATTTGCGCTCTTCTGAAAGGAATCGAACCGGTGACCCTTATGGCAAACGCCATAAGCTTCAGATAAATATATGGCAGTATAAAAATAACGTATATATAGAAAATAATTGTCGGACTCAATTCATTATATATATATATAGTCATCCAAAGACACACTGTTTCGAAGCTCCTCAGTGTGGCTAGACGTCAGATTGCATCAAGCCGGGACGGAAACCCGACTGATTTGACTTCAGTCAGATATCTTACCACTAGGCCATCTTCGTACGGAGGAAAGGAAGGTAATTTTTTTTTCTCTATACGAAATAGATCAGCGACTCGGAGAACTCAATTCAAACTTGAAGAGTAATGCTTAATATCAGTATGTTTTTAAAACCCACTTTCCCAAGACAGCTGAAACGGATTTCCTGGAGCATATATATATATATATATAGTCATCCACTGTTTCGCTGTATCATAGCTCCTCAGTGTGGCCAAACGTCCGATTGCTTCAAGCGGGGATAGAAACCCGATATACTCGTGCTTGTATTGGTACATGGTTTACGAAAACTTTTTGCTCATACATATATACAAATACGTTTATCTGCAATTACAGTCCAATGTAGACATATTTCCAAACTCGTGAGACAAGCAAACAACTTCTTACTCGGTATGCTACAAATATAACTGTTATTTATTAGCAAGAATGTCTTTGTGATTTATGTTGAAACTTGACATCAGCGCTAAAATTTGTGAACCACCGTTACCGCTACTACTTGGTAAAAATGTCTACATTGCGTAATACCATAGAACCCTTATGAACATTAACAGAATTTATATAGTGCATTTATCACGAAGACAGATCACAAAAATATTTTCTACTAATTTATCGATGACTAGGTTTAAAGGTGTTTTAAACTTGACATTTTCTTTTCCTAAATACATATTAAAACTGGAAGATCAGAAGCACAGAAATCTAAATTCTTCTAGACGAGGTGAAGAAAATATATGCCGGGATTAATATTTTAAGAAGTTTATTAAGTTCTTAGATTCACATTAATGATATTATCGCACAAGAATGAAATGAATAGCGAAGCCAATCTTCTGAATAACATGGTAAATTTGAAAACCAATAAAAATGTGATAATAATGAGGTTAATGTATGAGTAAATTATTGTTGTTTTATCTCTCTCTTTCTCTCTCATTCTCACCCATATATATATATATATATATATATATATATATATATATATATATATATATATATATATATATATATATATATATATATATATATGTGTGTGTGTGTGTGTGTGTGTGTGTCTGAGTAACTCTGGCATAGAGCTTTGTTCGTATTGTTTATGTTTTTTATTGTTTCTTTTAGTTTCTTCTTCATTTTCCCGTTTTCTTATATCAGATCTTATCTTGGTATTTATTTTACTAATTGTTAGTATTTCTTTATATTAATATGTTGTTTGGTCACCAGGCAGGCAGGCAGGCTTTCCGTTGAGTTTATCAATACTTCTGATTTCTCTCTCCCTCTTTCTCTCTCTCTCTCTCTATCTATCTCTCTCTCTCTCTCTCTATATATATATATATATATATATATATATAGACAGATAGATAGATAGATAGATATGTATATATATAGATAGATAGATATGTATATATATATATATATATAGATAGATAGATATGTATATATATATATATATATGTATATATATATATATATATATATATATATATATATATATATATATATATATATATATATATATATATATATATATATATATATAAAATGACCATAATATATGACAATATACCAGAAACTTAATAAGAGGTTTTAACTGAAAATGCTTCCGTTAATATTAACAGGAAAGAGCAAAGTTTTTGATTACTCAATTATACATCCTTTTTAGACGCTTCTAATTTAGCAAATGAAAATAAAATTCTATAAGAAATTTTGCGGTGAGAAAAAATATTAATTTGGAAATTCTTTCAAAAATCATATAATTGTTGATCGAATTTCAATTAAATTGTCAGAAATTATTCACAAATAAATTAAATTATTTTAAAAACGTTTGTTTTACTTTTAGAAAAACTGGATAAAATTCATTTTATATCCGTTACCTACTGCTTACTTAATTTTATGAAATTTCGTGAAATTCATTTTTGTAGGGCTTAAGTGAAACTGAGATATCCCAAGAAATTCACGTGGAATTAGAACTATCTTCAACTGTACGTGGTACGTGGAATCAGAACTATCTACAATTGTGTAAGGGGTTCGTTTCGAAATTCCAACGTATATCATATAAAAAAGGCCGGCCCGTATAATAAACGAAACGTCGTCAATATGGCACGTGAATATCGCAATAAAGATGCGGATAACACTCCGTAAGATGTACATTGCGTAAATAGTATTTTGAATATTGCAAATATTAAATTCAGTCTATTGGATTAAGATTACAACTAAAATTAAAGGATCAATAAGTTTTCAGTGATATTGCTGTCAACACAGAGCGGTGACAATCTGTGTCGTGGAGGAAAAAAGACTTCTGCACAGATCAGATCAAAAGTTTGACCCAATGATTGACTCCCAATAACGAATATGACAACCAATACGACAAAAGCGAAATGTTTATTTGCAGCAGGATTTATCATATTTCTACAACACTGCCAATCTCGTCTACATTGATGTTAGTACAGGGACTTTTGCTAGATAGAAAGCGGTTATGTACTGCTCAGTGATGAAAGCACTCTCTGCGTTGCATGTATTGTGTAGATATTAGTAAAAACATATTCAAGACCGTATTGTCCCACAATACACATACCAAATAAATAAAACATTGTATTCAGGGCTCTAGACATTGTATTTTGCCAAGTCAAGGCCAAACAACACCATGTACATTCAAAACATCGAATCAAGCTAATTTCGGCTAAAGGAAAACAATCACTTGTTTCAACATATTAACACTCGACCTTGTTCCCTGTGTATTCTACAGGCTGCGATGAATAAATTGTCATCTACATTACGCAAAAATTTAAATAAAATTGACATCTCATTTTAACAGATTTATTTACCACAACACAAAAATATCTTGAAATACTAAAGACTTATTCAGTAAAATCTCCTGCATCTGTGCTGGATGCTCTCCTTTAAAAAATTGGTGAATGCTGCCATAATCTTTGCCATCAATTTATCTTTGGTGTTACAAGGCTTTTCGTTGATGTCTTGCTCTACTGCACCCCACATATAATAATCAAGGGGTTTGCAGTCTGAGGAGTTAGGCGGCCAAATATAAGGGGTGATATGGTCGCAGAAATTGTCTGACAGCCATAACTGGGTTCTACTGATTGTATGTCATGGTGCAGAGCCCCGTTGCCATACATAGGATCTTCTAGCAGCCACTCTCTTGATCAAGGGCAGCAGTACCTCCTCATGGAACTTGATGTGGGCCTCCGTATTGAGTCTGTGACCATGTAGGGATAACATCACCATCACTAGTGATTACTCCAAACACCTTCGTAATCAACATAAGACTCATCCAACACTTTTCGAATCCGCTGCACTGTCCTCGGATAGCAACTGGCCTTCGACGCTCTATAACGCGAACCTCGGGACTACATCTGAATCAAAGTGAGGGAATTGCTCTTTGCATCCCTAAACAGTATATGCTGCAGTGTAATGATAATATTTGGAAAAAACAACTATGAAATAAAAATATAAGAATGTTATGCTTTCTTCGTCGCTACAATCTTAACATCTGTAGGTCTAGTGACGACCATATATCCTACATATCCTCATAATATACACTTATATTCCTCCTCTTACAGCCATGCAAAAACTACATAAAAACCCTCTATTCTGAGAAGGTTTTGGGGCTTTTATAAGGTGACATTTCATTAAAAATTAGTACCATATATTTAGATTCACGTTTTAATGAAAAATTAAGATATTTTGGCTACATTGAATAATAATAATAATAATAATAATAATAATAATAATAATAATAATGTCTAGACACTTAAGCGCATACCCTCTGAAGTCCCAAGTTGACTCTGGAATATATGCGACTACATTGGAATGTATGCCGTAAATTTGGCTTCATTTTGAAAGAGAAGTGGTATGAACATCAGCCAGCGGAAGTGGTTGAAACTGACAGACAGGAGAAATTATGAGAATTTCATGCCGACCAGATCTTGTCAATAAAGCACGAAGACTTGACCTTATTTTTATAGATAAGTATAGCAAATGTCAAACTATTGACTTTGCTATTCCATATGTTACAAGAGTGAACTACAAAGAAACAGAATAAGAAAGAAAATAACAGAATCTGGTTAGGAAACTAAAGAATTTATGGAACAAAATATAGAATTAATTTTTGTAGTAATGGGTGCACTTCGAACACCACGTAGAAAAATAAAATCCTTAGGGAAAATTCATTAGTAGTAAAAGAAAAAAAGAAAAAAAGTGTCCTGAACTTTTAGATAATGTCAGTCATGCTATATGGCAGTTAATGTAGGGTAATCTCCGCATAGATGAAGAAGACACTTGAAAGAACAGGAATGTCGTTCTACAGAAGCATGCTGAGAATAACAGGAACAGAACAGATGAGAAACGACGAAGCTTTAAAGAAAATGTAAAAAAAAAGGTCATTTAGGATTAAAATCAGGAAGATACAATTGACATTTATTGGCCATATAATAAGGGCAAAGGGGTGAGAAAATCTGATACTCACGGAACAGACTGAAGAGAAGAGAGGCAGAGTAAAACAAAGCATGACGTATCTAGCAAGCTTGAGAAAATGAATGACGAAACAAACGTTGGGAGTGATAAGAAAACTTATACAAAAGACAGGAAATTGTGGAGAGCCATGATCGCAAACGTCCTGAATTCTACACGGCTTATAAGAGGAAGACTAGTAATCTTTGTTCATGACGCTTTTAATTTAGGTCGGAACATTTGAGATGTGGAATTATCATTTTTACTACACATTGTCTAGCGGATTAAATAGTTGATTAAGTCTAACATAACTGGCTCTCTGGCAGTTGTGTGGTGAATTATTCGTCCTGGTAATGCAGGAGTGTCACATAGTCTGGTCACTGGAGAAAACAAACAGACAACACAAAGGTGAATATTATTTGATATGAAATATCCTCTGAGCATAGAAAGTGGAATGGAAACAATCTAACACCATAGAAGATAAGGTGACCGATTACGAAGACAGACTCTTGAAAAATACTGGATGGTAAAACGTTCGCATTATTGTGTATATCTCAAGTAAGATGAACGTGCTAGTTTGAATAAAGTGTCATATAAGAAGTATTCTAATTATATCACGACATGACCGAAAAATGCAGAGGTCCAATAATTACTGGGGATGTTAGACGTTAGTGAGTTGTATATTTGTTATAGCCCCTCTTAATTCACTAAGACTAAACATATATATGTTAACACTTCCCATTAATTACGAACAGAAACCAAGAGAGAGGACATTTATGGTTATAATGATAATATTTAACTTTAAATATTATAATGACTTCGTCCGGTTCACACTCCTCACGATCTTTTGAAGAGACGTTTAATTTAATACTCGCTTCGTAGATCTAATAACATTGTATTGACATTGTGTTGTTTCTTTTTATGTTTTTAATTGTAGTTTATGTGATATATTACTTTTGTTCTATTAGCAAGTTTTGTTAGATATCGTGTTGTGTATTGTGGTTTAGTTGGTTGGTTATATGCTATTTAATATGATTTCAATTTGATAAATGAAACGATAATAATTGTGATAAAGTTGTGGGCGTGATCCTAAACATAAATAGCCTTCATAAATGATTTTTGTTAGTATTTTACTATCATAAATGAAATACTGATACCCAGATAGAAATAACTACAAAATTGGCGTCATTGTAGACTAATTCAAATTTTAGATTTTTCAAAGAATACCAAGATGTAACCCAAGGAATTCTGGCTCTCAGAAAGGCGCCACATTTGTACATGAAAATAACTGAGACGGTCGAATGTAACTGGACAAGGAACGGAAACATGATTTTCGAAAAATATCTTTAAATCCGATCATAATACACAATATATTATTCGAAATTTGGAAAATATAAGAAGGAAATTAATCATACGGAGTTTTCCGATTTATTTAATGAAACATGTATGGATTAATATTTACTGCCTAAATATTCTTTGTTTAAACTCACACACCACACACGCACACGCGAGCGCACCCACCCACACACACAGTGATTTATATATATTTATTACCTGGATGTAATAAAAAATAAATGAAAAACAAATCAATTTCCATGCCTGATGATGTGTGTATGAACAGATGGAAGTACTAGTAGAGACCTTATACAGCTCGAATTTACTAAAACAGGGATCATAACATTTATCTAGAGGTTCGTGGGTTAATGTAAGTTTGTTTGCGAAGATGTATTCTCGCCATTTATTTCAT
>OZ038500.1:29450268-29712768 GCA_964036315.1 Acanthosepion esculentum | reverse complement strand
CTATATATATATATATATATATATATATATATATATATATATATATATATATATATTATCCATCGCTCCATGTATATATATATATATATATATATATATATATATATATATATATATATATATATATATATATATATATATATATAATAAGATAGATAATTAAAAAATATTAAAAAAATATTAAAATAACATTAACATCTCATTTAACTGATATATTTATCAAAATTACACAAAAACTTCTTGAAATACTAAAGAATATATTTAATGAAATCGCCATTGGCTTTAACCACGGCCTCCAGACGACTTCAGGATTTCCTGCAACTCTTCTGGATGGTTTCCTTGTTTAAGTTGGTGAATGCAATAATAGTCTTTGCCTTCAGTTCATCTTTGGTGTTAAATGGAGTTTTATTGATATCTCGTTTATCTGCATCCGACACATAATAATCAAGGATCTTGCAAGTCTGGAGAGTTAGATGGCCAAACGTAAGGTGTGATGTGGTTGCAGAAATTGTTTGGCAGCCATGATTAGGTTCTCCTGCTTGTGTGGCATGGTGCAGAGTCCTGTTGCCTGACATAGGGTCTTTCAGCAGCCACATTCTTGTCCAAGAGATGCACCACATCTTCAAGGCACTTGATGTAGGCCTCTTTGTTGAAGGCGAATAGAGGCATAAAGTCGTTATCATTAGTGATCAGTCCAAAAACTTTCGTAATCGCCATTAGACAACACAACCATCTCTTTCCGAATCCTCTTGGAGCTTCCGGAGCAAATGGCAATCATTACATCATGCCGTTTCCAAATTTCTGGCGGAGTGAATTGCGTCATTGTTGTCTCCTTTTCTAACAAACGGTACCCACTGACCCGACTATACTGTGCAGTCGACACAATCAAAAACAACCAACGACAATGCGAAAATTAAAATATATGTATGTGTGTGCAGTGATCTTCTAAGTATATCTGATATGCGGCATAAGACCGAATGTGTGGACCACCCAGGTTGGATCGAACACACTAGTCACTTATTAATGTGGTAACAAAACATGCTTGCTAGCCATTGCATCACATCGAGGGGCCCAAAATGATTTTCTTCACGAAGTTTTTTTTTTTTAGTGAAATGCTAAGTACAAACACACACACACACACACACACACACACACACACACACACACACACACACAAATATATATATGTGTGTGTGTGTGTGTGTGTGTGTGTGTGTGTGTGTGTGTGTGTGTGTGTGTGTGTGTGTAAGTATGCGTAAACATTTAAAAAGATATATGTAGGTATTAATACATAAAATTGCCCGTGTATATCAGTATATGTGTACCTGTATGAGTGACTGCACATGTAAAATAACGTATGTATATGTGAACCTTGCATGGATGTGTATACAATATATGACAGAGCAAGATCTCTAATATTACCTTCAAATATCACTCCATATTAATTTAAAAACTAAACTTCAAGTAAGAGAAATTACCAATCTAAAAATAGTCGCGAATTAAATTCATGA
Organism: Acanthosepion esculentum; assembly: GCA_964036315.1. NCBI lineage: Eukaryota > Metazoa > Mollusca > Cephalopoda > Sepiida > Sepiidae > Acanthosepion > Acanthosepion esculentum. The sequence continues at coordinate 29,711,257 of OZ038500.1, read as the reverse complement.
ATAAAATTCAAACTGATAGAGATATCACCATAATAATCAATTACAACTAGAAGTAAACTTATATTTTAAAATAAAATTTTAATATTTTAATGTACATTCTATGAATATTTTTCTAATCGACTATTTATAGTAAATCCCCCAAAAGTTTTGTAGTAAAGTTTTAAAAAAATTAAATCGCTTACAAACATCAAATTAAATTCCTTATAGACTGTTTAAACATTCAAATTTATATCAAACATTATTATATTTATGAACTCTCAAAGTAAAGCAAAACAGCAGCGTCAATTTCGGGCCTTTCATTCAAAAGAAAGTTAGTGATACTTTCTCTCGTGACTTCCTTCGCTCTTTTTCTGTTTAGGTCTTTTTTCTCCTCTCCACCTTCTATATCAATATATAACTTCCGTTAAGTTAACCGATTAAATGTGTCAATGTCTGGACTACCTCAAACAATATTAAATTTGAAAGAATAGAAATTTTAAAGTACATCTAACTCAATCATGTCTCTCTCCCACCTCATTTCCTAACTTCGTTAATTTACATATGCTTAGTACTGCCCGTCAAAAATGTGTAAATTCTTTTGCATTTTTCGTTTCAACCTTTGGAAGTAAAGTCTGATGATCCGCGGTCCTTTAAAGGGGCTGTGGTGAAATAATTTATTACATGGAGCCTTAAAGTGGTATGTTTTTATTTTTATTTAAATATATATATATATATATATATATATATATATATATATATATATGTATGTATGTATGTATGTATGTATGTGTGTGCGCGCGCGCGTGTGTGTGTGTGTGTGTGTGTGTGTGTGTGTGTGTGTGTGTGTGTGTATGTGTGTGTGTGTGTGATAGCAAAAGGAACAAATAGGAAACGCAGGAGAAAATAACACTTTATATTTTTATATTTTTGCTGGTTGTTTTTATTTGTTATGTAGAAATCACGTGTGTCTCTCTGATCTCGTAGCGTTCGAGTGTATAATTAAATTGTGATTGCATACCATAATTCCAGTTTGTCTATGCGGGATTTGGTTGATATCATACAGACACGATCAGACAGAAATAAAATGCCAACGAGACGCACAATAACGCAACTTGGCTTCCGTCAATTAAACACATTACCACAAACTCAAACACGTACACACATTGCCAACCAAATTTTCTTATTTTTATTAAAATTTCAGACTTATTCACAAATCAATTAAATTATACCAGAAACGTTTACATTTTGGACATCAATGTAAAAATATTGAACATTTAAATACGGACGTCCATACATTTCATATATTTATCAGACTGATAATGTTATTAAATTTTAAGCTATACTATTTAAATTCAATAACATATTATATTACTTTTCATACATTGTTGGGATTATTGGGGTTTGTAAACTTATATTTAAAGATGCTCACGTATATTTGTCAAGTAATTTTTACAGATTAGACAACCATAGTCAAAAAGTATTTTCTTCGACATTTTAAAACAAAAGTAATATTTGTTTCAAATCAGATTAATTAGACTTTAAATCAGCTAAACTTCCTTAAATAAATTTTAAGAAAAATTCATTTTATTTTTAAAATAATTTTAATAAAGAGATTTATGTTGTTCTCTGAGGATTGTAAATATTATTAAAGTCATCCAATTTTAACGATTTCAAATAACAAACTCATTCAAATGAATTTAAATTAGTTTTAAAACACAACAAATTATTTTGTTTATTCGATTTTATTGTTATATTTCATCGATAAAGCTTGAAATAGAAACTAAATTAAAAGCTTCCAGAAAGACTTTTCATGTTTAAATAATCATTTTATACCTTAGATATAATGTTTCTTTGCAGGTACCGAAAGATATTTATATAATCTTAAATCTGCATTTACAAATGACTATTTATTAATACTATAATTTCTCGCTCCATTCTTTTATACAGAGCAAGGGTTGTTTTATTATCACCCGCACTCACTTCACCCTTACCCACAATTAGTCAAAGGTATATATCTTATATATGACTTAATTGAAAAGGATGTAGAAACTTCTGAATGACTGTTGATTTATTGATTCATTTGATTTTTGCGGATTATCAACTTTGTGGGTTATTTAAAGCCGTAATTTATTTTGGATTCTATGACTAATTATTGGGGCGTGTGAATAGGACATGGACAATTAGTTTAAAATAAAAAAGGATATTTCCAGAGACAGCACTTACTATAGTTTGATGTGAAGTTGGATTCATACCTTTTGCATGGTTATTTGCCTATAAGTAAATGTTACGGAACTGATTGAAATTCGAAGTAGGCTTTCCGATTTCTCATGCAAATACACTATTTTAACACCACCCGCACACCCGTGATCATTGTTAAAGTAAGAAAGATGGCGACTACGTTTCGACAGTGGCAACTATTCTATTTTTCTGAGCAGCAGAAGCCAGTGTATATAAACGACATACATTTTCCGGCTCTACGGAAGCCAGATGTAAAACAGTAGATTCCAAAAGAAGAGATAATTAGCCGTCTGCAGTCGACTGATAAGCATGATAACCACCCATCGAAGGAAAAAAATCATCAAATTACATTCTAGTTCAAATTTAGGATCACTCAACCCATTAGTGAATATAATGTACACCGCGCATCGGATATGATTTCGAAGTCGGCACCGAACAAGTACTCAATTTGTAATACCATATCATTAGTTACTGAGATTCACCTGGGACAGAGAATATTGCCACGAAGAAATGTGTCAGTGTCGTCAGCTCAAACCTATCATATTTCCTGCCATATTGGAAGGAATATCGAAATCGTTGTGGGGAAAAAACATACGACTCTATCGAACTTGTTAGAAAGAATCATACCTCCCTCCGTGTGGTGTATTCAGTTGGAATTTGCGCGAACTTAAATTGTCTTGTTACGTCAGACATGAATAAAGGTTATATCAAAGAATTTTGCAGTCATTTGTACTCGCCTTTTTTTGCTGCTTATGTCCTATTCTATGGAAAGCACTCGCCCATCGCGAAGATGGCATATTTATCTACAGTGATCCTCAGTTTTATAAGCATAATTAATAATCTATTCATTTTTTCTCGTAAGTGATTACTTTTCTGGATATAAAGTGTGTAAAATCTGTCCAAATGTTCTGTACATCCGAGCGCTTTCAGCTATTCTATTTGCCATTATCAAAGATTTTTTTAAACTGAATATTTCGATTTTTCTATATGTATATGAAGCAAGGGAAAGTTTTTGCAATTATTATTGTTATTATTAATATTATTATTTTTCCAAACACTGTCAGCACATTGTAGCCGTTTTCATAGTTGATGTTGTTGAGTGTTGGATTTTCCTTTTTTTATTATTAGCGTTTCCATTATTTTTAGCATTTTTACATGTAGATGAGGCTATTATATTTATATTTTCTTCGAATATGTTGCGAATCGAGTTTGCTAGGTTCCCATATGTGTTTAAATATTATTTAATAAATCTAATAATATTTATAATATAATTTGTACAAAAATGCGTATAAAGATAACATTTTTTATTTACCATTATCAGTGCTGTTTCACAAATAGATATCTTTTCAAACGAGTAGATTTTAATAAGTTAGACCCAAGATTTATTGTGGCTGTTTATTAATATAGCCTCTGTGATTTCCCGTTTTTCACATGGAATGGGTCAGCTTTCCGATAATTTAAAATAATTTCCTTCCGGTTTTATTAGATTATTAACTTCTGAAATTTGTAGTTTTTTCATACAAGTTCATATTAAGTCGGCGAATCCTTCGCATCCATTACCATTTGTGGCCGTATGTAAAAACCACATCTGCCTACTCACGATATAAATATCCTGCTGTTGTTAAACGGAATATTTCTTAGTTAAAACACTACTACACACGTTGAAAAGTAGCTTGTCTCGCTAGAACAATTACGACAGGAGTGAGTTCGATCATCAAACATTTGGCCATGTGCCACTTCTAAGCTTCGCTTGGAAACTCACTACACACGTTAAACGTTGAAGACAGAATAACCACAAATGTACACGAATGAAAAATATAAGCTAGTCTACAGCGCCATCTATCGTAAACTTACATTCAACTTAATAACTAAAAAACAAAGGATTTGCTGACATTCTTTAGATGGATTTTTGTCCTTGTTTTAGTGTGAAGAATCCGCCCTAAAAGTTTGTAAAAGTGTTTTTGATACACCCTATCTATCTCTCTCTCTCTCTCTCTCTCTCTCTCTATATATATATATATATATATATATATATATATATATATATATATATATATATATATATATATATATATATATATATAGTTTCGTGACCGTTTACGTGAACGTGTGTGTTGTGAAGTTCATAAGCCTGTTTTCTCGTAAATGCATACATATTACATACTATTAGTACTTATCCTTTGTTCCGCAATGTGTAATATTCAGGGCTAGAGCCCCCCATGCTACTTACATTGTAGCAAATCAGCCACACGCCCTCCATATTCCATCGGCGAGAAGTAAGTTCCAATTAAACAGCTTCTTCCCGCAAACCACTGCCGTATGGAACTGACTACTAAGTGGATGTTTCCCCGATCTCTAAAATCATAACCTGTTCATGTACAGAGTTAACCGTCATTTTCACTTCCTATCTATATAAACTACTCCTTAACCTAAAACTCTACCTCGAGTGGCTTCCGGCCTTATATAGTGTAAAAATTACTGTAAAAATAAAAATAAATGAAAATTCCTAGAGGAATCTTAGATAAAACCATTCTAAAATTCACTTCTTTTAATCATTTTCCATGTAGAATGTCAATTCGAAATTGTGTAGTGATAAAATTCTTTGCAAAGATTAAGAAATGTGGAAAACATGCCTACATATAGCAGATTGAAACGCTGTCATTTTTCTTTATAATTCAACAGTTATTATTGTTTCATGTTTTGAATGAAAGTTTTGCTGTGCTCATTTTATAACGTCTAGTAATGATATTATATTTGTCACTTTATGACGTGATAGATCAAGTCTTGCCACCGTTGCCTATCCCTTGTGGCTCTGAGCAATGTTTATTTCTTTGTAAACCTATCCCTCCAACGTTCTCCCATCTATTCACACAAGCTCGCCAGTTAGGTAGCTCGCTGCATTCTATCTCTCTTGACCTCGATATGCCCTGTGAGGATTGAACTTTCCAAATACACCTTCCTCATTATGAGTCCGAAACATTTCAGCTGTCTCTCTTTTGATTCCGAGTATAATTGCTTATTTCGTTGACATTTTACAGACTTTTTTGTTTCTTACTCATTCCTTTTAGGACATTCTCAACATCCCTATGCACAAACACATTTCTGTTAATCTTGGTGCTAGATCATTCAACATTTAGTGCTCTATAAGTGGATTGATATCAAACAGCAAATCAGCACTCTGTTATTTGGTTCTAATGAACTGTTTTTGTTTATTAGTATTTATTTAAATTTTGGGATATATCTATCGCTAAACAATTACTGGTTAGGATTCCAGTGTTGCAATTTTTATCCGCTGTTAAAACACTTCCAAGATGTTTAAACCACTATAGTTGTTTGATGTTGGAAACTTCTATTCATTGTTCACATCTTGGAAATCTTTTCTGGTTTGTAACCATACTGTCTTCTTGCTTCTGATCATGAATGAAAAATGCTATTCTAATCTCTGTGAAAGTTAAACATTGAAATCGCTTCTTTGGACTCCACACAGAAAAAAAAAGTCAATTTTTATTTCCGGGGTTAATCACACTTACTTTGAAATATAAAGTAAGATACAATGTTATGTGCTAAGTTGTAATTGCATACTGATACAATAAGTTGTAAAGTGCAGACTAGAATTATATGAAAACTCTTTGAAACCGTTCACCTTACATAAGTATATTTAAAATTGAAATAGAGCTTACCTAAAATACCATAATAAAGCCCATACAAATTTTCATTATGATATTGACAACATAAACTTTACTGATAATTACTATAGATAATCTAAATTATTCGAATCAAAACACGAATTTTGAACAGCTTTCCATAGATTTCATCCATATATGCATAGATTTATTTGTAAAATGATAAAATATAATACACATTTAATCAGTCATATTGGCTTTCTCTGTTTCTGTTGTGTCGGTTTGTCTCTCGATATCTGGCTCAATATCTCTCTCTATATATATATATATTATTTCTATACAATATTCCCTACCCATATAATACTATTCAAATTTAGATATTTTAACAGAGCTTATAAATACTGAAAACCTAACATGTTTATTTCTTTACCTCTTCACAACCTGCATAAATCCCAGCAACTTTTCGAAATGGAAGATTTTTTTTATTTTGGGAGCGTCCAAGATAGAAAAAATTACCCATAAGCTATGCATGAAATAAACTGTAACAACGTACCTAAAAAACAAATATAAGTGCTTATATATATATATATATATATATATATATATATATATATATATATATATATATATATATATATATATATATATATATATAACATGAGTCAATTTTATCTTGGACGCTCCCAAGATAAAAAAAAACGCTCAGTGCCCTCGGCGGTGTCTACATCTGACATCAAAAACACAAAATTTATAATCTTAGCCTCCAAAGATATTAAAAAATTCAAAATAAATTAATTATCCCCAACAGTTGGATATTTACCATCACCTCCAAAACAATCAAATTATAAAATAACAATAAATAACAAAAACTAATAAAATAAATTAACCCAAATAAATAAAGTAAATAATAAACAAATTAACAAACCACTCGCAGAACAGTCAGAATGGGCTACCCAAAGTGCAATGGACTACGCACAATGTATCATTGATGCCAATATATAAACACTCGCTAAAAACTAAATGCATGTGGCCTGACGATTGCATTTAGCATAAAACAGTATGTCGCCTCTAAGTGTTGACTTCAATATTTACTTTTACACACACAAACACACACACTCATATATATATATATATATATATATATATATATATATATATATATATATATATATATATATATAGTTGGATTGATGTGAGCTTGTGACCATGGTTTTCACGCAATTTCCGGACGATCGCAAATATCGTGAAACTCACATCAATCTAACTAAATATGTTAGCTCTATCACTGATATTGAGCGCTTTCCAATAAGTACCGTCAAATATAATCTATAAATAACATATATATATATAATCTCGATGAATTTATTATAGGAACTGATATTAAAATGCTAACAGCGACCATAACCTGGCCATAAATAAACTCCAATCCCAGACGGCTTCCCCCGGGAGAAGATACCTTACCCCCCACCACCAATCGCTAAAACAAACCCATCTCATTAACAGTCCGTCTACCAGAGGAGGACTGACATTGAAAATAAATTTAAAACAATGCTCTCAGACAGAGACTTAGGGTGATAGCCGCGTACAGAACGGCTTGAAGTAGACTATATTATGTTGAGGTAATTTTTGTTTTTTGGTGTAATATATATATATATATATATATATATATATATATATATATATCATCAACAGTTGATAATATGAAAAGTAATTATTTGTGAATATATTTAATATCTTTCAATAAAACAATGATATTTCTATGCAGGAAAAAGTTAATGTAAAACATTGTTTTGTTTTCAGAAAATATAGAAATTTATTGCAAGAAAATAAATTGTGCATATCTAAAGAAATCAGTGGCTATATATTATCCAAATTATAAAATATTATATTATTTCGTTATGAAAAATACAGAATTAAATTAAAAGACTCATGAAAAAGAATTATTAAGGTTTTAACCTGCATCGATTTTAATATTACTTTCTTTTCTTAAGCCTCATCTTAGGTACTAAAATGATATGCTATAAAAACCTGCTTTCTTTGATTAATAAAATAGAATCGTAATACCTTAGATGATTCAATAATTTTTCTAGATGATATATGATGAATAAATTTACCCAATTTGCCATTCTAAAACTCGGGAGGATGATTCTTGTATTGTATACGAGATAATAAATAATATATACTTTAGTATTTTTGCAATCCACTGATAAATAATATTTAATATTTATTTAACGAATATTTATTTTTCAACGCAATTCTTTTTTCTTCTGTGCAATTTATTGCTTACTTTATATTTATCATATCAATTTATTATTATATCTTGAGATTTTGAGTCCAAAATTCGTTGAGCCATTCTCATATTGTGTCGTTGTATGTAATTGTCAAATCTCAGTTATTATTAACATCTAGGGAGTTAATATCTATTTTTAGGCTTCAAGTTCATTGCAAAGTGCTTAGCCTTATCTGGCGAAAAATTAATAACATCAAGACCATTTATAATAGAAGCCAATTGTTTATTTTATTTATAATAGAATCTTGTTCCGCCATATCAGTTACGACTGAATATTGACAGAGATCCTCTTTAGGTTTGTAGTCGCTGTGTTATATCTAAGCTTCGCTTATTAAATTACTATAATAGAAGTCAAGTTTGTCACTATTCAGAATCTTATTTACATTATTCGGACTAATGTCCTTATCTTTCTTGTCATATTTATCACTACGTTTCAGCCGTTGTACGCCCCGGTCTTCTTCAAGGCCGAAACGTTGTGATAAATATAGCAACAAAGATGAGGCAATAGTCCTGAATAATGTAAATAGTGTACATAATACCTCAGAAATATAGACAGGCATTGAGAATCTTGTTTGGAATTTTCAAGAATTCGTGGGAAACAAGTCTTTTCTTTTTGTTGCTTCGGTTTAGAATATTTTCTGTCTTTGGATTTCCAGGACTCTCTTGCAGTTATTGTGGACATTTTAAAATACGGCAGCAGTTCCGCTACAACTTTCCATCTGACAGGGATAATAGAAACGGATACGGTGAACTATGTTTGCAGTATATTCAGGCTGAATAAATGTTGACTTTCCGACCTTCCATACATAGTATGTGTTATAAAACATTAAAATGTCAGGGAAAAAAACAGCTCATAGACTAATATGTGAATGCAAAAATAGAAATTCTATGATTACCATAAGAATCCTAATTATTTTGATTTTATAGTGGCAGGACATATGTATTAAAATATGTTCCACGAGTGAAACAATGGACTCTAAAGGGTTAATTGAAATGTGTAATAAATGGGATCGAATCATTTAAAAAATCTCAGATGTTGAAAATGGAGAAAATATGTTAAGAGTAATATCTTACTGCGTTGTAGCAAAGACAAATGATGTTTTTTGGGGGGGGAACCATTTTGCCACTGGACCGTCAATATCTGGTGTTTTTGTCTTCTTTCCCTTTTTATTTGAGAGAGACATATTTAAAGAGAAAGAGCGTAAAAGATAGCAAAAAAACACAGATAAGACTTTGAATTTGAATTCATTTCTACTTGTTTGTACATTTTTATTTTTCTATCTGATTTTATTGGACTTACAACAATTCCAAATTAGAATGAAAATGCATCCATGTGTTAAAGGGAAATTACCATCACTGTACACCTTTAAAGAAGAATTATTTCTTCGGGGTTTTATGAAAGTTTTATTCTTCCTTGCTTTATAGGGTTTTTTCTTTATTGTATGTCTTTCTTTATTGTATTTTGTTAAGATAGAACTCTGTAAAAATACTACAATTGGTTAGAAAAAAATGCGGGGAGCCAAGCGAAAATGGTTTTTACGGTCCTCTGGAGGGAGGTGTTAGAATATTTTGTACTCAAGGGACATATCGGTGGAAAAAGGGACGATTGAAAGTAGCTGGACCCTACCTGACCAGCATCTGCGACTAGATACCTCAACGATGAAGAGAACCTTGGTTAACGGATAAATGTTGCTAAGAATGAAAAGGGATAGGAGGTTGAGCAGAGCCATGATCGCTCACGTCTTGAAAGGAAATAGTGCATAGAAGAAAAAATATAATTTCTAACTTTCTTTTTTGAAGATGACCATTCATTTTCAATGTAAAAAGGACAGATTCATGAACATAAAATCTCTTTAGCGATAAAAAATAAAAATACATGAACAGAATACGTGGCCTATAAATGTATTGGTCTGAATAGTGGAATTCTGCATTGCCTGGGCAATGCCAGGTACCTTGCCATATTAAACTGTGAGAAATGAGATATATATTCAGACAGGTAAATTTGTCAGACAAATTTCCGCGATAATATAAACTCCTCAACGCAGCCAACACATTATATGACAGGTAAAATGAATAATGAATTAGCAATGATTAATAATGTTAGAGGTGACAATAGAAAAACTCAAAAGTGATCAATTCATTGTCGTCAGCACTGATACTCGTCTTGTCTTTCTGACAAAAAAATGAAGCTGTTTATTTCTAAAAGTGTCTCCAAGGTAAAGGCACGAATGATTTGTTGTCATAACCTTTTCAAACAATATATACGATGTGCGCGTAGACACGTGGTTAGAACGTTCGTTTGTCGACCACGAGACTAAGTTTCGAATCTCGCAGTGTTTGTCAGGTTATTCGGGTGATCATATAGTTAGACCAAAGCCTTGTGAATGAAATAGGGTAAACGAAACTGTTTATCATCGTTCTGTTGATCCTTCCAAATAAACTGAAACTAACGTCCGTTCAGTATAGTTGCCGTATAACTGGACTCTTTGGGTGTTGAACAAATAAATATGTGGCCGGGCAGGCGTCTGCATCAGGGATTCAATAACAGCCCTAGTAGACAGGGATAGGACCGACCATCCATTGTACCTAATAGATATAAATCAAGATTATATCCGTAAATTTATTCTGAAGGAATATTTTATTTTGCTCTTAATGTGCGGGAAATTAAAGAAAATGGCAGATTTTCAGAAGGTAGATTGTTTCCGTCTTTCCAAATGGTTAAAATGAATGAGGAGAAAGCAAACTATTTGTCTGGAAGTGAGTGATTATTTTAGCACGTATGTCGAGTCGTTCAGAGAATGTACCTTCAGATAAACGTTGATTACTCTGAAAACGCTTCGTTCTTGAATAAAATATTAAGAAGGTTGTCAGATCGAAAAAAATTGAGCGATGAGATTGACTTGACAAATGAGAATAATCGCTCACTATCGCTTCACTTAGCCGATGCTAAGAAAGTTGTTCTGTGGTCCTAAAAGAAGCCTTCATGATGTGGGTGGAGGATTAACCAGAATGCTACATGGCTAGAGGGGAAGTATAATGTCGAAATTGGATTGCAATTGTGATTGCAAGAAAAAATATTTTTCTAGAAACCAAAATGAATTAAGGGTTTTTGAAGGTGATTGATTTGTTTTTAGGGCTTATCAACAATTTGCAGGTCATTTAAATCCAGCAAATATATTTTGAGTGTAAGAATTTTTTGAGATAATAATTCATATTTAACCCATTAGGGGAAAAGAGGTGGAATCATACCTTTCCCAAGGGTACGTGAGCATAAGTCTATATAACGAACACAACTGGGACTGGAACTCGGTTCTCTGATTTACGATTCTGAGCAATTATTTATTACATCACCCGCACATCCATGCTTATAAGCGGTGGCACATCTAGGTAGTGACCAGATTCGACGTTGCTTACCTTCAGTGATCAGATAAGAACCGGTGTTTTAGCGTGATTTGACTAAACCTGGAAATGAAAAATGTAAGAAAATCATGGTATTAAACATATCCTGTAATTATGAGAACCCACAATACGTAAAGTACTCTACGACTATTTTACCATATGTAGGTTATTCTCAAAAACCCAAAATCAATTTCCTTAATAGTTAGCTCAAAAGACCGATGCAAATGAATACTCCCCCCCCCCAAACGTCAATGTAAAAAATACACAAAATTTCTCTCTCTCTCTCTCCCCCCTCTCTCTCTCTCTGTATCTCTCTTTCGCAGGAAAGTGCGCAACTACACCTGATAAAATATGAATCTACTTCTTTCCTTCAGCTACGGTTTAATTAGTGTGAATTGTATCAGTAAATCGTTATTATCTACTTCATTATTCTTACAATCTAAAAATATTTTCTGGCTTTGAATAACCTGGAAAAATGTTTATAAACTGTAAAATAAAACAACAACAAAAAACAAATCAATTAATCAATCACTTTAGGTAACTGCTTAGGAAAGTGAAATTCAAGTTTTTGACAATGAACTAAACTGTGCTAGGGTAGAATAGTGTTGTATTTTTTCATTTACTGCCGTTTTCTTAATTATGTTTAATATATTTTATTGGCTTTATTTTCTGTCATTTCTCTTTTACACTTACCCATATATTCTCCGTTATATTAAAGAATGTAAAGTTCTCCGACGATGTGAAAATATGCCTGAGATTTCTATAAGCATATTAACCATAGAAAGTGTATGGGCGCTGCCTATAATTAGATTATGAATAGAGTTCCACCAGATAATACAAATTTAATGTATATATTTTATATCAACATACCTTGGAATTCGTATAGGAAAGTCACAGATCATCGACTTACACATTGTATTGCATATTCTTTCTCAGATCATTCAGACTTGACTCGGACGTGCAAAATCATAATCTCAAAGAATTTAATTTTTGGTAACTTATGATATCAGTGGCACAAATTCTTTGCAAATTCGTCGCAATTGCATCTAAATCATGTTTTGGAAATGTTCCCAAGAAGAATTCTTGTGTAAGAAGTTATTTGCGGTTACGTACAATATGTAAGTTTTTTTCAGATTTATATATAGAATCGAAAGTATATTTTCGTTTAGCAAAAAATAATGAACCATTCCTGAATCAGTTTGCCAATAGGTTTTGTTTCTTATATCATGGAAAGAACACCAATATGCAGGATGAGAATGGATTGCTGTTTCATTAAACATTATCCAAAATTATCCATGCATATTCTTGAGCACACACGTGTAGCTTGAGGTGTATTTTTCAATACAAAGCTTTCCTCGCTTTCCCTCTAGATTTAGTGAAAAAAATCCAAGAAATTTCAATCGTATGATTATCATGAAACTGTTGTAAAAAGAGTCGAAATTTCTAGATGTAGTTGATTGACTGTTTTGATGTCTACGGTTTATCAACCCATTGCAGCTCATTTAGAGACAGAAAATATTATTAGATTGTAAGGATAGCGCCTTCGAGAAGAGATGGATTGATATATTTCCCATGAATATCTGCGTGTACGTGAATATAATGAACTCAACTAGAATTGGAACTCGACTCTCCGATGAACAACTGCAAGCCGTTATCCATTACACCACATGCATATCCTAGTTTTCAGTATCTGCTATTATCAATCTGTTACCCATCTTACCAGACGCGACGTAGCTTAACTTCGGTGCGCGAACGAAAAGCTGTATGTCAGTTATGTGTCATACATGATACATAGTTAGGCAACGATGCATCTTTCGAGACACTACTGACGAGGCAGATTTTTCAGTAGGTTGCCATTTCATCTGCGGTAGTCCAGTTGCCAGCCAAGGCTGGATAACTCGGTCTTTCCTGCTATTTACCCATAAATAACCAAGGGCACGTATGTAATGTAATCGATTCGACTAGAATTCGACTCTCCAATTCCTCAATCCGAGCCGCTAACTATTACTCCACCGTTAATGAATTAAAATAAACAATTTCGATATATTACTACTATTGAGTGTAGCCATATTACTTCCTGCTGCCTCTATCACTGATTCTTTTTTTCAGATGAACTTACCTTGGAGGGGTTTAAGAAGTATTTTGTAAAGGTTGCACTAGTTTTATCTGTGGAACTAAACTATATGCACAGATGACGAAATAACTGCTTCTATAATTCAGCATGCATTTTATGAAGCATGTTTGTATCAGAAATTAAAATCTCTTCTCATATAAGTTTAACAGTAATCTGTTAACCGAGCTATCTGTAAGTTTGATAATATGTTTTTGACACCAGTGAGGAACATAGTCCTCACTTCAAAATTTAGAATGATGTGAAATGGTCCCAACAATTTATAATATATGAATTTCTTTCAACTGTAAAAAGATTGCTAACCCCATAGGCTTTCCTGTTTCTATAAGAAAAGTTTTCGCACACTCAAGTATTCTTCTTTTCAACCCTAGCGTTTTCATTTTCCATTGACTTTTGCCCCTTTATTGTAGCAAACATACCTCAAGGAGTAGATACGCATGATGTTAAAAGTCCATGTTAGAAGTCACTATCAGTGACACAATGGTAGAAATTTCCATTTAATGGGCATCCTTGCCTGCTTGATTATCGTTCTGACAATACTTTCCAATGAAACTTATGCAGCTACAAACACATGCATTGATGTATGACAATATGCACAAGAGCATGCTTGACATCAAGATCACGAGAAGCTGGGGAAATACCTTGTTGTGCTAGGTTACATAGATGTCTCCAGCATGAAGTATTAACTGCATTCTAGCTTGATTCTAACCAATTTAAGACTGAAAGCTGCGATGCAATCTAAGATCAACCATTCATTTTATCAAGATCTTTATAAAGGAATAAGTAACATTTCGATTGCTCTAAAAATATACAAAAAAACGAACCTGGCCAAATATTATATTTTTCTTAGCAAATCACAAAATTTAGAACTGACATAGATGCCCTTATTTAGTACAGATAATATTAAATTTTCTATTTATAATTATTTTACTTACAAAATTATATCGATTGATGTATAGCACTAAAAATTACTTCCTATACTTTGAAGTACATTTTGTTGTAAATACGAATTTTACAGATATCTGATATATACTTAATAAACCATATTTAAAAATGAATTCGTGTTTAAAAAGTACTTTGATTATAGTTTTTATGTACGAAAATCGTATCAGTGTGAGGCCCAATTTGTTGAAATAATATTTACTCAATGAGTAGTTCATATTTTAGATAAGTGACGTGCAATTTGTGATTTGTTCTTCTGTTAATATTATGTCTCATTACGGCAAAAGTATAGTAAGGACTTCTTTCCAATGTAATTGTTGCTTTGATCCGAATATTTGTATCAACGAAACTGAATTTATAATAAAAACAAAAGTCTCCTGCTGTAGAAACTATGGTAAGCCTAGATCGAAATAAAATATTTTCATAGACGTATGAAGCATGGCCTTAAATTTATACGTGCCATACTAAAATTCACAAATTTTTAGAGTTTCTCTCAGAGCCCAGTATCGCCAACAACGATCAGTTAATAACAAGCATTAATCAGTTAACAAATTAAGGCAGCAGACTTTAGAGAGATTATAGTATTGTGCATTTATGCAACAAATATTGAATCATTATCATATCAGTTCATTTCAGAGTGTGTAGGAATTAACTGCATGAGATTATTGGCTGATGCTTTGAATAATGATTAAAAAGTAATTTTCATTGTTGCAGGAAAATGACGTATTTCTCAGTTTTCAAATCTTCGAACAAGACTCTGTGACTTTCTACTGTTGTCCTGTTTTCACGTATTAAGACAAGCAAATATGACAAATTTATTGACCAGAAAGTCCTGATTACTTAGGAAGCGGAAAGAAAACAACAAAGGTTGATCCGTGTCTGGTGGAACATTAAAGTAGTTCTGCATTTCGAGCATTTTCCACACGGTAACGCCATCAACGCGAAACTGTATTGCCAGCAGCTAGACTGCGTGCACGACAAACGTAAGAAGGAGTATCCTGCATTGGTCATTCGTGGTCGGGGCTTACCTCAGCAAGACAATGCGAAGCCACACCCTACCAGGCTGACTAAGGAGAAGAGAGACGTTGTTGAGGTACTTCCACATCTACCATTAATTCCCAATGCTGCTCTGAGTCACTATCGCCTATTCCGATCAGTGCTATACTTTCTCTGCGACCAGCGATTCAACACTTAATGAAGCGAAGGAAGCTTGTTTACAGAATGTTGATTAAAAACCAGCGGAATAGGACGGATTCGGATGCTGGCTGATCACTGACAGAAAATTGTCGAGAATAATGGATTTATTTTGAAGAATAAATGTTGGTGTTGCTCCATAAAATTTTGTGGTTTTCTTTCCGCTCCCTAAGAGAAGCAGGACTCTCTGGCCAACCTAATATGAAGAATATCGCAAGCGAGATTATACATTTTTTACCAACTGCAACAACGTTCGAAGAGTCCTAGAAAGATAATTTTACATTTTTTTTACATCAGGCGTTCATTTTGAAATATTACTGTTAAAGTATATCTGACTGGAATATAGTGAATATTTATGTTCCTCTTATTCCCCAAACGTCATAAACAATTTTCTGCGTATAGATATATATTACTAAAATTGAATATTTCAATTTATTGAGCATCTAGGTTATATGTAACGCTTTCCAACCAAAATATTTCTAAAGTCTCCACAGTGTCGTCGATCTGCACGAGAAAAGAGAACAAAAAGTTGTAACACTAACCATAAAGTATAGTCAGCAACCAAATGCAATGCGGAAAACGTCAATCAGAAATCGAATAGATTTGCGTATAAAGTTGGATTATCTTCACTGTTTATGATACATTACGTCGATATGTGTGTTTCTATCGCTTTCTGCCATCTTGCTTCATTATCTCTAGGACAATATTAACGGAAATTGGAACGATAGGATCAATTCCTAATATGTGAATACTTAATGGTCCGGACGAAATGTATCATGGGAATAGTCCCCCAAGCAATGTTGGGATCTGTTCCGTGAACATATTAGAGTTTTTCATTTGCTTAAATTGCTTCTTATTCGTAATTTCTATTTAATCCATAGCAATGAAAAAGTGATTATTTTCAGCGCCTTCTGTTTTCATTCTTTTATGCATTGAAATTATAACCCCATCTTGAAACTGACAACAATTTGATTTTAATATATATATATATATATATATATATATATATATATATATATATATATATATATATATATATATATTAATCATCTGAGGGACCCCTATCTGCCTTCCATAAGAATGATTGATGCTTACCTACAGGAGTGTAACTCATCGCGCAGTCATGGACAAACGTTCTTCGCTGACATCAAATAGAAATATTATATTGACTATATAGGTCAGCTGCTAAGAAAATTGATACATTCCGTTTTGCAAGAATTTTTATCTCCAGAATCTATCTTACATATCTGAAAGCCTACCGATTGTCTATGTTTAAAAAGACGCCAAACTTATCGTCTAAATGCTTATGTTATTATGAAGAGGAAAGACCAATTTTTTTAAATTATTTTTCAACATTTTTCCTTCTTTTTAGAACATTCTAAATTTTGATTAAAAAACCTTGTTTCTCTTTGTATAACCGTAACTAGTAAAATAACATATACAATCTTTAGCATGTTTTTTTTTGTATGACACACATTAATTTGGAAAATCTTGCAAAAATAAAAATAATTGTCGGATGTTAATGTAACTTTCAGAACCTATTCACAAATGATCGAAATTATTATAAATAGGTTTTCTTTTATTAAAGTCATGGCAGATTTTTTTTATATTTATTACCCCCCACCATAACTAATTTATGAAAACGCTAGAAATTCGATCGCATCGGGTTTAGAGATTACAATAGTTAAAAGAACAAGGCTTTGAGGAATGAAAATCATGTTTTTAATTGGACTCCCCTACCTGAAAATCAGCACTGAATTGTAACATAAAACTCAATTAAACATTTATTATTTAATTTCAAATGATTTTATTTGCTTTTAGTTGTTTTTATGAATATGGACAATATTTTCTGAAAGCAAACATTTTTTTCGATGAAAAATGAATTTTTAATACAGTTATTTCTTAATTATTTAATTATAATAGATTTTTACATTTAAGTTGTTAAAATATTATAAAATTCGTTAAAAGCCGTATCGGGTTTCCTAAGTGTCCTTATGAGATAGATCCTTTTTTAGCGCTTTGTAAATTGTATCGTTTTGACTAATCAGAAGGTTAGCAGTAATTAAGAAATGTAATTTTGTGATCAAAAATCGTTAAAATGGCTGCAATTAAAATGTACGGAAGGTCACAAGCAATAAAACAACACCTGGCTTGTGTGTAAGCGTTCTCCACTGAAAGTCGATTTCATTATTGCAAATTCTTCGTGCGAAACACATGTTGAGCATTTTGAATTAGCGTTTTTTAATCATTAAAAAAAAATTAACATCATCCTAAACCATCAACATTACTACATCAACATTACTACAATTTTAAAAGTACCATTTATTTCATTTACATATTTCATTGCAATTTCAATTTTTTGAAGTTGTTTTACAGTTTTCACTTTTCAGTGAGTTGTCTTTATTTCAATTTTCCCATTACGAGGATTCATTTTCATACTGAAATTAAAATATGTACATTTTGATTTGTTTTTATATAGCTATTTTTTAAATATATTTTTTGAATTTGTGAAATTCTTTTTATAGATTTTTTATTCATGTATATTTTTTTGTTATGAAATAACAAAAATAAAATACCCCACCGAGTACTGATTTTTTATTGGCGTACTCATACATTTTTCGACAATTTTTTCTTTTTTTTTTCGTTTTTTATACCTAATCTACTTTTTTCAATATATTGTTTGAATTTGATAATAGTCTTCTTTGAGATTTTAATTAATTTCATTTACATATTTTTCTTATAAATAAGAAATAGCAAAGAAAACATTCCCCACCAAGCACTGATTTAT
Source organism: Acanthosepion esculentum (assembly GCA_964036315.1). Classification (NCBI taxonomy): domain Eukaryota; kingdom Metazoa; phylum Mollusca; class Cephalopoda; order Sepiida; family Sepiidae; genus Acanthosepion; species Acanthosepion esculentum. Next base: position 29,692,673 of record OZ038500.1, on the reverse strand, counting down.
TTTACATTTTGTAATCATTCATTTATTTATCAAAATACCACTATAAATTTATATGTATTTTTTTGTTTCAAGGAATATTTAAATTGCTTTCTGATTCATACTTTGCTCCTTATTATTTTCTATTTCATTTCCAGAATTGAAACCCGATGTTGACATTGTGTCTTCATTCGATTTATTTATTCAAGTATTAATTAATTAATTTCTTCATTCTATTTTAGTTGGCAATTAATGTTATTTTTTTATTTTCCAGATGAACAAAACTGAACAAATATTATTGAAATATCGTGTCGTGGAATCTGGACAGCCATTGCTCTGCGGCCATATAGTTAAAAAATTTATTGAAGAAAAATCACTGAAGTACATAGGGAGGTGGGCATCATCTGAGAATGCCAATAGTGGCTTTCCTAAAGTGAAACGAACTAGAATAATAATAAACCTCCAAAAAGTTTTAAAATTTGGTGTCAGGGCAGAAAATTTCTAAAATTTAAAAACAATCTGCGAGGAATTGGCACATTCTGTTACCTCAGCAATCACAATTGAGACAGTAGCAAGCCAGGACTGAGGTAGTAACAATCTCAAATGAGGTACCAACAATTGCAACCGAAAGACTCCTCGAAAAAATAAATGAACAATGTGAGAGTGTCAAGACAAAAAAAATCATAGGCATGTTGAAACAAAAGATCAAAAAATTGACACAAATGTTGAACAAGACCGAAAATGTACAAAAAGCAAAAAGATCCAAAATATTGTCAAATAGGAAGATCCATTATGCATGCTTATTAAGGGGAGTTGCCTCAAAGAATTTATCAGAACTTCTGACAAAATGGTTTACTATTTTTCCGGATCAAAGATTTAACATAATATCTGAAACCACAGTTGGACGAATGTTGGGCGAACTGGGTTTCTATTCCAATTTAAAGACTAGTATGTCTGTTCTTTCATCAGATAGTTGCAGCTTAATTTTCGATGACACTACACAAGATGGGATTCATGTTGTGTGATGGTTACCACACGAACATTATCTCATCTTGTGTCAATTGAGCAAGAGGTGGGACTGCAGAGGATTACAGGAAGCATATCTCTGACACTATTATGAAAATGGCAGAAGTACATTCGGCAGTATCTGGTTTGAATGTTATTGAAATTTATAAAAAAAAATAAATTCAACATTAAAGTGCTGTTTGACTGATCGGGCTCCCGTCAACCACATGACTCTATTCCTACTCGCAAAAGAGTGGAGTACAACTTTAAAAGAATTAAATTGTAATGTGCATCCCCTGGAAGCAGTTCCTTCTAGAATGAAGAAGGAACTGCATGCTTGTGAACGGAAGGCAGATTAAAGTGAATGTGTGGCATGGCAACTTATTGCGGCATTTAATTCTTTAAGATACAGTGAAAAATATTATCTCGTAATGTTAATGAAGGATTTCATTAAGGGCCAAGGACTGCCATTGTCTGCCTTACTAAGATTCCTGGGGAACCGAATGCACATAATGTTTCAATTAGGTGGGATTTACTTCAATATTTTTAATAATTTAAAAAAGTTTGTTTCTGAACTGAAGGCAACCAATAAAATTTAATTAAAGATGAAGCAGCTGCCGCAGAATTACAAGTGTTTGGATTAATAGGCAAAATTTTTTCTGGAACGTGGATGACCAATTTTCTACAAATTTGAACAAAGCGCCAAGCCCAAAGGACATCATACACATAGTGAAGGACGTAATTTCTGAACTGAAACAATTTGTGGACTCAGAAAATATATTTCAAGCAGGAAGGGACTTCTTTGGAAACGTGGTATCTAAAGAAGATTTAAAATTCATGGTTGCCCCACCTAATCTTTACTTATTTCGGGAGATAATGACTGCTTGCATAAAAGGGACAATAGACGTACTTGAAAAGCAGTATAGAAATTCCTTTGATACAGTTGAGACAACTACAGAATCAGTATTAGCTTCTGTACGCAAACATACAATGGAAATTGAGAGTGTAATTGGGGAATACTGTGAGAAAAAAAGGATATCAAGAAATGCATATGTCTCCAGCATTAGTAATAACATAAAGGCCAAAAGGAATGATGTTTGGGATATTAGGAATAAGCTGGATGACATTGTATTTGAAAACTATATGAATATGTCAATAAAGTATGGTATTGATGTAGTTGTCCAACGCAAACCATTTATAGAAATTTTAGATGCTGAAATTTTGCGACGAATACAAGAAAAAAAGGAAGAATGATAAACAAAGAAAACAGTACAAAAAAGGCTAAGTAGGATAAGCCACAGTAGCGCTGCAATTAAGGCAGAATTCTAAGATCTTGATCTAAACACTGTAGATACAGAAAACATTCACAAAATACTGAATAGGGATTTAGTTAGTCACAGAATTACACATGTTTGGGAGGTTAATTCTGTTGATCAGTGGGATGGATAAATGGATATTATGACCCCTACTACAATATTTTTACGAAGAAGACAATGAAGACTATGAGCTGTCAAATATTGAGTTGGCTACGGATTACATTACGAGTGTGTTGGATGTAACCTATAATTATATGTATGAAAGTACATCCTGAGTAGGACAGTGAAATTACATTAAACAGCAAGTTGCTATCTAACGACCCACAAGTTCTTTTCATCACCTGATGAAGTTACAATTTTTTATGCCAATTTCTATGGCGCTTTCCCAAGTAATTAAATGTAGAACAGTAGCCAAATTTGCCAGTGATCATTGTGAATTCAAACTATTTCCGACATGTGCCTAAGTTACTTTGTGTGAAGTTGTTCCTGTCATTTCTGAAAATATTATAAATTTCCAGAATATCATCTCAGTCCTTGGTCCACTTTGCCTGCAGCTCATAATCACATCAAATTCAGAATAAATATTGCAATTTCAGTAAAACAGCAAAGAACATGTCGGCAACGAAATCATCTGCCAAACACTCCCGAAAATTCCAAGTGTCTTCAAAGTAAACTTACAATGAATTTTATGTGAATTTTTTATTACAAACAGTTTTTGGTTCTTATCAAGAGTTTATTAGCACATGTTATTTTGTGAGAATTTCATCAGAATTTTTGACACACGTAACCTCTCAGTTACAGTCAGAAAAATCATTCAAACTGACTGCTTGTGCCAATTTCTCTGGAGCCTTCCCAAGCAAGCACATACAGAACACCAGCTAACTATCTATCAGTGATCATTGTGAATTCAAACGATTTTCTACATGTGCCTATGTTACTTCATGTTATTTGTGAACATGTTACAAATTTCCAGTATTCCCTCTTAGTTCTCGGTCCATTCTGCCTGCAGCTCATAATCATTCCTTAAGTATTGTCGTCATCAACCTGCTAAAGATGTTTTAAAAAACAAAAATACATCAAGCCATTGTTCAAGCATAGATTTAAAAAAATGGGATTTTTTACAAGGTGATGGCAGCTTGGTATGACAATACCAAGCTTGCCTTTGACCCAGCAATGTCAAAGTCAATTTTGGCTTAATTTCAATACTGTCTTCCATATCGCTGATTTTAAAAAAATATTTAAAAAAAAAACATATAAAAAAATCCTGGTTTCCAGTGTTCAGGAATAGCAATTTTAACTATTTTTTCATATTTTATTCCAAGAAAAAAATGTTATCTTTTACACAAACTAATTTCACTTAGAAATGAAAGAGCATTCTTTACTTTCAGGAAATACCTAGTTTCATGGTGTGCAGATCAAAAGTTGCCTTGATATTTTGTTCAGATTATGACAGAAGTCATTTTTCAATATTTATTTCAGTGCAAATAGGCAGTAGTTTAACAAATAACTTTTGATATGTTTGTGATGATTTTTACTTGGGATAGAAATGTTTTATCATAGCAGATCTATATTGATTTTAGGGGGCTATAGTTGCCCTCAAAAAGCTGTGCACCTCTTGTATTTTAATTTATTTATAATTTCTACATATAATACCAACAAACCTATGGTGTAAGCTACAATAATAAAAAAAACAAAATAAAAGAAATTGGAATGCTGATTTTTTTTTTACTTTAATAATTACGAGGTAAGCTGGTTCACGTAAAAAGATGTTACGTCAATTATGTCCTTTCGTATGATGACTCGAATCTCACGTTTTCTGTCGATATGTGATGATACTCCTCACTCAGCACTTGTCAATCGCCTACAATGTTAAGGTCGCCTCCTTTTATTTTAAACAACATTTTTCTTCGAAGAAAGTAAGTTAAAGTTTCTTTCAAAATATATTAAATAATCTTTAAATTTGCTAATTTTCGTCAAATAAATTTTGAAAAAGGTATAATTGATTTTTGGATGAATTTTAAACTAGGATTTTAACTTAGTTTACAAAGTTTTAAAAAATGTCTCATATCGAGGATTGTTAGTAATTTCGCTGACAAAAAAAACCAAGATTTTTAACTAGAAATTCAGACAGGCTAAGAATGAGGAAAATCTTTTTAAAATAGTCAAAAAATACTTAGGTATTTCTTCTTAATAAAGATATATATACTTAAGCAGATAATGTTTCCTTTCATCAAATTTAAGTACGTTCTTTTCATGCTATGCACTTTTTATTGATTTTCATGGAGGTACTTATATTTAAAAGATTGCTGTCACATATGGCGCGTTGCCCCATCTATTTACCTTGGGCTCCTTGATAAAATCAAAAAACAATTACCAGTATTATCGGTCCTGATCTGGAGGCTCGGCTTCAGCTATTTTCCATCGTCATTCCTTCTCTATAAATGCTTTCATGGTAATTGTTCGTATGAGCTCATCGATATGTTAACTAGACTTTTGAATGTAAGCGCAGTAGTAGACTGGAGTCGAGATCTCATCAATTCCCAGTTGAACTGGTCAGATATTGCCGTAAGTTCTATGCTAACATTTACTTTTCTCGGAATACTTGATTGTGGAACACCTTTCCTGCTCTAAGTTCATATGTACGCTTTTCCAAGTATACTTTACCAAGTATGCCCATCCTAGTTCACACGTTTGCTTTTTCACGTATGTTCTTCCAAGTATGCTCTTTCAAATACGCTTTTACAAGTTCGCACGTATGATCTTCCAAGTATGTTCTTCCAATTATTCTCTTCCAAGTTTGCATGTGTGCCCTTCCAAGTTTGCTTTTCCAAGTATGCCGTTCCTAGTTCACACGTCTGCTATTCCACGCATGCTCTTTTAAGAATGATCTTCCTAGTTAGCACATATGCTCTTTCAAGTATGATATACCAATTATGCTCTTTTAAGTATGTTCTTCCAAGTATGCTCCTGCAATTTTCACTTCCAATTATGATTTTCCTAGTTCGCTCGTATGCTCCTCCAAGTATGCTCTTCGAAATAAACTCTTCCAATTTCTCACGTTTTCTCTTCCATATATGCTCTTCCAAGTATGCAGGTTAAAATTGTGGCGCACAGATTATGTAGGCATATCGGGTTATATGCGTTGCATACTTGATAAGGACGCTTATTGTTTACAATATTGATACTTCGATCTGTTCGCATCATATTATTGGATAACGGCTAAATGCGAGGGGCTCGGCTATATAATGCCGTCTACCGCGTGACGTCGTTAATAACGGAGGGGAAACCTGTTTGAAAAATGTCTTCAGAAGGATAACATCTAGCTCAAAGATAAATCAGTGTCAGTTCGTTGGACGATCGGATTGTGTAAGTGCGTTCATTAATTATGCATTACGTATAAAGCAGCGACAATGATAGAATGTTGGGCATTTGTGCGAGGTAATCGAACCTCCCATACATACAAAATCAATGAAAACCCTCAAATAACTCTTCCGCAGAATAAGGTCTCCAAGTATATCGTTTTTACTTTCATCCTACTGCGGAGCAATTCAGTTTTGTATTCAGCCTACAGCCAATACCTATGAAGTCTGAATTTGTTTTGCTTTTTTCATTGCACACCAACACAGGCGAGAATGCTGCTAAAAAATTAAGCATCATGAATATATTAGTGGAGAGGTACATAAGAGGATAGGGATTACATCGAAGGATGTGATATATAATTATAAAAAGTTAATAGTTGTGGAATTGGGAATTTAGGAAGATTGTAGTGTTAGATCCTTAGTATGTCTACAGAAAACGGTAGTCTCATATTTTTGGTTTAATAATTGGGTATTATTCAAGAGTTCAATGATACATATTTTCTCAATGATACATTTTTAAATTGTAAATAATAAATTGTAAATGTTAGAATATAATAAACATGATTTAACTTATTTTTAACTGATAATGAATACCGCATGCATTTATTATATTATCGAGGGAACATATTAAAATAGAACAGTGGAGAATGCGTTTAGTTCGTGCATGAATATGGAGGAATGTGGGTTCATTGGTGCACATCGTACGACCAGTTAAAGAGAAATAGATGGTTTCAAAAACTCAAAACACTTGCATAATTGGAAAAACATTGGAGGAGTCAGAAACAATCAGATAATATGTCTAACAAGAAACCCAAATTAAAAATGAATTATATATTCTTAACGATACACCAACACTTAATCACTTCAGATTTCAATGTAAATTACGAACTAAATTACAAAAACGAAAAAAAAAAACACTGCCCTGCATAAGCTTTAGTGCTACAAACTCAAGACCGACTCAGTCTACAAGTAAAAATATGCACATTTATTTAGGCATAATATAAAATCTGAGAACAGGTGAGTAAATGCAAATGAAAAATGTTAACGGAAGTACGAATGACAATGCCAAAGAAGTCATTAAACGGGAAAAGACGAGAAAAAAATGAAGTGAATGGAAGATTACATTTTTAGGGGTAAGGAAATACGACAGCAGATTATGTTAAGTAATGGACGAGAATGCATGATGTTAATTGTAGACACAAGAAATAATAGAAACGTCTAATGTATCGCAGAAATGTTTTCAGTAATAGAAACGCTAGACAAAAAAGTCGTTGCAAGCATGCGTAAAAAGCGTATGAAACTTCAAAACAGAAGCCTTGCTATTCAACAGGATACCTGAACTCTTAAAATGGAACGCTCAAAATTGAGAAATGGAAATATACTACAAAGATTGAAGAAATATATCGGACATTTCGTTCATGACTTGGAAAAGTTATACAGTGGAATCTCGGTTATCAGTAATAATCCGTACGAAAACATAGATAATACACCCATAAGAATTAATGTAAATCCAATTAATCCGTTAAACACACCCGGAAGTATTAACAAAAATGCATTTTTATACAGAATAACTATAATCATCCGTTCAGCAAACAATACAAAATAAATATGATAAATAATTAGAATAAACGAACATTTAACTTTATTTACCTTTATCGAAAACTTTTTCTGACATATGGAAGACGATGGGGAAGACGTGTTGTTGTTTGGAAGGTGAGTCCTCCTCCGTAAAGGTAAGTCTTTTCATGGTGTTATTTCTCTTCTCTGTCTCTTTGTGCCGCTACAACCGATTTGAATCTTACTGGATGAATCTCTCACTAAAAACCTGTCCAGTAGAGGTTTGTTTTTTTCTCCGTTTTAACATTTGGGTGATGACCTTTATAGTAGTTTAGCTTGGGGAAGTCACGCGACAGCAAACGGAAAAGGATCTCCAGGTTCTTAACGGGCATATTGCCTTGCTCGATAAGAGAGGAGACATAATTTCACCGTGGACGATAACCGAATCGTGTATTAACTGATGCGTTCGATAACCGAACTTCCGTTGTGATACATAAAACATGGAACGAGCCGAAGTATTATTATATGAGTAAAGCCTGTCTCGGACAAAGATGAAGAGAATCAAATGGCAAAACTAAATGTGATTGCAATCGGGAAGTTCTTTGTTTGTGGCAATTGTGAAGTTACCTTAGAAGATTCCATGACTCATGATACACAAATGATAAATTAATTATATGACTCTAGCGAAATAACAGATGTCTTTTATAGATTAACTTTCAAATGACATCTAAAGACATCAGCAGAAAATTTATGAGAATTCCAACCGATAATTAACGTAATGAGTCATATGACTAAACTTATTATTACATTTCTAATGAATATATTTCGCTACGGTATTAGGTAGGAAATGGCAAGTAAAGACTCTGTTTCAAATGTGAAAAAAAGACGTTTTCTTGATCAGAATTCTATATGAGCGTACAGTAGAGGCGCAGAAAAATACCAGCCTTTCAGAAATTAGACAATGGTATTAGGCTACGACATGAAGTACCACTTGAAATACTAAAAAGGTGTAATTTACACGGGAAAATATTCCTAAAATATGTCTACATGGGTGTACACAGTATGTATGTGAATTAAGGAAATCAATTTTATTTCTTCAAAATGCCAAGGATTAAGAATTAAAGTGAGACGTTTCGTAGCGTGATGCTTTGAAGTTCCTCAGAGCTTGTGATTTAAAGAATTCAATTTTCCGCTTGAACTGGAATGTTGTCGTAAATCGGAGTTTCGGCCCAACTTGTTTTTTTGGTTGGCGTTTGATTTATAACACAAATCAGAATTAAAGTGAGGTTTTGATGTGATTTAAGGAATTCAAAATTACTTTTTAAAAATTATCATTGTTGTTTTCTAAGCTGCGGCAGAGTTCCCTTTAGTTTTGGGCGGGAGGCACAATTAGCCCTCTGCAGGAGCTAGCTTAAATGTCATCAGGGTGTGCGGCTTTTAAGCTAGGTTAGATTAATTCTCAAGGCGAAATGATTATAATTGTTTTATCGGATGTCATGATATAATTATTCCAATGACTACAGAAATCCAGAAAGAGGCGTAAGGCATGGATGTTTGTCTCATCAGATTTACTTTTTACTCATGCAGTGGATGATCATGAGAAAACAAGAAAACATACTAGTGTTTCTTATTGCGGGGTATATGCTCACCTACAAAAATATGTAGTCAGCAGTTTTAATGGCACACTCAGAATAAAATCTGAAAATAATCTTACAAAAATAATGTGAAATACGAGAAAAGAATTAACAATTAACAGTAAAAAGACACTGCTTCTTAGCAAAATGGATCATCTAAACTGTGAGATGCATATTGGTCACAAAATATGAATCGGGGAAAAGAAGCCAATCGGGATTGTATAGTAACATACGATATCTGATGAACAGGTATCGAGACTGGTGCTATAAATAATAACAACTACAACGCATATCGATTCAACATTTCATCTCCTTCAGAACTGTCTCCGTTTGAAACGTCACACTTTATCTAGCGTCATTTCCATTGTTGGACGGATATCTGGAACTCTTATTCGGTGACAGCGAGCAGCTGCTACGTCACATTTTCTTAGATTCTTCGACGCCTGCAAATCTGTTGTTCATTTTAAGTCGGTTCTAATTTTTTGAAAGAGTAAAAATTCGGATGGGGCGATATCTGGGGAATATCGTATTTCTCAAAAATAGAAATGTTGTACTTCACCAAAACTGCTGTACAAGCCATGGTCTCTGATGGAACATCCGTGGTGTGAGGAAACGGCCACGCCCTACCTACTTTTCTTCCAAGCACTGCTATTCTCAAGAGAAGTGGAAAAAAATGCTATAGCTTTATGTGCATGTGTGAAAGAGGCCAAGGTCAGTCTATGCGAAGCGGCTTCATTTTGTGTACATTTGCTCTGTTACCATAGCAAAAATTCCGACACTTTTTGATCAAACCGTTTATGTCATAACATATGACACAGAGCGATAAATGCATTTTCATAAATAAGGTAAACATTAAGAAATAGGAGAATTTTATTCGAAAAAAGTAACGGTTGACGAATTGCTATTTAATTTCTAATCACTTATATGGGAATGAATGCTTGTCAATAACAGAGACTTGAAGCGGAACATAGGTTTCTGTCGACAAATGTTGAGACTACCAAAAACAGAATACGTGAACAACGAAATAAATTTTAAGGTAAGTTGAAACTACAACGAAACATAGAAAAAGAATAAAAACAATTGAAATTTATGTGACTAAAAAACAAATATTGCTGGGAGAATATAAGGCTCAAGCTACATACTGAATATAAGGATATCAGTGGGAACCTATTTAACGAATTTGTGGTAATAGATGACAAGGGAAAGAGATATGGTAGTGGTTAAGGAATTGCTTAGAGCGACAAAGACGGAAATTTCTAGAATGTCATGATTAACCATTTCCTGAAAGCACATGGTACATAGAAGAGAAAGAGAGTATATATACGTTATAGAGATTTGTAGAGAAATAATAAGACACAATATCAAAAAAAAAAGGAGTAAAGTAGAATTCAAATGCTTGGATATTACAGTTTAAAGCGACAATTCTTTTGCATGTTTTCTTTTTCAATTATATTTGCAAAATTAATTAAATTTGGGAAACTCTGTATTTTCTCCAAATATACGCGAATTAAAAATGCTCGCAAACATAATTCCAAAGTTGAAATTTTAACACAAATCTAAAAATGTCGCACGACATAATTTTCTTCGTCTTTTTTTTAAAAAAGATAATGCCATATATAGAAGTGTCCGCAAAACATACTGACTTCATTTTCATACATATATACAATTCTAACTCAAAACGTCACGAGACGCGTAACCCATTAAGGTCGTAGGGGCACTATACTTCCTGCAGGTATAGAAGCAGGGGTTTTTCTAGGGCAAGATGAAAAGACGGAGCTCATCCCTCTTCAGGATGGTTCTGATTTCGGAGTTTTCCAAATTGTAGATTAGTTGACACTCTCAACGCAACAGCACCCAGACAGCGATGATATCTTATTAGGTGTAGGGAGGTGAAGAGTTGGATTCTTACGTTTCTCGAGGGTAGTGCCGCGAATGTGAACATAACGAACTCGTCTAGTATTCAAACACCGGTTGCCGATTTCACTTCCCGAGTCCTAACTCTTGTAATAATCGCACTTGCTGTATTCTAATTAGTTTATTAATTAAAAATAAATAATCTAAATAAATAGATGGCTAATTCCGTCTGTCCGGCCGTATGTCTGTAATCCCTTTAACTCGGGTCATACTTGCTCTACTTATACATATTATACAATTTTGGAATCAGGATGATCCTGGGATTGGGAATATGCAATTCATCTGGTGCTCGAACATTCAGCATTGCAATTTGTGTCCGGTTGAGCAGGAAAGTGTCAAAAAATTTAAATTTTAAAATAACGGATAGAAGTGATTTTATTTTATATTGAGTTTAAAGTAGCATACAAAATTTGTGAATTGAATTTATCTTTTAGAATTTAGTTTAAAATGTCCCCAAATCTACGTGAATTGAGGAAATCATTTTTAGCTCTTCAAAATGCCAAGGTATAAGAGTTAAAGTAAGAGGGTTCATTACGTGCGGTTTTGAAGTTTCTCAGAGTTTGTGATTTTAAGACCTCAACTCAAATGAAGTTCCACCGTGTTTGTGATTTAAAGAATTCAATTTTCGGCCGGAATTGGAATTTTGCGCAAATTGGTTTTTCAGTACAAACCGGACTTTCTGTCCAAATCGGTCTTTTAGCCGAAATTGGACAGAAGTTTTTCGTTATGTTTTGAATTTCAAAGGCGTGATGTGAGAAATTCAAAGTTATTTCTTCAAAATTATTATTGCTGTTTGATTAGCTTGACAAGAGGTCCATTATTTTGGTGGTGAATGCACTGCACAGCAACTACCTTAGAAGTGAGTACGGAGTGCGGTCTTTAAGCTTGTTTAAAATAAACTACTCAAGATGAATTGATAGTAATGCAACATTGTTTAAATCAGATATCATGATGCACAACCCAGCATCGAATGCTTCGAATGAATTAATAGTAATGTTTTTTTGTAAATTTGAAACCGTATCGTTTGGATCCTTCTATTCTCTATATAACAAGCTATATATGTATATGTGTGCGTTTGATCGTTCTCTAAAATAATGCTTCCTATGTTTCTCCAGTTAAACTATAACAGATACAGGGAATTCAAAAACAATCCTCTTTCCACAAATAATATGATTATGTAATATCCCCATCCATTAAATAGAACGTGCAGGCATGCATGTAACTAAATGCGATAGAAGAAACAATTTTAGTCGCATCATGGCCGGCATCGCTAACAAATTACCCGTCGCTTAACCGTGATATTTTCCAGTGTTTGTTTCCCTAAACATTCAGAAAGCCTCAATAAATAATAACGATTTTTCTACAGAGAATTAATGAAGGATACATGAATGCGGGTCAGATAACAGATCACAAGAATGCTGGTTAGCAACAACTGAAAATTATATGCAATAATATCTAATCAGTTGGGACTCAGTTTACGTACACTTAACCCCCGAGTCTGACGTCATGATCTAACATAATAGGTAACTGTTCTTACGTAGTTTGTTATGTTTGTTTGCATATAATAATAATAATAATAATAATAATAATAATAATAAAAATGATGATAATGATGATAATAATAATAATAATGATGATGATGATGATGATGATGATGATGATGATGATAATAATAATAATAATAATAATAATAATAATAATAATCAGGTTGCACGATATTGGCATCCACTGAATATAAAACCCGGCATGACAGAGTGGGCCAATATCTGCACTGGAAAATTTGCAACTCCTATGGGAAGGAAACTGGAAGAAATTGGTACGAACACCACCCTGACCCGGTTACGGAGATAGGACCTGTTACAATTCTATGGGACTACACAATATACACTGACAGAACAATCAAAGCCAACCGCCCAGACATTGTTATTAAAGACCACAAACAAAATAAGTGCCTCCTTATTGATATGGCAGTCCCTGCAGACTGCAATGTGTTTTTGAAGATATTCGAAAAACTGTCAAAATACAAGGACCTTGAAATCGAAATCTCAAAAATGTGGCACATGGGAACATCAACAATTCCTGTTGTAGTTGGAGCCCTTGGACTGGTTGGAAAAGATTCCAGTAGGCTGATTGAAGGGATCCCTGGAAGTCCATGCCTTAAAGAGATACAAAAAATTGTTCTGACAAGTACAGCCCACACTTTACGAAGGGCTTTATCTATGTAATTATTATTTTTTTTTTGCAGTGGAAAGTGTCATGATGCCATTTCTAACCTTAGATCCCTGGGCGGGACCCGGAAAGAAATGTGTAAACGCCAGATATCAAAGAAAAAAAAAAAATAATAATAATAATAATAATAATAAAAAATATGGGTTCGTATGATTCAGCCCAGGTTGCTGACTTAGTATGTATATATATTTAAGATACCCTTAGTAGAGGGGTGGGCAACTGTTCTGGCTGGAGGGCCACATTGTCGGGGCAGAGACGGAGGAGGACTGCACTGATTTTATTCATTAGTGAACATGAAGTTTTATTTCTGTAAATATGTAATTTCAAGCATAAAATTCAATGAATAAAACTTAAACAATTGAGGTAGTTTTATTCATTTGTGAGCAAATTTTACATCACATTTAATTATTTAATGGGACAAGTGTATCCTATCACAGCTTTTAACAATTCTTTTGAAATCTGGAGTGAGGTTGCTTGTTGTGATCCTCATTACTGCTTGCAAATTTATGTCTTGTTAAAGAGCATCTATATTTATTCTTGTTAATTTTCATGCAAGAAAAACTTTCTTCACACATGCATGTTGATCCAAATATACAGAACATTTTCCAATCAAATCTCTTCATATATGGAAATTTATCAGCAGAAAATGATTCATAAAACCCAATTAATGTCCCAGCATTATACATTTCTTTCAGTGTGTGATTAGCGTGTATGTCTATTAGCTGAATTTGAAGCTCCTCAGGTGCTTCATCAACATCAGGCAGTGGATGGATAAGACAACAAATAGAATTCAGGCTCAATTTTCTTGAAGTCATGAAAGCTTGTGATTTCATCCCTCAAACTCTGAGAATAACCCTGATCTTAGCAGAAATATTTTTTAGGCACTTTCTCTTTTGCTAATAAAGGGAAATGGCAAAACTTTCCCTCACCTGCTTGCTTTACAAATCAGCCTACTTTTGTGTATAAAGATATTACATTTTTCCACATTTCATGCACAAATAATCCCTTTCCCTGCAAAGTCAAATTCAATTCATTCAGTCTGTCAAATATGTCTGCTGTAAACATGAGCTGATATCTCCCCTCCTCACATTCCATTTTGGTCACAAAATTACACGAAATCACTTTCATTTCTAGAAATAATAGAATTTCGTTCTGTAATTCCCAGATTCTTTTTATCGCTTTACACAGGCTCAGCCACCTCACACCGTTGTGATAAATCACGCTTTCATATTCTGACTCCATGTCCTCAAGTAGAGATTTGAACTGGCTGTGGCTGAGTGCACTTGCTCGTATTCAGTTCAACACATTTACAACTGGATTGATCACATGCTTTAAATCTAGTGCTGCTTTACAAAGGATTTCCTGGTGTAAACTGCAATGGTAAGTCAATTTATCACTGCGCAAATCGTGTAGTTCTAAGTTGTTTTATAAAAGTTTAATTATACCTAAATATTTTTCAAGTAAAATATATTGCCTCATCTGTAGTTATTCTTGCCATTTTATTCCATGACAAGCCACGTTTCTCAGCACAATCCACAGCACATTCAAACGGGCCCTGACCATTGACTGTATTTTACATGGTCCCAGACCAAGTAATCTCTCTGTAATTACGAAATTTGTATCAATTCCACAGATAAAGACACGCATATATCTATCAACTTGATGCCTTCCACATAGATATTCTCCGCGCGATCGGTGGCTATACTTTCTCTGGAAACCACTTTTTCATCACCTAAAATATGGGAGATACTGAAAGAATAAAAGTCTGAAGCTACCCCAAAGATATCGAAATTTAATTAAGTTAGTGAAATGGAAAATATGTTTTTGAATAGTTTTCGTGCATATTTGCATATATTGAGTTTGAATTTCATTTGAAACGCTAAAAACATTAGTTCCCACCAGTTCCCTTACATATTGCAATTCGTCAAAATGTACGTATTGCTTGTATTTTTATTTAAACGCTAGCACATTACACAGTTTCTTACCTGAAACTATTTTCCTAACCATTTATTATACTACATAACAAATACATATTGTCTTTTTCTAAGTATAATATGTATAGTATACATAATATGACTGGATGCTTTCATAAAAGTTGTATGCGTGATCTGTGGCTATACTTTTGACGATACAGTGTCCAATTCTGTTCCTCTCGCAAAAGGCAATATTGGTAGAATTGTGACTTTCCTGAGGCAGTCACAGCTTCGTTTGGCTGGTCATGGTGCAAAGATGATTAACTACAGAATACCTAAAATCCTTATGAATAACCAGCTTGACATTTGACAAAGGACTGTTAGACGGCCGTGGCTCAGCTATAAAGAAAAGACAAAGAGTAAATTTTCAGCTGCCAATGTGCGTCAAAGCAATTGGAGCGAGCTGCTCTGGAAAAATTGAACTTTCTATATGTGTGCCAGAGTAGTAACAGAAATTTTGAAATGAGTCATATTGACCGGATAAGAGACGAAGAACAACGGTGAAAAGTGTCAGCAAATATTCCTGTTGTTTTGACCGGAGATCCTCGCTTTTGCACAATATGTGAACGTGTATGCAGGTGATTAGAGGGACTGCAGTGCCACATACGACACAAACATAAAAAGCTGAATTCCGGAGAGTCTATATATATATATATATATATATATATATATATATATATATATATATATATATATATATATATATATATATATATATATATTTATATGTATATATAATATATATAATATATATTTATATTTATATGTATATATATATATAATATCTATTTATATTTATATGTATATATATATATATTTATATTTATATATATATATATATATATATATATATATATATATATATATGACCAGAAATATATCCCGCTATGTCAATCTATATTTATAAATCCGATTGACCAAATCTCCGTTGATTATGTTTGTCTGATCATCGGAGTATGGACGTGAAAATTGGAACTTTGATTTGAAATTGGCGTTTCTGTAAATGTTTGTGCTTATTATTAGAGTTCGGATTTCGCTTAGATTCTTACTTCCGGTACGTTTAAACATAGGCACTGAGTGCTAACAGTTTACTAGAAGTTTCATGTTTCATGATTTGTATAAATTAGGTTGTAATTTTGTGCTTTCCTTTTACCTTCCTCTCTGTTTTCAGACGCACAAACATAGAGTCATGCAAAATATAAGATATGAAATGATTTAAAGAAATAATAATGTATCTTATTGATAGTAAACTCATTATTTAAATGTATATAATTATTACTTAATGTATACTGTGTACTCTTTATATGTGTATAAAGAGAAATAAATGCATATATGGTATTTACATATAAAGTTGTTAAAAAATAAAACAGATTTTGCGAAATTTTACTTATTTTAGTTATTTAAATGAAGCAGGATGCATACTGTAATTTGTGGACGCCTGAATGTGTGGCTGGTGTAATAGATTGCGGCTTGTATTAGAAATTGAAGAGATTAAATTCTAATCTAATTACTGATATTCACTTATGTGAAACGTCGCTTACAGGAACGGTATGAATTCCTCTTCTCTCTTAAAGCTATCGGAGGAATAATTATTCTTCCAATCCAAAATATATTTCTTTTGAATGTGTCGTTAATCCGTAAAAAATAATCAATCAATAAAACGATGTTTTAATTATTTCACCCTAAGTAAGGCGATAATTCCATTAGGAATTACTAGGAAAACGTAAACACGTTAGTGGGGAGAAAGGACAATAAAAGAACATGGTTCAGGAAGACAGAAGATGGCGATTGGTATTTTATTTAAATTTTTGAATTTTATAAGTGCCAGTGAAGCAAGAAATTTCCATCTAATTCCACAGACGAGACGTCCAAGAAAGGAAAATATTAGAATTACAGTTAAATATAGTTAGTTCAGCAGTGAAAATTTGAGACCTATTTGCCAATCTAATAGCACACTTAAATTCATGCTGTCGAGGCACCAAGAATTAAAGCTCACAAGAACAACTTCCTTGAAATTATTTGTAGAAAAGACATAGGGAGGCCACGTAATATAGTTGGGAAATTGATTGAAGTTGAGATATCAGGACAGGAGCAATTAGTGAATTATTTCTATTCAAATTATTAATTTGTATATTTTCGCAGATCATTCGGTGGACACTATACCCCCATGTCAGAAAATGACGAGAATTACCTGTATGTAGAAAGACATTGGAAACCTGATTGGAATGTGAGAAAGTTTGCACAATTGCACACAATAAAGAGGAGCTCTAACGTGAGTTTTGTTGAAGAATAATTGGCGATAATCGACGTAGATTGAGATGGTGAAAGACCTCCGCCATGTTCAAGATTCCCTTTAGTGCAATTTGAGACTTCGCACAAAAATGAAAGGAACATGGCCTGACAAACGAGTTAACTCGTAAAGTATGTCCTCATAAAGCAAGCGAACGAGCAGCTACCGCCATTATTTGGAAAGAAATGCACAGGAAATATATAACCACAGTATCTGCGTAGAGCCGGCATAAAAATGATGAAAGATGCAATTAGTGGAAAAGTCCACTGAACGGTTCTGCCCTCGCAGCCTCCTAGAGAGATTCCTCTGCAGTAGCCCAGGCGTGTGAAGCCCAGACAGGTGAAGGCTCGTTGAGAGTTTACCTATCGTAATATTAAGAAGTCTGTCTCGTTCGGGGAGAAGTTATTATAGCATAAAGAAAGTTTATAAGAAACATTAGAAGATATATCTAGTGAAAACAAAAACTCTTAGCCATTATTTATACGATTAACATGCGACCCATTGCCGTAATATTAGTTGTTGTTATCACAATGTTTCTGTTTCTGTGTAATTTCCTGGGAATTCAGAATTTTATTTAATCTACAGAGGTATTTCTGACCTTGATTTAATCTACCGAGTATTTCCTAACTATATTTATTTTACGGAGATAGACTATTTCTTTTCTACTACCCACATATAAGGATATAAAGCCAATTTCTTTTTGTACTGCTGCTAAGTTAATTGTCTTGTCAACATACACACTGTCCGGTATAAGGATTGAACTCATAATTACTACGTCACCTAATTGACGAGCCAAAGTTTTAATCCACTAGGCTATTGTGACGTAGGACAATTCTCTGTGGAGAACTTGTAGCCTTAAAAATAACCTACCTGCCTACTGATGAGCACTGCTGCGGCTGATGTGTTAAAAGTACACTCACTGAAGATTTTCGCTTCTTTTACAAATGTTGTAGCGAAGACTTTTTGTATCTAGACTTTCATTATTTAATAGTGACACCTATATTGTATTTATTTCTAATAGATCTTCTAAGGAGTTACTCATAGACTAGCATATGGGGTGATTTTTTTCATAAGTCTAACTATCCAGTTTTCTTCCTTATCCAGTATATTCGCTTCATTCCACTGGGACAGATGATTATACTTTGTCTTCATACATGATTCTCTGTAAGGTACGCGGATCAATATATTGCTGATGAAGGCTGGATGATACAACTGCCTAAACGTTGTAATAATAAATGCAGTAAATAGTTCGAATATAAGTAGTATAATTAATTATATCTTCTCATCACAGAATTTCAGGTAGATATACTTATGCAATATGAATCGGTAGTTAAGCACGGCACTGGATGTACAATTATTTTCCCATGTTTTTAATTTTTACAGTAGTGCAAATGCACTACATATCAGGGAAGGACAATTGGAAGCTCACTGAATCGTGAAATAGTAGTTTCAAGGTTATAGAAGTAGAATGCAAAGAAAGCTTCCGGGCGAAGAAAAATAAGGAATTGGGTGGGAACTAGTCTGTTGTTAGAATAATATTCTCAAGAAAATATGTAGAAAGAACATCACATTCGATTATATCTAATAATTCTTGAATGTTCTAACCCAATTGATGCATATTGCCCCTTTTTGGTACGGTTCAAAATAATGGTTTATAAGTGGCATTTCCAGATCTTTTATAATTCCGAATTTTTTAGATACTTAAAATTAACATTGTTTTTAATATATAAAAACAATGTATTTAATTGGGCACTTCAATGTGGTGTAATTGTTAACCGGATTGTCTCGCTAAATCAATTACGACTAAGAAGTGAGGTTCGATCCTCACTAGGTGCTCCACAATTTAGGCCTTGTGCCACTTCTAAGCTACGCTTAGAAAATCATTATAAATGCCCGGTGGGGTAATCGTTAGCAGCATCTTAATTGCTGTTGTCCTCAGGTCCACCCTGACCCGGTGTGGTAGCATTTGTTAGGGTCCCAGCTATGGGCAAATAGTGAAGTCCAAAATAAAACACTATGAATGTATAAAAATAAATTTGTAAAGACAGCAGCAATATATTTTTATATAAAAACTAAAAACAGTACATATTTATAGTAAAATTACAAACAATACATCAACCAACATGAAATAACTTTTTCATGACATTAATCCATAAACTCTCATGAACCAAGCGTGCGAGCGGCGATGAGGTCTTCGAGATGTTGAAAACAAGGAAGAGGCTTACACTTAATATCAGGAAGAAGCAGCAGAAGTTTCTAATGAAAAAGGAAAGCTTGGAGAATCTGATATTGACGTGTCGAATAGAGGGAAAAGGGGGACAAGAGAAAACAACATACCTGGCGGCCTTAAGCAAGTTGATGGCAGAAAATGGTCTGGGGGAGGAAGCAGAGGAAGGAACTTGTTGAGATCTGAAAGGAATATAGGGAGGTGGAGAGTTACGATCGCCTACATCGTGAAAGGACACAGCATATAAAAAGAAAGAAAAGCCTAAATTTCTTAAAGAAAACAAACTGCATTCTTAAATATAACTTCAACAAAACTACAACATATAACACACATATGACTGACTGTAAGAATTATGTGCACACAAACGTGTATATACTCAAAAGCTGAGTATGATCTACCATGTACTCAATTGTGAAAGCAGAATAACATATATATTTATTAGCACACAAGAAAATTAAATTTCGTCATTAAATGACCCATAAAGAGTTGATATGCTGTTAAACAAACAATTCAAATCATTTAAGTGTCTTCAACATTATTCACAATAATTTGTTTCCATTTATCGGGCAGTTCTCGATACCTTTTCAGTAAAATCTCTCTGCTTTTGCTGC
Organism: Acanthosepion esculentum; assembly: GCA_964036315.1. Taxonomy (NCBI): domain Eukaryota; kingdom Metazoa; phylum Mollusca; class Cephalopoda; order Sepiida; family Sepiidae; genus Acanthosepion; species Acanthosepion esculentum. Next base: position 29,672,582 of record OZ038500.1, on the reverse strand, counting down.
GTGAAGTTTTCGACCAACTTTTTTAATTTGGTTTCCATTAGACAAAGTTTTCCCAAAGAAAGCTTTCTATAGCGAACGAGAATGGTAGCAATCGTTTGAAACAAGGTCAGGTAAATATGGCGGGTCGGGTAAGATAAGCCAAATGAATACCAAAATATTTTTCCTTTCGTTGTCGAGTAGAGTATAACCTTTCTCCTTTAATCTAGTATAGGCTGTCGCTACCAAGCAAAATCAAGTGTAGGCTAGTGTGCACGAAATTTATTCTTAACTGCCACATATGATCAGAATTTCGGATAATCCATCGGTTCTCAAAAATTGAATTTACTTAAGACTCAACATAATATATAAGATACGGCACATATCTGTATATCTAAATATACACACACATAAGCATATATATATATATATATATATATATATATATATATATATATATATATATATATATGTATATATATATATATATATATATATATATATATATGCATGTGTGTGTGCGAGAGTGAGTGTATGTAATGAAAGGACGGTGGAATAATGAATAGTGGCTGGAAGAATCGTAGAAGCGCGTTCGAATTCCAGTCGAATTCATTACATTCAAGTACTTGCAAATATTCTTGGGAAAGGCAGAAACCATTTCTTCTCTCCCAGCTATGATAGAATAGCAGGTCAGACTGGTTCCTATAGTCTTCTGGCAACCGGCCTAGGATAAGGACAACACTGAATTCAAAACCTCCAAGTATGGGTTAAATAGCATCATCAACCGTCAAGAGTTCAAATGTGGTGAGAACGAATACACCACCTGAACAGCTGGTCAAACAGGGCGGGGTTTCTCGAACATGAGTAACAAGGTCCTAGAAATGCGCGCGCGTGTGTGTGTGTGTGTGTCTCTCCCTTTATCTCTCTCTCTCTCTCTCTCTCTCTCTCTCTCTCTCTCTATATATATATATATATATATATATATATACACTCACACACAAACACACACACAAACACACACACACTCTCCTTCTCTCTAGCAGGACATACTGGGTTCTATAGCCTTAGATGTTAACTGGTCTAGAAGGACAACTCTGAATTCAAAACTTTCGGAGTGAAATTTGGGGACCTTGTGGCACGAAGTGCACTAGGTCTCCGTATTTGACACTTCACAAAGTGTGGTTGGTTCTGCACAAACCCTTCACCACTCTAATCAAATCATATGTGCTGGTATCTGGGCTGTCGTTTCGAATACGACGGGAGAGTACACCAAATATATGGGTGTGTTTGTGTGTGATTGTGTGTGTGTGTGTGTCTCTCAGTTTAGACATGTATGTTGATTTAGCGATATTTCATAAATAAATATAATGTAAATATGTAAGTCTAAAAGGAATAAACAGTTTCACTGCTAGCTTTTTTTGCATTAATTACCATCAAGAAATGTTCTTCATAGTTTTTAATGTCATAAATATTCATCTATATTTCCATATTAATATATATATATATATATATATATATATATATATATGTGTGTGTGTGTGTGTGTGTGTGTGTGTGTGTGTGTGTGTGTGAGAGAGAGAGAGAGAGAGAGGGGTATATAACGATATTCTCATAACGAACGACTAGTCAGAACGTCACACTTAAGAACCAATTCTGCATACGTGTAGACATGATTTTTCTAAAAGCTGTTGTTATATATGTTTAAATATAGCTCTGTTCAGATTCCTACAGACACGAATAGATAAGCATGAATTTAGGTTTAATCGAATACTTCTTTGCTTATATATGAATTTGACGCAAATAGATCGCACGAACGCACCCCCACACACACATAACGTGTGTAACAGCAAATCTTGTAACAGCACAACTATCCACCACTCAATATGTTTAATATCTAAAAATAAAATCAATAAATTAATTGATTTTCTTTTTTCCACGTTTTCAGATAAGACGTTTAGCCTTTTTGGCGCCATTTGTCTTAAGAATCACTGAAAAGTCTTTGTGTTAGTCAGCTAAAAAGAGATCAAAATAAAGTTATTTTATGTCAGTACCACTACATCCCCAACTGAGCAATGGTGAGAGGAAAATATTGATGTTTTCAGTAATGGTACCAACATTTATACTCTGGCTTCCATCTTCAAAGTCCATTAAAAACCACAAATGAACGTTGAATAAGTTTAAAAAAGAAGGAACAGGAGAGAGAAAAACTGGATCAGTAGGTCATCATTTTTAAGTTAGAGCTAAAAAGGTCCAGCTCAATCCATAAGACGTTTGTCACGGCATAGAGGAGTTTCAGGAATGACAGTTCAGAGAGCAATGAACAAATATTTGAAAATGAAATCGTTCGTGAAACAGGTGAGGCAACTTGTTACTCCAGGCAAGAAAGTTAGAAGGTTAGAGATGGTGACGATTATCTTGAATAAGTTGGAAAATGATTCTAGAATTATATATATATATATATATATATATATATATATATATATATATATATATATATATATATATATATTCGAACTTTATTTCAATACTTCATGAGCTTCCGATTCTTAAAATCTGATTAATTAATGATGAACATGTCAATTTCATTTATGAATGATTTCATCACGGTATTTCTGTTAAGCTTGGAGAGTAATTATACATTTTTATTGCTCGTTGTAGAGCACAATAGAGTTATAAAAACCTCGGTGAATTCCAGTAAGATCGCTTTAATCATTACTAAGATACAATGGTTCAAATCTTGATCTAACATTTGGACAATGTTGCTGTCACACCCGATATATATATATATATATATATATATATATATATATATATATATATATATATATATATGTGTGTGTGTGTGTGTGTGTGTGTGTGTGTGTGTGTGTGTGTGTGTGTGTGCAGACGAACTGGAGAAACCTGTCTGAAAAGCATGCGTCTGACAACCACTTTATATGGATATGAATAGCAACATGCATGCACATGGAGTCACATTAACTCATCTAAATAGATGCATACACTTAAACTGCATCTTAATCAAGATATAAGCGCACCTCGTCTCCGTGTTGTATGTTTACCGCATTTAACGTAAGCCCGCCATTAATCAAAGCGAACCAGAGGTACATAACGCTGTCTACTGGTGACAGTTCAATTCAATAATTCATGCGAATATCTTCCCGGCATAGCTTCTTGGAAAAAGTAGACACGAATAACTAAAACCATCTGTTTAAACAAAATGACCACATAATCAGGTAGAACGTGTGAGCCCCTATTAAATAGTGTTACTTACATCTATCTATCTATCTATCTATCTATCTATCTATCTATCTATCTATCTATCTATCTATCTATCTATTCCAGTCTGTTCATATCTATCTATCTATCTATCTATCTATCTATCTATCTATCTATCTATCTATTCCAGTCTGTTCATATCTATCTATCTATCTATCTATCTATCTATCTATCTATCTATCTATCTATCTATGTCAGTCTTTTCTCTGTTGTCTCGATCTGTTCATATCTGTTTCTAAGTATATATATTCATATCTATCTATCTACCTATCTATCTATCTATCTATCTATCTATCTATCTATCTATCTATCTATCTATCTATCTATCTATGTCAGTCTTTTCTCTGTTGTCTCGATCTGTTCATATCTGTTTCTAAGTATATATTCATATCTATCTATCTATCTATCTATCTATCTATCTATCTATCTATCTGTGTCTGTGGCTAAAAGTTCCTGATAGAAATAAACATTATAGCAGTAAAAAGACAATGTGTATAAAGAAAAAAGTAGAACTGTTGTTTACCAACATCTTCCGTCCTCTGGCATTATGAAACAAATGTAAGGATTTTAATTTCCAAAATAATTTTTTACATTTGCCATGATAAATTCTATTAATGAACGAACGGCGTTGGTAAAACAAAAAATAGACTTTATTAAGGTTGTAAAGATTTTATTTTCCAAAATAAAATCCTTATATTTGCCAAGAGATTGAACTTTTTGCCACTTTCTTTTGTGACATCAGGAAGCAGAGGGTTACAAACAGTGAAAGCGAGAGTAAGAAAATATTAGTAAGGAAAGGAGAATAAAGAAACAGCGTTCATGAAGACAGATGGTGAATGATGTTACATTTTTATTTTAGAATATTCTAGAGAGGAAAGTAGAAAATCAGAATTGAGTTCCACAGTCGAGAATCTTTTAATATTTAACTTAGATTTTCGAAGGGATCATATTAGTCTACAGTCCTATCTATCTTCAAAATATGCCCACATCAATATGACTGTTTTCATGCAAACAGTACTACATATGGAAATGTTAAAAAGTCATTTCACCCCATGCAATGCGTTTATGGATAGAAATCTCATAGAATATTAGCACACCTTCACATTAGCAAGGAATTATTTCAGGAGTAGATTGAAATAATTTCTTTTTTACATGAAGCGCGCGTTTTGCCTATTATTTGCTTCTACTGAAATAGCTGTTTTAAAGGTATTCTAATTACCTCTTATTCTATCATCATGACTTAATTCTAAGAAACGAGATATATGGTCGTTATTAAAAGAGAGTGCCAAAAGTGTGTGTTTTGAATTGTGCAGACGAGAATCTAGCAAGTACAGAAACTGATATATCTGCGTATTATTCTAAAATGAGAAATCGTACAGAGAATTCTGAAGGTGCATTGTAATAGATAATACTACGTATTATAAAATACTAAGTAATAAGAAATGTCGCTAGAAACAAAGCAGTACTAAATTGATGTACTACATATTTTATAGAGTATATACAGAGCGAGACAAATGTCGAGCACCATAGGGATTAATTAATTAAACAACTTTAAAACCTTTAATTTGTTTTGATATATTATTTAGCAGAAAGAATTTTGATAAGTAAGATGACGGGAAAAGAATGAATATTTTCTTGCAACAGGATGGTACACCGCCACTATTTGCTTTGATTGTGTCTGGCGTTCTAAATTAAGCTTTCTAATGAAACAAATGGATAGGTCGAAGAGTTTCTGTTGTGTGGACACCAATGTCGAGAGACCTAACACTCATGTTTTTTTCCGCGGGTCATTTGGAATCAGTTGTATATAAGAAGAGCCCAAGAAATATTGAGGAATTTAAGAAAAGAATTAAATATAAATGCTGTAAAATGACAACGGAAACACTCTGAAATCTTAATAAAACATGCAGGCACAGAACTGAAATATATTTTTAAATGACGGAAGACATTTTGAATATCACATATAACAATTTAGTATCTAACAAATAACATTTTGATCCGTAATTATACTTTTAATAAATTATCCCTATGGTGCGCGACATTTACATCACCCTGTATAATACAAGATCTATTTGAAAAGTAACGAGGCATCTATTACAATCAATTTATTTCATTTCCGAAAAAATGACATGGTTTCACATTCAGACTAATCCCCCTCGAGTTTTAAATTTGTTTCCATCCTTATTTGCCACTCTTCTATGCCTGCTGGAAGAATTCTTCTTGGATGCCCCTCTGCTCCGTCGTTACGGTCCTCTTGATGGTCTCAGTACTTTGAGTTGAGAAACAAAACAGGTTCCACGGATCAAGATCGGGGGAATAGGGATTTATTCAAGTACGACTTTATTCTACTCGGCCAGGAACTGTCCTATGCTCAAGAGCTTGGGAGCAAGTGGATCTTCGTGGAGAAGCAGCTACGATTTGTCCTGGTACAACTCTCGTCTCGGCGCACTGAGCGAAGCAAAAGCCACAGGATCTCTTTGTATACTTGCTGATTGACAAAACTCATATATATATATATATATATATATATATATATATATATATATATATATATATATATATATGTATATGTATATATATATATATATATATATATATACAGGCAGCATATTTTCATTCACGCAGGTTTGGTTAAATAATTTAGACGTATCATGTCGATTAGTTTTCGTTGTGCTCGTTTCAGTTTAATTTTTTAAGGTAGCCTTAGAAAATTAATTAAGAAAAATACCAAAATGTTCTTTCAAATAGTTTTTATTTTCACATATACTTTCAATCTTATCTGAGACCATATTCAGCGGGGTTAAGTTGTCTGTGAGGATGTGAATGTGTTTCTGTAAATTCAAAGCATTTCAACTGTTCGTTTTTACTGATTACGCAACGTTCTAGATATCAACTCTCAAACTTTACGTGTTTGTTTTCCTCAGTATAAGAGAAGTAACCTTTTTCCTTTTTACTCATACATATATGATTTTTTAAAAGCATTTAAGGACTTTGTTGCTATATTCATAGTTGAATGTATTTATTTTGGGCTTTAATTATCTTATATAAAGCGCTTCAAGGATATTTAATATTCCTTATTATTGCTTTATGTAATATAGATGTAGTTGTAATACATGTTTAATGTAGTTTGAATGTAGAAATCTGACGAAGTAGTAATTTGTTCAATGTAACAGCAACAATGTCCAGTAGTAGCTATTCTTAAGGTCTTCCATAGCAAAGGTTGGTAGTGGATATTCGGAGTGAGTAGGAATGCGTAGTTCTGTAGATCTTTTCATATGACAGGTTAGCAGTAGATATTCCGACAAGAAAAGAAAACAACATGGCCACCTTTATACACACCGGATCGAATATTTGAAGTATTCTGATTGGTTAACCTTCTATGGGTGGACTATAAAATGAGTCAGCTCATTTTGGTTTGCTCACTAGTAAACAGCAGTACACAAAAATTGTAACAGTAGTTTCAACTAATATCCGTCTAAACAGTAAGGGTTGGCATAAGTGTTCATTTAAATGCTGAGATATTGACCTATGCTCGAACAAAAGAAATGTAAGGCTCTTCGTTAGCATAGTCGTAGTAAAGCCAATGTACGTATTGATATTTTTATCAGAGATGCATTCTCTTAAATGACATTTTAATTGATATAAAATGTTGGCTACTGCAAGATGCTAGTTGAAGGAGAAGAATTGTTTTAGGTAAGTAGGTTGGTTGTATTAAATTTAGTATAGTATAACATTAATTTTATATAAAAATATTTCGAAAGAATATTTTGGTATTTTTCTTAATCAATTTCCCAATGTACCAAAAAATAAATCCGCGAACTTGAAAGGATCACAGTGAAAAATAATTTACATGATATGTCTAAATTATTTAACCAAACCGGTTTGAATATATATATATATATATATATATATATATATATATATATATATATATATATATATATATATATATATATATATATATCCCTCCTTTAATTTGAGATGCTTCGTCCACATTGCGTTCTTGCTACAGTGCTCGACGATCAATCAGCAACTCTACAAAGAGATATTGTGGATTTTGGCCGTGAATACGGAAAATTTCATTGAGATATTGTACAACAGACGGCTGATGGAAATATCACAGACAGAATATTTCAGCAACAATTTTTAAATGAAATGAAAACTTGAAATTCACTCACACGTAAAATCAGAAGGTGAATTTGGAATTTCTGGATCAAATTATAACGAAATCGACTTGGTACCCAGAGGTCACAGAAGAACAGTAGACGGAAACACCGAGAAATAAATCTCATGGATATGCCTAAATAGATAGCGGATAAGATATTAGGAGAGATAATAGTCAAACTCTGCTTAGAACTTCAAGAAACAGGAAACTGTGGAGAGCCATGATCATCCACATTCTGCAATGATACAATGTATAAATAATGATCTTCATCGTGAGATTACAAACAAATATTCGTCTGTAATTTGTCAATATTCGATTTATTTATATTGAATTTAATTATTATCGGATGTGACAAAATTCTATTTTTATATTTCATGAGACGTGTCCCTTCATGAAGGATGTGCTGATGGCTCTCCACAAATTGCTATCGTTCGTATTGGTCCGTGATCTAACATCATTTTACATAAGTTCGTTAGATATGTTACTCACTCTTTCCGGTTTCAACCTACAAATCAAGACGTCATTTAAGCGTCACATTCTCGAATATTTTTTCTTCATTAAGACTATAATAAATTTCAACTGTCTGCTATCAATTTTATTAAAAGTGTTCCCTTTTGTTTCCATTTTCCGTAAAATTTTCTTGTTATTCCTCCATAGTATTCTCAGCATCCTTCTGTAGAATTACATATCTCAAGTCTCCTCTTCATTTATGAGAACATTTTCTGGTCTTCAGTGCCTTATAGGACGATTTACCCACATGTTCTGTTTTATTTAGCACAGGGGAAGAAGGTATGTCTTCATATTAGCACGACTGGTGCTTATAATCGGATAAAACTCTGATCTATTCGCTGCTTATATACTTGAAAACCATTGAGATATACGCGCGAATTCCTCCTTTTCCGTTGAGTTATAACATGTGAAGCTATAATATGGGTGTAAGCCAGGAGAAATGCTTGGGAACAAAAATTTCTTTTATGAAGCCTGTTTCTTAAACATGATATCGGATATAATTGGAAATTGTTTATTTTTCTCTCGCACTTTTGAACTACATTCCGGCTCCTTGGTTTCCAGGTTTTAATCTGCAAATTTTTTTAAATGCAATCTTAATCGCTATCTAATATAAACCTGATTGATCTTTTTGTTTTTTAGTAAAAATACTCTTTCTAATTCTTCCACACCAAGTAATCACATGTTTCTTAGTGGGTTTACTGCTATGCATTGGGTGAAATCGATACATACATATATGTGTGCATCTCTGTGTGTGTGTGTATGTGTGTGTGTGTGTGTGTGTGTGTGTGTGTGTGTGTGTGTGTGTGTGTGTGTCAGAGCAGACCGACATAAAGAATCTAGCAATCTGAAATCGAGAAGAATGCTAGAGAAAAATACTGGTGGAAAAATTTATAGTTCTATATAAGTCAAATTTCCGAAAACATATCTTTATCAGAGAGGTCCTGTACATCAAGCATCTTTTCCCCGCCATCAACCTCACCTTGTTTAAGAATGGCAGCGGAGTGCTGAAAATCTTTTAAAAATAGAAAGTTGCCTACTCTTATCCCAGCCATGCCCAACACACGACGGATCAGAAATAACACTCCTACTAGGATTACAAAACACTCACAAATAATTTATCTCACACAGTGAAAACATGAAACGAAACTGATGTGGACCCGAAGTAGGGCCACGGAAGGAAAACACGGAACACGGGTTAGAGATAAGGAAGATATATTAAACAGAAAAGTTACAAAGAATAGTGTAAGAGTAAGCAGAGCTTACTATCCGGTGGTGTCCGATATTGGTATTGCACACGGCTGCCCATTACTGGTGCTACTATATTTGACAACACCCCCACACGTGTCGAATGTGGCACAAGGCCGGTTTAACGTGGACTTACCGAACCCGTAGACTCGGCCAAAAATATGCCCATTTACAACCCGTATACACGAGTTTAGGGACTGTCTACCTCCCCGGACGAAACTTTGCCCTGCGGCTAAGCCACGTCCGAGTTCCTCTCTGCCAAACCGTGAGTTCGACAGCAGAGCACCATTACTGGTGCTACTCCCATGATACTACCATTCACATAATAATATAGTACTGGGAAAGTCCATGATGTAGGAAAGTATCGGTCTCACAACAGAAACTAACAACAATCCAAAAAGCGCTTGTTGCAATGGACGATACGGGGCGGTTTTTGTACTCCCTCCCTCCTACAAAACGAAAAAATGCACGAACGATGGAAAAACTAAATAAATTGACAAAATATTCTATTTGTTTTTTTCTATGACATTTTCTTCATATCAATGAACATATTGATTATGACATTCTAACAGGTATTTTTACAAAGTGTATTGAATGTTTAAATCCATCGTTAACATAAAAAAATTGAAATTTTGCAACGCTAAATTAATGTACATTGTTATTTGTTAATAAAGTTATGATTAAACTTAGTAAATTTAAAAATTTAAATATGTTCTTTAAAATATACTGTAAAATGTGTTTCTCATCTCTGTTGAATAAATTAATATATTTACATTGAATTTGTCAATGAGTCTAGATTTGTTCTTTCTTTGTATATTGGCATTTATGGGAATAAGCCAATAATTCTTATAGTTGTATACTGTTTCCTTATAATATGTATATTTGCTAAGTAACTGATTACTGGCTACTAGTATGAAGTTCATTGTTAAAATGTTCACTGTAATTCTTTTTTAAAAGTAGTTGACATCTCTATATTCCCGCTCTAAGTCATGGACCATAATCGCATGGCGACTAGACCTGTTACAGGTTTCATCTTGGGCCTGACCCAGTGTTCTAAACATCAGGAGTGTAAAGAAATATTTTTATCGACCCCCATGACTTTCCCCCTTATTCATATGGGATTTTCCTAGGTCTAGAGTTTAGGATTAGTGACTTTTGCCCAGGCGGCTCGAGATCGATTACCGGTATGTGAACGTTGTCGATAGATACTTCGTAATCTTTAAGCAAGCTTGTCTTTGTAGATCAGTTAAGACTGATTAGTGAGTTCGACCCACACTGGTTGCTCCACAACTTCGGCCTTGGGACACATATAAGCTATGCTTACAAAATAACCATATTCATTTGGTTTTAAATGAATATCTCCTTGCACACACCGTATTTTCCGGCTTGCAAGACGCTGCGGTTTGGAAGAAGTACTGAAAAGAAATTTCTAAGAAAAAAATGTCATCTTCATACAACACATTCACCATGCGTCCATTTCACACTGACGCCACGTATTGTTTACATTAATCTCTCGTCCGATTTTGTATAGCAATGACATATTAGCCAGGAGCAGAAAGGCGTCAACCTCTGCTATTACACTGAGCATATTTAAGCTTGTGACTCAGCTCCATTAAGGTTTATAGTTTTGGAAATGCTTTTAACAGCTAAGTACTGAGGTTGCATCATATAAAAGGCTGAATTAGATAGATAGCTAACTTTATGTTGTAGTGACATAAAAGGAAAATCCACGTTCCTATCAGTCAATTGAATTAGGTGACCGCCCAAGCTTAGTTGAGCCCGGGCGTTGCCTTACATTCGTCTTGGAGGAAGCGCACATATTTTTCAGAGTATTTTTATGAGAAAATGTGCGTCTTGTAAGCCGGGGAATACAGTATTAGATCTAGGGACAAAGAAAACAAGAAATGCAGACTAAGAGAAACGACGTAACACTTCATAAATAATCATGAATACAAATGGATTTCTACAGATTCATTTGCATATGAAGTGACAAACATACATACCTCTCTACGTGCATGTGTGTATATATGTGAGAGTGAAAATGCAAAGGAGGATCAATCATTCTATTTACTGATTTAATGATATTAAATATAGTTTGACATTAACCACTGAATTAAGTGCATTAACTAGAAAAATATGCTTTTTTAAATATATACTATCATTAGAGTGAGGATTATATTTATATATCTAATTAAGTGGTGTTATTTATTACTAAATATAACACATTAACTGCAGTGAGTAGGGATTTAAAAGAAAACGGGTACATTTTTGCAGAATGAAACTTCGTATAGGCATATGTGACTTCTTATTTTATTTCTTCATGAAATTAATTTCCTTTCACTGTAAATATTATCGTTCAGAAAAAATTTTAAGAACTTTTTTTTCGTTCTTTTCCATTTAATTTCTTAAAGTCCTACATTTCAATTAAAGGCGTTGAAAGAATTCCCACAAATAAGTCATCAGCGGCCGTCCTTGAAAAATGTCCTTGCATCGGCTTTTCTCTAGCATTCATTATGATTTTTTTTATAATAGTTGAAACATTCAAACTTCCATATGGCGATTTTATTAGTAAATCTACATTTTTTGTTTCCGTAAATCTTGCATACACAGAGAGACACACACATACACACAAGAGCGTGCACACAAATATGCATATGCATACTGTGTATTGTCGTAGTAGTCGTTTTTTTATACATGTTTTATTAAAGATGAATGACAAAGAACTCAGATTATTTTCGTTGTTGGCTGCTGGTTAATGTTATTTAATTATTCTGTATTCCGGCCGAAATCAATCTGACACTGCAATTATATGACTCGGCTACCAGCACGAAAATAAACAGAGAGTTTTGTCATTCAATGAAATCTGTATAAAAGAGTGATTGCTGCCCAAATACACCATTAACAAATTCCACGGTTTTGAAACCAACAAGCATTAATAATGGCATTGCTTTTCCAATAAGCTTGAATGAAACGTGTGTATATATATATATATATATATATATATATATATATATATATATGTATATATATATATATATATATATATATATATATATATATATATATATATGTGTGTGTGTGTGTGTATGTGTGTGTGTAATTTGGCAGCAAATTTTCTTTTAAACATGTAGTATTGAATGTTAAAGACAACATAGTCTTACATATTTTCTTTTGAATTTTCTCATATTCTCTAATGAGACTTTTTATTTGCAAATGATTTCGAAATATGTATTGTCCATACGATGACCTAGCGCTTTCGAACATCACTGTTCATCTTCAGGGTCAATATTTTTAGTCAAATCATAAAAATCTTCGCCCTGCACGTGATAACATCATCGCCTCATTTGAATTTCAAAGGATTTTAACGTTTATTTAGTTTGTAAAAAAATAGCAACATGATTACGCTACAAGATAATTGGTAAATGTTTGTTTAAAAAAAAAAATTGACTAAAAATATTGACCCTGAAGATGAACAATGATGTTCGAAAGCGCTAGGTCATCGTATGGACAATACATATTTCGAAATCATTTTAAAAAAAACGTCTCATTAGAAAATATGAGAAAATTCAAAAGAAAATATGCAAGACTATGTTGTCTTTAACATTCAATACTACATGTTTAATATATATATATATATATATATATATATATATATATATATATATATATATATATATATATATATACATATTAGCATTTAGGCAGCAAATTCTCTTTTAGACATGTTTGATTGAATAAATTATAAACACTATCTATACTTATTTTTTCATAATCTTTTCATATTCATGAATATTTTTTCCGTACACGAGTTAATACATGAGATTAGCGAATATTGTTTTTTCATGTTTATTATTGTTACATTATTATTATCACACACGCACACTCATACGCACGCATACACGCACGACGCACGCGCACACCACACACAGACACACACACATATATATATATATCATTACAAACATTATATCTAATTATTTTTAACATAATCCTTTCATAATCACGAATATTTTCCCGTATATTTGTACACAAATGAGGCAAGAAATTCACGAGAACTGTGAAAATCACTTTTATTTTCCAAGTACTTTCCACCTCTTTCTGAGATCATCATCAGGGCTGCATTTGGTAAGGCAAAACTATGTGTACCTATCCATTACTGATTTTATTTCTTTTGCGTCTAAATGCAACGGCTCACAATTATTATTTATTCGTTATTAGAACGTGAAAAGATATCCATTATGGCATGTTCTTCTTTTATGGTGGAATGACATGGTCAAGCGCGCATTAAAGCGGGAAAACTCTTCTTTTAGAACATTATTACAGCATTCGTAGCTGAATCAATTCAGTGCCAGCTTAAATTTTTTAATATAGATTGCTTCGAGGATATGTAGCTTTAATATATTATTTTCTTGTTTTAGTATAGTTGTGTTATAAATCAGAATTTTTCTATACTGTGTATGTGGGCAAGAATAACGGTGTATTCGTATCAATATATCTCCCATGGATCCCAATTAAAATTAAAATTAATCATATGTTATATAAAATATCATACAACCAATTCAATTATTCGCAATAACTCCTCGCCACCAACTGAAGTATTACGTAAAAGCAACATTATATATCAATTCAATTGTCTCTGTGGATAATGTATCTCTGACAAAAATATATGCTGGGTATACGACAATTACATTTTCAAGACGTCTTACTCTATGTCTGACCATTCGTCCATTGCGAGACATTTACACCAACATCCCTGTCCGCATTCACTGCATAGAAAATTCTGATTGATAAAACAACTACCGTACATCAAGAATTTTTTTAAAAATCGTCTCGTGCGTGTATGTGTGCGTATCAGTGTGTGATATTCAAAATAATGTAACTGTTAATAATAAAAATGAAAAAAAAAATTATATTCAATGATTTCAGCTATGAACTCAACCAAAACGTATTGACTGTGTTTGGAAGGTAAATAACAACATTCCCATCTCTCCCTCCCCCTCTCTCTCTCTCTCGCTATATATATATATATATATATATATATATATATATATATATATATATATGAGAGAGAGAGAGAGTCAGATTGAGAAAGGAAGGGCTATGATAATTTTTTAGACACCTTTGATTACAGCAATGTTGGAAAGTGGAATAACGTCTCTTTTTTCAGACGATACCCTGTTAGTATCAAGCTACTCTTATGTGTGAACGATAGTTGACTTATATTTTGCAATAAAAGCTCGCGGAAGTAAGGAAATTGTTGATTTCTAACGAGGGCAAATAAGAGGATGGCATCAGTGAGGTACAAAAATAGAGAAATTGCTAGGTTTTCTCAAGTTAATCATCAAACAGTTGATAATATTGCCAAAAAAGTTAATGAAGAAGGCCATTGTCGCGTGAAATAACGTTCAGGAAGACGAAGGGCGCTGAAGATGAAAGTCATCAGAAACCGTTGTCTGAACGTCAAAGATGCAGCCAAAAGGATGTAAATGTCAGCATCTGCGATGAAAAAGATTCTGAAAAGGCTAGGCTATCAAAGAAGATTTGCAAGAAAGAATCCCTTCTTTTTCAGTGTTTAACATTAACAGGCGTATTGATTGGCCGAGAGAATTCGTGAGCAAAGATTATTAATTTTGTCAGTCTGTAATTTGGTCAGATGAAACAACATTCTGCCAATATTCGAATCCGAAACAGGTTTACGTATGGAGAAATCAGTTTGAGACTTGAAAAACTGAAGGTCTGCAGGCGACCTTGAGACATGAAGGGATTGGAGTAATGGTGTGGGACGCTGCCGGGATTAGGCAAAAATCTGAACTGATCCTTGTTGACGAGCGGTTGAATGGTTCAAAATTCTCTCAAATATAGGCGAAGGGATTACTCCCACTTTTTGAAATTAATCAGATTGACAAGAATGTCTACGTTTTTTCAAGAAAATGGAGTGTCATGTCATACGAGCAAAGTAGCAAAGGCGTGGAAGGAATCGCAAAGAATCAAGTCACTGCCATGTGTAGCCCAAAATCCTGACATGAATACAATAGAGCACGTTTGGGTGCACCTTGACCCAAAAGCGTGGCAGGCCTTAAAGTAACATCGTTAAAGGAGTGGTGAAATATAGATCAGAAGATTGTTGATAACTTGATCAACATGAAAAATCGAATACAAGCACTGAAAAAGCTCTAGTTCCAAATACTGTTTATTTATGTTAAGTTAGAATTATGTACTTAAATTTTGAAATTGAAAGTAGTTCATTTCTCCTGGCTAAAATAACTTTTCTAAGGTCATTGTAGGTCAATTTTTTTGTGTTTTGGTTGTTTACTAAAGTCATTTGGGTTTAAGATCAAAAGATGAACATAAGATAAGACTTCAGAATTTCAGCTTTCATTTCCTGCTCTTTACATCCAGCAGTCTTTAACCGTTTCACTGCAAAAACACATAAAAAGAGAAATAATTCTGGTCGCAGTGTCTGAAGAATTTATTGATTAACCCGCTCCCAAAAATTGCAAAGCACGGAGGCGAAATGAATTTTCTGTGAAATGTTTCCATTTTGTTTCATTATCTCCAGTTTTCTTGGCATATATATATATATATATATATATATATATATATATATATATATATATATATATATATATATATATATATATATATATATATATATATATAGTTTATTTACCTTGTTATTTTCAATTTTTTTTTTAATTTATTTTTCTCACATACTATATTTACCGTTTCATATTCATTTCTTATTGTTGGTTTTTTTTTTCAATAAAATGTTGTTTTTGTGCCTTTTAGGAAGTTTCCAGTTTTCCTTATTCTTTATTCATATTTCTTTCTTGCTGGGAAATGCAATCAATTATCAACGACACACACTCGTTTTTAAGGTTTACGCTAAACTGCAATTTTTCCCTTTGAGTTTCATTTCTCCGTAATCACTTTTTCGTATTAGATTTCTATTTTGTTGGGTGGTTTTCTTTATTTAGTTCCTTAATTCTTTCACTGTTTATCTATATCAAAGGAAAATTTATTCCTCCACAGACCATCCTCTTACTTTCCATATATATATATATATATATATATATATATATATATATATATATATATATATATATATATATATATATATATATATATATAAATTTTTTTGGGACAGTTCTTTTTCAATCCAGAATTAATTAAGTTTTTACTATTTTTTAGTTACATGTCGAAAAGTGGGGACTATGGTTTCTTAAAGTAAAATTAAATCAGAAGGCACGGGCATACACACAAACACAAAATAAGGCATGCACTCATTCGAAAATACGCAGACTCAATCAGACGTAAAAAAATAAGTAAGAAAGCAAGAAAAACAGAAAAAGAAGAAAGACAATTTTATAAAAATTCTAGTATTATTTCCAGGTGATAAATCAATAGTTTAAATATTACTTAAATTATGAGCTAATACATATTATATATATATATGTGTGTGTGTGTGTGTGTGTGTGTAATCAAATCCGTAAGTGGAAAGGACAATACAAATTGGTTTATTTAATATAGAATATTAAAAAGACGGATCCATGATGAAAACTCAATGTATTTTATACAGAGCAATACAATATATATTAAAGGAAAACACTTAACACATCTCGAAAAATCCGGTTATAAATTTATTTCAACAGGTAAGATTTATACCTACCTCATCTGTCCGAAATAACAAAATGGTTTAAATTTGCACAATGTTAAAAATATTATTTGAAAAGTAAATCACAAGAGCACTGGAAGTAAAATCTAAACTGCTTCACCTAGGAAAAGTATCTGTTGATTTATATTGAAAAAAAGGAGTGGGGAAGCAAAAGTGTCAAAACAATTTAACCGGTTGGTATGGGGAAGTCCAAATGTCATCTAGTGAAATACATTGGAATTGAATCAAAATTTATATCTTCATCATCTAATTTACGTCAAATAATAATTATTATCTTATATATATATATATATATATATATATATATATATATATATATATATATATATATATAGAAAGAGTGAAATATTAAGATGTAATACCAAAATTCCCCATGTATAATAAGCCTTCATCCATAATACGTACCCCTAATATTTTACTGACATTATGGAGAAATGCTTGAACTCACACATAATACGCACTACTCGTTTGGTAATCAAACCCTATAAATTGTACCTTTCGAATTTCATTACGGCCAGCGTTTCCTATTCTTAAAAAATGATTTTAAGACTGATTAAGATTATTCGAGAGGAATTTTATGATAATTCTTATTTTATTTTACATTTGTAAGTATTGTTAGGTGCATATGATTGTATTTGTCATCCTTATGGGGTTGCAGTCACCGAATGTTAGTGTCAAATTGTAGTATGTTTCTTGTGAGTAGTCATTTCGCAACTGAAATCGACGTATGAAACGGCAATATTTTAATGATTTTTTAGCTGCGCATAATACGCACCCCTAAATTAGCTTATTATGTTTTAGAAAAAATGCGTATCATACATGGGGAATTACGGTATAGAAAATCCCCTTAAATTCAATATGTCTTATTCACCTTCAAAATTATAAAAAGAAAATTACGACATATACAAATTCGTCTTTTTTAATCTGCTAAGAACTCCCCAGCTGCGTAGTCATACACTTTATTCAGCGCCATTTCCATTGATGGAATTAATCCTGAAAGTCATTTTGGATTTAGCCTTGTCAAATTCTCTTGGATTCCCTGCTATTTCAAAATGAGATTTGTTTTTGGGAGATGAAAAAGTTGCAAGAAGCAAGATATGGGGAATATGGTTGTTTTCGGACATGGGAATATTGTGATTGGACAAGAACACTTGGACATTCCATGCTCACTGATGGAACATCTGTGGCGCTGTGGGACGATAAAACTCTACCCATTTTTCTTCCAAGTACGCCTATGAACAACGTAAGAGAACAAGACCGTAATAATTTTTCATTATAAGTTTCGCTAGAAAATTTAAGGCCTATCTGTGTCAAGCAGCTTCACTCTGCGTACTTTAGCTCCGTTATCAAAGCAACAGTCCCGATACTTTTTGAATGGCCTCGTATATGCATAATGTATAATTTCATATATACTCATTAGAATTACACATATACTTCTTATTTTGTGTGGATATTGAAAGGAATTTGGCTGGACCCACTTCTCCAGTTCAGCATTCTGTTATTTGGTACTTGAAATTATGGGTCCCCGGACAGTAGGTAGGATCAATAACTCACAACCAGCTCCAGGTATAAAGTGTATACCGGATTATGCAGTTTTACGGTGTGTTTCATCGTGTGGATTTGGATTCACTGTACCTTTTCGGTTTACATTATGTGCATTATTGAACATTTTCCATTTGAATTAATTTTGATCTCTCTCTTTTTCATTTTGTTTTTACTATGAGCTTCCAAATTGAGCTGAATACAGTTTTTGCAACAATGATCCTATTGAATATGACTTACCCACGAAATCTTAGGCAAAAGTCCTGCTTATAAGCGAAACTAATAAGTGCATTTGACGTTTATTGTAGTTTGTGTCGATATCAGCTGCACCAAAATGTCCATCAGACATGCACCATTTGTTTAACAGGTCTTGTGTAATCGAATTGTTCCTGTGTGTATATATATATAAAGATATATATATATATATATATATATATATATATATATATATATATATATATATATCTATATATATATATATATATATATATGTTTAAGTTAGGGTCATAGATACATTTTGGATGGGAATCGCATATAATATTAAGATAAAGAATAAAAAGAAAACGTTTATCAGTATAACATGTTTCAATGGTTATCACTTGTTCTTTATCTTATATACAGATATAAACCAGCGAACAAAACCACAGAACAAAAGCTCATTAATAAAGAAATATTTTTATCAGTAAATTTAAACCAAAACTCAATTCATTACCTGAAGCAGAGGTACGTCCCTCAAAATAGATTCTATCTAGCATGAGTGACAGATAAATTTCGTTTATTGGTTTTTCTTTTATTCCGGGCTTAAGCGTCAGTACGTGGGACTCTAAAGTATTTAAAACTTTTTAATAAGCTAAAGCCATACCGGTTAAATTAAAACGACTTTTCCTGAAAACCCACATGTAAGTAAAACAATTTTAATAATTCTCTGGATACATACATGTATTATCAATATTACATATAAATAAACATTACGTGTTTTCTAAATATATATATATATATATATATATATATATATATATATATATATATATATATATATATATATATATATATATATATATATATATATATATAATGCATCCTAGCAGGGGCTATTCTGGTGAAAATCAGATAAGGGAAAGACATATTTCATTTGTCCTTTGTTAAGTCCGATGCTAGCTAAGCATTGCTGCGCGTGACAAGGCTACAGTGACAGATGAAATTTGTTAAAGCAGGATTTTAATTGCGTCTCTGATTCAGAGCTTAACGAAGCTGATCATGGTTCTTCAATATACTGTCTTCAATAACATTTAACTTAATGAAACATATGTTACTTCATTCCTTTCGGTTTGATTCGTGGGCTTCCAAGGTGTTTAAATGAAAATTGAGACGCTTCAAGTTGCCTTTGTGGCGTCAGTGTGGACGTCCAAATGAAGGCTTGGTATTTCGGAGTTTTATATACAGCACATTTGTGTGTGTGAGGGTGGTTTGTTGTGTATTTCACAATATATTTTTATTACTTCAAACGTTATTTTTAGTGGATACCCTTATTTGGGTAGAGGCTCTGTTTTTTAACAGTGTAATCTTTTTTGAAGGATTCGAACCTGCGACTCGATTTGCATGCCAATACAAATCGAATGAGATGGTGCCTCCTCCTGCAGAATTGGACATAAATTCAAATCCTGCCGGAAGGTGTATTCTCTTTATTAAATTTTCTCGTGTATGCATGTGGGTAGAGTAAATAAATACTAATTTTCAAGGAAACTCAAATTCGGATATTTGAACAAATGAGTGCATTTGAAGGCAAATAAAATATTGCTTAAATGTTAAGCTCTCCTTATCCACGCGATCAAAGCACGATGAACCCGACAGTGGTTCCTCCTGCATACGGGCATGTAGGTTAGAATTAAATACGCCTATCCACTAAAAAGAAAGCTTGAAGTAAAGAGACAAATAAAGAATGCTATCATTCCACGTACTTCAGGTATCAGACAAAATGAAGAGCGAAGAAATTTTACGTTCTTCTTTTTTCATATGTCGTGTCCCTCCAGGAAGTAGGCGATCGTGGCTCTCCATTTCCTCCAGTCTCTTTCAATAACCTTTGACTTTTTGTTTTTTTTCTCCCAGACTTGTTCTGGCCTTCACTTGGTTAAGCCTGTTATGTATGTCACGCGTTGCTTTGCCTTGTCCCTCTTTCCCGCTATCTGCACTGTGAATATCAGATTTTCCAAGCCCTCCTATCTAATTATGTTTCACTGAACCTTCAGCTCTCTCTTCCTGAGGTTAAGTATGAGTATTCGTTTTGCTTGCATCACCAACAAATCCATTTTGATCACATTATCGGTCCACGTTATCCTTAGCATCCTTCTATAGCATCAACCTCTGTTGCCTCGAGTTTCTTCTTCATCTTTGAGGAGACCGTCCAACAATCGCTGCCGTAAAGGAGGACAGATATCACGTAGCAGTTCAGTATTCTTTTCTTTCTTACCAAAGAAGCCATTTTGTCTCATAATGCTCTGCTTAGCTTTTGGAATGCGTCTTTGGCCATCCCAACACGTCTTCGGATCTCAGCGTCTTTAAATATTTTATTTTTTCCGTTCTGTTCATACCATTGATTTAATATATTTGTATGTATTAAATATAATAGATATATATATATATATTTACTTTGTCACTTTTTATGCTAAAATACTGATATCAAAAACGAAAATGTTGGTGTTGTTAACAACAGAATTAAAAATGTATCATTCTGATTTTGACCTAATTAATGTTTGTCAAGCTGAGATGTTTTAATCGTTTCACCCTAATGAAGGCGATAATCCCGCTCAAACGCAGTTTGTTACAGTGAGTGAAAGACAAAGGAGAAGAAACGAAAAAGACAATAAGAAATGGGATTTACGCATACAGATGTTGGCGATTATTGCTGCACTAGCAGAATAGCCCGGCGTTGCCCGTGCTTGATTAAAAAGTCATACAGCAATCGCTATCACTTGACTTAAAATATTTTTGCCCTCCCTTGCCTTTAACGGAGTTCCCCTTGCCGGTCTGATGTTACTACTACTTCTAAGCTCTATACTAAACACTAAATCTGTGTCGAAAAAAGAACTAAACAACGTGAATGACTCGTAACTGAAAAAACCGAATGAAAAAAGAATACTAACAACAAATACTTTTTCACACCCAAACCAGTTCTGAGGAATCAGAAGCAACGTTGAGTTTAAGCAAGTGAATGAGCCAACTGTAGTAAAGTGCCATGCAGATTTAAGTTTTTCCTACTTGTGCGAATGCAGCTATCGATTTTATTTGCATGCTAGCATGCTAGTTAACATACGTGTCAGTCAGCTGTTGGCTCTCACGCTGACCGATAGAATCTTCCTGCCTATTCGTGGCAGCCACCTATAGGCTCGCACTCTGGCCAGTAGAAAATGGCCGCAAACTACATGGAAACTGCCGTAGAAGCATGAAAAAATCGATTATTTCCACTATCGATGGGAGTTGCGAAATGCAACATCGGTCTTGAACTTTTCACTAACTTGGAGCATGTGCATGTAAATTTGGGTGCAAATCCGTAGAAATTTGCGGCCGTGCATTCGTCACACACACACACACACACACACACACACACACACACACACACACCCTGCTTTTATAGATAGAGATTGTAATTTTTGAAGATTGTAAGTGGCCCAGAAGCGATAAATCGGGCTTTCTACAGGCGTGAAACGAAAGTATTACAATAGAGCTGGCGTTACGTCTAGCTAGTTCAATAGTAAAACGGTGAGACGTAGTTGCCAATCGATTAGCACGCGTAAATTCTTACAGTTGAGCCACCCTGGAGTACAGCTCATTAGAACAAGTAAATTATTTGTATAAAGACAGATGGATGTAAAAATATGTACTGTAACGAATATGGAATGATTAAAAACTTTAAGGTGGTGAATGATGTTGCATTTTCATTTTAGAATATTGTAGAGGGCGATAATTTTTTAATAGCTTATCTTTTGGAAGGCATCATATACAGTCCTATCTATCTTCAAAATATGCACACATCAATATGGTTGTTTTCATGCGAACATTGTTACATATGGATATCTTTTTAAAAATCATTTCATGCCAAGCAAAGCGATGACGCCACTAGGACGCAGGGGATTATGAGGAGTGAAACAAAATGAAAAGAATTTCGTGAGTAGAAGTGAGGAAAAGGAAAATAATGGAACAGTTTTCAGGAGGACTGAAAATGGTGTTTGACGTTGCATTTAAACTTCTGAAAATTGTAGCTGGCAGAAAATCAAGAAATCGGAAAGGAGTCCATCAGGAGAAAAATACATGAAAAGGTGCTAAAAAAAAACAGGAAATTTGGTGCAGTTTATTTTATTGCCTGGATTCTTGTTACAGTTATTTGAAAAAAAAAACAAATGATAGAAATTTTGTAGCTTAAACAAAAACACAAACGTTAGCTGTGGTTTTCAAACTAAACTTTGTTAATATGTTTAGCTACTTCAACAGTAAAACTTTGAGACATAATTTCCAATCTAGTAGCAAACATGAATTCCTACAGTCGATGCACCCAGGAGAAAATTTCATTAAAACAAGTAAATTATTAGTAGAGAAGACAGAGGGTTGTATAAATCTGTTCTCTAATGAATATGGAATGATTAAAAATTTTGAAAAATATGACACCAGCGTCAGTAATAGAATAATAGAAATATGTTGCCGTTTCTCAACCAATAGCTGCAGAAATTTTAAAAGTTCTCTTTAAATAACGGTATGAATTCTGTAATTTAATATTCATGACTTTAATTTCAGTTTTCTTTGAATCAAATTCGTATTTGTAGGTCAGCATATTTTGCGAGATCTTAAATGATTAATTATTTTCATATATAAAGTAGAAGACGTCACGCAATGTTTTCTCAATCTTTTACATATTTTCCATCTATAACAATTTTTTCTAATTTATTTCAGCTTTTTCTATCGATATATACATATAGATATATGTATGTATGTGATATTTTTTTCATTATACAAGACAAGGTATCCATTTTGTTTCCATAGCAATAAAAATGTCAGTGGTGAACATATTGCATAAAAATAGGGTTTACAGCAAGGAATCCATATGGTTTCGTTTATCTCTCTCATGGTGAACTTACTGAAAAAACATGTAAACATTAAATGCATCTGAAATACTTCCTCCAAAGTAATAGCTATAAAAATGAATCATATCCGACTTTTGCGTATGGATGAAAGTAAGAACCTGTGATCATATACGGTACTTCCAAAGAAAACCGACAATAAAGTTGAAAATGAATGTTTAAAAATGAAAATTCTTTCTTGGAGCTTTTATTTTATTTTTAATTTCAAGCTCATGGATTACATTTAATATAGAAATCCAATAAGTAAACTGCGTTTCTCTATTTTAAAACGAATTTAAATTGATTGGAATGACTTTGCTTTTTGAAATCGCTAAGAATGACTGATTTTAGTCTTATGTACTGTTGAGTCTTGACTCATTGTTGAATCTCGCCTAATGCATGGAATAATAATGCAACACAAAATGTACTTAGAACAAGAATGTATTATAACAAGAAAGTGTACACAATAAGTACATATAGTATTTCTGTATATTTCTGGGAAGACGTTCCTGGAGAATGTGTTGACTAGTCGCAGTCGATCAGAGTCTCTAGGTGGATCTCGTGATTCCTCCTCTCGTCTTCCGGTACCAACCATTATTTATATAGTTGGTAGTCACCTATGCAGATTAGGTGGATCCTACCACAACATGTACAATTATCTCAGAAGAACGTAAATCACTTTATTAAAAAACATCTTTCAAAAAGAAAATATGCATTTCTGGAAAATTTTCTTTGTAGAATTTTTATTCATTTTCTGGCATGGCATTCATGCAACCATCAGCCAGTCCGTATTAGATGTTCATTTAACCAAGCCGTCCTGGCTATGACGATAAACTATATCCGCATCCTGGGTAAGCCGATAAACTACATCCACGTCCTGGTTAAGAAGGTAAAATACATCTGCGTCCTGGGTATGACGATAAACTACGTCCAACTGCAAGGCCTCTTACCAGAAGATTTTGAGGAGCGTAAAATCAGCTCTTCATTGTAACACCTGTTAGGGTCCCAGCTATAGGTAAATAGTTAATCCCCAAACTGGAGTCAAAACACTATGAAAGGTTTTAATACCAGCAATACGTTTTTGTAAAAAATATTACCAGCAATATTTTTTGAAGAAAAAATATTACCAGCAATACAATTTTGAAGAAAATATATTACCAGCAATAAAAATCTTGTCGGCATTAAATATCTCATTGAGGTTGATATGCCGTAAAATAAAACAAACCAAGCCAAACCAAACCAAACCAAAGCATTTAGCCGGGCATTTTATTCCCGCCTCGTTTAACCCAAGATGTCATAATAAAGGTAGTTGGTGAATACATATAAAATATGCTCACAAAAAAAAAAAAAAAAATCACCGAGAAGGGGATACCAAAAATGGCCGAGAATGGAATAATTTTTATAAATCACTGAAATTTGTGGGAAAACAACTCACAGGAGTACATTTATCAGTGTGTCAAGAAGTCCAATGTAGCAGAAGTAAAATTTACCCTTCCCTTACGCCACTGGACTCACATCTTTCTTTTGCGGCCTTTTAAGCATACTCCTTTTGAAGCTTCTTGTTATTTTGCCTTTCCTACTGATATTAACGCATTACTCTTCAATTGAATTGGCGTATTTTTGTATAGAAAACATTAAGATTTCCCTTTCTCTCTACCGTGCGACGATAGACTATGGGTAGAATCTCCGACAAAACGGTCAGTTTTCGATCCTGGCTTGAAGTAATCGGACGTGTAGTCATACAGCGAAACAGTCTGTCTGTGGATGACAATATACATATATATATATATATATATATATATATATATATATATATATATATGTGTGTGTGTGTGTGTGTGTGTGTGTGTGTGTGTGTGTGCTCAAATCCTTCGTTTTTGAGTTATTATGTTTTTTACGCTAGACGCTGTCAAATGTAGAATCCAAGATACAATCCAAAAATATTTTTATAAAATTTGGAGCAGGTCCCTGACACAAGTTAAAAATGTCCATGTAAACATATGTCCAAAATTCCATCACAGCAACTCATAACAAATGTCTAAAATGTCCTCCGCTTGCGTCGTCCGCACCCGTCAGATCACTGACTGACGGCAATTTCAAAAATTCCCACAGGGTGCCGAATAGTTGCGCAGGCTCCATGACATGCTGATGAAGCGTCTCTGCATTATTAATGTCAGCTGCACGTACCAGTTGTTTTAGGTGACACCACAGATACATTTCTAAAGGACTGAGCTCGAGGGAACTTGCAAGCCATTCACCACGACCTATCCATGTTTCATGGTAGATATCAGCCGGTGCATCTCGAACAATGTGACTCAAATATGTTGGAGCACCATTATGCATGAACCACATGCGTCTTCATATTATCAGAGGTGCATCGTCTAGCAGGTCTAGAAGTGTGTTTGAAATAAATTCCCTGCTGGGAGAACATATCGACCTATTAGACAGTCAAGTACAATGCGCGCTCACACAGTGATACCCTTGTCTAGCCTGTATTTTATCATGAAAATTCCGATTCACACACAGATGTTCGATATGTAAATGTGTTATTCCATCTCTTTCAAATGTTGCCTCATCTGTAAACAAGACTGAAGAAATAAACAACGGATCGGGAATTTCGGCCGAATCTAGGTCTTCCTGGATCCATAGTTTGTGACGCCACAGATCCTGTCGCAGCAACGCAACGATAAACAGAAGCAAAGTTGGATCACTCACCTGCTTTCGGTATGGAAACTCAATCTAATAGTGCCGTGCTTTCTCGAGTCCATTATAATTCGTGTGGTCATATGTATGTGGCCGCGCGAATTGTATTGGTCTGCCTGCTGACGATTCTGCTCTTGTTAAAAGGAACACTTCTCAGTTAACTCAATTCTACACAAGCTAAACATCTAGTCACATATGTACACGAACGACAAATGTAACCTTGTCTTCTGGACAACACATCGCCATCTACCGAATACTTTCTTTAAACTTAATAACTCAAAAACAAAGGGTTTGAGGACATATTTTGTCCTTGTTTTGCTGCAAGGAACCCACGCAAAATGTTTGTAACCGTATTTTAATGTACACTTTATATATTTATATAGTTTTAAGGTAAGCTATATTTATAATTAAAAGTATTCAATATCACCAGATAAGGCGTATGTGAATATAGAAGTCTACACTGACGTTAACACGCAGTGGTAACACCCTTTTTCAATTTTAAACGCAACCTTCCGGTCATTGTTTGGGTCTCGACTATTTATAATTGCTGATCAATAGTGCATTGTGGACCTTTCTTTCTTTTAAAACCATATTTTTCTTTGAGAGTAGCATTTGAGTTAAGTTCTTGGCTTAAAAATAAATGCCTTATATATATATATATATATATATATATATAGATATAGATATAGATATAGATATAGATATAGATATAGATAGATAAATATATATACGAGGGGCATTCAATAAATAAGGTGAATTTTTCGGTATAGGGACTTCTAATACAGATAGAAGCATACTTTTTATTTTATTTTTCAACGTAGTCTCCGAGCACTGTCAAACACTTTTCCCATCTGTGCACAAGCTTCCGTATTCCCTCAGCGTATAAACCTTTGGACTGATGTCTCAGCCAGTCGCACACAACACATTTGACTTCATCGTCACTATTAAACTTTGTGCCTCTCGTGAACGCTTTCAAGGGACCAAACAGGTGAAAGTCTGAAGGGGCAAGGTCTGGGCTGTAAGGGGGATGAGGGAGCAGTTCCCACCCCAGCTCCTTGATGGTCTGCACTGTTTGGGCTGCTGTGTGAGGCCTTGCGTTGTCATGATGCAAGATGACCCTGCGTTTGTCCTAACAGATAAGCTCAAAGTCCTTGCAATGTCATCAACTGTCACCCTTCTGCCAGACTGAATGAGGTCATTGACTGAATCGATCACCTCAGGAGACCTCACTTCTGTAGGCCTCCCAGGCCTGTCTTCAACCTCAACACTGCTCCGTCCTTCTTTAAACAATTTAGCCCACTTGTAGACATTCTGTTGGCTGAAACATGTGGCACCATACACAGTTGACATTCTCCTATGAATTTTAACTGGTTTGCACCCTTCAGCAACCAAAATAATGATAACTGACCGCTGTTCATTCATGGAGCATGCTTCTTGGTCGGCCATCTTTGTTAATCGCCAAAACTCTCAAAGTTTTTTTTTATCTGCAAAAGAAATTAAATCCATGTGAAAAAGAAGAGAAACAAAAAAAAAATTTAAAAAAAGAGTAAGCTTCTATCTGTATTAGAAGTCCTTATACCGAAAAATTCACCTTATTTATTGAATGACCCTCGTATATATATATATATATATATATATATATATATATATATATATATATATATATATATATATATCAACGGTGAGAGAGTGACAGAAATATAGAATTTGTGTATTGGATAGGGGGTGCTAGGTACATGTGCTTGTATATAAAACTCATAGGATCAAATTATAAACATTCTGGCCAAGTTTAAGAATTCTGATTTTTCGTTTTCATATCACCTTCCATAAATATGCACTCAAAGTATATTTCATTGTTACTTGGCATCTATCCATGCATTTTCAGAACATTTAAATAAATATGGAATTTGCAGATACTTATAAAATATATACATTCAGACAAAATTAAATATTGTAAAAGCAAAACTGATATACTAAATAATATAAGTAAATTCACTGATAAATTAAAAAAGATATGAAAAGTCAGATGATTACACATGAATTCAAATTAATTGTATTGCTAGGCAATTACTGATTATGGAATCGGACTTACTTACCATCAACTGTATATATGAAGAATCCCATTTCTGCATAACATTCTGGATATTGACAAGACTTTAGAATTTAGTCGATTATAAGAACAGGAACTTTCACTATTATTAATGAGTGTTTTTTTTATAAATATGCCGCAGTGAACGCCATATGCAATACATAATTCTGAATATCGATCACACACACGTCTTAATATTATGCGTTAGGAGTTCGTATGGTCGATAAAACTTGGACGTTCCTCTTCATCCAAACAGAAAGAAGAATCAGAAAACTTTATACCATTTACCCCTGCGTCAACTAGTTATCAGCCCCTTAATATACGTCTCCATATATTTATTATTTTTTTCGGTTTATTTTCTTTATTCTCCCTTGTCAGACCTATGTCCATTTATAATATATATATATGTATTGTAATCATTGTTTTCATGTGAGTTGGGTGCCGCTGATGACGTGGCCATCTATAACATCTGATAAATAAAAGGCAATATAAGCAAAATTAGTTGTACCCAAATGTCTACATGGGAAAATGAGGTTGTAAAGAACGTTGTCCATTTGTATTTCGTTATAGACATTGTCCCCGTTGGCAATGAACGTGGCTCAGGGATCCGAAGCTATTAGCTGACCATCGATATTTATCACGTTCTCTCTACAAACTTCGTACATGTCAACAATATGGGCCATAGTTGGAAGTGAACAGAAAAGAAAAAAAATGGTAATGACGAGAAAAACGGACGAAATTGCATTAGAAGACAGGTTATTAATAAAAAAAAATAGACAGAAAATCGTTGGAAGATATGAATTTTATTGCTAACTCGAGTTATATTAATTTCGTATTTTATAACAAGAAGTTCCGTAAAAGACAAGAGCCGGAACAAATGTTGCCTTTATTCATTGTACAAAATGAAAAAATGTTAATCATAAAAAGGTCTGACTATCTGTATTATTTTAAGAAATATATTTTAAACTAGTAATTTTCAATTGGGAGAAATTAATATTTTCTTAAACACATTCATAAGTATATATATTTCGTGTATTCGGGCAGCAGATCATTATTCAAACAAATATTGTCGGTTCAGCGCCTCTGCGACTTCTGTTTAATGAAAATTTTTATTTATTTTTTCAGGTTGGTATAAGGGATCCTTAAACTATTATCAAGGGAAGACTTTCTAGCTGAATCGGCTTGGTCGTTTCCTTTATTTCCTATGTGGCTTGGAAATCTACTATTTAAAAGTAGGCAGGTTGGAGTAATGGATAGCAGCTCAGATTGCTGAATCGGAGTGCCGAGTTCAAATTCTAGTCAAATCCATTACATTCTTACGTGATAATACCCTTGGGAAAGGTTTGAATTCTCTTCTTAGCCCTCTACCACCACCAGCTGTGGGTAACTAGCAGGACAGAGCGAGTTCTGTAGCATAAAGAAAGGGCAACCTACTGCGGGAGAAATCTGCTTCTTCAGATACATATATATCGAAAGATCGCCTAAGCGTGTGTAACGCATGGCGCATAATTGACTGATTGGATAAAGAATCCAGCCTGCATAGCAATTTCACCAATCCTGGGTTATCTTTTTTAAAAAATCTTGTATTGCTGTTATAACTGAGAGATATTTGTAAGTTTTATTTCTACAGATGATGTGTAACGCTAAGGCTATATATTAAATGTTTTTATGCATTTTTATCTATCCATGAATATGCCTTAGCGTTTGGCATAATTGATTCCAAAGGTCCTTCTCTACGGGGAATTGGTCACCAGCAAGAGAGCACGAGGGCGACATCATCTTCGCTTCAAGATCGTCTGCAAACAGGACATGAGAAAGATGGACATCGTGAAGTGGGAAGACAAGTGGGTGAGTACACGTAACAATGACTGTACATGACTTACCATATCTCCAGCAGGCTGCCACAAATATATCCCACTAAAATTTACATTTAGTGAACATATTTGGTACATTAACATATGAATTAATATGAAATAATTAAATAGTACTACGAAATTCAGTATTCTATTAAATACTACAACACACATCGCATCGTTGATACACTAAGTGTATACACTAAACTAAGCGCCAATGAAAATGGCAAACGTGTGATACTATGTAACATACGATACGTAGCAGTGCTATAAAATAACTACCTAGTATGATATGTAATTTAGGGTATTAATATTTTATAGGAGGCACGGTGGAGTAATGGATAATGGCTTGGATTGATGAATCGGAGAGCCGAGTTCGAATTCCAGTCGATTCCATTACATTCACTTACGTGCTAAATACCCTTGGGAAAGGTGTGAATCCTCTTCTTCTCCCTCCAACTATGGGTAAATAGCAGTAAATAGCCTTGGATGGCAACTGGTCTAGGAGAAGGACAACTCTGAATTCAAAACCTGCGGAGGGTCGTGTGGCATCCGTTGCACCAGGTCCCTGTATTCGTCCCTCCAAAAAGTGTGGATGGCACTGCACAAGGCCTTCACCACTATAATCAAGTCCTGTCGGGCTTTCGGTTTCTGGGAGCTGATCTGTCTGACCCTCATACGTCGAGTTCGACGGGAGAAGCATAATTTTATAGGAGTTCAGTGTGTTCATCAATAGACATGATGAATTTGAAATGCATGATAATTTATACCTATAATATATATGGTACTAACCAGTGTTTGTTGTATGTTGTTTTCTATAAAACGCATGTATAGAAATAGATTATGGTTAGCTTCTCAGCTACAATTAAATGATGTGAACTTATGTACTTTACACACAGTTTATCGTATTCTGTAGCCTAAATCTTTACCAGTAGGCTTAATTTTGGGGGAATTGGTAGCCTATCGTATGCTTTGGGGGAGGATCTGTACTGATTGTATAGGCCAAAATTTGAGGTCGATTTGTACGTCAGGTCCACTTGTATGCTACAAGTTACGGTCACTGAAACAAAATGATTGTACTTAAAAATAGTATAATAGACTGATCTTGGATGAATGTGATAGTTAAGCAGGCGACATTAGGTAATGGCCGGACATAATGTGTTTACTGTAATTAGTCATCACGCCGCTGGAACTCTCGAAAAAAAATCAACACAAAAATTAAAAAAAATATGATGTGGTAACTATAGAAACAATAATTGTGTCTATTCGAAAAAAGGACATTGATTATTGGAGGTAGAGTGAATAGGGAAATGGTGGTATTTTGTCCAGCATATGATAAAAGGAAAGCATTGAATGAGATGTTGACAGGTACACCTGACTAGCCGGATATCTCTGGAGATGGTGATGTTGAGATAGAAATGTCAGATAAGTTGCTGGTTTGTGTAGAGGACAGCTGACAAAAGAGTTGTAAAATAAATGTGTGATGATGTCTAATCGATTACAATCAAAGGTTTGAATAATTTATTGACAAGATGAGGCATAATTTTTATTTTTCATGTGATGCGTCGTACTGGATGAATCGGACGACATCAGTCTATTTTGTAGAAAAAATGGAGATGATGGAAGAAAAACAATGAAGGACATCTTCACGACAATGCTTCATTTAAACAAGTTGAATTATTCACTTATATGTTTTCTGGTGCGTTTTCATTGAATAGATTCTCCCTCTGATGAGCTTTCAGATTGGAATGGCTTCAGTATAGTTAATTTATTTTTCATTTCTAAATCAATTTAACTTCGCAGTAAAAGAAAACATTAAACTATAGGTTTTGTTGAAATTCAATCGAGTCGATACACAATCAAATGAGGAGGAGCATCAGTTGATATTTCATTGGATATTAGAGGATATCAACAATTGAAGAATTAAACATTTCTCCAAGGATACGGGGATCATTCCTTCGAGTCTAAATGTTTAGTTGGCATCTCTAGAATTCAAGATGTTATGTCCCGCCCTCTAGTATTTTTTCAAATAAGACTGGATGGTGAAGGTAACGGTGATATTAGCCGTTTCCCTACAAGGGAACATTTTTCCAAGCAGTCAGTAGTGCTTTCAGTTGAATTTTATAAAATATTTCTCTTAAAATCTTTTTCTTAGAAAAACAGGTTTCTCCATCCCAGTAGCCTTTAGTGCCTGCTGCCGTATTGATGGGGTTTTCCTTCATAACATTTTATTTGAAGTAGCATGGAATGTTAACATCTTGGTTATGTAATTATTTTGCCTTAAATTTACATCAGGTGTCTGAGAACAATCCAAATCAGAGCTATGTATTCATGCATATTTCGTGAAAAGAAAAGTTGTAAAATATAGTATCAACTTGTGCGAAAAATACACAACTCCATTGTGTATGGAATTACTTCACGGACAACCGTGCATTTAAAGATATATTCAATTTGGAAACATAATTTTTTATTCCCTTTTATCTTCATTTGAACTGCGAATATAATATCAACCCAGATCTTAAGAAAATCCGAATTACAGTGATTAAGTTTAATATACAAGAAAATTAGCATTTTTAATTACATATACGCTGTTGAAGTGTGTTAAAAATATTTTAAAATTTACAGGTAATCAAATCTTCTAAAATTCCTGAAATAAAACACAATTTTACATCAGGTCTTGAATGATCTCTATATATAGGTATGTAGACCTTCCAAATACAGTATTAATTGCAAAAAGTTGGTTTAAATGCAGCATCAAAGCATATATTTTTCATGAGATTTCATACCAAACAGGTCAGCTAATACGAAACAAAAATCATGGATCAGATTTTCTAAGATATTTAATCACTTCTGACAATATCTTCTAGCTAATTTGGTTGTATTTAAGACATGAAAACTGTGATATTTCATGTCAAAATCACCCATTTAACATTTAACACGTTTATATTAATTGTTTTGAGGATCATTTGTATTTTCGTAGTAAATATTTGCTTAGTTTGGGGATGGATAAATATATGTAATTGAATCCATTGCCTGATCAGCTGCTAAAAAAGTTGATTCACTATGTCGTGCGAGTCAATTTTTCTCTCCATGATCTATGTTAGATATGTTTAAGTCTACCATTCGTCCATACTTAGAATTCTGCTGTCACATATGGTCCGCTGCTCCTGCTATTTATCTAGAGCTGCTTGATAAAATGCAAAATAGATTATTGGTCCTGCTCTGGTGTCTGGGCTTTAGTCACTTTCCCAACCCTGTAAGTTTGCCTCTCTGTTAATTTATTTTTACTATATATATTTTCACGACAATTGTTCGGATGAGCTTTTTGCTATGGTACTTAGATTTTTTAAAAATTTAGGTGCTGTTCTAGGCTGGCCTCGTGATCTCAGCAATTTACAATTGTGCTGGCTAGATATAACCATAGATTCTATGGTAACAATTTCTTTTCCGGCATTTCTCCCTTGTGGAATTACCTTCTGACTACATGCTTTCCAGCCAACAATTTAAAAACTTAAATACAATGTCAATCGCTATTTACTGTTCTGATTATTTTTCATTTGTTATCGCTCCTTAGTAATGTTTCTGTTTTTAATTCTTCCAGTAATCCTTTGTGTCTTAGTGGTTTAATTGGGTGAACTCGATCAAAAAATAATTTCATTATATGAGCATTTACTTTGCAGGTTGCCTAGTTTTCCTTGTGTCTCAGCTCTCTGTATGTGATATAGTCGGTATGTACTAGGCCCAGTCGATAGAGAATGTTCTTATTAGCATATAAATATAGAATCTCTATACAGATATCGAAATACTTTCTTTAGGTTTGATGATGTTACGCCAATGTTCTGGTAAGATTTGCATTTCTGGAGAGTTTTAATTTGGTGAACTTTTCAAGGAATCTTATATCTGAAAACATTTGGTAACACAAACCAGACAAGTATTTTTGATTAATCTACGGATGTACTAAAGATAACAGGATATTGTGTCGCAGGCAGACAAACTTCTTATCCAATCTCCATGAATGTTTCTCCGCATTTACAGAAAAACTGTGGGCGTGATGTGAATAAATAAGAAAATCGATACAAAATGTGAAGATCTGTGTAAATTATAAAAGTTAAATTAGCACATATAAACGATTTCTTCAATGTATAAAACTTAAATTTACAAAATGTTGCGACATTGCAAAACATAAAAATATTAATTAAGTGAAAATATAAAAGATATATGCATTATAGTTGCAGAAAAATAATAGAGAAATGTAAGATGTTTATACAAGATAAAGATTAAATTCACAATATGAACTCTCTTTGGAAGTATATATCAGAAAGGAAAATAAATGGTCAATGGAAAAAACCACGATTTCAATGTATTTTAAAAGAAAATGAAAATTTTATTTACTATTCGCAAATTACGTATTAAAGTAAAGCAAAACAAAAGGAACAATAGAAAATCGAATAGCACACAAAATTCTTAAGGAAGTCATCGCTTTTCAGCGAATGAAGACTTATATTTTAAATTATACTTAAAGGTTGGAGAAATGCTTCTCTATGCGTGGGTTGGACAAAAAACAGAATTTCTGAAAAGGTTCATGTTTTTCATTTGAAGAAATATCTTCTGGGAAGTAGAAGAAATTGACTTTTGTGAAACTTTGTTTTCTCTGAAGTAATTGCTGTCGACATTTTTTACTTAACAAATTCCAATAAATATCTCAAAATCGCCATTGTTCAGAAATTGTTTTCTCTTGCAAAACGTTTTTCAAACAAGTTGAATGACTCGCTTCTAAGTTCTGTGACGTATCTTCATTCAGTATGTTTCTATTTTACTTGAGTTCAATATCAGTTTTAAATTTCGTAAAAGAGAAAAAATACAAAGAAAATCAATCGAATAAATTTTCAGGCACGTCTGCTTCTATTCTGTCATTAAATTGCGTAAAACATGGCGCCGGAAAATGTTGCATCTATTTTAGAGTATTAAAATTGAATTATATACCCAGCTTATAATTAAATAATTATATAAATCTCATTTTAATCAGTGGCTCTCCACTATGTATTTTGAGGCTGTAGTATTTAAACTGCATTATGGGTAGATCTGGAGGGGCATAATTGGTCACGTCCTGAAAGTAAACTGCATATAAACAAGTATACATAGACACGTCAATTTTATCATGCAAGTTACAATGTATGAAATTACAATCTATGCATTGGTTACGTTCAAAATAAGTTTTACCAGTCGTGTTGTTGGAAGACATAATCTCCAGAAGAACAACTCCTTGCGTCTTCTTGGTCTCACGTTTTTCACTCTCGTGAAATGAACTGATGATATTGAATCAATTTCTACTTCTGCTGCTAGGAAAGCTGATTTGATGTGTTATGACAGACACTTTTTCTTCTCGAAATCTATCTTACATATTTAAAAATCTAACATTCGTCTATGTATTGGTTATATAATGCAAACAAAAAATATTTGACATTTTCCAAACTTAATAGAAAAGAGTTAAAATAATGTCAGGAAGAAACTAACGAATATCGAATTATAAATAAAATAAACAGAATAAGTGACATTCATTTGATATCAGAAAAAGTAAAGTAGTCGAAAGAATACTATTGAATCAAGTAGTATTTTTAAACCATTCGATACAATATATGTTACACTCTTAAATTGTTCGCACACTTCATATTCTAGGAATCCATTTGATATATAAATTTAGTTTATACAATTAAACTCTTCCGGTATTGTAGTACCCATTAGACCTAAGGTTATCTCTGCAATTTGCCTTCTCTAAAGAATATTGCCTGGCATTTAATGATAGATTTGTTCGAGTGATTTGTGAGTAGACTGAATTCCGTTTTCACGTGGTGTCTGGCTCCTGTCAACGTGTGTTAGGCTAAAGGAAATTATTTTAATATCGAGATTAGAACGTATTTAGCATTATGGCTTCGGTCGGTGAATTTGAAATTTGACTTACTTGGATCAGATAAGCCAATGTACTACAGATGGAGTGAATCAAAGTCGCTTTTAATTTAATAGTGTTGAACTTTATTGATAGGATGTTTCACTTTCTATAGATAGAATATCCTACACCTTTTATATATTTATGTACTGTGTTCTGTCAGTAGATCTCCCAGACATTGTCTTGATTCTCCAATTTATACTTTCATATACAGAGTTAATTCAAGACGTGGGCGATCATACGCTCCAAAAATTTCTATAATTTCTAACTTTTCTACAATGTGTGCTCTTACTCTCCATTATCATTTCTGCCATCCATTTAAATTTTCTCAGGTATGCTACTTACTGTTTTCCTTTGCCCTTCTGCTTTCAATATGTTTAGTGAGTCTCAAATTCTCCAAACACTCTTTTCTCATTTTGTACCTCTTTATGATTATCTGTACAAGTGTCGTTCTGTTTCCATGTTCTTTAAAATTTCTTCACATATTTCGTACTTGACAATTCCGCCTCCCGCTGCAGAAATCATGTTTCTTTTGCGACAATCTTCTTTTCGTTGTTGTCTCTAACGAAATGTTCCAGTTTGATAATATTT
Source organism: Acanthosepion esculentum (assembly GCA_964036315.1). Lineage (NCBI taxonomy): Eukaryota > Metazoa > Mollusca > Cephalopoda > Sepiida > Sepiidae > Acanthosepion > Acanthosepion esculentum. Next base: position 29,635,905 of record OZ038500.1, on the reverse strand, counting down.
TGATTAGCATTTGGAGCGGAACTTTCACCAATCCAGTGCTAATTTTGATTTCTGTCTAAAACTTTTCCTCTATCGTCATAGATTATTGTAAAATTTATATAACTCATTCATTTGACTGTTTCCAATTTGTAGTCCTAATCTGTCCTACTGTTATTATTATCTGTAATATTTTAGATTTTGAACTTAAAAGATTCAAAATTGTTTCACTGTTTTGAACTTTCTACACGATTCTGCATTTATACGCTGGTCAGAATCTATAAATAAGATATCATGGTTCACCTCTCTTCGCAAGAAATGTAATCGACACGAAACTAACCCGTCAGAGAATATAGAGTTACTAAGAGAAATTATTTTAAATATAGGATTGTTAAAATCGTTAAGAATAACTAAGAGGAATTGTTTTAAATATATGATTCTAAAAATTATTAAGAATAAGATATATTATTTTACATATATGATACTTAAAATTGTTAAGAGTAACAAAGAGAAATTCTTTTAAATATATGATATATGATATTATTTATCATTGTTGAATATTTCCTGAAATGAAGAAAGTAGAAATATATGATAGAATTAAATAAAGTTCCAAAAAAGAATAACTGAAAAAGATAGATAGTGAAAATGAACAATACTAACTAAAGAAATTATGCAAATGTGAAAAATAAACACTGAAAAAATCAACTATATAGTTAATAGATTCTAGATTACTAAAAATATTGATAGATAAAGTTACATAAACTTTAGGAAAATCAAATAATTGTTTTTGATTAATGGATCAAACATTTTGTAAAGAAGAATAAAGCCATCTCAATATAGAAAATGATAAAAAATGAAGGAATGAAAGAGAGATAGAGGAAAAATGAACGATATCGAAATAAAAATATAAACAAATGAACGAAGATGCAACAAAATATTTACAAATACCAACACAATCGAGAAAGGCAAGCCCCGATAAAACAAATATGGAGTTAATTATTCCTAGATTCATAAACAACCAATAGATGAATCATTTTTGTTTTAATTGGAAATTATGATATTTCAAAAATATACATAAACTTTAAGAAAATGAAACACCTGTCATAGATTAATAAATCATCAACATTTATATATAAAAAATAAGGGTAGTACAATTAAAAGGCAAATGATATATTTTAAAATACCAATACTCTGCTGCTTTAACTAATAGAAACAAATAATTTTGAATATGCTTTATGCAAAGTAAAGATATCGAAATCCGCGAAAAGTTAGTAAAAATAAGAATTGCTAAAACAAAGATGATATAAAAACTCCTATAAAAGTTTCATAAAAAACGATACGATCAAACGAAATGGAAAATGATTAAAATATCGTTTTGATTACAAATCTATCTTATTTAAGGAATTTTTTATTTAGGATTCTGTTGTTTTGAACAGTAAATAAATTCCCTGCTGCATGAATTCGAAATATTTTATCCCAAATAAAAGTCCAAACAATATTGTATTACAATAAATGGAGACATTACGTCGAATATGTCTATAGTTTTGGAGAAACGGGTTGTCATATCATCAGTCAAAGGAGACACCAGATAATTCTATTATATATAAGTATATACATAACCAGATCTAAAAGGTGAAGCTCTCCTAATATTTCGCATGCTCCTTTTTGCTTAGATCAAATGTACAAGAACCAAATCTCGAAGTAACTTGATCTAATATCGGAGAGAAACCCAGCCAATGTATTAGTCCTTATCTGATATCTACAAGTAAAATTTAAATTTCCAATAACAAAAAATATTTCCTAAATATTTGTTAATTAACAAAGTTAAAATTACTTGTGCTGAGAACATAGCAATGTATTGTCATGAACCGCAACAATGCATTTCTTTCTAATACTTACCTGATGACTGCGAATACCGTTGTGACAGCCGAGGTCATCCCACTTCACGAATATACCCTTATATAGTCAATTATAACCCGTAGAATAAAATAACCTAGTGTAAACTATATCAACCTAAGTCAATTACTACTCACATTTACTATTAGCATCGAGAACAGTTATTTTTTTAATCTAAAATATTATTTGATTGATTCACTTAACAAATTGATAATGCTGGCTCATATTTTCTGATTAAAACAACTGTGGTCAATCACATAAATTACCATTTTTTAAGCATATTTAATAAAATCAATAACAATCCTGAAATCGGGCCTACTAGTGTGGCAACCATGGAATCAAAATATTATCTAGCGATGTAAAATGCATACAAGAAATGTATGCGGGTGTGTGACATTGCATGCTACATATTATCCCACATTCTCATCAAGAGATATAATAATATAATTATAATAATTATATTATTATAATAACAATTATTATAATATAATTATAATCTATAATTCTTATGCCTTCGAAAGAGGAGTGGGTATATTCTGTCTCCGGGATATTTTATTTTCCTTTATTTTTCATTTTATACCCGTAAATACAAACTGGCCTAGCTTATCTGATAGCCCGTAAATAAAACTAGCCAATAATAACATATTCTGGTGTGTCACACCAGTTCTTCTAGGATTGTGCTTTAGTACTAAGCAAATTATAGTGACACTTTATGTTCTTGTAAAATATTAATTTTATAAGCCGTTCCCTTATCTCTAACACTTCAAGCTAAAAGCCGCCGCACCGCATTGAAGCGAAATGAAATACGATGTGAATGAGGGTGCTTTACCTCTATGTACGCGGTTAAGCGGTTCTTAACATGGAGACTAACACTCGAATAGATTCTTCCCCCGAGTACTGCTGCTTTGTGGAACAGAATCCCAAGTGGGGGGGGGCATTCCCAACCAATACAATCTTAACCTATTTATGTCACGGCTTAAACGTTAATTTCCTACGTATAAACCCTCGCTTCCTTTTACTTCTCGCGCTACAACTACCTTCAGTAACCTTCTGAATTGAGTTTGCCTCGTACCTTCTATACGTTGAACATTAGTAAATGTGTTACTAATCTGGTAAAAAGGTTACGTAATGTTCACACTAGAAGAGGTGCAATGCCATTACTGTGAACTACTCTCAAAATCAGTGTGAACTCATGTTCAATATTTAAGTAATATCTCAAATTACTACGAATTATTTTCACAGCTTGTTTTCGATATTCGACTTAATCTATACAATTTGCTTCTTCAGAAGGATGCTAAGAAAGACATAGAATGAACATGTGAGCGACATAAAATGATAACAAAAGGGATATTCACACCATCAGAAAGATTTGAAATTCCAACGGCTCATAATGAGAAAAGACGGCTTGGGAAATTTGACACTTAGAGAATATTTTGAAGGAAATAGAAACAGAGGAATACATTAACCAACGAACTTGTGTAAATAGATGACAGAACAGGGTTTAGGAATGATAACAAAAAAATACTAAGTGCTAAAAAGGACGGGAAATTTTGACAAACCATGATAACCCACGTTCTGAAGTGACAAGGCACATTATTATTGCTATTTGCCAAATTAATATTTTAATATAGGAAATAGACAATATTTTTCTTGTGCTTCCCTTAAACTGATGCTACCGTTCTTAAGCATTACAAAATATCTATCCGTAATTTCTTCATTTAAAGAGTCTATTCCAGAAACACCATGAATATTTGGATTGGCTCGCCAGGATTATTGCCTATCCCAAACGTACAACCCATAGCATACATAATTTGCTTCGGAGACACGTCTGTCTTTAGGAGTGTCAAGTTAGAAACTAAACTAAATTGTACTGAGTCGACCTAACGTAATAGTTTACAAATATAAGAATGCCTACCAGCATGTACTGTTATCATTTAGGCATTGTAGGACAGTAAGAAATTAACCCAGTTAAATCTATCTAATTTAGATATTACCTATGTGTTGATTTCATAGGCAATATGTGACGTGGTTTCCCTCACTATTCTACAAATATTTTCATGGCAATCTTCCTCGAGCAGTTCTCTTTAGTGCACAGACTGCACAAATTTAAACTGAATGACAAATGGGTCTCATCATTTTACGATTGAACTAACTAGATGCAACCGTCAGTTTTGTTTTAATGGTTTCTTCTCTCTTACTTCTCGCCTGTGAAACCCCCTTCCGATTTCTTACTCCCCTGACACCACCATTCTTCAAAATAATTAAGTGCAACACCAATCGTCATCTTCTGTCTTCCTGAAACCTGTTCATTTTTAGTTCTTTTTCCCAATTCTCCTCACTAAAGTCTCTCCTTCTCTTTCTCTGCAAACGCCTGCGACCCAGCGGGATTATCGCCTTAATTGGGATATAACGATTAAAACAAAAAGGATTACTTGGAAATAATCTCCTAAACTAAACTAAATTTCTTATCTGACTTATTTAAACAAAATGTATTTTCTCATATCTTATCATAAAAGCATCTACTGTATATACTCTTGTAACACTTGATCTCGCGTATCGTTCGATCCCCCCCAATTTCTTTACTTATATGATTCCATCATTTATTTCGTGCATCATGCGTGTTCCCTTATTCGAGAGACCAAATGACCTCTTTTCCTCTATCTCTTAATCCCATCTTCTAAATAAATATGTCAAAAAAGTAAAAGAGAAGGATAAAAGTATCATTAGTAACATTGTACTCATTGCGTAAACGTGTAAACCATTAACAACCGAACAAGAAACAGCTAAACATCTTACAAACGTAAACAATAGGACAAATGCATATTTGCTGTTTGTATTTTATCAAACGATACTGATTAGATACTATTAAGTAAAACATCACTTTTATCAAAATCATCTTTATTTTAAATACAGCTGTATATTTTTACTAAAGTAAATGGAAATCTATTTTCATGAACGGCGTAACGAAGGCCGGCAGTACATACGCCAATTTCATATCTCCTGTAAAAGGCGGCCTCCTTAAAATTATCTTCAAAATTAGGTCTTCAAAAGTCGCATGATACGCGAGTATATACGGTACCTTTTGAAAATCATCCAAGTATACATAAATATAAATCTAGAAGATGTCAAATGCAATTAAAAGTTTGGTTGTTTCACCTAAAATTTGGCATGCGTTTACTAGAAATGATGATATAATATTAATTTTTAAATAATCAACACAAAATATATGTAGTTATATATTCAGTTGGCAGTTAACGATAAAAATGTGCCGTGTCCATTCAGGACGTGGTTATGATGGCTTTTTACAATTTCCCGTCTTTTATAGTTCTTAGTATTTTTGTTTTTGTTATAACTCCTGGAAGTTGTTCTTCCATCCATTTACACCAGTTCGTTATTATTCAACTGTCCCTTTTACCTTCAATATGCCCTGCGAGTTTCAAATGTACCAAGCTCTCTTTCCTCATTATGAGCCGTTGAAATTTCAACTTTTTTTCTGGTGGTAAGCGTGAGCATCCATTTTGTTTCAATTTTATGTTAAACACTGTCGCTCACATCTTCAGTCCATGCCATTCTTAGCATCCTTCTGTAGAACCTCATTTCTGTAGCTTTATGTCACTGCTTCATCTGCAAGGAGATTGTCCAGAACTCATTGCCATATAGGTGGACAGATATTACATAACTGTTAAAATACTCTTTTCACTGTTTCTAACGAAACTTAATACTTTGCTTAGCTTTTGGAAGTCTTATTTTGCTAACACAATACACTTTCAGATTCCGCTTTTGCACATAACCATTACTTACATCACTTCATAGATATTTAAATTATTGCACTCGCTTGATTTTGCTATCTCACATTTTGAAATGAGTGTTCATCTTGCTGGCCAGCACGCTTTCTGTCTTCTTGCAATTGATTATGAGTGATTTATTATAAATTTCCTTTACTACTCTAGGCGTTCTTGTAGTTTACGTTCTGAGTCTGCTATTAACACTACCAGGACTTCTCTCAAATCACCCCCTCGTTTAAATAAGTCCGACGAGAAGACAAATTATGTTCTTACATCCGTTTCTATTTTTGTAATGTTAATGTTAATGTCTTTATTGGTTTCAGCTATTTTACCTGCATACAAGTATGATTTACTTCTTGTTAATGAATTATTTGACAAACAGATGAAAATAACGCCATGTTGAATTTTATTCCATTTCCTTACAATTCTACAAGAAATGACTTTCCGACGTTTACATGTGTAAATTTTGTTTACCTTAGATTTAGTTCAACTGGGAGCAGATCTGCAACAGATATTAAAAGTTAAGAAAAGGCTAGAAAGGTAGAAAATATTAACATGGGAAGGATAAAAAATCTAATGGCGAGAGAAAAAAAAGAGGGAGACGACAATAAATAGTGATTTTCTAAGCAAAAGTATTGGATATCCAGTGAGGATCGAATTAATTACTCAGTCATACTTAATCTATTGAGACAAGCTTTCTAACCACGTCGAACAGTCCAAATGTTATTCTAAGCGGGGTTTATACGTGGTACAAGTCACGGCTCCCAGTGAGGATCGAATTCACTACTCCGTCGTAATTAAACTATTGAGACAAGCTTGCTAACCATTACCCCACGTCGAAGTGTCCAAATGTTTTTCTAAACGTAGTTTAGACGTGGCACAAGTCTGAAAGTGTGGAGCACCCAGGAAGGATTGAACTCACTACTCAGTCGTAATTGATTTAACGAGACAAGCATTTTAACAGTCACAGTTCAGGTAACAACAAGAAAATAATAAAAGAATAACGCTACTGGCCTAACAGAAAATATGCAGAATTTTTTTCCGGAATTCACGAATAAAATAGACAAAATTACATGGGGTCAATCTTTCTCTCTCTCTCTCTCACACACACACACACACACGCGCGCGTGTACACACATACACACACATATATATATATGTGTGTGTGTGTGTGTGTATGTGTGTGTGTCATTGTCAGATTTTATTATACAAGTCATTTTCTTTCAAAATAAATTGATATTGCTATAGCCAGTGACTACTAGCCTCCGAAAACACCCTTCTTATTATTATTAGAGACGCCAGCTCAATCCACAGAATTCACCTGAAGACCGTAGATTCAATTTCATGTAGAGAGAGCGCATAATAATTTATGACTTGTGATTTCTTGCACATGTATCGACGGCTTCGGAAATGTTCTTGCCACCCAATTTTACTCATCAGCTTAACCCTTGGTATGGTTTCCAGGAACTTTCCAAAGTTGTCCCAGCAATACTATTATGGACAGTTCCCTGAAAAATCGTAAAATTTGAACCCGGTTCTCACAGCCAGAAAGTAATCGTTATAACCACACGGCCACATACCCAGTAATTTCAATAAAAAAGGATATTGGAAAAATTGTCTTTATATCATAATAACCAATATATTAGGTGAGTGTCAGCATTGAATATCTATCCTTATTAAGGAAATTAAGAACTTATCAGTTTTATCGTACATTGTACGACAGGATTCTTTATTTATAAATAAAGCCCAAATTTATAACACACATATGTATATATCTGATTAACGTCATATAAAATCTCAGAGATTAAAAGTTATTTTCATGTTAATATTGAGTCATTGACATTCTTTAATATTCATCAGTCTTTCAATTTGGATTTTCTACTGTTTAGAAGTTTTTATTTGTAGCAGTTGATTTCATTATTTCTCAGATATGTTTTTGGCTTGAATATTGCTTTCCATTCCTATATACATCTTTTTTAATGCTGGACCAAATGTAAACTGGACAGATTCAAAGAAATTACATTCATTTGTTTTCGTAGGTATATTATTTTCTTTAATTTTTATTTTGCAACGTATGCACTAATCACCTTCGCTGATTTTTAAAAGAATATTGTCTTCTACGAACATTTTTTTTAGTTTAAAAATCTAGTATCCAAATTTTACCGTCTGTCTTTACATTTACCTTGATAACATCATCAGTTTTGGAAGAATCAATATATTTAGTACCGAAAATACTATGCTAGGACATTGCCATCCCTTTCCTCTTATCTTTTGTATGTCGTATTTGTTGGTTATTTCTATGAAGACTCCACCCACACCCTAGTTCAGAACCACACAATAAATTTTTCTATTTATAAATAAATATTATGATTGAAAAATTAAGTTTTCATATGCAATGTGTGTGGGAATTAAGTCCTTATAACTTTTGTTAGTATCACCATATTTGCATGAAACAAAGTATAATGTGATCACAAAATGGGTAGAATTTCATAACAAGTGTAGCCCAAAATGGCACAACAAATGGCACTGTATCAGCATCATGTTACGAAATACGGAAATGTTGAAGATAATGGTGCATGGATCTCGGGTTTCAATAGATAACAAAAACCATCAGAAATTGACATTTTAAGTTAATGAGTACGAAACCTGTTGTAAATACCCACAGAATCGTTCGTAATTTCAACATCCAGATAGAAAGATAATGTGCTAAAAGTACAATTTTAACACTGAACTCTCCTTCTACCTACTATCATCGTCACCATTGTTGCCATATGTATCACAACGTTTTGGCCGTTGTATGCTCCTGCCTTCTTTAGGTGATCGGAATGTCGATCGCTGAGGTAGACTGTTCTAGACAGATACAAAATAAAACATGGTTTATGAAAATAAACCCATAATTAATAAAGGTGTTAACACTTTTGAACGGAGAGCTTCTTTCTACACACCATTTTTATATGACATACATATTTTCATTTTTAACGTTTACATAATGTTGGTAATTTGCTTTCTTTTCATGTGTAAAGAAAATATTTTAAAACATATACAAGTTTTTCTGGGCTCAGATATGCGACAAAAACGTAATATGTTTCTTTTTACTGTTCAACCAAATTTACTTACATATAATCTCCAGATTTTCTAACATTCTTCAAGCCAGATCTTTCTAATTTTACCAATATTTTCCATTCAGATTTGATTTGTATGAAATTTTAAAAAGATCAAAAACTGTAAATTTATTTACATTATTAACAATATTCAAGATGCATAGCCAAACCTCGAAAACAAAATAAATTATTGTAAATATGTCTACCAACTATATATGGAAGTTGTTACAAGGTGTATATTTCATACCATCTTCCCACGCCGTACTCTTTTGGCAGAATAACGACGACGTGCTTCAGGTTTTTGCTTATTAAATTGATGGTTGTTTGTTTTATTTGCTTTTTCCAAGTTGTACATGTCTTCAAAAATTCTTCGTACCTTTTCAGAATTGCTTTTGAACCAGCATGTTGATTTTTATGTATATATTTTTATTTCTCTGGGAATTGTACTTGATCTCAGTTTGTAGTGACAACGTTGTCTCGCTCGTGTTTTAGTACTGATGGACATATTTGCTTTTCGTTTTTGAGAGTTCGGAGTTATAGCTTTCTAAACTTTTTTTTCCCAAACTGTTGTTTAATTATTGTTGTTTTTGTATTATAATCATTTCGGTCTCTATTTCTTCTCTAGTAGAAGTGAATTTAGTTCGATCAATTATATATTTAGTTTATATTGATATTTTACCTGTTCTTTTCAAGCCTTTATTTAAAAGATATTTTTTTACAGACTCATTAATATTTCCGTCTTTTTACCTATTACTTACCGTGGCTCTTATTGTATCCCGCCTTTTATTTGTCTATAGATCAAAGCTGCCCTTGCTTCGTATTTCTTTTTGAGAATTTTGGTTGTAATTCCTTTGTCTGAATTGGTCTGCAAACCGTTCGAATGAAACTTCATCTTCTACTATAATCCACCCAATACAAAGCTAGAATGCTACTCAAGATAGTGGTTTACTGAATGACTCGTGTGATATGAATGTAAGAATCGGATATAGGAAGTGAATGTTTGTAGATGCGGGAAAAGGGGTAACGACTGATTTTTTATTTCAAGATGTTAATTCTGTACTGTTGGTGAAGCATGTGAGCAGGGTGATGCTCTATAAAGCCGCGGTTCTTATCGGAAAAATGCGTTGAACGTTGACACCTCCGATGATACTAGAAACAACAAACGAGAGGGAGGCAACTTGTTAGTGCATAAACGTGAAATGTCTCCCATTCAGTAACAAAAGGTTATAAAGCCGATATAAAGGTTAACATTCAATGTAAAGGAAAGGAAAATAGGACAGGAACACTTTATTTACAATAAAAACCACAATTATATGCAGAGAAAAATGTATAATATATAAATTGGACCTATGATGGGTTTTTAATGTTATGAGAATATTCCCAGCCATATCATATCAAATATAGAATAAGATAATTTTGGTACATACAGGCCGCGGAAAAGGAAAGGATAAATCAGATATTTTCGTCTTAACTGTTAACTATCTCTAGGCGTCTTAATAACGTGTTATAAATTTAATTTAACCCTTTAAGATTTCGACAAACCTCGCCGAGTATATAAAAATACATGTCGAGTTTACAAAATACAGCATTTTTCTTGAAGATTCCACCGCTTATGGTAGTTTGTTGTTGCGACGTAACAGTAAGTTGAAGGAAGAAGGGATGATGAAGACACGTTTCAAAGGCCGAAAACTAAAAATTTCTGCCAAGAACTGCTCGATAGGCGCGAATTCGTCTTTATATTCATCTCCAAGGCAGGACTAATTCCAAACGAATCATTAGAAGACATTAGATGGGAAAAATAAATATGTAAGTTAACTTTTCGTTACTTTTCCAGCTATCAGAATATAATTAAACGTCTCTAAAAAAAAACTAAACCATTAAACTGGCAAACAATATTTCTGCTAAAAGTTTGACACTTTTACAGATTATTTTTTAATTTAAAAATAAAATACGGCGTATCAAAAAATAAATATATATACGTAAATGTTACAAAATGTTTAATTTTATTATTTTGTAATTTAATTTTCAACATTTTTAGTAATATGTAATCTGAATGAATCTTTCTTTCTAAAATTGGAATAGCGACAGAGATAGTGTCGTTCAACTACATAGCGGTTCATAGCTGTGAGAGCTGGTGGAAACAGAGAACGGAACGCGTCGGAGTATTTCCCATGTAAAGAACGATAAATTAGCTGCGATGTTGTGTCTGTGGGAAAGGAGATGCATAGAGGTATTTATCACATCGCAAAAACACGCCAAAATTACGCAGAAACGACTTTGGATTTTATGAATCCTGGAGAGGAATGATTGGATAGCGCCAGCACAGATAGGGCAGTAGTATAATCCTCTTGCAAGGATAAAGCATGAGAAATAAAATTTAATACATTCTGTAGCAATAAAGTGAGCAGACTATTTCTCCACCATCTTTAAACTTGCGGCCATATCACATCGGAACATTGATTCTCGTATGAACATCGAAGTTAAGCAATTAGACTAATCAGTAGCTACACGGGCGACTGTTTGGGAATACCATTAACTTAGATGTTTGGTTGGTGTAATCGACAACGGGGCGGCATTGATAAATCTGCGAGCAGAGTTAGCATGCCAGTCGTGTTCGTTATATTCCCATGTGCGCAAATACCCTTAGCAATGATATGAATTAACCTCTTGGCGCCGCCCAGCAATGGGTTAATTAAAAAATAAAGTAAACCATTATTATCTCCCGAAATGATTGCAATACATACACACACACACACACACACACACACACACACACACACACACACACACACACACACACACACACAGATATATATATCTATCTTGTTTTAATTTGAGGGACACCCTGTTTTTCCTCTGATATTATGGGTCACATTGACCTGCCTGGTGTATCTGTTTGTCTTTCTATACACATATTACATATATATATATATATATATATATATATATATATATATATATATATATATATATATATATATATATATATATATATACATTAAAACTATTAGGGTCGTTAGGCTTTTAAATTAGTCAAATCCATGTAACTACACGTATTTACATAATAAAAACAATCTCTAGTGTCAATGGACTGATCTAAAGAGCAAAATACACCAAACTGCTCTAAGATATATATATATATATATATATATATATATATATATATATATATATATATATATATATATATATATATATATATATAAAATTAATAGATTTAAAATATGGTTTTACCGCTACACAGTGATAACCATGTTTCAGAAATGGAAGCTAAAGCCCCTGAATTTAATTTTGTTATTAAACCAAAGACATTAGTTTCATTTCCTCATCAAGCGAATTTTGGAGTAACTTACTTCCCTTTTTATTTATAGACAGGGTAAATTGATTTATGGTTCCTACGTATCTTCAGAGATTCCAACGCATTTCCCTTATATACAGTTTTGATTATCTGTCATCCTAAACTGAAGAAGTCAGAGAGGGCACACTCTATTAACGATCGTATAGTTTATAGTTTTTTCAATGTGTTTCATCATCCTCCCATGTCTTGGTGTTTTAACATCGCTACATGGGAAATGCAGTTTTCTCCTAGTTTTTGCTTCGACGAAATGAAATATATATTCTATTTTTAACAATAAAGATATAACCATTTCTCTTAATATCATTCATGCTTTCATATGTCTCATCGCTATGTCTAAACTCATAAAGCTTATTTTTAATGCAATTCAGATATGACTCTCATTATGCAGGCAGGAATATTTAATTCTTAAATCGTATTGTTTCAAGCAGTAAGTGGGTGTATAGAAATGTTGTAACTTGTATGTTGCATCTAATGGAAGACACCAGGATGTTACAAATGTCATGACGTCTACAACAAAATGGGTGATAAAGAAAACTTCAAACGCACAAAGGCAATACAAAAGAATACTTTTTTTCGAATTTAATTTCCGCAACGAAATTTAGATATTATTTTATTCATATTTTGTTAATAACCTGACAACTCTAAAAAGTATAAAACCGAGAAGAAAACTGGATACTCATATCTATCTATCTATCTATCTATCTATCTATCTATCTATCTATCTATCTATCTCTCTCTCTCTCTCTCTCTCTCTCTATATATATATATATATATATATATATATATATATATATATATATATATATATATATATATAAGAAACTCGATAAAGTTCAAGATCTACAAAAGAAATCAAACGAAATGATGGAGAAAATTGTGAAATAGTAACCATGATTTGTCTATATTTCTGAGATGAGGTACTATGTACACTATTTACATTATTCGGACTATTGTCCTCATCTTTGTCGCCATATATTTTACAACATTTTAACCGTTGTACGCCCCGTCCTTCTTCAGGTGGTTGGAATGTCGACGTGAACCCTTTATTTCGCTCACCGGGGTAGATTGTTCTAGTTCCAACACCTGATTAAGACAGTTCGGAACGTGGGTATGGGAATTAACAGGAGATAACTGATAACTGACATCCATTAGACATGGCATGTGGAACTACAACAGTCTTCTCCAGTGAACGAAATAAAGGATTCACTTCGACATTCCAACCACCTGAAGAAGTCCGGAGCGTTCAACGGCCGAAACTTTGTAATAAATATGGCGACAAATATGAGGACAATAGTCCGAATAATGTGAATAGTATGAACTATGATATTCAGAAAATATTCTAAGACCGATAAAATCTAAAAGACATAATATCGAATTCAGAAATATGTAGTTTGCATCGGCAGCCATATTGGCATTCATGATATAACAGTCCACTGGATGAAAGTGTCAATTAAGAGAATAAAGGTAAATATCAGGGATTTGTTGGAAAGCCGAAGACTCTTAAAATATAAAGTAGTGACACCTTCGTCCATAAATACTGAATATTTTGCATACAGGCAACGGTGCTCCTGTAACAAAAGAAGTAACATTAAGCTGTAATGGAAGAAATGCTGGTCAACTTGAAAGGTTGTTGATCACTTCAACTAAAACAAATTTCTCAAACCATAAACATGTATGAATGTCGCCGATATCGTTCCACTGCTGATAACCTAACATAACACTGAGATATCAACGAAGTGCTCTCTAATAAACCAATCACCAGAGTGATACCCTTAGATATAAAAGGCCTTTCACAAGGTGTGGCCTTTGGGTTTACTGCACAATTTCACCATCAATGATATCTCTCGTAGAGCGTTGACACCAATGAAGTTTTCACTATCGGATAGATACATGATGGTCGTCGTAAATAGCCAGCCCTTTGAATTTCATTCCCCAACGTGTCCTTCTCTGTCCTACTCTCTATCTGCTTTACTTTAATGATCTGCTCAGCAACATGTCGGGATCTTTACCTAATATCTACGCAGATTATACCACGGTTTATTATTGCACATCTAAAAATATAGATTATCAAAGCCTAGCAGTTCATCTATCCTCTAATGCAGTTCTAAGATCTAAATAGAGGTAATATTTTCTTATAACATTAGGTACCTCGCAATCCAAGCTATTCCTTCATCACCAAGCAGGCTCAGAAGTTTCTTCAGCCATGATACTTTCAATAAGAATCCTTGCTTTGAACGTCTACTGTGACTCAGATTTACCCCAACTTTCTAGTGGAAATCATATACAAGGTACGATCTCGCCATTTTATAATTTTAATTTCGCGCATGCGCGCTGTTGTTTTTTTGTCTTATCTACTACACATTAGTTAGTTGGGCACCGTCTGTGAGAAAAAGAGCACTGTGACACAATTCACACAGCCATAAATTTGGAAACGACATAGTATAATGCTTGAGATTCAAGCCTGAAGATCCAATACGAACATTTCAGTATTTGGGCGTCAATCTGAGGACAGTGCAGAGAATTCGGAAAGTGTTTGATGTGTCTAATGGGGATTACGAATGTGTTTGCAGTGATCAATATTGATGACGAAGTTATGCCTCAATTTATCTTCCCACAGGTCTCAAACTCAACACGGTTCCTTACTGAGGTAGTGCTGCCCTGCGCTAATAGGGTGGTTGCTGGAAGGCCCTATGTCTTGCAACAGGATTCTGCCCCATTCCACACAAGCAGAGCAACCCAGTCATGTTTGTCAGACAATTTATGCAAACACATCAGCCCTTACGTCTGACCATCTTACTTCCGAGGCTGCAACCCCCTTGATTATTATGTGAGTGGCGCATTTGAGCGAGTGAGAAACGAATCTATTTGTAACACAAAAGATGAAATGAGGGCAAGGATTATGTTAGCATTCACCAATTTAAACAAGGAACCGTCCAGTAAAGTTGCAGGAGATTGCCAATTCATGTGGTGGCCGTGATTGAACCCATTGGTGTTTTATTGAAGAAATTTATTCTTTAGTATTTCGAGATATTTTTGTGTAATTTTGGTAAATGTATCTGTTAAAATGAGATGTAAATTTTATTTTCATTTTTGGCAAAATTTAGACGAAAATTTATCAATCGCATACTGAACAAAATCCATCGCTAAAGATACTGGGAAAATAGTCACTTCCTTTTGCCGCTACAAAAGTCATCTGTAACTTTCTGTCATGAAATACCTTGACAAAAAAAATACCCCAAAATAAACCAAAAATAAAAACAACAACAACAAAAATCAAATTTCAATATTAAGGGATTATTAATCTCATATCTTGTTATAAAACGCTCAATACACCCTTTCCGGTTGTGACAGAGTTCAAAAGTTACTCTTTCTTTATTTGTCTGAAAAATGATATAGTGATCTATATTCCATAGTTCCGCCGTAGTTGGAACACGCCATGCGATGTAGACAACGTCGTATCATCCTCATTCTCTTCGGAGTCGATTGACTAATTTTTGGAACAATCAGTCAAAATGACGTTTCCCTGATTATTACAATTTTAATTTATTCTCGTCTTGGGTCATCCGATATTTATCCTGCATATCCACATAATCTGAAAGAATTTCCTCGGCTTGAGTATTAAGGGAATATTTAACTAAAAAAGTTTAAGAGGGTGTTGGTTTCGCTAAGTCTCCTAAGAAATACTTCAGGTGTCGACTGATAACTACTGTTGTTTTCTCGGTAATGATGCCTGATAAGTTACAGTGATATGAACAGAAAGTCGAAGAGAAAAGGATAGGATTTATTTAACCGATGATTTCAAAATCGTTGTAAACAGTTTCTATATCTACATGACTTAATGATCATAGCAAAGCACGTCTAACAATATTATCTTGGTGTGCACGATTGAAACGGGCTGCTAGATTATTGTGAACAGACACAATCATTCAAGCGTAACTTTTCTTGTGCTTGTGGTAGATAGATAAGTGTTTAAAATGTTGCCAATAAAATATACAAGCGTTTTTATTACTTGCTTTCTTGATATGTGCATTCAAACGTAAATATTAGACGTTTGTTGGTTTTAAATTCACTAATGGACATGAGAGAAAAATATTTATTAATTTACTATCCTCCCCATCATTACCAGTTCCATTACCAGGTGTATTCGTAGAGTAAACACGCGGCTGGGAATCTAACTAGCTCTTTCTACACGTCTGGGTTTAATCCTGGAGAGATATCCATCCGCACGTAATCTGTCATTGACAATTAGACCCGGGGAAATCCAATCCTCTCCAGATTAAACCTTAACTGATGTACTCGAACTTGAAAGCCTGCTTTTGAACGGGCCCATAGCTCTTGATCCTATGAGAGAAACCATACACCCTGGCCGTTAAATTCCGCCCTCCGCCAAGTGATGCTGTGTCATTACTGTCCTGGCTGCATATATGGCCATGAAACTCAGTGTGTACCATTGTGGTAGATGAAATTTTATCTCACAAGAAGACCGAACATTTTTATCATGCTGGTTGACTAACTATCCTATCCGAAAAGCTTGGTGGAGGAATTGATGACCCCTGCCAGAAGATCTGAGACATTTACTGGAGAAAGAGTTATACAAATATCTACTCTTATCACCTTCAAAGTAGGACTTCCCGACGGCTTCGGTGCACATGATGTAGCATACTAGCCTTCGTGTGAAGGCCTCATGGAAGTCATCCAAAGTGAAGGTGTGCAGTACACTTGTCACTGTCTGCTTTATCTTCTCAGTGTCTTTAAATCGGCTCCTTTGTGGTTCTTCAGTTTAGGGAACAACTAAAAGTCAAAGGAGAAGTACGAACAGTAGAGAATGCTATATCTTTATGCCCATCTCTGTCAACAGAAAACATTATTGCATCGCGATCTTCCAAATTATATTCACATCTCAGCTACATTCTTCGAAATAGTCATCAGTGTCAGTGATTAGAAGGGTGTGTTAAAAGAGTTGTTACAGCGAGCGCCTTCAATCTCGAATCAAAGAGGTTGACAGGACAGCTTATTAGATCCATAGTAATAATACATGAAAATTATATTACTCTAGGACAGTTATAATTGCCACTGCTACAATAAGTCTCACAATTTCTGGATTGCTTCTCTGATTCTGGAAGGACTAGACCACAATGTTCAAATGATCTATTTGGTAAAGATATTTTACTTGGAATTAAGAAAGAAAATACAAAACAGAAGAACTCTTTAAGGATTGTTCAAATATTACGTTTCAAATATTAAGTTGAAGACGCTGTTTCCTAGAGATAATAGTTTCCTATATACAGACTTAGTTTCGGTATGCATTCATTCTCCGGAGTTCAAAAGATTTGCTCAATGTTGCTCTGGCAGAATCCCGGTTTTACTCCATCCCTCCTTATAAAGGGCATTAAAATTAACTTTCCTCACAGACGTCGGCGGCATTGTCTCAGATGACCGAATTGCGTCCGATCCCGGGACCTGGAGTCTGGGACAATCTGTCGGTTACTCGATCTCCACAGATTTCCACCCAGTCTGTGTTTAAAGTGTCTGTAAAAACATCTTTAAATAAGTCTATCTTGAATGTGAGGGACTTGAGCGATCAGAGTAAGGCTGCTTGTCTTCTTCATGATCGCTTGTCCTTTGGCGTAGATCCATGAGACACATTTATTTCTGACGTGGATGCTTGTGTGCTGTCTAGAGACATTGTTGTTTATTCAGCATACGGGGACCGACTGGCCAGAAGTGTTCCCTTGTTAGTTAAACGTTCATTGGGTGCGAGGATAGACCTTGTTCATGTTGAGGGGGGAGTGGTGATAGTGGCTAATATTGTCATGAAAGGTAGTTCGTTTCGGTTTATGGGCCTAACTACCAGGGTGAGCGTGTCGACTTTTTCCGCCAGTTGAAACCGTTCCTGGTTGAATGTCGTGCTGGATCCCAAGATAGAGAGCTGGCGTTGAGCTAGTGGATGGTCATCGGGCGATCGTAGATTGGTTGATCTGATCGGCGAATTTGGGCTTCTCGTTAGATACCGGGTCGATTATTCAGGGCTCGATAGGTGGACGTGGGCTCTTAAGTGGACGTTTCTCCGTGTAGCCAGCTACCTGGATAGAATGTTAATTAGAAGTGGTGATCTTGATTTGCTATATTGTCATACGTTCCACTGTTTAGATTATTCGGACCATAGATGCCCGGATGGTGTTAGGCGCTAGGCCTAGAATGGCTGGGCACTGGGTGTTTAATTTGTCTTTACTGGACAGGCGGGACGTCCGGCAACAGCAAACTAGATTAGTGCAGCGGGAATTAGTGGGGATGGTTATTGGGAATAAGTGGTAGGAGAGACATAAGGATAGTATTAGGTCTATTATCACCTAATATAGCCAAGGATTCGGCTTAGACTGGGCTAAGATGGTGAAGATACTTGAAGATAGTCTGTCCCGTGTGAAGGCTGGGGAATTATCTCTAGATAGCACTAGCTAGACAGGTGCTGGAGTGTGATACTAGCAAGCGCTATCAGGGTCAAGTTAAACAAGATGACTATTGAAGCTGTGAATATGGGCGCATAATTGCGCAAAGAAGAGATCCGTCGAGGTCTGAGGTCTATTGAGGGAATTTATGAGGCTTTTCCAGGAAGTCGACAAGGAAGCCGCGCTGATCAGTCTATATCAGTCCAAGCCGCGCTGATCAGTTTATATCAGTCCAAGGCATTCGATAAGGTCGATCATCGGTGCCTGGCTGGTGTCCTGCAGGGAGCCGGATTCGAACCCGACTTCTGCAAGAGGATTAGCCTCCTGTATCGCTCCCCCAGTGCTGTTTACATGTGAACGGGAAGCGATCGAGTGCTTTTACCCTGTCTAGGTCGGTTAGTCAGGGTTGTTGTCGCAATTACTTTACGCTTTAGGCGTCTAAGGGACAGGGCGTGCGTACACCAATGACGAGTCTATTTCTGGATCGTGCCGTAGCGACATTGACGTAGTAAAGATGGCATTTATGCGGTACGAGTATGTGACCGGGGCCAAGATTAATTGCGACAAGTCATCCGGATTGCGGTTATGTCTCTGAAAGGTGGTCGTGCTTCCGGGGCACTTTGATTTGTGTATTCTTGGAGTATGGTTCGGGCCCTATCTCCAGCTGAATAATTGTTCCAAAGTACAGTCAAAGGTTGAAGCGGCGGTTCAGACTTTGCTTCGTCGGCGGTTTTCCGTGAAGAGTTAGGCGGAGGTATGTGCCACTTACGTCTTTCCGATTATCATTTATCGATTGGCTGTACTTCCTCTCTGAAAGAAAAGAAAGAATGAACGAAATCACTCTTTGGCCTCCCTCTTGTTTGTGGGGATCGCATGCATCTGGTCTGTAGACAGACCGTTACCTCACATCCCTGTCATGGTAGGGGTGGGGCTGGGAATGCCGCGCTTGTGTCACCGGCACGCTTCAAGGTTGGTGTTCCTACACCGTGCGTTGAGAGAAGATTAGATTTTGGAAAAGAGTGTTAGGGACGCCTTCCCTAGCATTACCATCAATCTTTCCGTTTCTGAGACTGAGAGCTATCGTATGCCTCGGAATCAATCGAAATTCCTGCGAGAGTGTCGGGCGGCCTTAAGGTCTCTTCCTCGGTCCAGTGAACTTTCACGGACTCATAGGTTATTGTATTGTGATTTAGTCGCCTCGGTTTGTCGGCATCAGAGTTATGCCTTTTCTGGCCTCGGGCCCAGCAGCGAACTACATCAGCAACTGTGAGTTTTCGCTTACCTGGCGATTGATTCTTAACGTGCTACTCTCAATGAGGTAGCATTCCTATGGAGCTGGGCGGATTTGCCGACTGTCATCGGTGTGTCCTTTGTTTAGAATAAACGGCTTCGCACGTGCCTTATCATTGTTCACAGGTGCGCCTTTTCTGGAACTATGTCTGCGAGTTGACGAGTCGTATTGCTCCCGATCAGCTTGTGTCCATTGATCTATCGTACGTCTGTGACAATGTGTCGCTTCCGTTCTCCGGGGTGTTTCTCAATTTGCTAACCGTTGAAACAATGGTGATATGGACGTCGTGAATAGAGGAGATCTTGCGATATTAGCGTTATTCACATCAGAATCGGGTTGGAATCTTTGGGCATCAGCTCCGGATGAAGATCAGATCTGATAGAACGCGTTTGATATCGACATATTTCACCGAAAGTTGAGTATCTATGGCGAGACTGGTTCGCGGAAACGGAGCTGACCTTGATTTTCTCTTTTAAGTTGCCTTGAGTACAACGGGACGGATTCCTGTGCACCCAGACTCTTAGACGGTTTAATGTGAATAAGTGTTGTTCCCGGTCTGTTCCTGGCATTCTCATTTGTTATGAGCCATGTCGAGATAATCAACCTTTCCAGTTTGTTTTTACCTCTTTTTTCATCTCGGCTGCGTCAGACTTTGTTTTTTTCCCACTGCACTGCTTCATTCTTCATTCCCAACTCCATTAGTGAGTGTGCTGCTTGATTCTGTCGAACGGCAGAATACAATGGCCACTCTCATTATTTTTAGGGGTGGACGGGTCCTACTAACATTTGTTTTGCTTTAGTTTGTTTTTGTTTCATTCTTTAGTTTTCATGTCAGGATCATTCCCTCTCTGCCCAGCATTTTCCTTATTATATTAATTTTTATATATATTTAACAAAAAAGGGGGAGGGAAATTAAAGGAACATTTTTTACATTTTTTACATACGTCCCTAGTGAATATGTGATATTTTGATAAATGTATGATTGAGAGGTGATGAACAAGTTCTTGTGGTGATTGAGTATATTGTATTGAATGAATGAGTCGTGATTACGTTTAACTAGGACGAGGATTGTTACTGAGTAGCAGCCATTCCCCATTTCCCCTTCGGCCATGTGACATATAATTTCTGTAAAATTACAAAAATCCCATGGGGATTGAAACCAACAAGGTATTTGTGTTCAGTGTTTCAAATCTTCCTAGTTTTCCTTCTTCAATGCGTATCCTAGGAATTCCAACTGTCTGTTTCCGAATCGTGCTTCCATGTACTTTACAAATTCTTCATTGTTTACACAATATTCGTCCAAGAGATTCCCAGAAAACATCTCTAAAACGACATGTGTGTTGCTCATTTATTCTTTTCATCTATGTGGACATTACTCAACATTCGCTATCATATTGATATACCACAATAGTACAGAACTATTTTCTTTGTTTCTAACGAAATCTTCATGTTTCTTAATATTATGTTTATTTTTTGTAGGCGTCTTTTGCTATTCCAATGTACCTCCGGATTTCGGTATCATATTTTCCATCGTCTGTTAAAATAATTCCCAGATCTTAAAAATTCTGTACTTCCCGATAACATTATCCACGACACACAGTAATGCACACGACTTCGAGGTATGGCTGACACATTCGTATAGTTAAGTTAATTCCAGCTATGACACGACAAATGCAGAAGACACGCTGTGCGGACGGCTGGTGATTTACTGTTGCATTTGGTTTATGAAGTTCTCCTCCAGTTATATAAGTCACGTTTTGTAATCTCTGAGGAAATGTTGAATACTAAGGATTTCCGAAATGTCGACAACATCAAAGGCAAATGGTAAACGTTAGATTCGACAGCGGAAGCATGCTCTCTCCAAGAAATCATTCACTAACAGGTAAACAGAATATAATTGTGAATATTCTGAATAATAATTCAATGTTTTTGTTTTTAAAAGTAATATGTTTTTTGTTGACTGCACAACATGTTTTGTAACCTTTCTCAACAATCTATATATGAAATTTCTTGTGGAAATGCGTAGGTTGGTAGTAATCATTTCTACAGGATGAGGTAGAAACAGACAGATTAAAATAAAAAAAAGCGATGACCGTTCCAAATATTTATAGATTGATTGATTCTTTTTTTCAAGCCATCACAGGTTATTTAAAGAGAGGAAATATTTTTAGATTGTAAACATCTATTATAATAGTGATTTAGTGATACAAGTCTTATTAATTAACCCATACATGGGTGAAAGCTGTGAAGACATACCTTTCGCAAACATAAGTGAATATAACGAACTCAACCTGCAATTGAAACTCGGTTTCCGATTAAAAATTCTGGACCATTACGCATGACATTATCCACTTTTACAAGCTTACATCACCTTGTATTTTCAAGTGGTCACCCATCTAGTTACTGACCAGTCTCGATGTTGATTTACTTCAGTGATCACGCGGGAACTAGTGTTTCAATTTAACCTAGCTGTAAGCCTCATTTCGAATGAAAGGACTTGAAGAAACATGATCAATAAAAATAACATGAAATTAGGATATTAATAATGCAGATAAGTCCATGTCATAGATGAGATCATTCAAATTACCGCATTAAACAAAAGAAAAAATGCATTATTATTATCATTATTATTGCTTACACTTTTGGTTTTCCAAAACGGTCTTATGTTATAATCTAACGATAAGAATTATGTTATATGAACTGTCCTTTCTTCCCATATTGACATTAAGAGAAACTTTCTGAGAATTCTGGCTGTATCAATCGTCTCTATTTATTGAAGCATCTCATTTCGTATTCCATATCACACTCCCAATTTTAACCAGTCAATTTTGGATTTTGTCTGCCACAGTTCTAATTGTAATGCTTATATTAGCAGTTCCCTTACAAGGATACTTGTGGCATACATTTTCCGAGTAGCCAGTAATACTTTCGGTAGAAATTTATAAAATCTTTCTCTGAGATCAACATTTCAGAAACAGGTTTCTCAATCCCATATTTATGCAGATTTAAACATTATTAAAGGAAAGAATTTCCACGAGAAGGATTAATGGTGATGGTAATATTAGCCGTTTCCCTACAAGGAAACATTCGGCGTTCATTGACCGAGCAGACATTGCTGCTTTCGGTTGAAATTTATCCAATCTTTCTCTGAAAAGAATTTTCGAGTTATATGTGCTATCCATTATAATTGTTACTGCTGCTGGTAGTCCTCAAGTTATCATTTGGTGCAGTTATTTGTTTGTGAATGTGTAACATCAGTTATGCTGTCCAAAAAGGATTATCTCTGCCAAGGTCCTCAGGGTGCATTGATCATATTTGAAAAGAAAAAAAAAAGACAAACTATGATCACACACATTTTACAAAGATAAAACTCTTCGTAATATTTGAGATGTACTTGTGAGTACAACGTTTTGGATTTCTTTAAGACATGGGATACCAGGAATCAATTCACACTTTCAGTCTATTGGAACTTTTCCCACTCAATCCGATGATTTCAACTACAAATGGAATTATTTATGTCCTCCTGTGCCACATTTTTGAGATTTCCATTTCAAGATCCTTGTATTTTGATAGTTATATTTTTAGATATTCAAAGATACATTACAATCTACAGTGAGTGCCATCAATAAGAAACCACATTCTATTTTTCTAGTCTTTGATCATGATGTCTGAGCGATGATTTTTAACTGTCCCGTCTGTGTGTATCCTAAAATTACATAAAATTGTTACAGGTCTTATCTCTGTAACCTGATCTGGGTGATGTTACCTTGTGTTGTGGATTCCGGGATTAAATCTGATATCAATGAATAACAAACGCCAGGAATGGATGAGGAAAATAAATGTATTAACTTAATAATACAAACTGGTAATACGGGTTAGTAGATCCAGGAATGCGGGATCGTAGCAATAAGATATATACCGTCTTGGTATTGAAGTATCGCGGTATGGCTCCTTATTGAGTCTACGTGCTCGCTAACAGTGACTCTCGGGCTACCCTCCTCTATTACAGACTGTATTTACTACCTCCACACGAGGGATAGATCTGGCAGAAGGCCAAGCTTAACGTGGGTACTCCCGAGCCCGTAGGCTCGGCCAAAAATATGCCCGTAGAAACTGTAAAAACAAAATCGGGTTGGTCAACCTCCCCGAACGAGACTCTGCCCTTCAGCGGAGCCGCGTCCGGGTTCATCTTTGCTCAGAGTCAGAGAGTTCAACCGTCTGGCCGAGAAGCCGTCGCCGTCTGCTCTATTGTAGACAGTATTTACTGTACCCCGCCACGAGGGATAGATGTGACACAATGTCGAGCTTAACGTTGGTATTCCCGAGCCCGTATGCTCGGCTAAAAAATGCCCGTAAAAACTGTAAAAACGGAATCGGGTTGGTCAACCTCACCGAACCAGACTCTGCCCTTCAGCGGAGCCTCGTCCGGGTTCCTCTCTGCTCAGAGGCAGAGAGTTTGACCGTCTAACAAAGAAGACGTCGCCGTCTGCTCTATTACAGACTGTCCGGGTATTCACTGGTAGTAGTATATGTATACCTCGGGTGAGTCCATTTGTGTAAAAAGAGGAACGCCTCAATACCTGGTAACTTTTATGTTGATGTTAGTAAACAGTGAATTAGTAAAATTGGCCATTCCTTTTCTCAAGAGGTGCACAGTTCTGATTACTATTGTACAGTCTCAGTCTTCATTCCCATCACATCCTTTTAATATCGATCCCAGGATCCTTGTATTTGTTCAATTTCTCGATAACTTTTATGAGGTGTTTCACTCACATGGCACTACTATATCAATAAGCCTACGCTTCCTGAATTTCTAGTCTTTTATCATAATATCAGGTCTCTTGGCTTTTATTTTTCTCTCAGTTTGAATTAGCATTTACCAGAGAATAGTTACATCGTTATGTTGGGTAAGTGTGTCCGGTTGGTTTTCATACCATCTCTGTGGTTTCGATTTTGGTTTTCTTTCATATCTTCTAGTGCATATATGTCGCTAGCTTGTTTTTTCTGTGGTTATATTCCTTTTTTGCTATTATTATTATTATTATTATTATTATTATTATTATTATTATTATTATTGCATGGAAACAAGCATATCAACAAAATGAGTTTGAGGTACATATGTAAAAACCAAATCATAACACCCAATCTTTTAAGTTTCTATCAAGCACACGCATCATATCCAGTTGTGCGCCATATAGAGAGAGGGTCTTAAAGAGAATCGCGCATAAACTTACAGTTTTTCACCAGTTTGGAATGACCTCAGGTTTCTTAACCCAATTCTCTCAGAAACTGTTCTTCTGAGTGTTTACTGTATCTAGATATAGCAAGAACTAAAAAGAAACCCTCTCAAAACCGGCTATGGTGATAGGAGTCATGTCCAGATATTTAGGCCATCATAATTACCGTAAATAAAATTGTATATGTTAATATCTCTAATCAATCGGAATACGAATCGATGATAGCTATACATGGTGTATTTTCAGGTTATTTCTAACAATAATAATAATAATAATAATAATAATAATAATTACTATTATTATTATTATTATTATTAATATCCCTTTTTCCATACGTTTTTCTTTTCGTTTTCAACCAGTGATCCTCCTCATGTCGTATATTTTCAGAGAAAGAGCATCTTCCGCGGAATATTTGCCATGCGAAGCAACGCATATTTCTGAAGCGAATGTATAACTATCTTTATTCTGATTTTCCTACTGTAAGTCCTTCGGTTCAGTGGTATAGAACCAAACGCCGCCATATCAACAGGTTGTGTCGGAGTGGGGCCGTAATCGTCGCCTGACCTTCCAACATTCTAGCTACCAACCTCATTTTCGAGGTCGGTGTACTTTTTAAGCTTATCAAATTATTAGACCTTGATATTATTGTCGAAATCTCACAAGATCATGACTTGATTTTTTTCGATCACCTACAATGGCTTGTGGAGTTACCATTTTTCTTCTCGTTCATACTTCTGAGGTAGGCACCAATGAAAAGAGTAGGTAATTTTATCATGGCTGCTCTTGGTACTACTGCGCAGGCGTTCCACGAGCGTTAATGAGTTGGGTGGCATTTCCCACTACCATGACAGAGAGAATTATTATTAAGAGCCTTGTTATTATTATTTCCTTGGATTTTATTTTGCATACACAGTTCCTTTCGAGTTCCAACCAGAACAGAAGAGGTAAGAACAGAAAAAAGCTTGATTTCCACCGATCATTTTTGTAAAAAAGAATTATTATTATTATTATTATTATTATTATTATTATTATTATTATTATTATTATTATTATTATTATTATTATTATTATTATTAAAAAACAAAATGATTGTCGTGACTCTTTTAATAATTGAATTTTCAACATTGGAGAAGAGCGTATTTTAAGAAAAAAAGCACAAAGTTTGATGATATTAAACAGTATTTCGACAGATTGTCTGTCTTTTTCAAATTAGATCTTTTTTAAATTTCAAGTATAAAACTATACAAATCTACAACGATTTTTTGTGCAAACGTTGCTTGTCTTCTATTGAAAACAAAGGCTGTATTGGCAATGAATGCGTCGAAACGAATGAAATTCCGCCAGCGTGAAGGCATGCAGCTGAAAAGTGTTTAATATGATGATGATCTTTTTATATTTGAATTTTCTTTTTAAATATATCTTGAAGATATTCTATCAAAATATTGTTTAACATTGTCAAAAAATGTGTTGTTCTTTTCTATTTTTCTTAGACAGCGCTCTTATTTTCTTTGATTTCTGTTGTATATTCATTTCCTTTCAACACCCAACCAGAGACCGTAGGTCAGAAATGGCTTCATTTCCACTGATCATTTCTGTTAAAAAACGACTAAGATCACACACATTTTATATATATAAAGCTCTTCATAATGTGATTAGCTGTACATATAAGAACACATTTTCATTTCTTTAAGGCACGGGCTACATGTAAAACCTTCAATGATTCTATCGGACCCACTTACAATCAATATTATAGCTGAAGTTTTAATGATATATTCATCCTGTTTAAAAAAAAAACATTCTTAACATTTATACTGTTTATATATTCGTTCCAGTTATAATATTCGATTGAGTAAAATCAGTAGAATGTTTGCAATCTCTGGTAAACAAGGGCTTCCAGGCATTTGTCATTTCTCTTGTCTGTAACTTTTTGATCGTACGCAGGCTTCCTTATATTTGCTTGTTTTTTATTCATTAACCGATATATGTTTACCCTATGACGATGCCATATCTACGGGAAGGAATAGTTGAGTGCTGTAGTATTTAGTCACAATGTCTACTCTATTAGCTTCTATATTTTTAAATCGGTTTCAACTCATGCTAAGCTATAAAGTCACTAAGAAACAAAGGGGTTACTGGGCGTGGAAGAGTTAAGAACAGAATCATTAATCATGATCGGGAAGAGAAAGAGTAATCAGGAGGACAGTGGTAATTTCGGCAATAGGTCTTTTGCAGCAATTATATTTAATTTTTACAGCGAGTTTCACCCTTTACAAGGCCCAAGGGCTACCCAAGTTAGAGGGTTAGGGTTGGATGCCATTTGTGTGTATAGGATTGGAAGATAAAACTTAACCTTAGCTTTGAACAGGTTAAAATTCTAGTAATCGGAGGAAACGTCCACTTGGGATTCGGATCTAAAGAGTAGTGGTTCGCTGGAAGAAGTTGTTAGAGTGGCAGCTACTACTCACCGATGGAATACGAAGGGAATGTCGATGGTTTGATCCTGTGTAAGTGACATGCCGGGTTCTTGCTGTGAAGGTTTGTTTCGTCCGCACCTGGGAATGTAGTTCCTCCGCGGTAGAGCAGTAATGCCTATATGTTATCTTTTAGTCCTGTACCTTTCTGCTACAGGTGGGTTTATTTTCATTCTTTTTTTTCTTCTTCTTCTTCTTCTTCTTCTTCTTCTTCTTCTTCTTCTTCTTCTTCTTCTTCTTCTTCTTCTTCTTCTTCTTCTTCTTCTTCTTTTTATTATTATTATTATTATTATTATTATTATTATTATTATTATTATTATTATTATTATTTACGGAGAAAATTTTCCATCGAGTTCAGGAATTCCCAAATAGCGTAGCAGTGGCTTTTGAATAAGTCTCTTTGCTTTGATAGAAGGATCTTTTGTCGCTCGTTGGGACATTTCTTTATCATAAACTCTTTTATCCTGCATGCGATTATCTCGCGTGAATAGGATATAATAATCCGCTAAAAAAATATCCGAGGTGAAAATGGCTGAATACGTTTCACCGCATCTTGCCTAATGCGAGCTGTGTGTGACTGCGCATTTTCTTGAAGGGAAACAGTTTTTCGCTTTTGTCTACAGTAGCGCGCTTTTCGACCAACATTTTATGGAATTTGTAAAATTGTAAAACACATAAGCCAGATGAAAAGATTTATTAGTTGTAATACTAAAGTTACGTCACAACATAGAAAGCTATACTCACAGGCGCTCGGGTGCACATATATACAAACACACAAACAAACACACACATACACACACACACAAACCGAACCATTGTTTCTATCTGAATTTTAGGTATGAGGAGTTATATTATTTCTCTGTTTACATTCGGACTATTTTCCTCATGCGTATGTTGATTTGGGTAACCTACAGGGAAGTGCTAACTGAACCCTTTATTTAATCTACGCGGGAAAACAGTTCACTGCCTGTCTAGGCATACACGGTCTAGTTCTTATTTTTAATACTATTAACTTATTCCCTCCCCGTTTCCAGTGAGGCAATTTACACTCTTTAATCCAGTACGCTATCGTCAAACGGGTCAATATCCACGTGGATTAAGGCGTTGTTTCGCGAATTTGGTGTCATTACAATTGCGAATTCAATGCCTAAGCAAGGTCGTGTGAGAAAATAGAGAAATGAAATTAAGCAGATAAACTTTATCTGTTAAATATAATATTTGTTTGCATATATATATATATATATATATATATATATATATATATATATATATATATATATATACCCCCGATGCAGTGGGAACGAAAGTAATATATAAAATATATAAATTCTAACGTTCGCAGCATTCATTCAAAAAAGAGCTCAATACATGTAGTAGAGAGATAATTATTTATTTATGATAATTTTATCATATACACAAAACCATTTTATTCACAACAAAGATGCAACTTGGTTTCAGTGCATTTAACTGCACATCTACGGGTGAGGGTCGGAAATTCCGACCCTCACCCGTAGATGTCCTGGTAAAATGCACTGAAACCAAGTTGCATCTTTGTTGTGAGTAAAATGGTTTTGTCTATATGATAAAATTATAATAAATATACATATATATATATATATATATATATATATATATATATATATATATATATATATATATATATATATATATTCAAGCATATATTATTAAAAAACAAAGAACCAATATCTATAATGTTTGATCATGATCAAGCATAATAGACATTACGAATCTATTTCTATTCTATGTAGAATTTCCTTGAGTTAGGATCGCACACATCCAGAATGGAGATGGTACATAAAAGTAGAAACCAGTTGTGTAAATTGTGTCATACTTTCAAGTATAGTTCAATTTGCGTAGAAGTAGCGACAATTCCTGGTCATTTATCTGGTTGAATATATTTGATGATAGCTAATTATGAAATAAGCACTCATGGCCCTCGACAATTTGCTATTATCTGTAGCTCTTAGCAATATTTGCATGATTACTATTCGTACATTCACGGTTCTGCGTAGCATATACACAAACGCGTTAGGCATGTTATATTCTGTTTATCTCTGTCGCTATCATCTTCGGCATGTCACATTTTGTAAGTTTTCTTTCCTGAGATTTTACACTAATTAGTTTAGGACTATTGTCCTCACCATTGTCGTTATTATCACAACATTTCAGCCGTTGTGCTCTACGGTCTTCCTAGGATGTATATCGATCTGTGTGAACTACAGGGAATTCAGAACTGAACTTTTTATTTTATTTCCAGGGGTTGACTGTTCTCGTTCCATTGCTCCTGTCTAAGCATATCGTCTCGGTCTAAATTTATTTAGTATCCTTCAGATATAGCGGGCCGGTTTTCCCTGAGTGAAAGTCAATGCATGACAGCCAACAACAGCAGTTGCAACAGAATCAGCAGCCATGTTAAGTAAAAGGCTCTAAATTTCCTATAGCCAAGTGTCCTACGGGACAATAGCCTAGAGGGTAAAAGCGTTGGTTTTTGTATTTGATGACATAGTTGTTGTCAGTTCATTTAGCTAAAGCAAAAAATGAGTTGATCGCGAATTGAATCCATAATAAGATACAGAATATGGAATTAATAAGCGCCAAACATTTCAAATAACTCGGTGTAGGGATCAGTTATAACAAATTTAGCAGAGGAGATAAATAAATTCAACAAATAATCGACTGCTCTCGGTAGTTTGTCAAAAACCGAAGGAGGTTACACAACCAAAATAAACTAATTAAATTCATTATGTACTTAAATAACAGTGTCAGATAATGACTCTTATACGTATGTTCGGCATAGCGCACAACACTTTCAGGAATATTTAAACTGTCAACTGTATACAAGGATTTCTCAGATCAATGATTAAAATAGGCTCCGAGACTACCATTCATTTTGGGACCACGTGCCCGAGCAACACAACGAACTTTACCAAATAAAAGATAACGCATCAAGACTTTCGACATGTAACTTGAAAAGAAAATAATGACATAATGAAGATCCATATTTACAACACAAATTTCACTTAAAGGCTACAAAGGAAGTCTCCATCAGTTCTAGAACGAAAGATACCATTTACTAGACTTGAGGAAAAAAGAAAAAAAACGTTTTAAGAGAAAGATGTTATAAATATCGAAGGAGATTAAAATTCTTTGCTCAGTTACTGAATGCTAAACTTTTCTTTATAAGGAAACGGCTATGCTTACTATTTCCGTTAAGATTGTCATTTAATATACTCAGTAATATAATTATTTTTCTTTTGTCTAGTGCTAAGAATGTATATTTCACCCCCTTGTTTTTGACGAAACATCCTGTATCGACTATTACTATACTCGTCTGCAGTATATCGTTGTGTTCAAACATGCAATATTTCAATTAAATCATTTGACACTCTTTTTACTTCTTCCATCTCCAGCTTCATACACGTAATGTGTAACCAGTCACGTCATCTGTAAAGCCTAATTTCTTTTTCCAAACCGGAGAGTAACAGTCAATATTTTTCTTTAGAATCCTGTAAAATTTAATGTTCAAAATATATATCCTCAGGATTATATATGTTAGGCATATTAATAATATGTACATATTGGCCCTAATAAAGCGTAGATAAACTTGTGCTTCGATTAAAAAAGTACTACATATATAAACTTATGGCCTAAGTGTTCTGTTGGCAGAATACGCTTATATTCTTTTTTTCAAATAATTTTCTTCCCTGAGTTATTTTTCTGCTTCAACTGTATTAAACTTCTATAGATAAAATTCTGTGACTTTTGTTAGTCCGTCCATCCTCCGTCAAACCCATTAAATAGCCATACACTGAGCGATAGAAACCAATTATTTTGGAAAATGCAAACAGCTACAAAGTACAGTTGGATTTACTAGGGTGCGCAGATTAGTACATTAAAGTTTCATTAATTTTCTTTGTAAAAATATAAAATTTTATTATTTATAAATCGTACTATTTTAAAAGGAATTTGATGATGGACATAACAAATACTTATATAACAAAAATGTAATATTGTTTTCTGTATATATTTCCCTTTCCTATGCAATAAAATCACTTTCTAGTTCGAGCTTCGTTTGCGAGAACTATAAATATATTATAAGACCAAACGCTTCAAAAAGTTTGAATTTGGCTCTTGAAAGAAATATTTGTGCATGGCCAGTTGTATGTTGCATGCTCAAGAGTAAGAATTCATTTTCGCTGCTTAAAAGGTAAAAGGAAAAAAATAAATTTTCTTAAAAAAGATTGTTTACCATGAAGTCCTATAAAATTAAATTAAATAAATTATTAAAAGATGTAGGGATTTATCAAAGCCTTTTTTTTTAAATCATCTTATTCAAACTTCATTCATTTGTTTGTGGAATTAAATGAAATTTACAGTTTCTAAATTTCGACAGAAATGTTAGCGATAACGTTAACAATACTAAAGTCTGTGATGATTTCAACACGCTAACGCGTATTGCCAAAAATTCTAGCGTTAAAAACTTAACGACAGGAAGTTTATTTGAACGAGCACGCTTATTTTATAATGCGAGAATTTTCCAATAGTATGACTATTTTATACGATATATGTTTATTTAGGACGGGCTTACGTCTTGAGATTACTGCAGATAAATAATGGCCAATTACGTTTTGATTACGAAGAAAGACGGAAGAAAAAGATATAAGCTGTTTGGTTTTATTGACAAAAAGGAAGCATATATAATAAAAAACAAAGAACGAAGGCCTTGGAACATAAAGGAGACAATAACGTTCTTATACCCTTAACCTCTGCTTCAGTGAAATTAAAAGGCATTGTGAATCTTCATTTTATCCTCTTATTTAAATAATAACCTACGTATCTAACTTTTGATATCAAAGTTTTGTGAAAGTTTTTAAACTCAATAACTCATTATGTCATCGGTAGGATTTCCTCGGGTATTTTATTGTCGTAGAACTAGGAAGAAGCTATTTCAATCATTAACTTAAGAATTAGAATTAATCAAAACATTCACATATAAATTGTACTAGTTTTCCTTGTTTTCCATACGGAAATTTAAAAACAGATAGATAGGTAATAGGGAGAATAGACAAAGGAAAAGCAAGAAAGCATGCAAAGATATTTAGTATTGATCTTTCAGCTTTTTGAACCTAGTTATTATCGTTACGAGATTTTATTAGAATATACACACACACGTGCGTCTCTTCGCAGGTACACATATTATATAGTTTAGTGTTTCTCAACCGATGCGCCCCGACACTAATACACCCTGAATTGTTGCCAGATGCGTTCCAAATCAATAGAAGAGTAATTTATTAATTTAAATTTTTAAAAAGCTAGAGAGGACAAGTATATAACTTCCATTTCTAAGTCAATTCTATATCACTTTAAACTGGATGCTAAATACCTTAATCTGTAAGGAATGAATAATCCTTTCCATTTTGCCTTCTATGACGGATTTAAATCAGTCGTTATCCACCTCTCTAAAACGAAATATAGCGGATTCCTCATATATCCATTTAAATGAAAGTTTTACCGCTAAATATACGATGTAATATAAAAAAAATAAATATTTATTTCAGGAGAGATCCCAAATAATTTCAAAATTCATGACATTTTTTTCCTTCTTAAAATTTCAAGTGCGCCCCTGTGATTTAGTTACTCTACATTTGCGCCCTGAATTAAAAATTGTTGAGGAACACGGCTTCAGTTTAACTAAATAGGGAAAAACAAGGCGATAAAATGGTAATGACATTTTCGTGACGTCAAAAAGGGATTATGGAAACAATATGAAAGAGAAAAGAAATGAATATGTTACACCAGGTAGGTAGGCGTAGATACTGAGAATAGGTGAATTCTAGCATTTATATGTGTTTGAACATCAAACTCTTACCACCAATGGGAATTAGGTAAGAATTCTTGAAGGTCGTAGGCGAAAAGAAATATTAATATTGTCTTCCCTGTCTTTCCACAAATTACTCAGTTTTATCTTTCCTTCACTCCACTTTTCTTATTCTCTGTCTATTTTCACTTAAAGATCAATATTTTTTCTATTCTTCTTTCTTCCCACTTGTTCGCAAATAATAATCGTCAATCTTATTACCACTTTGCTTAAGAAAGTTCAGGCCGAAACTCCGATACGCATTTCTCTTTTCCCTCGTAAATTACTCATTCGCTACACACTATGCCATACAAGCACGCAAATATTCAATCACATTAATTCTCTCAACACTTCTTTTCAGTCTCCAATCAGCACCTCTCTGTAGCATCCTCTATGCTCTTTTCTCCATCTCTTTCTAGCTTATTCCTTTCACTTTCTGTCTTCCTCCTGCGTTAAACTCTTTCAATCGTCCTCTTTTTTTACTCCCTACACAAGTAATCAGGCGTGCACATGGTCAGCCTCCCGCAAAGAATAAATGACCACGATACAATCAGTGGGGGACAAAACCTTTTATCAAACGCATTTACATCATCCCACGGCGTCCATTAGACACGAATGACGTATGCTGCACAACAACAAAGTTTACCCGTGGCACCACTTTATCGACGGAGTATTTCTTACATATATATATATATATATATATATATATATATATATATATATATATATATATATATATATCTTTTCCTTTTCTTTATCTGCGACTGGGCTTCTTTCTCCGTGTCGCTATTCTTTTTATAACTGTCCTTTTTTAACGCTTCCCTTATACATTTATCATCCGCTTTCAAACCCACTTTTGCTGAGAGGTATTCTGCCTCCAATCATCACTGCCCATTCATTTTCTTCCCCTTTTGTCCCCCTCTCTCTCTCTCCATATATATATATATATATATATATATATATATATATATATATATATATGGGTGTGTGTGTGTGTGCGTGTGTGGGTGGTTGGTTTTGTTTGTGTGTACGCGCGTGTGTGTGTGTGCGTGTGTACGTGGTTTGTTTTGTTTGTGTGTACGCGCGTGCGTTTGTGAGAGAGAAAGAGAGAGAGAGTATGTGCGCGCATATATACTTTTGTTCTATTAAATGTTGGATTCGTCGGCTTTTGCGTAATAGAGTTTGTTTTGTTTTTTTAAAGGGGAATGCAGTTAAAGATTACTTTCTCCAGATGCCTTTACGGTCAATCTGAACTCACCACATTTTATTTTCGTCTTCAGGATAATTGTCTGGTTTCTTTAAGATTAATTCTTCTCAAGGCATAATATAAATTTCTGCAGACGTCCGTATATTCCTTGATCCTAATCGTATGCGCCACAACATTACACGTTTAATGGTTGAGATTTTGAAAGCAAACGTAATCTGTGTTATATGACTTTTATTCTTGATAACCTAGCATTATTCAAATTGTTCATGGCTATAAACTGCTTGTTCTTTTAAGGGGAATCATTTATGCTAATTATGGGAGAGGGAAAATAAACACATATTTATAACATAAAATAAATGTCAGTACATTCTTACAGCTCATTCTGAAGTGACAGGCGTAGATATTCTGTACAGAAAACACATTAAGTAGCGATCATTGAAGCATAAGTTTGCTTGGAAAAGGATCGCAGAGATATGACATTCACCTTCAAAATTAGCTTAAAGCATAGCCTCAAGGGAAGATGGAGCCTATTTCAGATTATCGTGTACGAATTCTGAATGCATGCCAAATATATTCGAAGAAGATCCGTCGATGGCCTATCACAAGTAAGCGAAGAGAGAAAAACACTGTAAGGATCAAAGAAACCCGAAAAAGAAACAGAAAGTCGCAGACTGACAAAAGCCTTGTCGAGAAGAAAGAAGTTCGAAGAGATAATTGGATGCTTACGATCGATCAACAAAGCGTCAGGAACGTTTAAGAATAAATGCAAAATGATGAAAGAATGGATCTGGGAATCAATCTGATAAAATATACTCCTCCTGCCATCAAAAAAGTTACCTGCTGAGAATCAACGGACATCTTCAAAATGCTGCAAATACAACAGTAGGACAAAAATGTAACTTTCGCATAACTTTGCTTTTAAAAGGATTAAGTAGCTATAAACTATAATGTTCCTAAAAGTGCAGAAGGGATATTAGTGGAGATATCTTCTTTTTGTCTACCCAAATTCCCATTTAAAAATCACTGTTTCTCTCGATACACGTACAAAGAAAAGTGGCTTCTAATTAATCAAAAACAAAACAGGCGAGATTAGTGATAACTGCGTATTGTCTACGCCAGATGAAAACATTATCAATAAAATAGAAGAGGTAATAACAATCCAAGAAAGCATATAGAAACTGTCATTAACGACAGACCTTGAACAACGTATGTCTGTCTTTACTATGAATGGATATAATGCCAAATTGACTGATTCTTTCATTAGAGTTGAAAGAAGAATCAGTATTTGTTGTAGTGACATGCACATCTCCATAAATAGCAGTTGATACCTCTGAAAGCTAAACTAATGCTAACTAGAGAATTATTAGTAAATAGAATGTTGTAAACTATAATTAATTAAAAGTATTCACTACTATTTATCTAGTAGTTTCGTCTTCAAGGATAGTATCACCTGTTATTTATATGGTCTAGATTTACGTATGAAGACAAAAATACTTTAAAATATTTTATGGCTTTCAGAAGAAACATGGTTGAAGAGTGTCAATTGAATTCCACAATGAATTTTCAACTGCAGGATATCTACCAACAGCCCCACGCGGACAGACGAGGCACAAGGCCGAATTTAACGTGGGGTATCCGAGCCTGTAGGCTCAGCCCTAAATTCCCTCTAGACCTCGTATAAAACGGGGTCGAATAGCTGTTTCCCGAGACGAGATCCTGCCCTCCGACATAGCCTCGTATGAGGATCCTCTCTGCCCGGAGCCTAAGAGTTTGACCACTACAGATGGAGACGAATCTCTAGTTGTATGATATCTATCAACCACCTCATGCGGTCAGATGATGCACAAGTCCGAATTTAATATAGGCTCAGCGAAAGATTCCCGGTAGACCCCGTATGAAATGAGGTCGGGTAGCTGTTTTCCGAGATGAAACTCTCTCCTTCGACATAGACTTGTCTGGGGATCCTCTCTACTCGGAGGCAGAGAGTTTGACAAGCAGAGTTGGAGAAGAATCTCCAACTGCACACCAACATACAGTATTTACTACTGTACGTATGTGAATAGGGGCATACCCATTATCGTCCGAACGTATGCTACAACAGATATAATGAGACGTGAACGAATAATAAATAATGAAGCATATGATGCTAAAATTACACGATGAGTATTGCGAATTATATGAACGTCGAGCATCTTTGGGGCAATAATCTTATTCAACAGAAGAATCTTTGGACGTATCTAGGTTAAAATAGGTTGAAAGAGATTATCCACCTTCAGGTAATTGCTGGACAGGATTCTTGACAAACATTACAAAAATAAATGGTCTAAAAATGTTGAAGGCATTACCATTGTTTAATTTGCGAAAGTCTTCGAAATTACATTCAACAGTATTTACGCCGTCAAATATATATGGTTCTAATTTAGTCTGATCTCAAGATGGAAGGATATTGTCAACGCAAAACAAATTTCAAAGCAGGCAGTTGTTAATAGATTCATCAAATCTTCCGTGAGAGTACAATAGGCATTCATTGATGCTAATGACCCTTATAACAAAGGGCACAAAATGTAAGAGACTAAATTCACAGCGTAATGGCTTCTTCAGCAAAATTCTTATTGAACAACACAAAGAAGGATAATGATATGAAACTATAGATTTCTTAATTCCAGTAACGATTTCATAGCTAATGGCTCTAACTACAGTATGGTTAATACAAGATACACACCAGCTGCATGCACTCGCTGTCTCTAGAGTTTGATGCCTTGTTTGAATGTAAATTATGACTCATTCACTTTATCATTTCATACGGAATGCTCATCAACCACACCTCGTCACTGGGGAAAATTCAAAAATGTCGTTATTTCGTGTATTGTGAACAATATTAGAAGCTTTATAGGAAATATTTCATTTTGAGAGCAGCCTTGTAGCGTCTGAAGAAGGTGATGTCGCTAATGTGCATTAATGTTAGAGAAGGACTCTAGCATTCGTCGGAGATACATTAAAAGTTTTTTTTTTATTTAAATGTACAATGACTAAAATACTTTCAAGTGAATTAATCATCTGGGCTTTAAAGAAGACGATCCTTCATGAGATATAATGGTGCAAAATAATTACAATAATTAACAAGCAAAAAATATTTCATCACTTCAAAACTTCCAAGGACAACAAGTAAAATGGTTAGCAAAACTTAGGGAAAATAAGCGTATAATAAAATCTAATGGTTAAGTATAAAGCTCCGACCAATACTAGAAACAGCGTTAACAGGAATTGAACCTGAAAAGGCTTTTAACGATTTTGTACTAAACACATGTTCGATCCTCCCATGAAACACCGTATGATATGGAATATCACAGAAATTCTTTTCAAAAAGATTACTGGCTTCAGCATCATGGATTGTTAGCTTAGGCATTTTGTGACAGATGCTAGATTATATAACTCCTATTTTGAATTTGGCCACAGATTACTTTTATGTAAACTGAAACAGCTAAAAACAACAAAAAAAACTATCTCACTTTCACTCATATATAATATAATATCGAAGACCTTAAAAATGAAAGGTTAAGATTACAATTCTGTAATAAATGGAGGCACGGTGGAGTAATGGATAGCGGAACGGATTGAAGAAGCCGAGAGCCGAGTCCATTAAATTCACTTACGTGCTAATACACTTGGGAAATGTATGAATCATCTTCTCCTCCCTGCTATGGGTAAATAGCAAAATAGAACGGGTTTTATAGCCTTGGATGGCAACTGGTCTCCCACAGAAAGAAATGGCAACCTACTGCGGGAAAAATCTGCCTCATGTATCGAAATATACATGATCGCTTAAGCGTTTATCACGCATGTCACATAACTGGTTGGCTGTCATAAACACAAAATGCTGAACACAACAATATAGAGGCGTCAAATAATGTTATCATATCTCTATTAGCCACAATACGTAATAAAATTCCAAAGAAAATTGCACACTTCTCGGGCGACAATACTGACTTAAAAAGATTGAGGCATGAGATAAGAAATTAAAGGTGGAAGAAAATGGAAGGCATATGCGAAAGAAATAACAAAGAAAATAAAAAATTAAAATGGTTAATGATCTGGCAAAACTATATCTCCGGAAAATCTGAAAGGAAATTAATGAAACTAAGAAACAGAAACAATGCGTTGAAATGTAGATAAAAGAGAAAACTTACAATTTTACAATCAAAACCAACACGAAACATTTCAATCTGAAAAACAATTTGAGTCCTATTTCAACCGTCACAACACTAAGCTAACGATTCCCTCAGAAATAGAACAGATACCAATGCACATCCAATCTTTTAAAATGTCTGTCTCCAAATATGAGCAATAACGAACTTATTAATTATAAAGTTAAGAAAGCTATAAAAAAATGAAACATCGGCTGAAGTATTAAAAATATGTTACTTCTCCCCGAATTCAAAGACATATTTTGCAATTTCATGGAGCTTGGAATCAGAAACGCATCACTAAAAAGTGGGGTTCATCGCGTATTGATGCAGTATGGCAACACGTAGTTAATTCTCAAAACCCACATACAGAAAGATATATCTCAGATGAATCTGGTTCAAATACTAATGAAAATTTATTAACAAGGCTCTCATCCTTGAATGAAAGTCAACAACTGAGAACCTAGTAAGGTTTTGGTAAGGTTTTGAAATGATGGCATACATGTCTTCAAACAATTTTATGCACCAATTACAAATGTAACATAGGAGGTTAAATTGAAAATAGAATAGGCTGTGCTACAGATCTTTTCATCTAACACCACAAATTTTACGAAAACAAAATATTAACCTAAAAACTCGAGTGCTGTTCCGAAATAGCCCTGTCGTATAAAACCTTTCATATGGATGATGCGCGTAGCATCCAACTAGTTCACAAACTGTCAACCGAAAACGAGCAATTTCTTATATCAATAGTTAAAAAAGAGTTCGAGCGAACATCTTGGCTAGGAATGTCCTTCTTCGAAACATGTAGACTGGTGCTACACACATTTTGTGAATCACAAAACAGTATTTTACCAAAACACAGAAAACAATGACGATATAATCGCAATGTTGAAGTTCCACACTACTTCGATCAAAAGGTTAGGAATGAAACCCGCATCAGTTGTGGAAAGAGTAATAATATCTACTGACCTTGAGAAACACCGTTTTTGAGAAAATTGTTTTAAGATATATTTTTCAAAACTTTCAATTGAATGTAACTCAGTCTGGTCGGTCAATGTATTTTCACTGTATCTTACCATTATCATTAAAAAATTTCAGTCGAAAGGGAAGCTTATTGAACTCAAACTAACCAGGCGTAATTAATACGTTCTATATGAAAATATAGGGCCTCTGTTTCGGGTTCTATATACATATCATATTGATTTCTGTATACACATAATATTCCCCGATACAAATGTCGCAAGCGAATCCCGTGACCCTCTGGGTCGTGTGGGCATCACATGTACCGCAAACCGCAAGAGAAGTGGGGTTTCTTGGGCAAGATAGCCTGACGGAGCCCAACCCTCTCCAGACCGGTTTTAAATTCAGAGTTACCCTTTCCTAGACCACTTGCATCCAAGGCTATAGAATCCAGTCTGTCCTTCTATTTATATATTATTTACCAAAAAGAGGCTTCGTAACTTTCCTAAATTTATTAGTACGAAAATGGAAGCAATAGTTCAGACAGGAATTCGAACTCGGCTCTCCGAGTACTCAATCCCTGCCGCTATCCATTACTTCACTGAACCTCATCAGAGGAAAGAGATAATTATCTAAATTCAATTTAATACAAAATCGCTTTCCTAGAATCACAGAATTGTCACAATATTCAGTAATCCTTTTGGAATAAGAAAGACGAAATGAACATTATGATAATATGGGAATAGACAAGGATTAACTCTGGACTTAATGATTGTAGACCGCGGAAGCATCCACAAAGTAGCCCTACATCGGAAGAAGCTCTCTGAGTGTAACTTCGTTCTTGCCAATGGAAAACAAAGAAAATGCGGATGATTCGTCCCTGTAGATGTACCACGGCATGGCTGAGCTGTAAAGGTTTGAACAGGTAGATTTAAAAAATGGCACTCCTCAGAATATTTTCCATGTGAATAGTGACAGTTTAGTGAAAGGCTTGAGTTGTAGAGTTTGTGGGCAAAAGGCTGTGGGGTAAAAAAACAAGTCACTCGCTACAAAACAGCCTAAAAGCTTTGGAGATCTCTCAAGGTTGAAAAGTGAACTCCAGTAATACCCCAGTTTGATCTTATCTTACACTTGAAATGAAAAAGGAGTTTTAAGGTATATTCTGGAACGGTACAAGGTACCGCCAACCATTCCGGAATTATTAACGAGGTCTGAGGTTATGATCATTCCAAACGAACGTTTAACAGACAGATCTTCATTGGAAGTTCAGCTATCCTTGATGACTGGGAAAAATCAGCGTCTGCTCGTTTATTATAGGATATTAATGGATTGGTGAAGGAGATACTGAAACATACAAACCAGTTTTCCCTATCGACCAGTTAGTGTTTGGTCAGAGGAGAAATTCGCTGCCAATGACTATAGCATTTGCCGTATCTATTGACTACAGGATGTTTAGAGTCCTTCAGAATGCAACGACGCCTTGTCAGTATCTTTCAGCTGTACGAAGAGAGAGCAATTAAAATGCTTCAGAAGTGATGAAAAAGATGAAGAGCAACGTACATGTTACTGCGGGAGCAAGGCTGTAAATGATCGGTATAGATTTATCAGAGATCACCACACGGTGAAGCTGAACTGATAATCAGCTGAGATGTGTTGATAACAGAGGAAAAAAAGCAGATGTGGGCACGGGTGACTACTAGGAGCGGAATATTAGTCCCGGTAATGTATGACCTCCTCACCACACCGGAAAAACACAAGTCGTCTAGATTTATAGAATCGATTAATGACAATTATGCAAGACTGAGCTTCCAGGGAACATGACAGCTTCCGTCGTAATGATTTATACTTCAGCTGGTCCAAAAAACAAAAAAAGTCAGAAACAAGATGGGTAGATGCCTTATTTGTACGTATTAAAGAATATTGGCCTATCCCGGCTGGCAAGAAATCTCTAGTATTTGGTATATGGAGAGGTTTCTAGGGTTTTATGTTTTAATACTTTTCACGAAAATAAGACGGCATTCACTTGTGTATTTTGTCTCTTGATTTCAGAATAGAGGGCTCAGAGAAATTTAGCACAAAACCAAGCCAGTTCATTGGCACAAAGGTCAGTGACCTGGGTATAATTTGAATTTGAAGATCAAACTGGAAATGGCGCATATACGGAAATAATTTTGCGTCAATTTGATGTAAAAGCTGTGATGTTTATTCTTTAAGAATAATTTGTGTTTATATCATCAAATAAGCCATTAACTAAACTCTGTGAATCAGTGACTTATATTTAAACAACTGTCTTTAAAACAACAAAAAAAGTTTTTTAGAGTATTTTAGCATTTTCATCTCCTCAACATCTTACATATTGATTATGAGGAGACGTGCTTAAACTAGACTCAGCATTTGGACTAACAAATACAAATAGACACAGTGTATATACATACATACAAATATATATATATATATATATATATATATATATATATATATATATATATATATATATATATATATATATATATATATGTATATATATATATATACATACATATATATATATATATATGTATATGTATACATATATATATATATATATATGTATATATATATATATATATATATATATATATATATATATATATATATATATATATATATATATATATATGTACTTAATCTCTAACAAGTATGCGATATTGTATCATGGGTTTCTCTCTCTAACTCTCTTTCAATGCATATATCTCTCTGAGTACACATTGCTCATCATTGTCTCTTTCCGTATTCTCTCTTTCCATTTATACTGATTAATATTCTCTCTCTCCCCCTCTCTCTCTCTCCCCCTCTCTCTCTCTACACACACACATATTCTCTTTCCAGTTATGGAGAATAATCTTAGCACGTAACATTATAATACACCCTCTCGAATCATACTTGAAAGAACTTTATGTTGATGTTTAATCATAATATCTTTTAGTTACAATTCAAAAGAATTAGTTTTTTTTTGGTCGCAACTAGTACTAATGCTTAATGTGTATTTATTTACTTACTTTTTAAATAATTCTCTCCAGATCTCGTACGATCACAGAAGTTAAGCAACGTCGAACCTGGTCAGAACCTAGGTGAGTGACCACCTGGGAATACCAGGTACCATAAGCTTGCATATGGTAGATGTGTGGAGATGAGGGCTCAGAAGTGAAAATCGTAGAGCCGTATTCAAAATTCAGTCGGTTTCGTTATATTTACTTACGCGCAATTATCCTTGAGAAATGTATGAATCTACATCTTTTCCTCCCAGCTATGGGTCGGTTAGAAAGACGTGTATCAATAAATCCTCATTTTTTTTAAAAATATCTTACAATCTAGAAAAGTGCTTTCTGGTTTTAAATAACCTACAAAAGGTTGATAAGCCGCAAAATGCAAATCGTTCAATTAATTCAACACCAAAATGAAGTATGATGGGATCTGAAAGAGCAGTCTGTTTTTATAGACGCCATCACATTTTACCATCTTGTATTACCTTGGATTTATGTCGTTTACCCATCTTCTCCTGGGTCTCAACTAGAGACTTAAGGTCAGAAAAGGCTTCAGGACATTTTCCAATGATCATTTCTGTAAAAAAGATAAACAAACAAACCCTAAGTTCCCATACATTTTGCATAGCTAAAGCTCTTTATAATGTATGAGATTTACTTGTGCGTACATTTTTGGTATTTCTGTAAGTCATGGGCTATCAGGAATTTAATTAGTTTATCAGACTCTTTTCGATCAATTCGAGGGCTTCAACTACAACTGGAAATATTGATGCCCTCATGTTTTTCTACTTGCATTTTGATACATTTGAAGATGTTCAAAGTTACATTACAATCAGCAGGGGCTGCAATGTCAATAAGAAAGCACTGTTTCTTGGTCCTTGATCTCAATTTCTGGGCAATTCTGATTGTTTCTGTTTGTGTGTATTATAAATACCAATAAATATGTTGCAGGCTCTCTCTCTTTCTCTGTAACCGTATCCGAGTAAGGTTCATACCATTTTGTTACATTTTTCTTCACGTAAAATTTGCATATTTTCCAGTGCATATTATGGACCACTGTATCATGCCGAGTTTTTTTTTCTGTATTGCTTAATTGAAACCACAGTGAAGGCGATAAGTAAACACTGAATACCGAAGGCAAATAATGATTGCTAAAGTTGCCTTTCAAATTCAAGAAAATTATTAAGAAACAAATCGTTAAAAACAGACGAAATATTAATTAACTGTTATGTAATGTCATTACTCCTATATAAAATAGAATGCTGGTTAATCACCTCACAGATGAAGAAAAGACTTGAAACAACAGAAATCTAACTCTACAGAAGGGTG
Source organism: Acanthosepion esculentum (assembly GCA_964036315.1). Classification (NCBI taxonomy): domain Eukaryota; kingdom Metazoa; phylum Mollusca; class Cephalopoda; order Sepiida; family Sepiidae; genus Acanthosepion; species Acanthosepion esculentum. The sequence goes on along the minus strand of OZ038500.1, from coordinate 29,591,760 downwards.
CTGAGAATACCATGAATCGAAAATTGCAGGAATTTCTAGAAAAATGGAAACAAAGGTACAGTGATACTTAAAATATAAATGAGAAAATTCAATATCATCTCTATGAGTCGATGTATCATTGTCTTCAAACCTTAATGGATTCATTTGCTTAAAGCAATTTTGAAACTCTGAGATATACTGATTGACTACACAACATTATTATACCAGCATAAGATGTCAAAAAGAAATAAAAATGACAATATGTTATAGTGAAGTACAATAATATCCGGGAAGCGTTTTAACAAAAGGCGGAATGTGTGTTACCAAAATCAGAAAGCGCATTTTTAAGTTATTAAGAATGACAAGAACATTCCTAGGGACCAAGGAAAGTGTACTGAAATTTTATGTAATTTCCATATAGCAGTGAATGGTAGACCATCTCTGCATAGATGAAGAACGCACTTGTGGAGAGAGAAATATGGTTCTACGGAAAGCTGCTGAAATTAACATGAACAAAGCTTTTGAGCAATGAGTTTTAAAGAAAAGGCAAACAAAAATGGCACTTATACTCCAAGATGAGTGAGTTTAAATTTCTAGGTCAAATAAAGAGGAAAGATGGGTTGAAATATTAGTTACTCAACGACAGATTAAATACAAAAGGGACACAAAAAGCTCGCATAAACTAACTATTGATCTTGGATAGCAGAAAAGCGTTTACGAACAGTAACAAAATACGTTTCCGGAAGACAGTTTTTATGCAGGAAATGTCGCCTTGGGAATTTTCGCCATTACACTGTGAAAAATCGTTACATTCTGACTGGTAGTTTTTGGATAAAATGGAAAAAATGTCCTATAGTTAACAATTTGAAACGCAGTGTATTTACCAAAATTGCACCAAAATATCTTGAAATACTAAAGAGTAAATTTATTCAATAAAATCATATTGACTTCAATCGTATCTTCCAGACAACTTCGAAAAACTTCTGCACCTCTTCTTGTTTTAGTTTGTTAATGCTGTCATCTAAGCATTGCCTTCAGTTCATCTTTGGTATTACAAGTAGTTTTGTTGTTCTCTCGTTCATCTACTCCCCACAAATAATAATCAAGTGGGTTGCAGACTTGGTAGTTAGGTGGCCGTATCTAAGTAGGGGTAGCAGAAATTGTCTTAAAAACATAACTAGGTTCTCCTGCTTGTGTGGCATGGCTTAGAATCACGTTTCCAGACACCTTCTTGACACAGGGCAGCACTCCTTCCTCAAGGCAATTGATGTAGCATTCCGTGTGGAGTCTGAGGTCATGTGGCATGATGAATGTAGGCATTACACCTCTGTAATCACAGTTAGACTCCGAATAAACTGAACTGATCTAATATTGGCACACAAACACTCTGAATTTACCCAACACACTCTGTCTGACGGAAGCGTATGGCCTAGTGTATTTTATTACATTTCATGGAATACGCGATTTTGAACAATGTTACGTACTGTTTTTGTAATGAAAATTTTATTGCGTCTATTTTCTAGATGACAACAATCTACCTCATTTCAGATCCAGTACATCATGAATAGACTGTTGTTGTTGTAAGGACATTTTTCTAGTTTCGGCCATTCATGTTACCTTGGATTTACTAAAAGAACCGCATATATGAAATAATTGCTGCCTAATTATACACGCATACACAAATATACCAACTAATACATACTCGCACACTTTCTATATATTATATATACACTACAATATATATATATATATATATATATATATATATATATATATATATATATATATATATATATATATATATATATTTCTGAAAGAGGGTAATGTAACTATTTACATAGTTTGGAATGTTTTTCCTCATGTTATCACCCTGTTCACAACATTTCGGCCATTGCACGCACCGGGGGTCGACAGTTACTTCATCAATGATTTGTGTGTTAAATATCTAGCTGTAGCAGAGGGAACAACATCTTGGAGAACTGATTTATAAGGGGGTATTAATAGAAAATGAGATATCCATAGGCATAACACGCGAAATTAAAACAATCTAACACCGTGGACTAAATAAGGGAGCGTACGGTTAGAAGTTATAAAAAAAAACATCTCCTGAAGAAGGCCGAAATGGTAACAGGAAAAAATCATTCGAGCCTTCGGTAATAGTGTCAATATTCATACGCTGGCTTCCATTTGAAAAGTTCATTCAAAAACCATCACGAGAACAGTGAATAAGTTTAAAATGAGGGAACCGTCGAGAGGCAAGTTGAATCAGGAAGAGGGACCACCATTCAAGTTAGAGCTAAAGCGATCAAGTAGGAAACATCTAACTGAATCCATATATTTGACCCATGACAAGACTTTCAGCTATGACTGACCTAAGAGAAATGAAAAATAGTTTAAAAAAGAAATCGTACGAGAAACGTGTGATGCAACTGGTTACTCTAGGGCAGAAAGTTCGAAGGTTATAGAAGGCGATATTTATCTTGAATAAGTTCGAAAATGATCCTGTAACACACACACATACAGGCACGCACACGCACGCGCACACACACACACACACACACACACACACACACACACACACACACACACACACACACACACACCCACATATATGTGTGTGTGTGTGTTTCGTTCAACGTGAAACAGACTGACGCCTTTAGGTGTTGATTTTAATGCCAACTTCATATATATATATATATATATATATATATATATATATATATATATATATATATATATATATATATGTAAGCAAATGTGTGGATGTAGATCCGACGGTATGATGAAAATGTGGAAAAGACAAAGCAAAATCCGAATATATGAGTTTACTGTTTTTATTATGTTTTTGTTTTTGTTATTCTGTCGACGTCAGACGTTTCGGTCAAATAGACCTTCTTCGGGACATGGTTAATGGAGACATAATTATATTAGATTTAAGTTTGATGGAGAGACGATATATACAGGACTGGTCAGAAACAGAAAAACTGAAATTCTAAAGTCAAGTATTCTTTCTTAGAGTCGGATATGCTGGCGTCGCGTGGGCGGCAACTACGAAGACCTGCGCACAGGGAAGAAGATTGTGTCCTAAGTGGAAGGTGAGGGGGACTATTTAAAACTATAGCTTATCGGTACGTTTGTCACGCATTAATCTCGCCACCGAGGTCGCGATCTGAAAGAAACCAGGTCTATTATTTACTGTATGTGAGGTGGCTATCATGCCAGCCTCATAAATCTGTCTAAGGTTCTTATTGTGGATATATTTTAAGATCTTCACAGAGTCGAAATCAAAATTGTGATCAGATTTGGCTATGTGTATAACTAAAGCACTGCTTAGATTACCGAGGCGAATGTCACGTTTATGTTCGGAAACGCCAGCATATCCGGCTCTAAGAAAGAATACTTGACTTTAGAATTTCAGTTTTTCTGTTTCTGACCAGTCCTGTATATATCGTCTCTCCATCAAACTTAAATCTAATATAATTATGTCTCCATTAACCATGTCCCGAAGAAGGTCTATTTGACCGAAACGTCTGACGTCGACAGAATAACAAAAACAAAAACATAATAAAAACAGTAAACTCATATATTCGGATTTTGCTTTGTCTTTTCCACATTTTAATCATACCGTCGGATCTACATCCACACATTTGCTTACATATATATATATATATATATATATATATATATATATATATATATATATATATATATATATATATATATGGGCGTATTTGGGTGTGGTGTGTGTGTGTGCGTGTGTATAATTTTACTATTACACAGGTCTCATCCCTCTCTATCATTTTGTGTTGTGCGTAAATCAAAGAATAGATGCTAATGACATGTGAGATAGGAATTAGACAGCCATAGATCTGTTTCTTACTTGCATACAATCTCCAAAATAGACATAGTATAGGTTCTAGAATCTGTCTTCATCCGTCAACTAATTTGTCATCGGCTGTTTTTGTGAATTTTCATGACTTCCCTCCATTCAATACGACTGATATTTCTCTTCTTTCTGATGGATGATTTTGATTTCTAAATTGCTGATAGTCTTTCCATCACCTTCCAAAAATTTTGATCGCCTTTCATATACTTCGTAAACGGTGTAGGAGTCACTTGCATGTAGACCCTGGTAAATTGTCAATATTTGGAATTTATACCGCATTTGCAACTGTAGAAAAAAAGTAATTCGATATTTGCTCTTTGATCGGCGATTGAATGGCCATAGAAAAATAATAAATTTCCCCTGTTTAAAAAAAAACTGACACAGCTAAATGGATATTGATTGAAAAGTTTAAAGCCGTAACCGTCTCGAATATAGATGGGCAGCAGAACTAAAATCAACTCCACGGTGAGGAAATCTGCTTGTTATTGTCGTTTCAAAAAATTTATATCGCGAGAAATAAATACGGAAAATTCTAACAAAAGAAGGACAAAAGAAAATAAAAGAAAAAAAGAAAGCGGATAAAAAAAACCTCTAAAATGTGTGAAAGAGTTCATGTATGAAATGTTAAATACATAATTTTGTTCGGTGTCTTTTCAGTACGTGAGCAATCGGAACTCTCTACAACTTGACTTCTGTTGTCCTAATGTAATATTTAAATCATTACAGCTGTTATTTTTCTGTCATCCAATCACAAAAACCGGTTAAATAGGTTACATGCTGTATCATCCTGTTTTTTAAGGTAAAAAAAAACCACGAAGACACGTGGGATTTCTGAGTGTGAAAGAATACAAAAAGAAATATAGTAAGGAACAAGAACAATAAAAACTTACCAAGAAGATAGTAAATCCTGATTGACATTGCATTTTAATTTTGAAGACCAAAATTGTCGAGCAAAGCAAGAAGATGGAATAGTTCAACAGGCAAGAAATGCGAGAAAAGATAAATTGTTAGGGAAGAACCTATGGTTACTTCCTGCCATTTTAATTGTATTTTTTTTAATCGAATTCACCCCATGCAAGGCAATTAACCCACTAAGATACAAGGGTTTACTGAGTGTGGAAAATTAGAGGCAGAAATATTGCTAATGTCTGATAACAAAAAAAAAATCAGGAAGTCATTAGATGGCGATTGACATTGCATTTTATCTTTTGAAGATTAAAATTGGTTATAATGCATGGAGGAGGAAAGGAGGTTCACAAGCAAGAAGTGCGAGAAAAAAACTGTTAGCATAGAATTTACAGTTACATCTCGCCAACACAACTATAACCTGATGGGAACTCGACGCCAGTCTAGCATTGCGATTAAAAGAACCTTAGCCAAGAGTTCATTTAAGCAATTACCATTAAGTTATTTATAGAAAAGGCGCAGGGAGGCAACCTTACGGTGGTGGGAACGTGACTGACGCCGATCCCGCCGTTCAGGATCAATAATATTGTTGATTCTTCTGTGGATGTTATCGAGGATCTCTAGATAGATAGCAGGGTCAGCGGACCATATGTCGCAGCAATATTCTAAGCATGGACGAATGGTAGATTTATAGATACATAGGATAGATTCTCGAGAGAAAAATTGTCTCGCAATACACAGAGAACCAATTTTCTTAGCAGCCGGCCTATGGCTTCAATATAGCCTTCCCCCTCATGTCAGCCGAGAACGTTAGGTTGAGAAGGTGCAACGAGTCACTTTCGTGAAGGTTAGTATCAGCAATGCGGAGGAAATGCAGAGAGCGTCTATCAGATTATTTCTGGCGAGCTGTTTAGTTTTGGAGTAAATAATAAATCCTTAGAGATTATATATTACATAGCAGTAAAAATACTTTTCTTTGTTTCTAAGAACATTTCGTAAGTCTTAACAAATTTTCTACATGTCTAGTTTATTCAGTACCTGGGCGATTATGAGAACAATAAAAACAGGAAATAAGAAAACAGACGGCAACGATTCAAACTGCTTTTAATTTTTGAAAATCGATTTTTACTGGGAAGCAAAAAGCAGAAAGAGCAGTGTGAGCGAAGAAACCGTTAGCATAGAACTTACGGTTATATCTAGCCAATTCAGTAGGACAGTCATGAGACCTTGCCACTAGTCTGGTACTACACTTAATTTCATAAAGTCTTTGTACCATGGAGGAGAGTTATTCAGAACAATTACAATGAAATATTTATAGAAATGACACAAAGATGCTTACATTATCAACAGATTGCTGGCAATTTTTGAGATCAGCTGCCTGTTTGACTTGGATGAGATCAAATTTGACTGGGAATCACAGAAAGATTTCCACAAGCGAGAAGTACGAAAGAAAGAAACTATTAGTATAGACTATTAGATTTCCACTTTAAAATGACGAAAATCTAGTGCCGCGCTTAAATACGTAAAGTCTTGGTAACATAGTGCTTCTCATAATTTCGATATATTCTGTGTGTGTCAAACTTTCGGAAAACCTTCAACTGTCTCTTTCTGATCGTAAGTATTGTATAGCTCCTAATTTCCGGGAGCTTTTCACGTAGTTCACCTCGTCAGTAGAACCACATTTCTATAATTTCAATTTTTCTGTGACAAAATTTTACATTATTAGGTCTTTATGTATTAGATATTACACAACAGTTAGAGTAGTTTTCTTTGTTTCTAAGGACGTTTACTAACTTTAAATGAACTATGTGGCAAGTCCATTCAGTACATAGATGACCATAGCTATCCACAACTTCTTATCTGTTGTGGATCTTAACAGTATTTTTCTCTCTCTGCGCTAAGTTTCTACAGTTCAGTTTCACCATCCTCTCAAACAAATTTGTCAGGTAAGTCGCACACTTACTTTCCCTATCTCTCAATGTGCTCCGTGACGGTTACATTTTCCAATTATACCTTTCTCATGGTTCAAGGAATTTTCGCTGCCTACTTTCGCAACTACTCCTACCGGTGCGATTATCTTTGAGACTTTCTTGTTTTTCACTCGATCTGTCCATGTAATTCTCAGTATTCTTCTGTAGAATCAAATTTCTGCTGCTTCCCGCTTTCTACTCATGCGTGGAAAGATTGTTCAGCATTCATTGGTATATTAGACCAGTGGTTTCCAAACGTTTTTCCTTTTGGCCGTATTTTCGAAATGAAAATTTGCGCGCGCCTAACCAAACATTATGTGTTAAAAAGTAGATTATAAAACAACGACCAAGAGTGCGATAAACATTATATATAACACAAATAACTTATAATATGATGAAAGTACACAAATTTAATAAAAGGTATGATCATGTTTTGACAAAGAAACGAAGACAGCGGCTCAGGTGAAAAAAGCCCCGATGAAAAAGAGCAAGCAGCCTTACACTAAATAAGCAGATGATAGAAGCTTAAAGGGAAATAACTGTGTATGCAAAGTCAGAAAATAAATCAAGAATAACTCTCTCCTCCAATTTGCGGAGCCTAGTTACTATATTCTTAATACTTAATATGATATCAAAATTTCACAATAATAAAATCCGTACATAATTCTTTATAACTTTTTATACTGGGACTCTCGGGACATGGATTGTTCGGACGTTGAAAAGTGCGGTCCGTTAGATAATTTGAAAGAAGAGATGAGCAAGCTAAAAATCAACATCCTATATGTATGTGAAACCAGATAGCCATCAACAGAAATTTTGTCAGGGACAAGCACGGAATTATGTTCGCAGGTGGAGAGAAGAAAAACGACAAAGAAGTAGGATTAATACTAGATAAAACATTTAAGAAATGCGTTCTTGGATACTACCAACTATCCTAAAAAAATCTGTTAATCAAGGTGAAAGGAAAGCCTTTCAATATATCTATCATAATATTGGACGCACCGAAGCAAAGGAAGAATAAATCGAATCTTTCTACTCCATGCTAAACAATGCCAAGACTCTTTGCAACTCTCAAGAAGGCATCATTATCATGGGGAACCTAAACGCCAAAGTATGCCGAGAGAGGGCAGAGGATATAGTCGGAACATTCGGACTAGGAAATCGAACGAACGTGGAGAAAAATGGATCCAATGGTGCACGGCCCATTACCAGGTAATATGCAACACATGGTTCTAAGAACATCAGAGACGATAATGGACATGGAGGAGCCCTGGAGGAGAAACTAAAAACCAGACTGGATACATAACTATCAACAAAAGATTCAGTAATTCAATAGTTCACTGCAAAACCTACCCAAGTGCCGACGGTGGAAGTATTCATCGCCCTGTTATACGTAAAGTGAAACTGCGGAAAGTGAAGAAGGCTAACGCAGCACCCAAATTGCAATACACAAACTCCTGAGCGATTCGTACCCGGGAAGAAAAATATAAAGACAATGTGAAAAGAAGATACGAGTGACACAATGGAAACTTGAAATCGGACGTTCTAAGAGACGCTTTAGTGACATCAGCAAACGATATCATCCAAAAGAAGAATAGACGAAAAAGAGAAAAAAACAAACAATGGATGACTGATGAGATTCTCGACATGATGCAAAGAAGACAGAAAACTTTTCCAAGATACGAAACGAAATACAGAAATTTACACAAGGAATTAAGGGCCAAATACAGACAGGCTAAAGAAGAGTGGCTAAACAAAAAAAATGTGCAGAAATAGAGAGACAGAGTACAATCAACAAAGGAGATATGCATAAATAAATAAAGAGACTAAGAAGTCAGAAGACATGCTCGTCAACAGGCTGCTTAAAACAAAGGATGGAACACTCACATTATGAATGCAAAATATTCTTAAGCGCTGGAGCGAGTGTATTGGAGAAATCTTCCAGACGAAAGAGAACAACCAGCAATACACAGATCTACCGACGGACCTGAAATTCTAAAAACCAAAGTAGAAGCAGCACTTGTCAAATTGAACAGAAACAAGGAGGCAGCGTCAGACAGAATTGTAACGTAAATGCTGACAGCCTTAGATGAATTTGGCATAGGCTATATCATGGGATTAATAAATGAAATCTACAACAGTGGGGATATACGGGAAGATCTCAGTAGATCTATTTTCATAGCACTGCTTAAGAAACCAGGCGCAAAGGAATATGAAATCTACTGAAAATTCATCCGTATTCCGATAAATGGAGCACGGATCAGAATCATGCCAGGGATAGAACAAGAAAGGTGCGGGTTTCGTTAAATACACCGGAACAAGGAATGCGATATTCATGCTCAGAATGTTATAAGAAAGAGCAAGACAAATGCAGAAAGACGTCTGCATACGTTTTATTGCCTACGCAAAGACGTTCGACAAAGTACGCCTCAAAGATACTTTAGTGCTGTTCAGCAACTTTGATATATTTGGGAATGATATTAGAATTATGAAAAACCTATACTGGCAGCAAATAGCATGCATTCGCGTGAAGAATGAGTTTAGCGGATATACAAAAATAAAAAGAGGCTTAACCAAGGATGTATCTTCTCACTGGACTTATTCAACCTATACAGCGAGGCAATTCGGAAAGAATTGGAATTCTTACCAAGATTCGGCAGACACGGAAATGAAGTTACAAAATCTCCTACAGAAGGTAGCGAAGGAGAGCCATGAGAAGGGACTAAGAAAAAACTAAAAAAAGACAATATGCATAGTCATTGGTAAAAGGATGAGCCCGAAAGGCGATTTGCAGGTGCGGAAGTTTAAATATCTGGGAAGGGCAGAGATGTATTGAGGTGGCCAAGGACGCATACCAAAAGTCGGACAGAGTATTGCCAGACGAGGATTTCTTTGGTAACAAAGAAAAGAGTACTGAGCTGCTACATGATATCTGTCCTCCTTTACGGCAGTGAATGTTTGACGGTCTCCTCAAAAATGAAGAAGAGTCTCGTGACAACGGACGTATGGTTCTACGGACGGATGCTAAGGATATCATGGACTGTGTGAGCAACTATGAGGTTTTGGTGAGGATGAAAACGAGGAGGAAGCTTATACTTAACATCAGGAAGAAGCAGATGAAAGTCCTGGAAAACGTAATGAGAAAGGAAGGGCCTAGGGAATCTGATACTCGCAGGTCGAATAGAGGAAAAGAGAGACAAGGTAAAGCAACGCATGACATACTTGCTGGGTTTAATTAAGCAAGTGGATGACAGAATGCGGTCTGGGGGAGATGGCAGAGGGAAGAAACTTGTTGAGAGCTACAAGTGATAGGGAGAAGTGGAGAGCCATGATCGCATACGTCCTGAAGGGAAACGGCACATAACAAGTATTGAAAATCGCACATGCAATTACAAGTAATCTATAATATTTTAAATTTTGATATCATATTTATGTTTGGCATATGACTTTTTGAAACTGTTTCTTTGATTGGTTTTCAATCATTCCGCCTCTTACGACGCACCTATATTAGACGGTGCAACTTGCACAGCAATCCAACAATATTTTTTTTCTTACGAATTATTTCCCTTTTACACCACCTTGAATAATTTTATGAATGCTTTTTTCGCTAGTCCAGTACGTGTTTGGATCACGGTGTCCATTATTTTCTATCCTCTGTTAAAACTTTTCCACATATTTAAATATCCGCGCCTGGTTGATGCTCGCGCATTTTAAGAATTAGCTTAATCCCTGGGATATTTTTAACGGTATTAATATGCGTCGAGAGATTTTATGTAACATTTTCGATTTGCTTTTACTGCATTACATGCATGATTAAATGCCAGTATTTACTTGTTTTTCGCATCTGCAATATGTCTGGTATGATCTGTTTTTCTGACAATGCATTTTGTCTTTCAGAGTTAAATGTTGCCCCTTTCTTCACGCTTTCGTTTACTAAGAGTCATAATTTCATTTTTTCCTGGGAATACCATCATCACATTTCTATCAGCGTTTATGACGTTCTTAAAATGTTCGCCAATAAATACAGGTAGTTATTCTAATTCCTTAGGAGAGTCTCGGGGTACAAATTAAATACATCTGGGAATGAAATATATTATTATCTTACTACTCTTTCTATTTTTGCGTATTCACGAGACATTTGTTTTGACCTTATGTAATCAGTTTTGTTTTTATTTGTAGAAATTACGCATCACACCAATACCCTCCATTATAAATCAGTTTTTTTTCTAATATCCAACTAACTCTTTTTGTGGCACAAGATTTTCTTTGATCCAGAATTTAATAATATTTTGCTAAGTCTGCTGCTGGGAAAGTTTGTTCACTGTTTTGTGCTAGACAAATTTCATGGCACAATTTATAATTTTTCCATTCGTCCATCCTTGAATAGTGCTACCATATATGGTCTGTTGCTCCTGCTATATATTTAGATTCGTAATAAAATCGAAAGAATCTGCAATGTTATTGGTCCTGGCCTGGCATCTCACATTCAGTCACTTTGCCACCGCCGTAATGTAGCTTCCCTATACATTTTATATTAATGATTTCATGGTGAATATTCGGATGAACGTTCCTCAATGGTACTTCGCTTATATTAATTTAACTGCAGTACTAGATTGGCGGCAAAGTCTCGTCATTTCACAGCTGAAATCGCTAGATATAACCGTAAGTTCTATGATAATAGTTTCTTCTTTCGCACTTTTAGCTTGCGGCTTCTTGATTTCCTTATCTATTGTCGTCTTAGTTCCTGTTCTTTTATTGTTCTTTCTTCTTAATGTTTACAGTTTTATTGTATTCTTTCCTTCAGTAACACTTGTCCACTGGCTTTATTGCCTTGCTTGGAGTGGAATTATGTTTAAAAAAATAATTGTTATCCTATTTCTCTATTGCGCACTGATAATGTTTGTAAAAGATATCGCATTTTCCCTAATTTGAACCTTATTTAATCTGCTTAGATAAACTTCAGTTCCAATTACTACCGTAATTCTGCATGTATAATACACCTTTATCCATAATACGCATCCCTAAAATTGTGCTGAAATTATACTCATGGATAATACACACCCCTTGTTTGGTAATCAAACACTATAAATTGTACCTCTCCAATTTCATTACGGCCAACATTTCCTACTCTTAAGAAAAGAATGGTTTTAAACATACAATAATATTATTCTAATTTAACTTCATGATAATTCCCGTTTTATTTTACATTTGTAAGTATTGTTGGGTATATAAGATTGTATTTGACATCATTATGAGGTCGCAATCGCCGAATGTTAGTGTCAAATTGTCGTATGTTTGCGGTGAGTCGTCATTTCGCAACTGAAATCGACTCATGAAAGGGAAATTTTTTTACATATCTTTTGTAGCTGTGCATAATACGCACCGTTAATTTTGCTTATAATTTTTAGAAAACAATGCGTAATATACATGGGGAATTACGGTATATCTGCAAATTCACGAACTAACAATTTAATCCACTGGATTATCCCATGGGACAATAGCCTATCATATTTAGGACATAAAAATATGCAATATTTTGTATAGGCTATATCAGTGCATGCAATAGCCTAGCAGGCTAATCTTTTGGTTCGTGAATTTGGTGACGTAGTAATTGTGAGTTCAACCCCAAGGCTAGGTTGTCTACTTTGGAAACAGGGCAAGTAAAACTAAATACTGAAGAGTACTAAAAGTAAAACTAGATTAGATATCCCTAGACATGGGCAGTTGAATGAGAATAATCTTCCTCTATAGATTAAATTAAGGGTTCAGGTCGAAATTTCCTTTTTGTAAAGATAAGGACAATAATCCGCGTGTAAATAGTATAGACGATAACGAGGAATTTGGAAAAAAATTGTAGAATCCTAATGTTGAATTCATTTATTTGGCTTATTAAACGTACAATTTGCATACGATTTCGCCTGTTCTCTTCAGCATTATTTTGAAGACGCATTTACCTGCGCTATTTACCCACTGCTCTACTCTTTATTTAACATTTCATTAACCTTATTTAAAACGAAATTCCCTATTCCTAACAGCATTCCATTGTTATCTTCTCCTGCTCGTCTTAATTGCTTTTGTTCCCAGGTCCGACTTGCCTCTGGTGGTAGCATCTGTGAGTGTTCCAAACGAATAAAAACTATGAAAGTATAAAAATACATATTCATAGTAAAAATACCAGCAATATTTTATGAGCAAAATGACCAGTGATACATTTTATGGCAACAATACATTTAATATCAAAATGACCAACAATATACTTTATGGCAAAGTGACTAACAATACATTTTATAGCAAATTGACCAACAATACATTTTATCAGTAGTTGAAATCATACAATAGCTTTTAAATTATAGTTTGTTGAAACCATAAAATTATGTTCAAAATATTTTGATTTCGGTATTAAATAACCAATAGAGTTTGATATGCTACTAAACATATTTACATACCCACCAACCCACGGAGACAGAAAATAACTCCTCATTCTCAGATGTAACAATAGATATATTAATGTGACCCCAGAAAATGCAGTGCCCCATGTTCCAAGATATTTACTGTAGAAGCAAACCAATGTTTTACTGCTGTTTCGTTTTTATTCATTTTTTGCTGGAGTCGATTTTAACTCGGTTTTCCATCCTGACAATCTTTCCATGTCTTAACGCATTACACGTTTCTCTTGTCTGTTATGATTAAAATACTAGTCTTAAATATGTTCCTCCTTTCCTGCCTGAAAGAGTAAACGGTAGAGTAATAGCTTACTGGTCGGAGTGAGGACGCATAGAGATGAGATCGAATTCCAGTCGAGTTGATGACATTCACTTATGTCTTAATACCTTTAGGAATGGTATGAACCCAACTCATCTCCCCAACAGCTATGGGTAAATAGTAGGACAGATGGGGTTCTATAGCCTTCGGGGGCTAACGGTCTCGGAGAAAGAAAACACTGAATTCAAGTCCTTATGTAGCACCTGACAAATCACATACTTTGCAACCAATGAAATGACCGTTCGGATTGATTCGGTGATCTCGACTAGAGTCGACTCATTTTTTATGCTTGACAATCTTAACTCTACTAGGAATAAAACATTTTTGGAATTAAATTTATAATGAACATTTGGAAAAATGCTAGCTACAATTTTTAAATTTCCCTCTTTGTCATGAATAGAAAGAAAGTGAGTCATGTGATGAATACTGATCCAATTGTAAATCTGCAGTTAAAATTTAAGATAATTCCCAAAATATTATACAGTGTAACCCGGATATAAGAGACCCGGATATAAGATAAACCCGGATATAAGAGAGAATGTATCTGGTCCCAAATTAGAGACATACTTACCTAAACAAAATAGACCAAACCCGGATATAAGATACTTATTCTCCGGTCCCGACAACTCTCTTATATCCGGGTTACAGTATAAAATAGAAATTAATCGTTTTATTTCTTTTCTTTTGTAAATGAATGCCTATATTTGAATGTGTTTAGGCGCTTTTATGTTTTTCAACGAAATAGTATTTGAATATATTTGCAACTAACTTAAAAGACGCATTCTTGCTGATTGGACCCATGCTAAACCTAAAAGGACCTCTGGTTCAGCTTAAAATACAGCAATACAAATTTTGAAGAAATAACCTGGAATTCCTCAATTCACTCCACGGAACATCAAGACCTCACTTGAACACAGATACGAGCTATAAGTCTGATTCCGGTCAAATGAACGATTTAGACCTAAACACCAATTTGAACCGAAAGTTCAATTTGGTCCGAAATTCTATTTCCGGACGAAAATTGACTTCATCCAATCATAAACGCCGTTGAACTATTGTGTTGTGTTCATCAAATCACAAACTTCAAAATCTCACCTGACGAAACTTCTCACTTAAACGCCGATTCTGTGTCAGTTTGAAGAAATAACATTGATTTCCGCAATTCCAAGTTTTAAACGGAACTTAAAAACAAATTAAATCAAAGTGTTTGTGTTACTTTAAACTCAATATAAATAATGTGATTGGATTAGCTAATAGGTAGTTAGCATAAAGAGAGCCATAATCATAGCTGACGGGCAACTTTGAGAGGAGGTGCGTAGAACATCTACGACTACTTAGTTTGAACATCAAAACAAAATGGCGTCACCTGATGAAGCTCTATTGAACACTGAATAACCTGAATAAGAAAAGATTTTGAAAAAAATGCTTTCAGGGATGTGCCAAAATAAAGAAGTTACAAGATGACCAAACATCTGGAGGGTAGAAAGAAATTAGGGATCTATTTTTGACCATTGCAGGATGCGAAGCTCTCAGGCAGATTTCATAAATGACTTACGAGGCTGACATTGAAAACTTGGTATTTAAGGAAGTCAAAGAAATAATACTGAAAAATACTCAACAAAAAAATGGTCATAGCCGAACGAATCAAATTCTTAGTATTGAAATAATTTGGGGAGCCTATAACGAAATATCTAGGAAGGTTAAATGATACCAGCAGATATTGTGAAATTCATGAACAAGGACAATAAGGAGTAAGCACATAGGAAGAATTATTTCAACCCCGATTGGTAGGAGAAATGTACATCACCTCCTAGAGTAAAAATTTTAGGTCGTTTACAGACAAACCAAATGATTTAAGAAACTTGCATTGACTTCATACACAAGCGGTGTTGAATGAAAAACTTAATACAAATGAAAACCAACCTGAACTTTTGGAAACGATAAAAAGAACAATGATAAAATGAAGATATTGCAAATATAAATATGAAGCAAGAAAAATGTCAAGCATAGGAACAGACATGTAATAGATGCAAAAAGAAAAATCACTTTCGATTCGTATGCAAATAGCGGGATACCATTGTAAAAACTATCGAAATAATACACGATGATGTAAAAACATCTTACTGTAAACCAAATATTACGCATAATATTTGCTAGAAATGGAATACCAAAAACATTAGTAACTGATAATACTCCTGATTTCTGTGAAGAAAGTCTATGCCATTGGTTAAGGAAGATTTGCTGTCCCATATAAAATACCTCTTTACCACTCTCAGTCAAATGGGTTTGCTGAACGAATGGTCCAAACAAAGATGGGATTGAAAGCATTCTCTTCTCGGCAAGAAAAGATTGAAAATGTTCTACCTGTTGAGTTACAGAATGATACCACATGCTGACAGCTTAGAGAGCGTATCAGCATTAATGTGCAAACAGATTAGAGTAGGAGTCTTCACTGTTTTCGCGGGAAAACAGATAGCGTAATGAAAAATGCCACAAACTTAACAAAAATAATTTTTTGACGTCAAAATACTTATGTTATTATTAAGATGAAAGACCAAAGTATTTTTTAATTATTTTTTAAATATTTTTAATATTTTCTAACACGTTCGGAATTTTGGTTAAAGTCTTCTTTTGTTTACGTCATCGCGATGTCAGAGACAATTACATAGTTTTTTTGCGCTTTTTTTCCATTGAAAACACATTGATTTTGAAATTTTTGTAAAAATCAAGGAATTGTCCAATTTTAATGAAATTCTCAGGACTTATTCACAAATGAATGAAATTATTTTTGAAATATTTCTTTTTGAAAAGTTTGGTAATTAATCACCTACTTTTTTTTTCAAATTTGAGCTATCTGACTGAAAATCGGCTCTGAATTGAAAAATAATGAATCCAATAAAACTATGATATTACTTAATTAGAAAAGCTTTTAATTGCTTTTGTCAATAAGTAATATTAAGGACATTATTGTCTGAAGAAATAAATTTTTTCTGATGAATAATTAAGTTTTACAAGAAGTTTTTCATTTTTTAAGAAATTTTAATTAAATAATTTATAATAGTTTAAAATCGTGTAAAACTCTGTATTAGGCTGTTTCCTCGAGGTGATGTAGTAATTAAGCGGAAGCAAAATGTACGATTCCAAAATTGCAAAGATTAATAAGTTTAGTTGCACTATTTTATTTCTTAATTATTTTTTATGTTGTATTATTTAAATTAATATATTAATTATTTCCATGTATGGTAGACTGAAATTGCCATTATTATAAAAAGGTCACAGGATCTAAGAGTGTTGTCCCTTTATTCTAATAAATGGATAACACGTGGACTTTTCATAACATTTCGCTTCTTAGTTGCTTTCCAACAGCTTGTATTTTCCGTTCAGCTTCTTTTCAGTAATGTTTATTGGGTTAATAAAAGTTTTAGCAATTATGCAATTAATAATAAAATTTAATAATAAAATAATTGTCATAACAATAATTAGAAATAAAATGAAAAATATATAAAGAAATATAAATCAGGTTACCAGATAGGTACCTCTACTATTTACCAACATAAATTTAGATTTAATTAAAAGCTTAATGATTAAATTCATTATTTCCATTAAGTAAAAATTCTGGTGTATTTCAGATAGAAACTATATCCATTGGATTGGAAAGTCACCTTTAATTTTGATTTATTAAATAATAATTAAATTATCATTTCATAAATTATTAAGTTACTTCTATCATGGTATTTTATTTTACATTTTTTTAAATTATTTTTCAGCATCATAAACGTAAAGGTAAGTACAAAAAAATTAGAGCGCTGAAAGTTTTCCTTAAAAATAACGAGGTAAATAATTTGTTCACATAAATGTAAAATATTTCACTATTCTCCTTCCGTAGAACAAATTATCCTCACGGAATCCATCAATAGGTCATTCAACACCTATCAAATGACGCGAAAGTTTATGACCTCCTTTGATTTACTTTCAAATTACATCTTTTCGGCGGAAAAGCTAAGTTAAGTTTGGTTGAAAATATTTTAAATACAAATTATAATTTCTGATTTTCTTAAAATAAGTTTTTAAAAAATGATAATTGAGAGATTTTCATTGATTCTATGAAATGGAAAAAAATGGTTAATTTTGCTGACTCAAAAAAACAACATGTTTAACGAAATTTTCGGACGTGTTAGGAACGATTAAAAAATGTACAAAAAAACAGAAAAATACTTTGGTCTTTCCTCTTAATAATAACATAAACATTTAGACGATAAAATTTTGTTTTCGTCAAGTTTGGTGTCTTTTTCATCAAGCTATGCTCTTTTTTTATATTTCGTGGAGGTACCTAGATTAGAGCTCCATTAACCATATCTTAAGAGTTGGATAAAATTACGAGTAAGTACAAAGCGAAGCTACTTCGAATGATTATGCAGATGAAAAAGAAAGGAGGGTAGAGGAATCAATTGATGATCAAAAATCTTCAGAATACTCAGAGTACGAAATCAAGGTCCTCATAACAAGAAATACTTGAGAAACCAGGGGGAGGGAATGTAGGAGAAGCCGAAAATAAACTATTTCGAGCAGAATTTTATAATTAAACTATCAAACTCATTAGGATATTTATTAAGCGTAAATCTGAAGGCAGTATATGCATTGCTAACTATTAATAACTATTATAGACTTCCCATTAACATAAACAGGTTTTCAAGCACAGAAGACACTTGTATAAACTCGATCTTTAACAATAATCAGCCGTTTCTACATTGAAAAATAACAGAATAATTCTTCCACTTACTGTATGTGGATTGCATTAAAATAATTATCAACAATAAACATAATTGTAATATTTAAAAACAGAAAATAGATCTTCAGTCGTGGTATTTTATTGGGGTACTGAACTGAGAAATGACCTACGCTCACACGAAAATGGATTAAAAGTTAATCGAATAAAATAAGCCTCTCAGCGAAGAGATTAGCAGAGAAAGTGGTTCAAGTAAAAGTGAATCAAATGTCGCAGAAATGATTGGGTTGAAATGGTTTCGTAATAAATAGAAACTAAAGTTTAACTGCATACATCTTTTAACAGAAATATATTTTTAATTTCGCTCATGCATTAGTTTGTTTTTGATTTTGTCGACTAAACATTATAGTAGGGTAAGTTGGGTACCGTCTTTGATAAAAAGAGCCTTATGACGCAATACACTCCACCATAAATTTAGAAACGACATTCTGCATTGTTTGGCATTGACGCCGAAAGCTGTAATACGAATATTTCAGAAGGATTGTGTGTGAATCTGAGAACGATGCTGAGTATTCAGAAAGAATTGGATGAGTGCAGTGGTGATTACGAAATTAAGGCAGTTATGAAAACTCATTCTGATCGTTCTGATAAAATCATCACGGAATCCTACATCAAGTGCTATGAGGAGGTAGTCCTGCCCTGATTCAAGAGGATGTTCGCTGGAAATCCCTATTTCTGGCAACCCGATTCTCTACCATGGCCACACTAGCAGGAGAACCCAGTCATGGCTGTCAAGCAATTTCTACGACCACATCACTCCTTATATCCGGCCAACTTACTCCTCAGATTGCAACCCCCTTGATTATAAGGTGTGGGATGCAGTTGAGCGAGAGGCCAAGAGAACTACTTGTAACTTCAAAGAGGAACTGAAGGCAGGTATCATGACAATATTCACAAACTTAAACAACAAGACCGTCCAGAAGAGTTACAGGAAATTCCGAGGGTCATCTAGAGGCTGTGGAGGGAGCCAATGTTGATTTTATTGAATACATTTTCTCTTTAGTTGTTCAAAACATTTTTGTTTAATTTTTATATATATATATATATATATATATATATATATATATATATATATATATATATATATATATATATATATATATATATATATATATATATGTGATAAAATGAAATGCCAGTGTTAATTTTATTTTTGTTTAATTCAGACCATTTATCCATCGCAAGAGGTATATATAAGCGATATTCAAGCAATATTATTTCGAGACATTCCTAAAGTAGAAAAGATTGGATCGAAAGAACTATCATTAAGGAGAATAACAAAGGTAAATCAATATGATTATTATTCGTAAATTTAAATTATTCTTTTATTGGCTCGTTTTCTGCAGCTTATATAGGTTATATAAAGCCAAAAACGGTATTTTCAAACTATAAGAAATCATATGAGATAATAATGACTTACTGATGCAATAAATACTAATTAAACCATACCCAAGATAATTTTCGGTTAAATGAATATAACGAACCAGACTGGAATTGGATATCGGCTCTCTGATTTCGAGCCCCTATCCATTTCGTCACCCGCAAATCCAAGATGACTCCACCTGGTATTTACACTCCGGTGACTGTAAGAGAACTTTCAAAGAAAAAGCCAAAACAAAATTGCAGATGTGATCATATAAGCGCTGTATAGTAGATTTGAAATAGAAATTTAATCCCAGTGAATTGTAACACAGAATATATTTTGAAAATCCTATATTATGGCAGATACAAAGCAAAATTTAATATATAGATATATATGTTAAAAGTGAAAACAACCAGAAATGATTCACTCACTCAGTTAAGTGTCATATGTGATACACGCTTGGTCGATAATGTATCTTTTGATCCACGACTGACTAGGCAGAACATTATCCAGCAGTAAGTTGCTATTTCTTCCTGTGGTAGAGTGGTTTCAAACAAGGCTTTAGAGCCCAGTCTGTCTTGTTATTCAACCCATAGGTGGAGGGAGATGGATTCAAACTCCCCCCAAGTGTGTTTGCTCGTAAGTGAATATAAGGAACTGGAACTGGATCTCGGCTCTCCAATTTCTCAGCCAATATCCATTACACCACAACTCACAAATTATAATGGTCTTAATTTGAAAGTTAATGAAATATGTATAATAACCTTTTGTAATGTTTAGCATATTTGTCGCGGATATAGTCAAATAGAATAATAATAACTTCCATTAATAAAACTTCAAAATGCCAAGTTTCATGAATTGTTCAAATGTGCGTTTTCAGTCTTTACTGTGATGTCATAGCATAGGTGGAACTGAATATTGAACAATTATAAAGGAGGATACAAAGTTGGGCACAACGGAACAAGGCCAATAACCTCATAGACTGGCAAGCATAAATTAGATTTGTCAAATGACATTAAGCAAACCCAAACCCATGAAAAGAGACGTAACTGAATTTCCGGTGAATGAAGAAAATAAAAAAATAAAACAGAAATCACAACGAGAAATATTTTTTACTTTGGAGCCAAACAGGAAGAAATTAAGAAACATTCAGAGAAGGAAAATAACATCAGAAACCAATGGAAGTCGACATTTGGGAAAATAGATGAGATTTTGGAAACAGTCTCTCCAGTTTATACAAAGGTTGACTTAAATTCAGAGTATGAGGTTCGTGATGTTAATGATTGTGCATCAGGTCTATAACCCAATTCATAAATAATATGCAAAACTGTTCGCAAAGAAAAATAAGTAAATTTATTATGAATTAAGCGATGAAATTATTTTTTTAGAAAAAATCTCTATATTAATTTATTTTTAGAGCTTATCAATCATCTGTGGGTTATTTAAAGTCGAAACCTATATCGGATTTCAGGATGTTACTTAAAGTACTCGGATTTCCCAAGAAGTCCGCCATTAAAGTGTTAACACACATCTACGCTACTTCGGTAATTGAAAGAAAACTGTGCAAATATATGAGAATAGATGGATTCGAACTACTAATTTGAAAGTGAATTTATTAATGGCAAATCATCAAAATAAATACCTTAGGATAATTAAGTCCAATATCAAACAAAACAAAAGTAACTCAGAAAAGTGCTAAAAGGGATTTACTAAGCGTAGATGTAGAACAATACCGTAAGTATGGGGCACACAGTGAGGAACGCATTAACTATTGTCAATAATTGATTTAGCGAGGCAAACTTGCTAAACATTACACCACGTTGAAGTGCCCTGTTGATTTTATAAGCATAGCTTAGATGTGACACAAGGCTGAAAGTAAGGGTCAACCAGTGAGGATCGAACTCAGGACTTAGTCGTAATTGTTCATGTGAGACAAGCTATCTAACCATTACGGCACGTCCAGATTCCCCTCAAGAAGAAGCTAGAATACGCGAGAATTACACAGAAATTGAATTCTAACGAGGCCATATAATAATATCCTTACTGAAAGTAATAGTTAAATAGTACTCACATTTTAATATGAATTTACGATCAGAAGAGTCAAATAGAAATACGTACCGATGTTTTCTATTACACATATATAAAAACGGTTAATGTTTATATATGGAGACAGCTGTAAATAGTATCAATGTTTACTTATAGACCCATTTTTATAAATTTAATACATTTTTATCTATAGACCATAGTACAATTTAAAAAAAAATGATTTCCACATTAAATAACTCAACGAATGTTGATATATCGAAACAACAACCCAAATAATTTACTGATTCATTTTGTTCGTGAGATATATATTTTGATTTTGACCAAATTATATTTTTAAAAGTTCAAACGTTATTATCGGTGGGTATACGTATTTTAGGTAGAAGCCCCGTTTTTAATTTTATTTTAATCACAGTGTTTTACGCCTAACGGCCTGCGATAAATCTAAAACATTGTGATCTCCGGCAGGAATAAAACCTGAGTCACCGTTTGTAGTTGAGACCGCCGTTTGGCCCGGTGTCTTTTTTCCACTTGGCTAACAAGAGCTTCAGAGTAAAGAAGGTTTTTGTTTTTCCCTTTTTTAAGATAAACATACATACGCACTAAGATATTTTTCTCGACAGCCCAAATAAACCTAATTTCTTATTAAATGCGTTTATGCTAGCCAGTGTAAATAAACAGGGTGTCCCTCCATAATTGATTTATTTTTGTAGTCTAATAAAATAGCAAATTCTCACTGAAATTACCTCAAATTTTAACAAAATGTTTTAAAAAATATTGACTGTGCGAACTCAGTGGGACTCTACCAAAACGATGGATCGAGCACGACAGAGATAATGGTAATATGCTGTTGAAATGGCTACCACATTCAACTGACTTGACACGTTGTGATATTCTTCGATGTGTAAGTTCAGATCTATATCCCCCCTCTTTCCTACAAGCCTAGAGGATGTTAAGCAGAGAATCACTGACGCGCTGGAGAATATACACAAGACATGCTACAACGTGTTTGGCAGGAACTGCACAACCGACTGAACTTCCAATTATTGATTTTTCTGTACAGTGCTCTGTATCCTGAAAATAGATGCACATATGATGTCATACTACGTTTTTTTCAAAATTTATTATAACCGTAATAAGTATGAGACAAACTTGATATAACTTATCTATATATGTATGAATAATAGGATAACACATACACACACACACACAGACACACAGACACACACACACACACACACACACACACACACACACACACACACACACACACATATATATATATATATATATATATATATATATATATATATATATATATATCAAAGTACGTATTTTTTATATGAACCACACGGGTAAAAATATAGGGAAAATCAGTTGAAAATTCAAGAATATTTAGAATTATTTATTAAAAATCAATCAATCGATCAATCAATCAATCTATCTATCTATCTTCTACATATATATATTTTTATAGAACATTTAAAATTGAATCGTTTCTATCAAATTAGCATTGATGGAAATGTTTTTCTAACTGCGAGTACCTACTATTTTAATTGATCGTGTGTTTCTCATATTTGTCGGCCGAATGACGATGAAAATTCCTGTTCCCATTAGATTAACGAAGTTTAGCAATGTCGATCCCTGCAGTATTTATATGTGGTTCTACTTGCAAACACTGGTTACTCATATTGAGCTGCTGCAATCTGAATATGACCTCAAAAGTTTTCATATGTCAGAAAACCAATCATCGTAGAAGGCTAAGCTATTTTTCAGGAACTGTCTCAGACTCCACGCTAGAAGACCAGTTTCATTCTCAAGCTAACTTCCTCCGTCCCTTCCAGAGAGCACAAGCTTTGTTATCTCTTTATCTTGACTCGTGACGTCTCTAGACGGATTGGGAACCTTAACTCTACGAAAACTGCTGGAGTTGATCAAATTGTTTTTGTCGTTCTTCAGGCCTAGAGTTTTCTCCAGTGTTTGAGAAGTTGCTTAACCTTCGCCTGAAAAAGAAATGTTTTCTATTAATATGAAAGGTCTTGTCTCTGTCCTGCATCCAAGGATGCACATGAGCGTTCGCGTGTTTGCAAATTTCTCCCTAATGCTATTAGTAGACTGTTTCAAGCAGGCAGATATGATTGCTGAACATTTCAGCTGCTCTGAACACAGCTTCAGTTTCGCTCTTCTTAATCTCCGAAGTACTCTGAGATAGTTAACTCAATGATCCATTATCTTGCATAGCTCAAAGACTTTTAAGAAGGAGTCGTATGGGTTTGCTACACAAACAATCAAGTGATGTCATCATTGGCAGAAACTTCGCAGTTATGACGTCTTTTCTCACCGATATGTCCATCAAGTTTGTTATAACCTGAAGCTCATGTGATCCATACAGGCGATTCATAAGTATTTCTATAAGTCCTAGACACTTTGTTTTGTTTTTTTAGTCAACCCTATTCCTATTAGCACCTCTGATAAGTAATAAACATATGGGCCTCTGGTTTCCCAGTTAATTGAAGACGTATTGCGCTTAAATTTATATAGTCTAGGTACCATAGCAAGGGGCTCATCCGGACAACTACCATGACAATTATTTATAACATAAAAAAGCCACAGAGAAACAACCTTACGTGACTGAAGCCGAACCAGATCAGGACCAATAATATTGCTGATTCTTCTTTGTAACTTATCAAGAAACTCCCAAAAAATATCAGGGATACCTGACCAGATATGGCAGTAATATTCTAAACATGGACGAATGGTTGACTTAGAGATATGCAAGATTACTTCGCTCGACACAGTGAACCGACTTCCTATGCATCTTAAATAAAAATGGATTCAATATAGTCTTTCAACCACATCTTAACTGAGAACTTGAGTTCGAGAAGGCGCAACGCGTTACTTTCCTAGAGGAGAGCATCAGTCATGCTAATGGAAGGCGGAGAGGAATCTCTAAGATCATTAATGGAGAGCAATTTAATTTTGAAGACGTTAAAATTGCCCTAGTTTACGACAGTTTGAGGAGCAAATGGAAGTGTCGTCAGCCTAGATGCCAAGTTGAGAGCTGATGTCATTCGGAAGGTCGTCAATGAAGATTAAAAAAAACTGTATGACCATGGATTGAACCCTAGGGATACCAGCTTTAGTATGAATGGATGTAGAAGAGTCGTTATTTATGGCAACTTACATTCCATGATTTGATAGGAACGAATAGATTTTGCAAAAAATTCTAGGATTATATAATGTTGACAACATATTTTGACTATTGATATAATATGATTATATGCTTTCACACATTAAAATAGACTGAAAGCTGCTACTAATTCTACACGCTTATTATTACAAAGTACGTTCAGTGTCATTTAGATTTCATATAAAACATTATATCATTCTAATTATAATGACAAATATTTTAGATGTGTTTTGAATTTAAAAAAAAAACAATGATACTGATGCTGTTTTTGTTAACATTAATTTTCTACATCATAATTAAATATAAGTGTTCTGTTAATTAATATTAAGTAATAACTACCAATCCCTCCATCAAGTAAATCCTATTCATGAAAATATAAGGAAAAGTCTTGATTATTTGAAAATTTCCAAAGCTGTGAGCGAATGATTACTAATAATTTAAAAAGTGACACGATTCCTAATGTTATAAAACTGGATCGCGCAATGAAGCTTGATTTTCCACAATTAATACTGATATTTCATAAAAGAATATCGGAATTCTGTTCCCTCTATTTAATTACTGTTACATCTTTCTGGGAAAACATTTCTGATGAAGTTACAACTGTTAAGATGAATAATCCACCATTTTCCTAATCTATCAAGTTACGCTCAACTGCCTTCTTGCGTGTTTGCATAAACCTCTGCAATAGCATCAAATATTTTAATCTATATTTTGCTCGGGATTAATTTAAAATGTTAATTACTCCAAATAAATGTATAAATGGTTGTTAATCTATAATATTCCATGCAAAAGAATTCCAATATTTGTTTTATTAGAAATTCCTTGAATTTCACTTGGACATACTCTGATCTTTTCCTGCGTTTTATATATTTTTATCCTGATGAGGCACGACATATACACATATGTAGATTTTTTTTATCTTATTTCTGCTTAACGGAATTAACAATATTCTTCAATAAACTTCAAAGTGATATCCTTTTACAATTTCTCATAGATTTTCCTAATATATACTTGTTAGTGAAAGCTAATGTTCCCTCATATATACATATGTTACTGGGAATTGTCTTTTTCTCGGTCGCTTTCTCTGAGATTATTCTCTTTACGCCGGTCGATTTCTCAATTTCTTTGTCGTCGATTCGAAGACTAACGTCGGTCAGGGCACAAATATTTGAACCCTGTTGCAACGCAGCTGAGACCAGACACCAGGTTCTTCGACAGGGTGACGTTCCTTCTAGTTAAACGCGTGTGTCTTAAAAATCGTTACCCACAAATGAAAAACAAACCAATTTCTAGCAGCAAACCAGATTTTATTCATGGGATGTAGGCTTGAGGCGTAAATGAGGGGGAAGTTCGCAGTTCAGCGGTCGGCATCTATGTCCTTCTGCAAGGCCCAGTTCTTTCCATCCGTTTTCCTTTTAGCGGGAGGGTCAGTTTTATAGACAACTGTTTTCTTTGTCCTGTCATCTTCGTCTAAAATATGTAATTAATCTTCTTTCCGTCACTTTCTCTCAGTCTGAGCTTCTTGCTCTTGAACTTTAAAGTTGACTCCAATTACTGATAGCCATCGATCGAAAGTAAATGTTTCGAATCGAGTCGTGCGACAGGAGCCGATGTTTTAAGTTTAAGAAGAGTCAGATTGACTAATATTGCTACACCAAAAACCCCTGGAATATAAAAATTATATAACGTTATATAGACGAGAAGCAGAAGAGTTTCCGGCTCCTTCACTCTGAAATTTTGTTTTCACAGAAAGAATAGGGTATGCTGCATCGCTTCACATTGTATTTGAGGTTATCTTTTAAACGGAAGAGTAGCCCACCAAATGTCTTGCTTGTTCGTAGCTGTCCAAAGATGCGTTGTTTTAGAAGTCTTCTTTCGTTCATAAAGTTTAAAATGCCCTCTTCGCCGAAGTTAGAATTTTATTAGCATGTCTTCAATACCTGTCATGCTGTATTTAGAACTTTACTATTTCTAATGCGATCACTCAGTTTTCCGTTACAGATTATTCGGGGGCACAATTCTTTTCCATGGAGTTTGGTATGTCCGTAATACTGACTTGTACACATCAATGTCCAGTCTTAACGAAGCATCAGGTGAATTCCAAATACCGTGGCAAACGATTAGCGAAGACAGAAGTAAACATTCCAATGCTATACTCAATATATCTGTCCATTTTTGGATTGAGGGATACAATATAGCAAAACTCGGTGAAAAAGGGAAACCTTTTTCAAGACATTTTCCTCGACATAAACCTTGGGAGCAACAGCTGGGGGATGATTACAGATAGGCTGATGGACAATTTAGTTTTCTATGCACATGGTCCTACCGAAAGTTTTAAATACACGAGAGATTTTGTTACCAATCCATTGAATATCCTCAATTTTTTTGTCTACACATGCGTAGTCGTCTGCAAATACCAGGTAACGAACAGTTTGCACAATCGTTTGATTTCTTAGTTTGAAGCGTTGTTGGGTGAATAACCCACCATTTGTCCTAAACTCAAGTCACACACCTTCTTTAGCATTCTCAGATGCCGTTTCCACTATGGGAGAAAAGTACAAAGCAAATAAGTGAAAGATTACAACCTTGTTTTTTTTCATTAGAGGAGATGAATGGCTCGTACACCTACGTTGGATATAACTGAGGCCGTCTTCCCCAGATGGAAATACAGGATTACACTGAGCATCCTTTCAGGAATATCCAACTTCCTAAGATCTACCCAAAGAACATCCCTTGAAAACGACTTAGGGAGATTAATGAAAGTGACAAATAACTCATTGCATTCTATCTTGCCTTCTCCAGTAGGTTCCTCAAACTGAAAATCATATCCACAGTGCTTCTACCAGAACAAAAGTCTCACAGAGATTTAGACAAGAGTGAAGCTGAAAGGAAAGAGTTGAGTCTTTTCAAAATGATCCTGCTAAGAATTTTTCCAGCAACATACATAATGGAGATACGGTCTTTGACTTGCCAACTTTATCTAAAAATAAAGAACTCAGTTTATCTTCAGTCAGTGACCCCCTTCGTCAGGATTACCAGGTTTTTGGGAGGGCCACTTCATTAATCTGACCTTTTCGAAGATAGATAATTGTTAAGGCGATTGCTGCGGTACTTCGCAGGTGAAAACTTAGGAAGATATCAGTTGACAGCTGATATCCCTTCAAAATCACATGCTGCTGTATGCCACGTGTGTCAGCAATGATTTGTACTTTCATGACAGTTATCACATTTGGAAAAATCCCCAAATCCCACACTCACAGTGTATTGTATTTTATATATAAAATTTTTTTATTCCATCTTTTATGTAGGAACTCCGGATCTCCTACATGGCAAAATCTGCTGCACTATTTATCTATTCAGTTCTGCTAATAATCTCAGAATGTTCGATTTAAGCGCATCAATATTGGAACTCTGTCGACATTTACATGTTGCTTTTGATTGCATATCTCACCCTTTCTTGAATGACGTTTACGTCTCCAAAAGACCCGCTTTCTTAATACCATGTTCGCCATAAGCCATTTTTATGGATTTCTATATCGTTTTTTTCGCACTTTTAACAATATTAACACAAAGCTTGATGTTGATCCATTGTTCCAGATAAGGTTCACATTTCCCGCCAACAGTATAACATGAACAAATATTATTTACGCTATTTGGCAATGAATGACTCATCTGGTCTGCGTTTTAGGAAAGAGGGTAGATCATATCCGGGCGAGCATAGATCCAGAGTCATTTCAATAATTAAATTGTTACATTTCCAAATGAATATTTAATTTCTTCTTAATGATGGAAGAATCTTGAAGAAGAATCTTTGATATAAATAGCTTTCCACCACAACATATTTGAAAGAATATTCTCGAGAAAATATATGTCGCTTTCAAAATTACGTTAATCAGCATCACTCTAGAGAGCCTCGATTTCATTGAAAAATTAATTAAGAACTAAGTTGGTGTACACATATTTGATTAGTTAAAGCCATAAAATATTTTTAGATTGCCAAGAAAATTTTCGGGATAATAATGATTTATTGATATACATCCTACTAATTAGCCTAGACATAGGTAGCAAAGGTAAATTCCTAAATTACCCATGATTTAATACTTATTTGTTTGCATGCAAATATAAAGAACAGCAGCAATTTGAAATCGGCTGTCCGACTTCCAGTTCCCAGCCGTTATCCATTACACCTTCCATACATAAAAGCTTGGTCTATCCGCTATTCTCAATCGGTGAACGATACTGGTGCAGACCAGGCTCGAATTAGAGCAACTTCAGTGATAGAACGAGAATCGGTGTTCCAACATATGTCCGTAAGCCATATATTGTAAAATATAATACCAAAAAGTGGCATCGTATACCGATGGCCTGTCATCTTGTATATTTAGATTGAGTAATAAGGACAAAAGTAAATACTGATTTTAGGAGGAGTGTGTATATTTATTGACCCGTAGACAACAGTGAATACTTAACGAACGCGTCAGTAGAATGAATATTGACCAAAGAAACGTCAAGTGGATATTGATTGACCAATGCGTTGGAGTTGATAGTGAACGATCGATAGCGGTAAGTGAGTATTGATTGACAAATGAGAGAAAGCACTTATTATTCTTTCCGACATGTAAGTAGATACTGACTAATCAATCAGATCTACCAGGTGGTGATCGAGACGTAGTGAACGTGATATTATCCGATTTTTCTATAATGGGATTAAGACCAGATAAATTTCTTCATCAAAAGAATACATGAACAATATTCTCATTGGAGCCGTAATGAGTAAGATGATAATTAAATTTATTTTTTGATGATGTTGAAGGAAATTTGATAGAAATTTGTTTCGTGTATATGTCTTATGTATTGGAAATGTCAGAAACTACGTGCGCCGCTAAATTTAATACATACATTAACAATATATAATGCTATATCGTTAATTAACGCTAATGTTCTCTGTTCATGATATCTAAAACTTGATATGCAAATCGTATTTCTTGTCGGTCAGTTCTTATACATAGCAACGGAGAATAACCATAACGTCTATTAACAATAATATCGGTTCTAAATAATAACAAAGGCGTTTATGAAAATTAATATTTTTAGTCAAATCTTTTTTTTTTTACTTTTCTTCTTTTTCTTTTTTCTTGTTTTCCTTCTTTTTTATCTTCTTTTTCTTCATCTTTATCTTTATCCCCTACTTGTCTTTTTTCTTGTCTTCTAATTTTAGTCTTTTTGTTTCTTGTGTTCTTTTTTCCTGTCTTCATTTTCTCTTCTTTTTTGTATTTATATTATTTGTCTTTTTTCCTCTTGTTTTCGTTTTTCTTGTCTTTTTTCCTTTCTTCTTTTTTGTCTTCATTTTTCTTGTCTTCATTTTTCTTTTCTTCTTTTTCTTGTCTTCTATTTCTTTTTTTCTTGACTTCTATTTTCTCCCTTTTTATTTCCATATATTTATTTTTCTTCTTTTTTGTGTTTATATTATTTGCCTTCATTTTTCCACTGGTCTTCTTTTTATCTTGGCTTCTTTTCCTTTTCTTCTTTTTTCTTGCCTTCTTTTTTCTTCACTACTTTTTCTTGTCTTCATTTTTCTTCTTTCTTGCCATTATATTATATGTCTTCTTTTATTTCCTCGTTTTCTTTTTTCTTATCATATTTTTCTTTTCTTTTTTCTTGCTTTTTCTTTTCTTCTTTTTAATGTCCACATTTTTCTTCTTTTTTGTCTTTACATTATTTACCTTCTTTTTCCTCTACTTTTTCTTTTCTTCTTGCCTTGATTTTTCTTGCATCCTTTTCTTTTCTTTTTTTCCTTGTCCTCTTTTTCCTTGTCTATTTCTTGTTTTCTTTTTCTGTCAACAGTATAACATAAAAACGTAATATTTACACCATTCGGCAATGAATGACTCATCTGGTTTGCTTTTTAAGGAAGATGCTAGAACATATCCAGGAGGACATCGATCTACCAGAGTCATTTCAAGAATTAAATTATTGCATTCCCAAGAGAATATTTAAATTATTCCTAATGATGGAAGAATCTCGATGAAGACTTGTATATCTCACTTGATATAAATAGCTTACCACCATGAAACTTTTCAAAGAATATTCTCGCGAAATATATCTTGTTTTCAAAATTACGTTAATCAGCATCACTCTAGAGAGCCTCGATTTCATTATAAAGTGATTAAAACATTTTATATCTTCGATAAGCACAAAAACATTATATAATACAATAGTCAAAAACCAAGTTGTTTGGATTAGTTAAAGACAGAAAATATTTTTAGTTTATCAAGTAATGTTTCGGGATTTATAATGATTTACTGATACACATCCTACTAAATAACTCATAGAATGGGTAGAAAAGGCGGATTCCTAAATTTTCCAAATTTTATTACTTATTAACGGGGAGTGAATATAACGGTGTCCTGGAATTTGAAATCGGCTCTCTGACCGCATGTTCTCAGCCGTTATCTATAACACCATCCACATATCCAAGCTTACAACACCTAATATTCTTTTACTTTTTTCAGTCACAAATTATAGGTACAGACAAATTTTCTAAATTCATCTCATTTTTTTTTCTTGTCTTCTAATTTTAGCCATTTTATTTCTTGTCTTCTTTTTTCATGTCTTCATTTTTTCTTCTTCTTTGTCTTTATATTATTGTCTTCTTTTTTCCTCTTGTCTTCTTTTTTTGTTTCATTTTCCCTTTGTTCTTTTTTCTTATTTTCATTTTCTTTATTTGTTTTTCTTCTCTTCATTTGATTTTTCTTGTCTTCATTTTTATAGTCTTTATTTTTTTGCATTCTTTTTTCCTTTTTTCCTTGTTTTCTTGTCTTCTTTTTTATTTCCTTGTTTTATTTATTTTCTTCGATTTTATCTTTTTTCTCATTTTTTGTCCTTGTCTTCTTTTTCTTTTTACCTTCAGTATCTATGTCCTCACAGCGCTACACAACTTTCTATCTTCATAGCACTTCGCAATATTTCTTTTTACTTTTCCTCCCATTTCCCGTTCTACCATCCATTTACTCAAGCTCTTTAGGTAGGTTAATCTTCTTTGTTTATTTCCCTCTTTCCCCCAGTATATCCAGTAAGAGTGAAATTCTTCAAAATCACTTCCTTCATTTTATGTTCCAGTAATTGCAACTGTCCTTTTTGGGTTCCACGTATAAAATAGTTTTTTTTTCTATCTTACTTATAACTTCCTCTTTTCTTACAGGCCCTGTTCAGCTATCCACAGCGTCGTTCTAGAGAAATACATTTCTATAATTTCAAGTCTTCTCTTAACCTTTAAGGAAATTTTCCAGTGACTGGAAATTGGTACGACACGGCACTTCAACAATGTTCCTTTAGTTTCTAATGCCATTTCTTATTTGGTAATGTTTTGTTTCGTTTTGGGAACACATATTTTGCTTTTCCACAGGCCATTCTGATTTCGCCATCCTATAATAGTGATTTTAGCTTTTCCTTATGAGGAAATATATTCGGCACTCATTGGTTGAGCAGTTAGTGCTGTTGTATGTGAAAATGTAGTAAATTTTTCTCTTAAAACAATTTCTAAGGTAAATAGATTTATCAAGTCCAGTAGCTGTTAATGTTCTTTCCATTATTGACGAAATTTTCTTTTCTTTTTTCTTGTTTGCAGTACTGTGAAACGTCAGCATCTTGCTTATGTCATTACTCTCTGTACTAGATATATATAGGGCTATTCGATAAAAGTGACACACCTAATTTTTTTTTATTAAATATTCTCTTCTCCGATGAAACGAAAGTTTAGCTAAATTCAAAGGATAAGCGATCAAAAATCCGAAGAAGAAGCTTTGAAAGCTCTTTGATTCTAGCAGTAAGTACTCAGTATAATGTTCTGGGGATGCTTTTCTTTTCATGGAACTGGTTTCTTAAAACCTATTGAAAGGACCCTCAAGAGCGAGCAGTACAAGAGAATTTTAGAGTCTTGTCTGCTCCCTTCTTCTGAAAGGGTACAAATCGACCCCACCAAGCTCATTTTTATTCAGGATAATGCTTCCTGTCAGAAATCAAAATTGATGAAGGAATACTTTGATGAGAAGCAGATGAGTGTTATAACATGGCCACCCCAATCTCCTGACCTCAACCCCATAGAAAACGTATGGAGCATTATAAAGTACAGGCTTTTGAGAAAGCAGTTGAGCAACAAAGAGGATTTGATTGTGAATTTCATATCCGAATGGAATTCAGTGCTTGGTGATGGGATATGCCAGAACCTCCTAATCAAGTCAATTCCAAAAGGGTTGAAAAGGTTATTGGAAATAAAGAAGGACCCATAGATTATTAAATATTTCGAACTATATTACCAATTATAAATAAATTATAGATCTATTATCCTTTATTTAATCTGTTCGGTTATGTTTCTATTGATTACTAGTTGCAGGAAATAAGTGAGTCACTTTTTTGCACAGAGTTTTTCCCTAAATCTCATTTATATACAAAATTATAATTATCAGTAGAATACCTTAGGGTGAGTAAACTTTTTTACTAGGTTAGTCGGGAAGGGGTCTTTATATTAGTAAGATAAAAAAATTCGTCTGACCCCAAAAACATAAGTCGAAAAAATTTTTAAGTAAAAAAAATCAGTTGAGTCATTTTTATCGAATATCACTGTATGCTACCCATTTTAGTTGTTGCTACTGTTGAAAATCCTCTAGTGATGTGATTTAAGTTATCTGTTTGTGATGCTGTAACGGCAGCTGACAGCTTCCCTGAAAGAATGGTCCTCGAGTATGCCTAAATGCTTCGCTTATTCGAAGCCATTTTTAACCATCGATCGAAGAAATCACTTATATGCAGACGACAGTTTGTTTCTCAGTAAGTTCGGTGCGATGTTTGCAAATAAATAACTCGATGTGACGAAACGAATTTTATGTAGTGTAGCTGTTTGGTGTTGGGTGTAACTACCCCTAGCCCTGACATGATATATTTCATTATTTTCTATACTAAATATGTTGTGAATAATTTATACACGGAAGAATCTGAAGTGTTTAATAATTCCACATCCTGAATTCTTATGAAGGATTCCGGATACATGCCATTACCGATTTCATTTCAGTTAAAGCTAATTGTTTCAGTTTTGGAAAGTTTAATTTCTGTCTTACTTCTGGAATATTTGGCATACGATACTGAAAGTTTCTCGGATATTAGGTTAGCTAAAAATTCCTGACTCACTCAGGAAGCGGAAAGAAAACAACAAAATTTTATGGAGTAACAACATTCATTCTCAAAAATAAAGCCGATCATTTTCGATGATCTGCCAGCGATCTGCGAGCATCCGAATCTGTCCCAGCTACCAGTCATCTGGCTTTGAATAAAAGAACCCTGTAAATAAGCTCCTTTCACTTCATCAAAATTGTTGAATCTCTGGTCGCAGAGGAAGTGTGCTACTGAGCCTAATAGGCCATAGTCACTCGGAGCAGCAACTGAATGGTGGATGTGGAAGTATCTCAATACCGTTCATCAGTTCGAACTTCCCCATAGTCAACCTGGCAGTGTGTGGCCTCGCATTGTCTTTCTGAAACAAAGCCCGAACTCGATTGAATAAAGCAAGAAACGCCTTCTTTAGTTTGTCGCACACGTTGTCTAGCTGCTGGCAATACAATTTAGCGTTGATGGCGCAACCGTGTGGAACAAGCTCGAAATGCAGTACTCGTTAGAAATTCAATCAGACAGAGGTAAAATTTGTTGTTTTCTTTCGACTTTTTAAGTGTTTCCAGTCATTCTGGCCAACCTAGTATTTCCTAGTTTTCTACTTTCTCATTTAACCACAATAGAGCATCTTTTCTGACGGCCTGACGCTTGACTCCTGAAGAGTAACACATTGCGCCTTCATAGCACCATGTCTGAAGTAGGGAGACTACATCGATTCAGTAGTTGTATTTACTGAAGGGATTTTTTTTAGATATTAATCATTTTATGGGATGGACAATTATGCTGTTACACGATTTGAATAACGGTGCTATTACACCCGGTATATCTTCATCAATGATGTTCTTCATGTCATCCTTTCTCAAGTAGTTATTTATGAACATTAAAAAATATTTATTCGTGTTTCAATAATCAATTCGTCAGAGCTGACAAAGTAAACCTGGCTGCTGCTCCGGAAAAGGACCTCCAGTCTTTGGTTAACTAGTATAGGAAATAGATTGCAACTTTTAGCGTACCCAAAACAAAATTATTCCCACTTAACATAGAGAGTTTTTTCTGTCTGCCAAAAGCATGGCTGATGCTCGTCTCCTGGAGCGTAACACACCGCACTTTCTTGGGCTCACGTTTTCAAATGACTTGAAGTGGGGCTACTACATCGAATCAATAGCTGCATTTACTGAAGGAACATTTGCGTCACTGTGTAATGCTAGAATATTTTTTCTCGTCAGTGTCCATTTTGCACATTTACAACTGCACCTTTCCTCCGTACTGCTGCCATATCAGGTCTGGTTCTCCTGGTATTCATCTCAAGGTTCTTGACAAAATCCAAAAAAGGATCTGCAATTTAATCGACCCTGACCAGGAAGCTCGACTTTCGTCACTTTCCCACCGGCGTGATGTGATTGGCATCTAGGTCCCACTCTTTTACTGATGAAACAACTAAATGCAACTGCAACTTATACTCTAACAATTTCTTTTCTCACATTGTAAAACTCCTTTCCGTTTCTTTGCTTCTCTTATAACTACAATCTTCAAAACATTAAATGCAAACTTAATCGCCATCTTCTTTCTTCTTGAATATAGTTAATCTTTTGTCCTTTCTTCAATCATCCCTAAATTCAGTATTTTGCATTCTCTACCGTTAACCCCCTCCATACTAGTGAAATTCCCGCCTTGCTTGGGGTAAGATGATTAAAAAGCATTTGAATTTGAATCTTCCATGATCGAGTCATGAATTCTTTCTCGCAGACAAAAATGTATTCTGTTTGTTTTTTTGCATTTGATGGTTTCTTATTTCTTTCCGATTATTTGTTTTATTTTTGTAATATATCTTTTAGCAAACTTTGAAATTTATGATTTCTCATTTCGAAAAGTTAAAGTAAAAAGCAATATTAACACCTTCACATATATTATATGATTTCTGCGGGTATATTTTAAACGTTTTCCAGACGTTGACAAAATCAATGATATTTTTATGAAATTATTTGTATACATTCAACAGTATTTGTTCATTTATTTCCCGACGATCAATTTACGTAACATAAATGAAAAATAAGAAAATTAATAAGAAAAACATAAAAATGAATATATTGAAATGAATATATAATCTTAGTAGAAGTATCTTATGTAACATCTACAGTTAAATCAATATATTTTAAAATTAAACCTATATTAAATAATTCCCATCTGCAAGGTTAATATTTACCATCTAATATCTGAAAGTACCTTTACAATAAATTTATTCGAAATCACTTCTTATATATTAGATGATAAATATTAAGTTTTTTGTCCTTGTAGATGAAAATATAAAATTATGTGACTTCTGTTAAATTCGCCGTCCGCCACACCTTATAAAATACACATACATTGCCGGATAGAAACTAGATAAGGTAAGGGGTCACATAGTACAGTTGGTTTTACTCGAGTGCGCAGCTTAGTCCAATAAATATTAATTATTTTTTCAGAAAAATTAGGTTTTATTGTTTAACATGCAAAACACTCACACTATTTTAAAAACAATTTACACTAGATCCTAGATTTTATTTGCTCTCTTTTTCACTTTTTACCTTTTCATTCTCTCTTTATTTCTTTCGTCCCTTCTTTTATTCGACCTTTTTTGTACAATAATTTGTATTCCATTGACTGGTTTGAAAAATCCTGGTAAATTTTATTTCAATTTACAAGGTAAAATGATCATTAACCTAATTTAATCTTAATTCCTCTTGTATGAAATATGTTGGTCTTTTTAAATAAACATTGAGCTCTATTTGTGAATTAAATTAAATTTTAATATTTAATTATTTTATATTGTATTAGGATTCTCTTGGATTATATACCAAGGGACTATTATATATATATATATATATATATATATATATATATATATATATATATATATATATATATATTAACCAGATAGGTATAGAGCTGTTCTTTTCAATAAATTAATTGCATAATGATACGTATACCAGATATTTAAATGAAATATTAATATATGACGTAATGACGTGGGAATATTAAGGAATCTTTCACATAAATATTTAAGGCATCTGAAAGACGAAGAGTAAACATGGATTCAACAGGTCTAGTTCTACAGAAGGATTGTGAGAATACCACGGACTTTGGGCTGAAGAAGTCAGGGAGTTTTAAAGAAAATAGAAACAAAAACCTATTCATATTCAAAATGAGAATGGTATGGCATTTCTAGAACGCATGATGAGTAACGCAGGTTTGGAGAGTTTTTTTACTCGCATAACCTATCGAAGGCAAAATGGATTGAGGTGAAACTTTTGTGAATGAATACAGCTTTGTCGAGATAATAAAAAAGTCAAACTTTACTATAAGCGACAGACTAGATGAGGTATATAATCGCCCATGGCGTGAAGTGAAACGTCACATAGAAGATATTAAATAACATTACAACGGTAATTAACTGCTGGAGCTCTTTATCTTAAATCAAAATCTTTGATAATAAATCAATGTGTTGATAAATTGGGATGTTAATGTTAATTTCAGTATCAAAGACACTGACAAAAAATATTTTCTCTGTATGTCATTAATGTTTAAATGTCAGGAAATTATGTTCAATAAATATTCATTCTGTAAAATAAGTGAATTTTCATTATTATGCTACAGACTTATTAATGTACCTTGTTCAATTTAACAAGCCCTCAATGCAGATTTTATTCGTATATATAAGTACATTACAAATGTTACAAGGTGAAAAAGAAATTGTATGGAGTTCAGCATTCACCTTTTAAGCCCGTTAACCTTTAACTTAAAGTGAGTACCAAATTCTAGTGCGTATTTGCCACCGAAGTGCCCATTCGTTGCAACAATAAAAAGTAAGAAAGATTGTACGGCTTGTGCTTGCTGGTTTTCTAAGATGTGGCATTTGGGGATGGCTTGGCTTCTTCGATACTGTTGTTCTTAATGCAATACGGCTGGAAGAATCCCTTCCCTGAGAAGGTCATTTCATCAGTGGGGTCAAGAAAAGAAAGGTTTCGGGAAGAGAACAATCTTAAATGCAAGAGAATAGATGGATGATCGAAACGATCAAGTTTTCCTTGAGGAATAGAGCAGCCGACAAACTACGTGAAGGTCGCACAAGAAAAGACCGCCAACCAGCGTTTGTTTCTGCCTCATTCGCACCCACATATATTCAGTATACTTGTAGCAAAAATCAACCCCGGGATAATGTATCTCATAAAAAGAGGACTAATTGATTTTGTTTACAATGTCAGGAGTTAAAGATTAATGACCTGTTTATTAAAAAGTTAATGATCTGGTTATTAAAAGAAAAAAATAGTCGACGTAATGGCGCTATAAGGAATTTACTCATAAAATTTGAATATTGTTTCAGTCATTATTTTTGTATATAAGACAAAAAGAATCCAAAGTAAAACAAAGATATAACCATTATTTCCATATTCCTTAGAAAGATTATTTCCTAGATCTTTTTGAAACAGGGTAATTGTAAGATGTGGGGCAGCATTATAGATGCTATAGAGTTTCAGTTGTTAGCATAATGGCAGCTGAGCATACACAGATTTTTAAAACCTAGAGTTTTTTTTTCAACAGGCTGACACGCGTTGAAATTGTCACATTCTGTAGTGTTGTTGAAATTATCGCTAAAAAATTTTCTTGAGAATTACAAACTCAATGTTTCCTTCAATTTCCCAAACGAATCTATGAAATTTGAATAAACTGATTTGTTTGAAAAATACTTTGACAAAAAATTTTATTTCGTGATTTGACAATTTCTTTAATTTAATTTAATTATATAGGATTCATGGTAAGCAATATTTTTTAAGGAAATTTATTTTTTTCCTTTTTAACAGCGAATAATAACTTCATAGGATTTCTTTATCTTAAAAATGCAACATTCAACTAGCCATATGTAAATATTTCTTTCTGGAGGCAAATTCCAACTTTTAAAGCGTTTGGCATTGTGATCTGTTTATGGTTCGCGCAAACGCAGGGAAAACTGGAAAGTGGATTATTGTAAATATAAAAACCATATATTCATCGAGAAAAGATATGCAAAAAACGATATTGCATTTCTATTAAATAAGTATTTGTTATTTTAATCATTAAATTGTTTTTTAAATGTATGTTAAATATTTTTTTGTGAAAAGAATAATGAATATTTATTAGACTAAGCTACGCACTCGAGTAAAAACAACCGTGCTTTGTAACCGATTTGTAACCCCTTACCTTGCACTTCTCCCCAAAACCGTGGTATCGATTCGTCAAAGTATGGGTATTTTATTGCGTGTGACGTACGGAGGCTCAAACAGAAATCACAAAATCATATATATATATATATATATATATATATATATATATATATATATATATATATATATATATATATGTTAGAATGTTGCAAAAAATCCTCAAAGTATTTAATATTGTTGAAGTTATCGCTAACATTTTTTGTCGAAATTTACAAACTCTAAATTACGTTAAATTTCGCAAAACAATCTATGAAATTGGAAAAACTGATTTGTTTTGAAAAATACTTTGACACAAACCCTATTTAGTGGCCTTTGCGCAACCTAGTAAAACTAACTGTACTTTGTAACCCCTTATCTGTTTGCACTTCTCAAAATTTGGTTTCGATCGCTCAATGTATAGCTATTTTAGAAAGTGTGACGGACGGACGGACGGACACAAAACTTTATATATAGATATTTTCATGACGTTTTTTTTCTAATGAGATCGCCTCCTTGGTGCATCGACCGCGGGTATTTACGCGTATTGGTCGTTTGGCTACTCGGTCCAATCGTTTTACTGCTGAAATAGCTAGAAGTAGACGTATATAGATACTTTTCTTTCACTACTCGCCTGTGGAAATAAGTATCAGTATGCTGACAGTCCATACATCAAACAAAAGATCAGAAAGGAAATATTGGTCAATAATGGAAAGAGCGATAAACTCTACTGGACATGAGAAACCTATTTTCCATTAAAATATTTTATGCAAAAGATTTCACAAATTTCAACAGGCAGTACTGGCTACTCGGTCAATGATTTGCAAATGTTTCTTTGTAAGAAAATGACCAATCCTACTATTACCATTACCCTACTAGTTTCCCAAACTATAGATTTTCCACTGCTTTCTCTCTGGAAAAAAATCACATTGCAGAGTATTTGGTTGGTACTTTTTGTTTAGCGGCATATAAGTTATTTTATACCGAAATCTGTATATTTTGCACGCAATTTTATGATTTTAGGAGTTAATATTTTTTTAGTGATAATTAACTGATAACTGATTAGGGAGAAGTGATGGGTTCAAACGTTTTACAAGAATATTTGCGCGTACGTGACTATAACGAATCCACCTGGAATTGAAACTCTGTTCTCCGATTAACATTTCTGAGTCATAATCCATTGCACCACCCGCAAATTCAAGCTTACAGCACTCAGTATACCCATCTCGGTACTGCCCAATCTCAATGTTGCTTAACTTCGGTAATCGTACGGGAACCTTGCAGAGAATCTCAAAAGTAGATTATAATCTTTTTAGCCATTATCTTATTCATGAGCATTTGTCAGGAATCAAGTATATCTTGATATTAAACATTCCTGGGTGTATATCTCTGAAATGTTACTGTCTGATTCCCCAAGAATAGACCATATATTTCATAAATGAAAGTGAGTTCTACTGTTGAATCTGCTGTTATACCAAATGTAATTACAGCAGGCAATTGAAATATAAATTTATTAATATTTAACCTGTTTGCTTCTGTGTTACTTAACTATCATGCGTCTTTGTCACTTATCATATATTAAGAAATAATAATACTTCCTGACGCTCTGTTAACTTGAGGATGTCTTCAAGGGAAAAGTATTCATTAAATCAAATGTCGGCTTAATATTTCTGATTCAGCTTTACAGAAAACCTTTCTTGGGAAGTGTATCCTAACATGTTCAGTATATTCCATTGTCTCGCAAAGCTACCTTTATTTCTATATCTTCCATAGAAGGTCAATGTTTTATAAGGTGGTGTTACTATACCCCATATTCAACTGTTTTTATGAATATCATTATTTAGAATTCTCCTAGACTGGTTGTCAGCCAAAACAAGGGAACTCATTTTGTCTTGCTATAAGCAACGGGCTGAGTGAAAAACAAATACATTTCTTCGTTTCTAAGGGCTAGCAATTTGAATTCTCCACTACACTCCTTTTTCCGTTGACGATAACCACTACAGTACGTTAAGCTACGTGAATATCCTTCTTTTTATTTTTGGTAAATACTTAAAATCGCTGAGTGATATAAACCTTCTCTCCTATATTATTTGTATAAGTTCAATACAGCTATCTCATCCTTTTTGAAGAAAGAATTTCATAATAAATAGATTTTTGGCAATAGTTAAACCAAATCAGACCCAAATATCCGATTAATTATGTGCACGTAAACAAATGCTTTTTTATCCACATTTCTAATCAGCCAATGGTACAACACACATTTAACAGATATATGGATTTAAACATGCATTACATGACATGTACTTCTATGCGAAAAGGTACTGACCAGACTTTAAACACGGCATGATCGTTGCTTCTAGACGGGTTTGATTGAGTATTTCAAAAACTTCAGAATTACTTGCGTTTTCACTCACATTCAGTGAACTGAAATTCCTTGCGTAGAAATTCTTTATTGAGGAAAATGGTTTGACCCGTTCAGTCTGATAGGATGTTAACAGTAAATCAAATAGAGATAATATTCAAAGTTCATTCAGTGCTCTTGCACTTTTTTATATATCATAAGGAAGAAAATTGAACACATCAAAACCTGAAGTAGAGGATCAACACCAACAGAAGACAAACCCGCTGATATCCTGTCACATAAAACTAAGAAGACGATGCTACAATTTGCTATGGAGCACAAACATTGAAACAATCATAGATTGTCCAAGTGTAGTCTAGGAAGATGGGGTTTGATTTCTGACATGTCATTGGAATGGTACGCACAATCTTGCGTAAATAAGATGATATGAAACCTATCTCTTTTCAACGAGTCAGGCTAGAGAAGTTATGAGGAATATTTTTCTTGTTATAACTGGGGACCCCTTTTATCAATGAACATCGAGTAAACATTCGTATGTATTTTTGCTGACCGCGTGATTCAAGGTATGTTTAAGGGTCACCCATCCTCTGGTGGCTAATTTATTTCACTGTCCAGCATTTATATTTACTTTTTTAAAATATTGATCAACGCCAATACTTT
The DNA here is from genome assembly GCA_964036315.1 of Acanthosepion esculentum. Taxonomy (NCBI): domain Eukaryota; kingdom Metazoa; phylum Mollusca; class Cephalopoda; order Sepiida; family Sepiidae; genus Acanthosepion; species Acanthosepion esculentum. The sequence continues at coordinate 29,549,478 of OZ038500.1, read as the reverse complement.
CTTCAATCATAAAATTCTGCTTGGAGCTACAAAACAATTTAATAATTGGAAAAGTTAAATCTAAACTTTACTTTTTCAACAATATTGTATTTAAATTATTATTATAAAATTTGAAACCTTGTATTATTTCCACGTTTCTTGATTATAATGGAATGTCTTGAGAATGTGAATAAGAGGACTGCTGAAGTTGATCCGCAGTTTTCTATTTCTTATTTCCCTTATCAAAGTTAAAGGAGATGCCAAGAAATAAATGAGCGCATAAAAGCTAAAAAGTTTAGTAAAATTTAAAATTAATTTTTTGAAAATTATTTCCTTTTCACTTAACATTTATCTTAAAATAATTTTAACAATTAAAAAAGAAGATTAATCACTTTTATCTCTTTCAGTTGTTTCAGCTTCAGCCAATATATTAATTTGAACTGCGAAATGAGATTTTATTTATTTTCCATCAGTATTTCCAAATGCTGGTTATTTTTTTTTTAATGTGTCGATGAAATAGTGTGCGAATGTCTTTTGCTTACTGGAACTCGGCAATAGACATTGAGCGTGTAATTCTAAAAACATCGACACATCAATAACAACTTAGATACACATATAAATAATCCTGGTATTCTTTTAATTAGGAATAACACAAGTAATAAGTGACACGTATACATAAATCATAATAATTTCAAGTCCCTAAGTGAGGGTGGTTAATTGGGTAAGATAAAGACCGGTTATGACTTTTAGGGCTGCTAGGTTAAGAAAATTATGGCCGACCCACAGAAAGTTCTACTCTCTATCTCACGCGCATCCGTCTCTAATATTTTCTACTCGTGATATATTTTACCGACTGTTACACATCTTAAAGTAAACTTCTTGATTTAAAAAAATGAACTAGAATAGCTTTGTTTTGAATTGGTACTATTCTTTAAGAAATACCAATATCTTACTATTTATTGCAAACCAGTTTAGCACATATTTCAATTTTTAAAGACTGATCGTTCGTTTCTGAGGATGTCCGTCTCCTACGCCGGTTAGTCAATCCCTGTTGCAGACGCTTGCTCTTTGTTCAACACCTACAGAGCCCTGTTGTGGTTTATACTGCAATTATGCCGAGCGGACCCAAGTAAAATTGGTGGGAGAGAGCATGTTATCTAGAAACCCACAGTCACGATAAATTGTGACTTTTACTAGCGCAACCATTGATATCTCCCAATCAGGAGTTCTATCCTTTCTCATTCAAAAGGCATGGGTCAACCTGTGTTATGGTTCTCAGGAATTTTCCAAAATTGCTGCATGATGGGATCGCCTCCCCATGAAAGATAACATCAAGAAGTGAATCTTCCTAACAAATCGACCATAGTGAGATTCGAACCCGGGTATCATCGTCACGTGCCAACTATATTGAAGTATAATTATAGTAAAAAAAACACATTTTCTATAACCAGAATTATAACAATTAAACAAATACAAAAACAGTTTCCTGACTTTGGAATTCTTAGCAAGGGTTGTCCACCTAACATCGCTCCCAGTTTCTGTTCTATTATTTAATCTTTAGGTTTTTAATCGATGTTTCCCGCTTCTATGTTTCCCTTCAATATGTCCTGTATCTGTCAAATTCCCCGACCATATATTTCTCATTATGTAACCCAGGAATTTAAACTCTCTCATTCTGATCGCAAATCTGACTATTCTTTGAGTTCTTATTTACCTTAAGACTTCCTAGTTGCTCATATTTTCCTCTGATGTTATTTTTCTTAGGTTTCTCCTGGAGAACCACAAAGGGTCGTTTATAATCATTTCTTTATCTGTGTGGCAATTGTTCATCATTCAATATCATTTTTTTTAGTAAAGTTCATCCTTTACATGGCCCAGGGTCACTCGAAGAGTTAGGAGGCAATTTTTCACGTATGGTACTGGAAGTGATTACCCTATCTTTAAACGATATGCAGTATGTTTAACGAGATCCTAATACGGCATTTGAAGAGAAGAATTAGATGGCAACAGTTAAAAATAGCGACGGCAGTATTATGATTTGCGGGTGCTCTGCTGAACCTGGACAGGCAAAATTGTGCACATTGATGGCACAAAGGTGTTCTGCAATATACCAAGCAATTTTGAAAGAAAGTGCATAGCGCACGCTTCGAAGGTTGGATCTTCCAACACGACAAAGATCTGAGTCCTCAAGATATATCCACAAAAGAATGAGTTAAAAAAATAATTTCAAAACTAGTAAATATACTGACCTAAACCTCATTGAAAATCTCTGGTTTAATTTCAAGAAGAAAGTACATGCCAAACACCTAAGTGTGATACCGAGCAATTGTGGGAGTTTTTCCAAGAAGAATGGTCAAAGATTTATGATCCCTACTGCTAGAGACTTCTTAAAAATTTTAGAAAAAATCTGGTCGATGTCGTGAACTCAAAAGTAGTACTCAAACAATATTAAGTGTAAAGATTCACATCTTAATTTGTAATTAATATTTTTATTCCATCTCGATAAAATCTTTTGAAAGTGGTTGCAATTCATTTAATAAAGGTTCTTCTTAATGACTCTATGGATTAATTAGGATTTTTTGATTATCTGGGGAATTTGTCATTTTTTTAAATATTATCTTGAGGTTTCACTTACGTTTGTGCAACATTGTATATACGTATAAGATATATATTTTTTGCAGTAATTGTTTTAAACAAGTTTTGTAAAATTCAAAGGACAAAATATCTCAATATTTAATTTGTTTCAATTAAGATATTGTACAGTTGAAACAAAGTTTTGAATAAACTGTCCAAGGTTCATTACTTTTTAAAAGTACTTTCAACGTTTTCATTATTAAGAACTGTTTTATCAGAAAGGTCGTCAAAATATGTGTAGCTGTTAGTTATTTTAATAAATATTATTTATGTCCATAGTCAGGTATATTTTAAACAATATTATAGATATTTGTTGAATATATTTTTGGTTCATATATATATATATAAACATTTTTATGTTTAACATTCTTTTTATAGATACAAGTATTTAAGTAAATGCTCTGTTTATAATGAACAGTATTAAATAACACTTACCGGCCTGAATGTCAGGGAAGTTTTCATAGAAAATATTCGTCTTCCGACAGGATTCGAACCTGTATCCCATACGGAACCGTCATATAGCCTGACGTGCCTTAACCTATTCGGCCACTGAGGATTGTTCGGTTGGAAAGGGCGAATTTACTGCTTATATAGGATACAGGTTCGAATCCTGTCGTAGGACGAATATTTTCTATGAAACTTTCTCGGACATTCAGGCCGGTAAATGTTATTTAATACTGTTTATGATAATAATACTTGTATCTATAAAAAAGAAAGTTAAACATAAAAATGTCTTTAAATAATTGTCGGACTTTGTCCATTTCATTATATATATATATATATATATATATATATATATATATATATATATATATATATATATATATATATATATATATATAAGATAGATAGATAGTGAGATATAGGGATGGATACTAAATTCAACACAAATAACTTAATCATACGCAATAACCTTTGTCCATCAACTACTCTTTTAGAAAAGACCAACATTGTATATCAGTTTAGATATAAGTTGGAAGATTTTACAAATAAGTAATTATCTATGTTGTACCACAACATTATCAGGCCGTCTTACACTCCATTTGTTGGAAAAGGACTCTTTCACAGAACATTTGAAGAGACATCTTTGTCCACCTTCACAATACAGGAAAATACTTGGTGACCACACCAACACACTACACTATGAAAATAACAAACACATTTTTTAAATCTCGGAACTAATCTTTAGCAAAACAACTAACCAACGCTGAATAAAATTTATTACGAAGTAGCAACAAATTTTATAAAAGCAATTGACCAACATTTAATGATATTCTTCATTTCTAACATTTCTGCTGGTTACCCCTTAGTTCGAGACGCTTGTTTTGAAAAAAAAAAACTGAAAAAAAACACCATAGCTACAAATGATAAATTCAAATTTAAAATAATTATAACAGATCGCGTTCATGCATGTTTTCAAAAATCACGATCACAACGCTCACAGTCACACTAAATTTGTCTTTGCAATTAACCCCGGAGATCAAATGTACTTGGGTTAACAAGAACTAAGGCGCATTCCTTGATGAATTGAAACTTAACAAGACGCTGATTAAAAAAACTAGAAAGGATTATTATGAAAATAAATGTAATGTTTAAATGAAGATATGCTGTCTAAATACACAGACACACATATATACACTCACTCACACACTAACATATGCACACACACACATATATATATATATATATATATATATATATATATATAGAGAGAGAGAGAGAGAGAGAGAGAGAGCAGGCGTAGGCTATTATATAAATAAAGGAAACAGATTAGAGATATATAGCGGTTTAGGTAACATTTTGTTGGCCAAAAAGTTACTTTCCTTTATCAAGTAGAGAATTTACTTATTAAACCGAACGAAAATTTTAGCCGAATAAATGCGTAAACAAACATCGTCAAGCAATGTCTGTATTTTGTTTTTAACAGAAACAAACTCTGTCGCAAAATTGGCATCTATTGTTCATTTCCAAAACTCTTTTGACATGCAAAAAGAAAAATATCAGGACTCAGAAAGGTTTGCAAGTCCCCATCATAAAAGTTTGCAACATGACTTAAGAACAAAATCAGTTTTATTGCAAACCACTCATTGCTATCAACATGGACTTTCTTATTGTTGTGCATTCCGGGAATGGAATCCTGCTCAAATAAATAAACAATGCCAGTAATTGAGATAGAAAAATAAGTGTATTAAACGTAAGAATACAGACTTGAAGTGAAGATTAGTAGTCCAGGAATGCGGGTTAGTAGAAAGTATATGTACAAGTCTTTGTAAGTGAAGCCGTAATTCTCTCTCTCTCTCTCTCTCTCTCTCTCTTTCTCTCTCTCTCTCTGGACACTCGTATAACTCTCTGTGAACACCCTGTGTACTGTCTCCGTACCTCTCACCCTGACTCAACGTATCTCAACCTTGCAAGTATTTTCAATATAAGTATACTTTGGACGAGTCCATCTTGTGTAAAAGTGGTCTGCCCCACAACACCACCCTCCCTAGCCTCTTTTTTGGGTGGATTTAATATTTTTTACGCTCATGGTCTATTATTAGTGGTTCCGCGAATTTTCTTTTTCGGCTTATGATGTCCATGGCTACTTGTGGTTTTTGGATTTCGAAGGCTTCGAAAATCGCTTCCATCGCGTGCTCATTTTCGGAAGGTGACGAGTTTGGTTCCTCTACCCGTCTTTTCAGTATCTGATTTATGTGTCTACTGTGAGTGAATTTTTCACCTTGGATCGTTCCCAGTCTGCTTATTATCGTACCTGGTTCCCAGTATGCCATATTATTCTTGAACATTCTGAAATAAACCCGTTCGCCTGGTTTGAAGAATCTTTTAGGCACTATCGGTGTATGCCTGTTTTTATTTTTTCTGGGTAATAATTTATCAAAAACAGAATATATTTTGCGAGCAAACATCACTTCAGCTGGCAAAAGGCCAAATGGTGTGTTTCTGTTCGGGGTGATTCTGTAGACTTGTGGGAACTGTTGTATGGCTCTTTCTGTTGGTACGTCCTCTGCATTTTTCAAGGCTTTCTTAAGCGTGTCCACAAAACTTTCGGCTTGCCCGTTAGATCGTGGATGGTATGGTGCTATTTTAATATGTTTAACTTGATAAGACGCACAGAATTCTTCAAAATCGCTATTATCCGTTACAAGGCAATCTACAACGCAAAATCTTGCGAATAACTCGTGTAGACAATTAATAGTGTTTTCCGTCGTAAGGTTTTTGTATCTGAAAACTTCTGGCCATTTGCTAAAGCTATCTACCGTTATCAAGTAGTAATATCCATTTATGGGTCCTGCGTAGACCGCATTGATTCTAGACCAAGGTCTGTCCACCATAGGCCATGGTTTTGTATATTAGGTGGTGCCTTTGCTGCCGCAGCACAGCCTCTACATTTTTCTATCATTTAAGTAATGTCGTTATCCATATTAGGCCAATACACAAAACTTCTCATTAACGCTTTCATACGATTTTTCCCTGGGTGTCCTAGATGAAAGACCTTAAGAATTCGTCTTTGTAAAGATTTGGGTATGTCCACACTTTCATTATAAAGTAATACGTGATCACAAATTGAAAAACTTTCCGCTAGATTTCTTTCTTTTTCTTCTATTTCTCTCTTTGTACTTTGTGTGAATTCATCCATTTCCACTTCTCTTCTGATTTCTAACAAGGTCACTGGTAATTACCTTACTGTATTGTTTAGCACTTTACTAATTTCGTCTTCGGCTCGCAAATCCGCTATTACAGAGCCTTCCAGAGGTTCGCATTTCGCAGGTACCAGTCTAGATAATACATCCACATGACTAATTTTCTTCGACAGTAGGGAATCTAGTTTGATATTATAATTCAATAACATAGTTCCCCATCTCAGAAGTCTGTTGACTGTGTAAATTGGTAGTCCTTTTTTCGATCCGAATATAGTGAGAAGAGGTTTATGGTCAGTTTGAAGAGTAAACTCTCTTCCATATATTTCTTTTCCTTCAAAATCGATAAGCTTCCCTGTAACAGACTTGGCTATTTTCTGTGTATGCATCGTGGTCGATCTCTTTAGCTTCCTCCATGTTTGTAAATTAATTATAGTTAGATCCTATCCTGAGTCTAACTGTAATTTTACCTTCTTATTTAAGATCTCGAGTTCCACGTATTTTCTTGTGTTTAGTTTGTCTTCGTTGTCCATTCTAGTTGTTCTTACCCTACTAGTTTGTTTTTGTTTCTGCATTGAGATGTCTTATGTCCCATTTTTCAACAAGCTAAACAGTTCTTGTATTTAAATCGGCAGTCTTTATTCCAGTGGAATCCACCACATCTGTAACATGCTGATGTGGGGGGTGTTATATTTGCTTTGATCTCTGTCATTAATCGCCTTATACCTTGTAATGTTTTCTTCATAAAATTTTTGTTTTTCTTTCGGGGGCGGGGGAAGTAAATTTTTGTTCAACTTACGAATGTGTGCTACTCCCGATTCCTCGATATCCCTAGAGTCTTTTTCATGCTCAAACATTTTTGTCAGTCTTCTGACAATTTTTGTAGCGTTAATCCAGGCTCGTTTTGAAGCTTCGTGAGCATTCTTTTTCGCATTTCACTGTCCTTGTTTGAGACTAATCCCTGTACGAAAATAAGACACTTAAAATTGTCCGGAGTCAATTCTGCCAATTTAAAATTATCGCAATGTTTGTTCACAATTGCAGTGAACGTGGAGTAGTCCTCATTTTTGCTTTTTACGAGGTTGAGACATTTTCACCTTTTGTGAAAAAGTGAAGTGTTTGGACTGAAGAGCTCCGTAAGGCATGTAACTCGCTTGTCTTTTTCGGTAGATATAGTCCCCAAATTTTGTGTGCTCCTCTGTTCCCAATTTCCTGAGTAATAAACGTAGCTTCTTAGCTTCCGTCCAATTTTGGCAATCAATGTTGACAACTGTAGTAGTCACCGAAATTTTTATCATCTTCTAGAGAGTATTTAAATGTTTCTATTGTATTCCAAACTGCGACTTGAGAAAAAGTAGCCTCTTTTTCGATATTCTTTTGTTGTGCGTTAACCGTTACTTTTAATATTAATTCCTGGAGTCGCATTTGTCTTCACTTCTTCTTATAAACTCAAGCATTGCTTTTTGAAAATCTTCCATTTTTTAGGGAGTGACGAAATTTTTCTTTCTATCTCTTATGTACGTTCTTTTATGTTCGTCGTTAATTTGTTGTTCTCAGTGTGAGTTTCTTCGAATATTGTCGCCAGGTTGTTGTGGTCGACGTGACTGTCAAATTTCCGTCGCCAGTTATTATGTTGGCGAGCGAAATTTCTTTTTTTTCCGTACGTTCGTACTCTTCCTCGTCAAGTTGTGTTGACGAGAGAGAATTTATTTTTCGTGTGGGTCCGAAATCCTCGTCGCCAAGTTGTTGTGGATTCCGGGAATGGAATCCTGCTCAAATAAATAAACAATGCCAGTAATTGAGATAGAAAAATAAGTGTATTAAACGTAAGAATACAGACTTGAAGTGAAGATTAGTAGTCCAGGAATGCGGGTTAGTAGAAAGTATATGTACAAGTCTCTGTAAGTTAAGCCGTAATTATCTCTCTCTCTGGACTCTCGTATAACTTTCTGTGAACACACTATGTACTGTCTCCGTATCTCTGACCCTGACTCAACATATTTCAACCGGTAGGTATTCTCTCAGTCAGTATAAGTATACTTTGGACGAGTCCATCTTGTGCAAAAGGGGTCTGCCCGACAACAAATCGAATCAAGAAATAAACGGGGTCCTGAAGGTCTCTCTTCTAGATCTTTTTGCATTAATGCACGTGTCCTGTATGGCAGGTTTTCTTAAATTGCGGCCCTTGATCCATTTCTGGGTCGCGAAATAAATAAAATAAGTCGCGACAAAAAGTAATGAAAGAAAAAATACGCAACTGACTGCAGAATGTAAACAACTCTAAATATTGCACAGGACTCATATATATATATATATATATATATATATATATATATATATATATATATATATATATATATATATATATATATATATATATGTATAGTCTGTTCTCGTTGTTTATATATCTTGTTTTATGTTAAGAACAAAGTGTAATATCCACTACTGAGTAAAAAGGCTATATTATTACTATTGCCTTTTACAGTTACTTGAGTGTACTGAGATTTTCCACATTAATTCACTTTAAGGCGGACGCAACAAACAAGCACATCCATCTAATAAAATTATGTTATTTGAAAAAATCATTTACTTTTCCTTTTTGTCGGAATTTCCGTTAAATTTTTTTTCTAAAAATAATAATTTTATGTTGATACAAATAGATAATAGAAATTGATACATGCAATTCTAATATATGCAGATCATAAGAAATATAAATTGTCGATGATGAATAAACGAACGGATTTTACCTTTGATTTGCCTTTGATTTGTCTTCGTAACTATTAGGTTTGTGCAAAAATAATGTCGTTTTTTGACGTTCAAATTCATGTGAGAAAACGACATTATTTTTGCACCAACCTAATATAATCGTTTGCAATGCATAATGAGGTTCTTGCTATGAGTTACATTAAAATAAAGTTTTAAAAACGCTGCTCTAGGGCCCGATTCTTAAATCCACGCTGTTCCTAATTTTCATCAACGACTTTCTTGTTGGTATCCGGTCTTTATCCCTTCTGATGACTGAACACTCTATTCCTGTCTTAATAGAAAGTTTGAACAGTGCGATAAGGTCCAAATGTTACACTGATTTAAAAACTTATATACTTTTATATACTAACTGCAGTGCCTCCAAAACGAACAGATGTCTTTTTGACGTTCCATCAGCTTGGTTGATGATAACCTCCGTGAGAGTGATTCATTGCGCCTTCTTGGTCTAAAGGTTTCCGTTGACATGATGTGGAAATATATTGAATCAATTTCTATGTTTGCTGCTAGAGAGGTTGGTTTCCTGTGTTGTACTATATAATTTTTATCCCTTTGAATTTATCCTAAATATTTATATGTCCACAATTCATTCTTGTATTGAATACTACTGCCACCTTTGGTCTGCTTCTCCTGCTATATATGTAGAGATTTTTAATAACATCCACAGATTAATCTACAATGTTATTCGTCCTGCTCTGTTATTTCGGCTTCAGTCTCTTCCCCACGACCCTAACGTAGCTTTCCTGTGCCTTTTCTATATTTTCTGGTGCTTCTGCTATATATCAACTCGGTATCTATGCTTTTGACACAACTATTTGCATATGTTTTAATAATAAGTCTGGGCGGTACGATAAGGTAAAATTAGCTGCTGATAAAAAATGTATTTACAATCTATTAAGGGAGCAGGTAATGACTAGACAATCTTAACAACTCCAAGACGAAACTCCTTTCTGTTAATCGTCACAGATAACTCTTTTCGCCGTCCATCAATATCGCTGACGCTAACATCCAGGTAAAACGAGCTGATGTGAAGTGGAAAGATTATATTGAATAAATTGCTAGGTTTGATGTTAGGAATCCTGGTTCACTATCGTTTTAGTTAATTTATTAAATTTGTTACAGATATTTATAAATCTACCATTCATTTATGAGTTGAATATTGCTGCCGCATTTCGTCTGGTGCATCGTCTCTGTATTTAGAGATTCTTGATGAAATACTGCAATGTTATTGGTCCTGACTTGGCATCTCGTCTTTAATTACGTTCCCTTCACCTTAGATTCAGTGTGTTCTTTTCTATAAATAGTATATGGTAATTCTTCTGATGAATCTTCCTCTGTGGTACCTAGATTTTATTAATTAAGCGCAGTAATAGATTGGTAAAAAGTTCTCGTCATTTTACAGTTTAAGCGACTAGATGTAACTGTAAATTCTATACTTTCACCTCGGTTGTGGAACTCCCTTCTGGTTTTTTGATCCCCAGTCAAGTTTCCTCTTCAGAAATGTAAACGCTATTTCAATCGTTATCGTCTGTCTTCTTCATCCCTATTCTTTTATTGATTTCTCTCCTTAATAGTATTTGTTACCCTCATGTTCACTCACACCCAGTAACACCCTAGCGTCCTAGTGGCATTATTATATTTCTTGGGGTGAAATTATTTAAAAATAAAAATAAATAATGAAAAATATGGAAAAGTTAATACATTTAACTTTAAGTAATCTTTTACAGCGGATTAAATTATTGCAATAATATTTTGTCTATTGACGACAGACAAACATTCCTGACATAATTATCTCTTTATTACGAAAATATATAATTTGTTTGATTTAATAAGAATAATTAAATATTGTTTTCACTGTATATTTCGTATAAGCAACAAAGTGCTATCTAAACATATCAGAATATTTGCAAATATTGTTTTATGATTTATTTCATAATATGGTAAGATATTTTAAATAATGATGCTCAATAAATTTAAATTATGTCAACCCTTTTCTATGAAGGCTGCTTGGCGTAAAGCTGCATTGGCGTAACAATATCTGGCAATTATACATGATTTAATAAGGATATTTAAGAAGGAAATTTGTTTAGAGTTGAAAGTTATATCAATCACTTTTATTATATAAACTGTGCCACTTAACTCATATTAACATTTTGATGTAGTGAGATATTAATAAAAGTTGTCTCTTTACCAAGAAAAATCGTGTATGTCAGCACGAAATGCTGTTTTCCCACCCGCTGATAGACATGAATCTTGTCATGCGCACTGGAAGAAATTTACTCAAGAATTTTGAATCAGATAAAAAAGAAAACTAACAGTAAACTTTAACAGATGAACAAAACGTCGACAGATAAACATTATCAAATGCATTGCACACTTCAAAATATTATAGGATTTAAAGTAAAATAAATAAATCTGTCAGTAATATTTTATGGTGATAATTTTCGCATGCATATTAATGAAATTAATGATAAATACAATGAATTTCTTCCTTTATCTGATTAAATATACGCACGGCGATATTGTAGCCATCTGAAAAGTACAGCCTTTGACAAAAGAAAGTCGTTTCCTATTTAGTAAGGTTTTACTACAGTCGCATTCCAAAAAAACTTCCGGTTTGTTTATTTAACTTGCTTTTTAATCAATGCCCATTTTCTCTATCAATTATTAAGATAACTTTTAATGGTACGTTCAATAAACATTGCGGTACTGTTACTGCTACTTTCCGTTACTTTCTCTTCCCGTCTTGAGTGCGGTCTTTTTATATGGATGAATGAAGTGATTAATTCTCTCTTTGATTCACAGTGCTTAACTGAAATCTTTCAACCTTTACTAAGTGCTATATTTATTGATTTTTGATTCATAAATATGCTTTTTATCATACCAAAATACCTATAAAATGCATAGCTGTATTTAGTTTATATCTGGCCGTATATAGTGATTTAATTTTCTAAATATTCCTATTCACAAGACACAGTAATGATTTTGAGATATTGCCAATTTCAGTAATATTTCCATATTACTGGAATTTGGCAATACCTCTTCCAATTATGTCATGTCAGAGCTGAGATCAACATTTTCTAACATAAGACGTGCATGTAAAGCGCATCAGCTTTATAGTTGGAGTTGAAAATTCTAAGTAAGCTATCGTGGATTCGACTAAATTTGATTGTTATGAGTCACACTGACGTTTCTGGCAACGTGAAAAGACCAGGCGATTTTTTCACTTTATCTACCAGTATGTATTGGATGTGTGAGTAATAGATAACGACTCAGAATGTGAATTCGGAGATCCTAGTTCGAAATCCAGTCGTCTTCGTTACATTCATTTACGAGCAATTTCCCTTGGGAAAGTTATGAATTCCACAATTATGGGTTGCAAAGCAGTATAGACTGAGTCCTATAGACGTGGGTTGAAACCAGTCTACCGCATAAAGAAACGAAAACCTACCGCGGGAAAATATTCTACCTAGTCAGTCATGATATGAAATAGACAGTATCGCCCAGGGCCATTAATGATGCGTTAGATATTGCATATTAAACTCGAACTGGTGCATTCTTTCCAATCGTGGGATGGACTATAAAGACAATTTTATGATCACTATAGCAACATTTATGCACAGAGTGACCGCGTAGCGATGGGTTGCACACTTGGACCGAGTTTATCTAATTTCTACACGTGTCATGTGAAAGACAAAATCTTCAGTAAATCCACCAAGCCCCAATATACGCACGGTATATCAACATATTCATATTAGCAAACGACTTAGAAGAAGTTAAAAACTAAAGGAAACCTTTGAGAATAACTCTGCCTTACACTTTATATACAAACTCAACATAAACAAGAAAATCACTCTCATAGACGTATTAGTCGATGTCAGTAGTCATAATGTTACCAGCTCCTTTTACAAAAAAAACAAGCAGAATCTTGTCTTTACTCAGCTAGAAAAGTGATACAACAAATACAAAATACCTGTTATAAAAAATGATTTATCAAGCCAAAGTAATCTCTTTTTCGGACATGTTATTCTATATGGAATCTAGCAACATTAAACAAACACTTTTTATATTATGCGGACTGTTATCATTTTCTTCACATGGCCCAGTTGATAAAGGCGTTGGTTAGATCCAGTGATTTGACCGAAAGTGTTGTGAGTTCAATACCAGACTACAGCAGTTGTGAGCAAAAAAATAAAAAAATTGAAGAGATGAGTTAACTGCGACATCTGGAAGAGGTATGACACAATCTACTCCGATGGACGAAATAATGGGTTCTGATGATTAGAATTTTGAACTGATCAGCGTAGATTTTTCTAGTTCCACGTGCCACACCTATTCCAGATGTCACAGGTTTTACCCTTTAACTCATCTCTTCAGGTTTCTTTTGGCTCACAACTGTTGTAGTTTTATATTGCACTCACAACACTTTGGGTCAAATCACTGGATCAAAACCAATGCCTTTATCAACTGGGCCATGTGAAGATTCACTGGATTCAACCAACGATTTTTCCAATATGCTATGTAGAAAGATATTGTAAATATAAATCCCGAGAGATTGTATCTCCAACACTAATAATAAAAAAAAACATTGCACCACTCCCACTCGCAAACTGACCTTTCACCTGCCGCAACTCAGTTCAATACGTGCACACGTCGATCAGTACATCATGAACTACCAAAGTGCAACTATCAACATAAGACAAATACGATTAGATAACACCAAAATAATTTGCAACACCCAATGCAAAGAAAGTCTTAATACCCTAGAAGTTATTACAAAAATAATAAATAATGTAGAATAATAAAAAAAAAACAATTTAAATTAAATTACTAAATTAAAAGATAGCAATCGTTTTGTGAGGCCTCGTTCCCATTGGCTGTTACACAAAACGTCACGGGAGACCATTTCGAACGTCCATCTTCCCAAAGAATACCAGGGCATAAACAAAGGAATTCAAACTGCCGCATCGGTTCTTGATAAATGACTGCAACATTCAAAGTATTTGAACAAAAATAACAAAATATGTACTTCGGGCTGTTTATCCACAACTTCGAGCACAATAGACAACAAGTTACCCAAAAATTAGAAAAATACAATAAAAATATTAAACAAACCTTGTTGGTTCCATTTAATCAAACTTGTTTGGATATATATATATATATATATATATATATATATATATATATATATATATATATGTATGTATGTGTGTGTGTGTGTGTTTGTGTGTGTGCAGAATTTCAGTAGACATTTAGAGTTTTGTAAGCCACTTGTAAATTGAAAGTTTACTGCTTTTACAGCTATAATCTTTATTAAAAGGATATTGCGACAAGGCTCAAAAGATGATCTCTCGGCCGCCTCTTCATTTTATTTGCTGGCTATCAACGAAACTGATATACAAACATAAAACTGAAATGTTATTCAGAAAACGAAAATAAGGAAGACTAAAGAGACGTGATTTTAATTTCCTTTTTCGTTATTTAAAAGTGGTTATTAGCTTTGCTTCTCTAATAACAGTGACATTAGATGCCGAAACAAAGCGTGTACTTCGATAGAAATTTCCTGCATTGATAATGTTAGATTTTGAAATGGGATCATTTATTAGAATGACAGTTCATATGATGTATGAAAAATGGCCTCAAGAATATTTTTTCCTCTTTTATACTCTGTGTCCCTTCAGGTCGTGGACTAATAAGGTTATCTACACTTCCCTCCCTTCGTTGAGCTACGTAATTCTTGTATCCCTCATAGTCCATCATCTGTAATCCATTTTTAAAATTTAGTTGTGTAGATTACGAGCTACCTCCCTCCCTACCTCTTGAATTATGTATCTTCTGTCTTGTTTCTTTGATTAATTTCATATCAACTACTTATGGGTTATTTTTCTTGGGGGCATTGGTATTATTTTCACAAAAATGTATTGCTAGTAATTCTTTTTCTGCAATATATTTATTAACTATTTGTCCATGGATAGGACCCTAACAGGTGCAACCTCACCGGGTCAAGGTGGGCCTGGGAACAACAGTAATTAATATGTGGTTCCACGCTCCTCAAAACCTCCCGACCAGAGGGCGGATGTAGCTTATCATTATACCTAGGATGTATCACATCGTACAAGCCATCTTTCTTCATTATATGTGCCAGACATATCGCCCATTTCTTCTTCCATCCTTTTTTCCTTAAGAATTCCTCGTTACTAACTCTCCTTGTTTTATTCTCAGCATCCTTTTGTCGTACCATATCTCTTAGCGCATGTATCTTATCTTCGCGGGAATAGTCCATCATTTACAGCTGCAAAGGAGAATTATTATTACATAGCAATTTAACAATCTTTCCTTTTTCGTTAATGACATTTTCCTGTTTCTTAATACTTTCGTAAGATTCTTGACATTACACTGATAATGTTCTTTAACTTTGGGTATGTTTAAAACGTTAAATACTGCAGCAGAAAGTGAAATAGAATCCAATCCGATGTTTAAAATTGTCATTTTGAAAAGTTACCTTTCGACACGGTTTCCTATTACTGCAACTGTATCATCAGCGAAGCAGTTGACTGTTATTCGAAAATTTTAAGGCATCCCATAATTATTAATTTCTACTCGACTTTCGAAATTTCTAGTTTTGGATATAAGTTTTATGATTAAATGTAAATCAGTGTTATATATGCGAAGAGAGAAGATTGTATGTAGGAATGAAACACTTAAAGAATGTAAATATGCTATCGAAACATTATCATTTAAGCATACCTCACTGCATATAATTGATCTGGATCTTTCAAATTAACTCTGGACTCATATATAATTTATCCAATAATGATTCCTCTCAGAAGATGTTGTTGTTTGAACAGTGAAAGATTGGTAAATGTTCATTGAAACCCCAATGTCGACTATGAGAATAATAAATGGGCCATATGAAACACGATATAGACTACGAGGATAATAGATGAGCCATATGTAACCTCGATATCAATTATAAGGATAATAGATTTGCCATATGAAACCTCGATGTCGACTATGAGGATAATAGACGAGCCATCCGAAAAATCGATATAGACTACGAGGTTAATAGATGAGCCATATGTAACCTCGATATCGATTATAAGGATAATATATTTGCCATATGAAACCTCGATGTCGACTATGAGGATAATAGACGAGCCATACGAAAATCGATATCGACTATGAGGATAATAGATGGGCCATATGAAACATTGCGATAACTGTGAGGATAATAAATGGGCCATATGAAACCCAATATCGACGACGAGGATAATAAATGAGCCATATGAAATCTCGATATCGATTATAAGGATAATAGATTTGCCATATGAAACCTCTATATCGACTATGAGAATAATAGATTGGCCATACGAAACGTCGTTATAGACGATGAGTAACTTATGTTGGATTAGTCAATGTCAGTATAATGCTTTTGGGGCAGTTTTCCTTTTAGAGATTTGATGAAAATTCTAGAGAAATAATTAATCTATTTGATCAAACTCGCCACCCAGTCTGTCCTGCTACTTAACCATAAGAATAGGGAGAAGAAGGGGATTCATACATTTCCCAGGGATATTATCATGTAAGTAAATGAAATGTATTCGACTGGAATTGGAACTCGGATCTCAGATTCCCAAATCTGAGCCGCCATCCATTCTTCAACCGTGCCTATTTTTGTTGAATAATGAACTTTAAAATTTCCCTGTGTCTATGGGGATGGACTCTTATTTCATTATAAGTTTCTTTAAAATGTGAACAGGTTGTTTACAAAAATGATTAAACCCGTAAGAAAAGCCATTAATCCAAAATCAACAATCCATGTGACCAACTTTATTTTATATGACTGCTTGTAATCTTGCCACCAGTAAAAGTCACTATATTTTTGTAATATCTATGAGCAGAGAATTGTTGCTAAAGATACGAATAGTTTCCTTCCGAAAATGATTAGACACGTAAGTCATTTATTCACGATCAACATTTGATGTGACTTTATTTTCTATGACGGATTGTAATCATGCCAGAAATGAATACACTATATTTGCTAAGTGACTGATTTGTTTTTTCCCTCAGAGAATATACAGATGCTTAATTGAAATTCGATTCAGTTACCTCTAAGTTACTTGAACGAATCTGTTTTTCTATTTTCCTAATGTCTGTTGCGTAGATAAAGTACTGAGTTAGAATACGCTCAGGCTCGACATACAGGCTTTTTCTAAGTGTTTCGGTGAAGACAAAATGTTTCCTTACGTATGTTCAAAAACAGCATTCCGTCGATGAAATACCGCTCAACAGGTGTTTTTTCCACCATGCTTATGATATCAACCGCTTGACAACCCCAAGAATGCTTCTACAACCACTTGTACCACATAGCAGTACACACTTCATTCAGAAAAAATTACTCTACTATGAGTGACTCTGCAGTCATGCATTAGGTGAACTGTAGTATAAAAAGGATATATGGAGGTAACTGGACATGTCACTAGTTGCGCAGTGACTCTACGACAACGGCTGATTATGTGACTAATGAAGATTCTGTTCATCTTAAATACAAGTAAAAATCACAAAGACATTGATATAAAGTAAAATAAGACTGAAATCCATGTAAAATAGCATCCAAAGTCTGTGACATTGAAGAAAGAAGAGGAAGGAAAAACAAAGAATGCTATAACGATAAGGAGGGTAAAAATAAATTGAAGAGCTTAGATTCTAGTGTCTATAGAAACAGACTTTCGGGAGAATGATCCTCAACGTAGCTGTTCCAGAGAATAAAAGTTGGACGTCTTTCTTACAAATGAAATACGGGAAAATGTGTGTGATTCGATTTTGTGAACGTTGCATAGGAAGCTGAATTAAAGAATGAAGCTAATCTAAACATTAGTATCAAAAATAGGCTTGCAACGGTGCACCTGTTGCAAAGATTGACATATATCCATTCATGCGTTGCTGTTCTAGTGTATGTAGGCCTGGTTGAGCATATCAATCTCCAGATGAAATCACAATCAACGTCCACCGAATTGAAAACTGGCCTTCATCTCGACTACGTAGCAATTGATTCTCAGTGATACCACGTCATCACTGTACAGGCTACATCTATTGCTATGAATCTAAGAGGCCTACTCTAACCTATTGTACTAGTAATGGCTGTCCGCTCGTCTGCGAGTGAGCCCGCCTTCTCAGGGGCATTTGTGTTTGTTCAACACCTACAGTGGTTTATACTACAATTCTGCTGAGCGAAATGTAGTTACCTTTTTTGGGAGGGAGTGCATCAGTGGTACGCCCAAACCCTCGACTTTGAATTCGTGATAGATTATCTAATGGCGGATCTTAAATAGTTCCGTCACAAGACTTGATTCAACCCATGGCATGTTTTTCAAACAGTTTCTAAAGTTGCCACATTATAGGGTAGCCTCCTCCAGACCGATACCATCAAGAAGTCACCTTCCTGACAAATTGACTTTGGTGAGATTCGAACCCAGTTCTAATGTTCGGAAATCGAACATTCTAACTGCTCAGCCATGTGGCCATTGTACTAGATGTCTGCTGACCATACAACAATATTCAACCGCCATTTTAAAGGTGTTCTTTTTAATCCTGCTCTTTGTCTAACCACCCTACCTACAAGAAAGGCCTAGTGGGGAAAGCAGTTAAGTCGTTTACGACATGATGATGCAGCAGGTTTTACTTGGTTATAAGTTACATGTAGCATTCTTAGTGTAGCCTGACATTCACCTGCGCAGATTATGAAGGTGCATATTTTTATCTCGATTGCAATAGCGTTAGATGGATAATTTAGCCTGACTTTTAAAGTTAGGTTAAATTGTTATAGTATATACATCCACAATATATGTTTCTTTGACAATAACAACGGCATAGGCTGCTGAAGTTATCAGCCAATATCCAGCTAAAACGAGAAGTTAGATTGCAGTGTCGATTCGATGGTTTCTTTAGATCTCCTACATTTCCAGTTTCTTGTAGTTTAAAAAAATTATTCAACGGAAAATTTTCTAAATTTGTAGCTAATTTCGTCTTCATTATTTTCGTTGTTCAAATAAATAATACATTTCTCATATTTAAAGCGATTTATCTCCCATCGTCGTACCCGTAATTTCTACGTGCCTTTTCTATAAATGCTTTCATGATAATTGTTCTAATGAACTATCTACTAAGAACTTGTTTTTTCTTTAATACTAATACTATTTTATTTAGTTTCTTGTATTATAATTGTATTCATTGTTAATATTCATTGTCGTTGTAGTTTTTTTTTTTATTCTCCGCCCCCACAGACAAATTATACATATGGGAACTAGTTAGGACTAAATAGAAACTGAGGTATTATTGTGGCTGTATTAATAATGACAATTAAGAATGTGTTCTTTTGGTTTAAGGAATACTGTGGTATGTTTGGCTCAGTAATCGCGGCTAGCTAATTTTAAAATAAGACAGATTGAAAACCAGCCTTCACTTAACCCCCTTTGGCCTTGTTCAACGTTTTTGTATTTATAAAAATAAATATTCCTTTCCCCTATGATATCATTGTAAATATTCATTGGAGTTTCATTTTTAAATGTTGCTATTTTTATCGCCGCAACAAACAAATTATACATATTGGAACTAGTTTAGTCTATATAGAGACTTTGAAGTATTATGGTGGCTGTTGGATGAATGATAAGTAACAATGTGTTGTTTTGGTGTAAAGAATAATGTGATATATTTGGCTTAGTAATCGTGGCTAGCTACGTTTATGAAAAGACAGATGAAGAAAAGCCTTCCTCTACCTCTACGTTTGGCCTTGTACCGCATATTTGTATTTTTCAGTTCGGGCACACTGATAATATTATTACACCCTGGAATATGTTGCTTAAAACAGTTCTCATATTTCGTACGCTATTCATATTTATTGATTGGTTTGTATTTTCTTTTACTGCTTATCAACATTTAGCGTGTTATTTAAAGCCATAATTTCTTTTAGATGGTAAGATTTTTTGATATTGATAATAAGGACTATCCTATGCAAGTCTGACTAATTAAACTACATCTGGAAGGAAATTGAGTTTATTCCTACCTTGGCAAGGATATCTCCACGTAAGCGAATATAACGAACCCGACTGGAATTGCAACTCTGCTCTCAGATTTTCCATTTCAAGCTGTTTTTCATTAAACCACGCGCACATCAAAGATTACAGCATCTGTTATTCCCAAGCAGTCACCCATCTAGGTCCTGATCAGGTTAGACATTGCTTAACTTCCGTGATCGTAGGAGAACCGGTGTTTCAACTTGATATGGCGTATTCGTAATTAAATATCCTATTAAAACAAGAATAACTTAAAGATCAATTAACTGCATACAATGAAATAAATTTTTTCCGTAATAGTGTAGTTATTTTTGATCGCAAATATTCACATTTTTGGCAAAGGTTTTCAATGTAGCAGACATTAGTCCTAATGCATGATCATATGTTTTGATTGTAAGGCACTATTAGAAATAATAGACTCCCGACATGCCAGCCTGAAATAATAATTCATGTTTTAAGAGGTTGTATATGTATAGTATTTACGGGAATATTGTTAAACCTCAGGAGAAAATATCATTTTGTTCACTGTCATAACTTAATGAACAATTCCGACAGACGAGTAAATTCTATATATTCACGCGATATAGAAATAAATATCGCGTCTATTTTATATACCAATTCTTCGAAGTGACTATTATAAATATTAGACTTAAATTAAGTTTCATACTTCTGGAATTCAAAATCATGTTCTTGTGGTTTTACCTATTTGACGGCATATAAGACGCACTTTTTTTACTAAAAATATTTTAATATTCCGCTGCCTCTTATATGCTATATCTCTATCTATAAAAGGCCGGATGTAACGAATGCACGGCCGCAATGTTCGACGGATTTGCACCAAAATTTACATGCACATGCTCCAAGTTAGCGGGAAGGCCAAGACCGACGTTGCATTTCCCAACTCCCATCAATAGTGGAAATAATCGATTTTTCATACTTCTACGGCAGTTTTCATGTAGTTTGCGGCCATTTTCTACAGGCCAGAGTGAGAGCATATACCTGGCTGCCACGAATAGGCAGGAAGATTCTATTTGCCAGCGTGAGCACCAACAGCTGACTGACACGTATGTTAACTAGCATGCTAGTATGAAAAAATTTGATAGCTGCATTCGTCACAAGTGGGAAAAATTTAAATCTGCATGGCACTTTACTCCAATTGGCTCATTCGCTTGCTTAAACTCAACGTTGATTCTGATTCCGCAAAACTGGGTTGGGTGTGAAAAAATATCTGTTGTTAACATTCTTTTTTCATTCGGTTTTTTCCAGTTACGAGTCCTTTTTTAAAGCTGATCGTTTTGTGTTCATTTTGTTTAGTTCTTTTTTCGTAACAGATTTAATGTTTATTATAGAGCTTAGAAAAAATTCGCAGTGTAAGATAGGCAAGAAGTAAGGCATGTAGCAACATCAGCACGGCAAAGGGCACTCCTTTAAAGGCAATGAAGGGCAAAAATATTTTAAGTCAAGTGATAGCAATTGCTGTACGATTTTTTAATTAAGCACGGGCAACGCCGGGCCATGCTGCTAGTGTAGGTATAAAATTCGTCATAGTTGGTCGAAATTATCTACCTGGCAACTCCTATTAGCTTAGACGTTAGAGTAACTGTCATATAATTACTGTCATTATTTAAAAGGCTATTATGCAGATTAAAAGTGTCATCAGTGATAATATTCATTGTGTTAATTTCATGAAGTTTAAAATTAGCATTTTGTTTCACTAAGAATATACGGAAGATGGCGCATTATTTAACGACGATAATAGTAGTATTGAAAATGAGTATCAGGGTTTTGATAATGAAGACGGCGAATTTTATAGATTTGAAGATGAATAAAATTTTAAAGGTAACTGTATTGTTTTCCTGAATTGCTTGATTTTTATTTTGTTTGCTTCCCTTTAGATATCATAAAGTTTTTTATAGGCTCATGTTCTTTTTGTCCTATTATTTTTCGTTGAATTGTAATCATGGCTTGTTTAACAAAAATAATACTTCATAAATGTAGCCTAGGCTGTACTATCTACTAAAGATTTTACTAATTTTATTAATTACTAATTTTTTTTCTTGATTCGCCTTGCTGAAATTGGTTGTATACACCCGTGCGTCTTAAATGAATACGGTAATTCATATCTAAGAAATTTGACCTGATCATTGCATTTCCAATGTGCATTCAACAAACCTAATATTTGAAAAGGATTATCTATAAGCCATAAATATTCAAAGATAAGGCTGAAATTAATTTAATCTGTTTTTCCAAGCTAAACGGATTTTTCATTCCGTTGTTTAAAATTTATTCCGCAAATATAGAGCTTTACTTGTAAAAGATTTTAAACGAATTGATTGACGTTCTTTGATATCATATCTAAGACATTCTTAGGACAACATTGCTGCAAAGTTCTTCCTAACGATCTATTTATGTGAAATGATGTATTTTTCACGAATTTCCCTATATCAGTATTTACAAGAATTCTGGAGCCTCACGATATTGATCAGTACTGTGCACGTTTCATTAAATGTAAGATTTGCCTCGAGTGAGAAAGCATTATGTTATACTGTTGCATTCGGCATGCAGAATACTGGAATAACTTTAAATATTTCGGATTCATTTCCGTTTGATTCAGTTTGTTCTATGACGATTTTGCATATTGTTATTTAATTGTGTATACATCTTTTGAAAACAGAAATGTTTTAATGAGAATTGATTTGTATAAAGCTGGATCAATAATAGATAGGTATTTACTAAGGCATTTTAAAAGAACTTAACGACAACAAAACGAAGCTACACAAATTATATTTCATCAGGGGGAAACGTTCTCCTTCAGTCAATTTATAAACGATCAGGGTATGTTTATATCAAATACGAAACTTAATATATAGTCGTTTCAAGCACATTTCCGTTTAATGTTTGAAACTCTATATATACTATGTCGAAGCAACCTTCCCTCTGTAATCAGAATTTTTTTTTTTTAAGCGTATCACCCCAAGCAAGGCCGGTGGCCACTATCACGCATGGGGTAACAGAAGGGTTGGAGGAAGAGCAGATAGGAGTGGTAAAGGAAGGGATGTGGAGAAAGAGAAGGACGGAGGGTCGATCAAGGCAGGGCGGTTACGGAAGATATAGAGCGAGAGCAGATAGGAATGAAAGATGTCAGGAAGTGGAGAAGGGAAGTGGATAGATCAAGGCAACTGGAGATGTCGATTGACGCTACACTTAAACCGTTGAAGATTGTATTTGTCAGCGAAACAGTAATAGGGAAGGGAGTTCCATAGGCGAGATGCGCGAGACATGAAGCTATTGGAGTAGAAAAGACGTCTACATCTAACAGTTTCAACGGTGAAGGGGTGGGAACGGGATGCCAGCCTCGTAGGACGCTTAAATTCACGAGGCTTAGGGACAAGCGAAAGCAACTTCTCGGAGCAATTACCGTGGAAGTACTTGTAGAAAAGGCAGAGCGATGCAACATCGCGTCTGTGAGAGAGCGGCTGCAGACGAGATGACAGATCAGGGCCAATCACATTGCATATCCGTCTCTGGATCTTATCAAGAACCCTGAGGCAACACGCAGGGGCCCCATACCATAAATGAATATAGTTGGGTTTAAATATAATATCTGCTATTTATATTGGTAATCCGTGGTAGTATTAATTTAATTTACTCTTTGTATTCATTTTGCACACATTTATATATTTACATCGTTTGCACTGCGAGAATCAACAACCCGTTAGGTTATTGTCTCTTTTTCCTTACATTATAATAGGAGTAGATGGGTTCGCCTATCGCCCGATTTCTATTCCTCCTCGGTCTTTTGAACAGCAGTTGAATTTCCTTTTTAGCATTAGGTTTCCGGTACATTATATAGTTTATTTCCGCACTATATTTCTAACATCGCCCAAATGTCATTCACGAAATAAATCTTGATCTCTCCAAGACTAGATTTACTCGTTATATTTCCTGCATAGACACATGAACTACATTCCTTGGCAGTTCTTACGCGAGCATACAGTAACAGTCTTGCTTAAGTGTCTCTTATGTCTTGTATCAAGTGAACATTAATAAAAAGACAAACAAATTTTATTCACCAGTTTACAGTGAGTAATGTTTTGTTTTTATCCTTGCTTTTAATTTTCCTTTGTTTCAATATAATTGTGTATACTATGAGTACATATTATGTGCATGTTTAATTACTCCCATTCCCTACGTATTGAATTGAAAATAAGAGGATCTAGGTCCGATAGCTTATTTCTAAGAACCGCTATTTGTGTACAGCTCTTTGTAGATGCTGCCGGGTAGGCTACTATCTAACCCTCTTCCAGTCTAGAGTCAACAGATCAGCTATAACCTGGTAACCTTATGTTCCTAATTATTACGCTTATGTTTATATCACGCACTTCACCCAGTAACACTATCTTGAGTTGCTCTTGGAGATTGCATTGGGTGAACTTTATTAAATATGTACAGGATGTAACAGCCAAATCGTGTAACAGCATAATTTTCCATCCCACAAAATATTTAATATGTAAAATACTAATTGAGTTTCATTTTTCCAGGTCTTCAGATAAGACGTTTAGCCATCTTAACACCATATGTTGTAAGAATCACAGGAAAGTCCTTTGAGTTATTCAGGTAGAAAAAAACAGGTTAAAATCATTTTGTGTCAGTCCAACTATGTCTACCCAGCTGAACCATGGTGAGAAAAAATTATTCAAGCTTTCAGTAATGTTACCAACATAAATACTCTGGCTTCCATCTTCAAAGTCCATTCAAAAGGCATCAAGGCAATGGTAAATAATTTTACAAAGAGGGAGCAGTAGAGAGGAAAACTGGATCAGGAGTTCACAACAGATAAAGGGATCATCATTTCAACTGAAGCTAAAGAGATCAATTAGAAAAGATCCAACTCAAATGATAAGACGTTTGGCACATAAGAGAGGAGTTTCAGCTATGACAATCCAAAGACAGGTGAAAAAAGACTTGAAAATGAAATCGTACGTGAAACCTCTGATGCACCTTGTTACTCCAAGACAGAAGGTCAGAAAGATAGAAGACGAAGATCATCGTGAATAAGTTTGAAAATGATACTTAAATAATATATATATATATATATATATATATATATATATATATATATTATTTAAGTATCATTTTCAAACTTATTCATATATATATATATATTATTTAAGTATCATTTTCAAACTTATTCACGATGATCTTCATCTTCTAATATATATATATATATATATATATATATATATATATATATATATATATGAACTTAATTTCCATCATTCATAAGCTTCCGATCCTTACTATAATCAATTAATGATGAACATGTCATTTTCATTTAGCATCGATTTCCTCACGATTCTTCTGTTAAGCTTGCAGAGTAATTATACATTATTATTCCTCAAAGTAGCGTTCAGTAATATTATAATAACCTCGGAGAATTCCAGTAAGATATCTTTAATCATTTCTAAGATACAACGGGGCAGATATTAATCTAACAAATAGACAATTTTGGTATTACCCGATTTGAACAATATTGCTGTTACACTACACACACACACACACACATATATATATATATATATATATATATATATATATATATATATATATATATATATATATATATATATATATGTAGAGAGAGAGAGAGAGAGGAAAGAATCTACTGAATTACAAAATTTAATTTCCCGTACCTGACTCCCGCTAAAATTTACAAGAGCCAGATCAGGCTGAAAATGGCGTACCGCTGTCCTATATGGACAGGAGCTGCCCGGACTTCACTTCTTGTCTCAGCAGAGTTCAAAATCATCTCCGCAACCATGTGAGTGACAAATTCTTGCCAGATACATTGTAGAAAACCACTTTGTATTCCAACGGTGAGAGGTAAGTCGCATTTGAGCAGCTTTTCCCACAAGCACCTGCCTTGTGGAAGCAACTCCTAAAAAGATACTAACCCGATCACTACAATTTTAACCTGTTCAAGTCTACGATCACCCCTTATCTTCCACACATATCTTCAAAAGCTCTGATTCTTATTTTGTAACTATCGATATTGAGTGGCTCTTAGGTTTTTTACAGTGTGAACATCACTGTAAAAGAATATTCTATACATACTTTACAAGAATATATTCTGTTATTAGAGGGTTTTATATATATATATATATATATATATATATATATATACGTTTAACTCGATCACATGAATAATCCTTCACTCCTGCCAGGTTGATATATGATCTGGCTATTTTGATATTATTGACATTTTAACAATGACTTGATATTCTTTGTATCTCTGTGTCTGTTTTATATTCTTTTTCTTTCTTTAGTTTTCAATTTTTTACCTATGATATTTAGAAAAAGAAAAAGAAAAACGTTTAACAGATTAAAGTGCAAACCACAGAGTAGCCAGTGAAATGAAATTTGGCCTACGTGGATGCATTCAAAGTAGAGCATCTGATGCTACATAATCATATAAAAAGAACTGCATGAGAAAATGATAGAGAATTACTTTAGTCGATATAGCAGAATGACAGAGAATAAACTAGATTCGAAAAATGTTCTTCAACACAAATTTTCTTTATGAGCTTGCAAATTTAGAGACGCACCTTAGTTACGAAAATTCTCTTCCCATGTATTCCTAGGCGTCACCAATCGTAAAGATAGAAATCAAATTATCCGCGTGGATAGGCAAGGAACGAGCTAGCCACAAGCATACATATTTAAGGAAAGAAATATAGTCTTAAATAGAGGAATAGACTAAGAATAAAGAGGAAAAAATAGAGGAAAATACCGAACGAATATGAAGCGTCGAGAAGTGTTATTTTTTTTTCCTT
Organism: Acanthosepion esculentum; assembly: GCA_964036315.1. NCBI lineage: Eukaryota > Metazoa > Mollusca > Cephalopoda > Sepiida > Sepiidae > Acanthosepion > Acanthosepion esculentum. The sequence continues at coordinate 29,522,556 of OZ038500.1, read as the reverse complement.
TTGTCTGCTTCATTCTTTCTTAAAGCGACATTTATTTGCTTAAGCGGCTGAGTGTTTTCGCGGGTTATATCAAAGGTCAAATGTCCACAAGCGCATTAGACTTGCGTCACATCTTTCTGTATCTGTCTGCTTTTCCATCTTCCTCACTCACTGACACTTCATATATATATATATATATATATATATATATATATATATATATATATATACATATATATATATATGTATATGTGTATATATATATATAAATATATATATATAGATATATATATATATATATATATGTATATGTGTGTGTGTCTGTTTCTGTGTGTGTAGAATTTATATAGGCATTTGTGATCTTCTCACGCTTGTACAAGTTCTAGTATTGAAAGTAATTATTTTGGAGGTCTTACTGTGTCGAAATATTGTCTAAACTTTTCTTAATATGTCACACGAACAAATCGTGATAGAAAAATTATATTGTGATAATCATCTTAGTGGGAAGTGTCTTTCAATTATTGTTTCTAGCAAGGCAATAAGGTCACTAAGACGCGACGGTATTACAGAGTGAGAAAAGGATAAACATTATTATGGAGACAGAGAGCGGCGAGGAATTAAGACGATTGGTATTGCATCTAAATTTTTGAAGATCATAATTTACTGGAAAGCAACAATCCGGAATTGAATTTCATAAATGAAAAGCGTGAAAGAACCAATTGCTTATATATATATATACGGTTACATTTAACAGTATTAAAATGACGATACCAAGTTACCAATGTAGTACTGCTCTTAAATTTGAGTCAATATACCATTAAGGAAAGCTCATCAGTAAAATTACCACGAAAATATTTACAGAAAATGCACGTTGGATTTAGGATACGACGCAGGGCATTGCAGATTCTACGTTGGATGTCATCAATAATCTCAAAATGCATAATGGAAGCATGTATTTTATCATGAGATTAATAAAAATCAGGTAAGATAGTTCAGTGGAAAATTCAGAATAAAGATTCATTTGAAATAGAAAAATTACAACAATTATAATAATACAACTAGGAAATTACGTGACAATTGCGAGAATTTTACAAGTTTTCTTTTTAGCCGAGAATAATTTTTCCCAAAAAACGCTCAATAGATAAGAAGGGCTATAATATCAAACACATATTCAGCCGACATCTGGCACCAGTGAGCCTTCCAGGCCAAAATCTTGAGTCAGCTAACCAGATAAGTCTAGTAAATATAGAAAAAGACCAGGCCGAAAATGGAGCACTTTTGTTATATTTGGGCTGGAGTGGAGCAAGCAGCCTAGTCCCCACTTTCCAGCATTTATAGACTTCAAAATCCTCCTGTTGATGATGAATTATTTTCCACCCACCAGCTTATCTCTCACAGGTGGGTCGTGGCGGGTCTCTCACTGCTCTATTGCTACTTACATGGAAGGTGCGCAGACGAACTACTTTTCATGGTTCCGTTATGTCTAACCTCCAAGACTAGGACTAGCCATGCTACTAAAATTGCAGTAAATCACATATGTTCTCTCTGTGTTCCATCGAGAAGTCAGTCCCACTCGAACAGCTGCTTCCAGCGATCTACTCCTCTGTGGAACCTAGGAACACTACAATTTTAACCTATTCAAATCTGGAGTTAACCGCTATCTTCCGCTCCTATCCGTATTAAATTCCCCTTAACTTTGTTCTATATATTGAGTGGACGCCGGGCCTTGTACAGGATGAAATATACTGTAAAAACACCCTAAAACCTTGCCCAGCGTAGACGTTTATATACGTTTTTACAGAAAGTGTCTTTTTTCAGAAACGGACGAACAAACATTAAAAAAAACAGCTACAGACGTGTTTATACGTCAAACTTCATTTTCTTTACGCCTTTCCAAACGAATTAAACGAGTTATATTTTCTGCTCATACGTCTGGTAAAGGTATTAGCAACCTATCGGATATTTTAAGGTGCTTCAATTTCTTAGTTAAATATATTAAAAAAAATAAAAGTACTTGTCTGAAAATGAAAGTTTTTTCCCAAAATAATTATCGGGGAAGGCGTAAACGTAGTTTAAAAATCTCATTATGGATATAAGGTCCAACAAAAGTGACGTTTTTGTCCAACGTACTTTAAAAGACTGGGTTATATTTGGCAATCAAGTAAGGCTGAATATATAAGTTTATATATATATATATATATATATATATATATATATATATATTGTTGAAACTTGACTAATGCATGGAATAATAATGCAACACAAAATGTACTACGAACAAAATGTATTGACACAAGAAAGTGTACACAATATTTACATATAGTCTTTTGTATATTCCTGGGAAGACCGTTCCTGGAGAATGTGTTGACTAAGTCGCAGTCGGGCAGAGTTTCTAGTTGAATCTCTTGATTCGCCTCCCTGTTTTCCCGGTACCAACCATATTTATATAGTCGGTACTCCACTATGCAAATTAGGTGGATCCTACCACAACACTCCCCTCCCAGGCCTTGGAATCCCTTTTGGATTTCAAACTGGCTTCCTATATGGGATGATGATTATGGCTATTTCTGTGTAGATCCCATTTGCATACTTCATATGTATATGTCAATCCGCTTAATTTTAATATCTTTTCCGTTTTGGATTCACGTCCAATGGGTCCGTGAACTTTCGTTTCCTACCGGATCTTCTCGGTTCAGGAGTATTCTGCGGAGGTTCTACTTGAAAAATATCATACATTACATCAATGGGATCTTCCTCCTCATCCGGTATACTCTCTTCATGCTCTAGAACGTAACATTTTTTAAGTTGGTTCTGGTGCCTTTTATGAGTATTCTTCGGCCCTTTAATTATGTAAATCAGGTCACCGATTCTCTTGTCCTCTATGCCTCGCTCCCAGAACTCAACGTTGTTTCTGTAGCACATGAAAAACACCTTCTGTCCGGCGGTGTATCTTTTTCTAGCTGTATACATAATATTCTTTACTCTATTTTTTCCTGGCAAAAGCTTGTCAAACACTGACTTAATTTTCCTAGCGAACATTAGTTCAGCTAGTGCCATGTTTGATTGTGTTCTCTGGTTTGGCGTGATTCTGTATATTTGTAGAAAATGCTGAAGCGCCTTTTCCGTTGGAACTCCTGAAGCTTTCTTCAGAGCGCGCTTTAACGTATCGACAAATCTTTCTTCTTGACTCGGTACGAGTCTTGATAAAGTATCCGCATGAATTATATTTTTGGATGATAGGTGCTTTATGTGAAAATCATAATTGAGAAGAATGGTTACCCATCTTAACAGTCGATTTGCCGTATAAACGGGTAACACTTTCTTTGAACCAAAAATAGTGATCAGAGGTTTATGATCCGTTTCTAACATAAAATGTCTGCCGTAGAGGTATCTATGAAATTTTGTTATGGCAAAAATGATACTCAGCGTCTCTTTTTCTATCTGTGAGTAACTTCGTTCTCCTGGGAGTAATGCTCTCGAAGCATGTGCAATTGGTTTTCTAGAACCATCTGGCATTATGTGTTGAATACACGCTCCTACCCCGTATGAACTAGCGTCACTTGCCACTACAATATCAAGTTTTGGATTGTAATGGGTTAAAAAGAGGTCGGATGTAAGCATTTTCTTTATTTCATCAAAGGATTTCTGACATTCTACCGTCCATTCCCATGCCTTGTCTTTTTTTAGTAGTTCATTCAACGGAGCTCTTAGATTGTACATTCCTTTAATGAACGCTTGATAATAGTTTGCGAGCCCCAGAAAACTCTGTAGCGTCGCCACATTAGTGGGCGTCGGCATGTCTCTAATCGCAATGGACCTTTCCGGATCTGGAAATCTGCCATTTTTGTTGATTATGTGACCTAAATACTGAATTTCCTCCAAACAAAATTCGCACTTTGATTCTTTGACTTTAAATCCAAAGTCCTGAATCTTTTTAAATACTTGATTGAGGTGCTCTCGATGTTCGTCGACGTTTGCACTGCTTACTATGATGTCATCTAAGTAGGCACGCGCAAAGTCTAAATCATTCAACATGACGTCCATAGCTTGTTGAAAAATGGCTGGTGCCACATTAATACCAAAAGGAAGCCTGTTGTACTTGAATAAACCTCTATGCGTGTTTATCCCTAGTAACTTCGAACATTCCTCTTCGACGGGAATTTGGAGATAGGCATCTGATAAGTCGATTTTTGAAAAAACACTCCGCCATTTAGCTTGTTAAAAATCTCCTCCGGACTCGGTAACGGGTAATGGTAGTCCTTAATTACCGAGTTCAACCCTGTCGAAAAATCAACGCAGACTCTGATTTGGTTTGATTTCTTTTTTATGCACACTATCGGCGCAGCCCATGAATTAGATTCTACTTTCGAAATAATTCCCATTTTTTCCAACCTATCAAGTTCTTCGTTAATTTTCTCTACACTTGCGAAAGGCACGTTACGTTTATTTTTAAAAATTGGCATAGTATTTTCCTTTAATTCAAATTTAGCTTCAAACTTGTTACATCTTCCAAGACCAGGTGTGAAGGTTTCCGGAAACTTTTTCTTTAATTCATCTTTAATGTCCTGTCTTGTTTGCGTATTGCTTTCTACTTTTCTGCAGAATGAGTTTAACGGTTTATCCCACTATTCGAATGTTTCAATAAAATCTGTACCTATCAAGTTTTCTCCATTTTTCAGAATGAAAACTTTTATTTTTTTAACGATCCCTTTCAATTTCATGGGAAGTACAACCTCGCCTTCGAAGTTAATTTCCTTTCCAATTACTGTTCGAGCGAGTTTCGTTGACTTCATTATTGTAGGCCTTTTTATAATTTTCCATGTTTTATAGTTCATTATTGTTAAATCTGAACCCCGAATCGAGTTGAAATTTGATATTCTTTTTAAATATTTCAGTCGTCACATATTTCCTCAAATCTCTATCTGATTTGATATTCGAATATGTTTGTCTAATTCGGCTATTGAATTTTTTCGTTTTACAACACGATCCTTTGTGTCCATTCTTGTGGCACACGAAACATTTCTTATTTCTATATGGGCAATTTATCTCCCAGTGTCTTTCGTTGCAACGTCTGCAATTATATGGTGGGACCTTTTTTTCCATCCTCGTTCTTTTTATTTTCTTGTCTATTTTTAAAATACGCCGAATTTTTACTCCAATTTTTGCTGATGGGTAATTTGACTTTTTTTTTTTTTAATATAAGCAATGCCAGCTTCTTCGATTTTTTTAGACTCTTTCTTTAAACTTACGGCCCGTTGACACTCCTCTGCTAACTTTTGCAGGGTAAGGTTTTGTTCCGATTCGAGTTTAGACAAAACTCTACGTCTTATTTCGGCACTCTTACTGGATACCAGTCCTTGAGCAAAAATTAAACACTCGAATTCTTCAACCGTAATCTCTGCCAATCTGAAATTGTCACAATGTTTATGCACTATAGATGCATATGTTAAGTAATCCTGATCGTCGGATTTAGAGACATTCATGCATGACCATCGCTTATGCCAAAGCGACATATTTGCTCCAAACAGCTCTTTTAGCAATTTCACTGTTTCCGAGAATTCCAATTCAGTTGTTTTTCTCGGTAGAATAAAATCTACAAATTTGCTATGTTCTGCTGTACCTAATTTTCTTAGTAATAGACTGACTTTTCTTGAATTCGACCAGTTTATCCACGGATAACATATAAGCTAACCAGAAAATCGAAACTACGTACGACTTTTTAATTTCATGTCTTGCTTTTACATTCACGCCCGTGATAATCAACTTTGGTATATTTTTTTTTTATTATTGTGAACAGAGACCGTCGGACTTTTTTTTCCGTTTTCGACTTCTGTTCGCGTATTTCAATGACAACTTCTGATTTTATTATCAGAGGTAATTCGTCACTATATTGTTGAACAAACAAAAAAAATATTTTTTTAAGTTTTTTACCTTTCAAAGTCGACACAGTGTGTTTGTGCACCTTTTAATTCCAAGCATGTTTTGTAGTCGGCCAGTTTTTTTTTTCTTTTTAGCGGGTGTCTTGTTTTAGATAATTTTTTTCAATTTAAAATCACCGTTATTCGTTTACGACACCTTTCAAATTTTTCTGAGTGAACGTTCCTTTATGCTTAGTCGTCCTTTAACGAGTTCTACATATCCAGAAGTTCAGAATCCTTCGTCGTTACGTTAAATGTTGGACTTTTAATTAATAATTTTTTTTTCAGTCTGGGTTCTTCAATGACTTATCCCAATTGTTGAAAACTCTCAATTATTAAATTTTTTTTTTTCGTATGGTTCATTCTACTTCGTCGCCATTGTTGAAACTTGACTAATGCATGGAATAATAATGCAACACAAAATGTACTTAGAACAAATGTATTGAAACAAGAAAGTTTACACAATATTTACTTCTAGTCTTTTGTATATTCCTGGGAAGACCGTTCCTGGAGAATGTGTTGACTAAGTCGCAGTCGGGCAGAGTCTCTAGTTGAATCTCTTGATTCGCCTCCCTGTCTTCCCAATACCAACCATATTTATATAGTCGGTACTCCACTATGCAAATTAGGTGGATCCTACCGCAACACCCACCTCCCAGGCCTTGGAATCCCTTTTGGATTTCAAACTGGCTTCCTATATGGCAAGATATATATATATATATACATATATATATATATGCATTTAGGCAGAAAATGTTCTTACATGCGCATTTCATTGAATACGACAGACAAAGTGCTTTGATTTCGGGAAGATATACATATTTATATATTTTCATTTTTCAAAACACGGTCAAGATATTGTGTCCATCTTCATATATATATATATATATATATATATATATATATATATATATATATATATATATATATATATGTTATAGGTCCTTACCTTTTGTAGTACAGAATGAACTCTTCCTAACACTACGCCTCAAAAGAGAGAGGGACGATAGTAGTTCACTCCAAACCAGACTGACAGTCATACTAACACCTTCCACATCTTGTATTATTATTCCGTATAATATATATTCGTTATTTCTACACTTGTGTTCGTGTTGTTTTACTTACAACTGGAATTTCCTATTAATTTTGCTTACCGCGAATCAATGGCCATTTAGTGAAAAGTTTGGCAGATTGTAAATAAGTCACAATTTCAGGGTCCAAATGTGATGGGTCTGATGGGCTAGCGCGATCGAGTGGCAAATAAAGACGATGTCACCTGGTAGTGTCGGAGTGGACATAAAAAGAGATGCTCGGTTGACTAACCCTCTTTTAAAACCTTGGAGAAAAAATAGCTTTATTCATAGTCGTCGGTAAAATGATGATCTTGAAATGCGATGTATATGTCGGAGACACTAAAATCATGCAAGTGCGGGAATTCAAATATCTGACAGTGTAAGGAAAGTGTTACGCTGAGATACGAAGACGCATTGCAAAAGATAAGCAGAGTATTATGAGGGGGATTTTCTTGGTAAGAAATAAAAGAGTAATGAAATGCTACGTGATATCTCTCCTCATTTACGGAAGGGAATGTTGATCGGTGTGCTCAGGCAGGAAGAAGAGACTCGGCGCAGTATAGGTATAGTGCTATTCTAGGATGCTGAAGATAGCAAGGACCGAACATGTGTGAAAAGATGAGGTTTTGGAAAGGATACTAACACGATTGGATAGTGTGAAGTGGATAGCGATGATCACCTGAAGGGACACAAAACATAATAGAAGATATATCTCTTTAATTATATCAATCTCTCTCAGTATCTATCTATCTATCTATCTATCTATATATATATATATATATATATATATATATATATATATATATATAAAGAGAGAAAGAGATAAATAGATATAGATATAGTGAGAGAGACTGAGAGAGAGATAATATGACTGATCATTATAGATATTTATACCTATATAAGTATGTATATGTGTATCTATTTATATATAGGCATATATATATATATATATATATATATATATATATATATATATATATATATATATATATAAAATGGGCGAAAGAAAAGATGAAGTAAAATTCTGATGTTCGTAGAATTTACTTTTTAAAATAGTGCTTAGTACAAAATAGAGCAATATATTATTACTAGTATTATTGTTCTAATATCTATATAATAACAATAATAATAATAATAATAATAATAATAATAATTATATATATAAACATATCAATATATATGTATATATTTTTATTTAAGAATATATATATATATATATATATATATATATATATATATATATATATATATATATGCATGTATGTATGCATGTATATATAAATAAAACGTAATAACTTACAAAACAAAAACAAGGAGATTTACGGTTTTAAGAGTAAAAAAAGCAGCACCGTTTATTCATCGTTTGTCTGGTTTCGAAAATGACATATTGGAAATAATAAATAACATAAATTTCCGTGAAAAGTAATGCTACTTCCAGAAACGCCAAGATAAAATAGTAAAAGTCATTAACACAAAGGATAAAATTTTAGTAAAATCAGACAAAACTGGAAACTTCTATAAAACAAGCACAAAATACGACAACGATCTAATAAATAAGGATTTACATAAGAACTACAAAAAGGTGAATAATAATGGCCTCAACTTGGTTGAGAATATTAATACTAGCAGGCAAAATATCACTTATAAACTGAAGATCAGTGATAGAGTTGGTCAACTATATGTAAGGGAGTGCTATATAACCTTAAAAGACCAAAAACCAGACTTCGAGGCTAATCCGACTACAAGGATAATAAAACCTACAAGATTTGATATAGGAAAAATTAGTAAAATGATCATTGAAAGTCTAATTCAACAAATTAAAGGAAAATTGGCCTGAAACTTTGGATTAATACCAAAGACATGACAATCCGGTCTACTTATATAAAGGAAAAAAACAACTGTACATTAATACACCAATCAATATCTAAATAACTGTTCATTAATGCGTTGGACTTTGCTATCCAGTACACGGATATTACAGAAGAAAGAAAGAACATTATTACAAATGCGAAAAAATCGATACATAAAGGTGAGGAATGGATAAAAAAAACTTTGGCATCACAAAGGGATCACTAGACTCAGCTGAGTCTTCTGATCCCATATGTCTTTTTATATTATACAATCTTACAGCGCACCGTGATATTAATATAACTGACTTTGGTTTATACAGAGACGATGGTCTTATGGTAATTAGAAACTCTACAAACTTTAAAATAGATAAAATTCGAAATGTATTATATAAAGAATTTAAAAGCATGAACTTAAAATTACGGTTAGCACTAAATTAAAAAAAAAAGTTAACTTCATTTATATAACATTAATTTTAAATGAAAATACATACACCCCTTATAAAAAACCCAATACTAATCCTTTAAATATACACACTAAATCAAACCACCCCCATCTATAATTAAGCATATACCTTCATCTGTCCGGAAAAGAATAAGTACAAATTCAGCAAATGACAAGATTTCCGATGAACATATTAATTTCTATAATGAGCTCTAAAAGATAGTGGCTACAAAACGCCAAAACTAACTTATATTAAAAATGAAAATGGAAAACAGAAAAAAAAGAAGCAGAAAAATAATTGTGTATACGTCCCATACTACCAAATGGTAAAGAACAAATTAGGACAAAAATTCCTCGAATTAATAGTCAAGCATTTTCCTAGTAATAGTAAACTAAGTACTATTTTCAATGAAAATACACTAAAATTGAATTACAGTTGTACTGACAAGTTAGAAACATTGTTAAGAAAAATAATGCTAATATCTTAAATAAAAGGTTATACCAAAACAAAAAAATTTAGACAATGGAAAAATAAAAATAAAAACAGATGAAGATAAACAAAAATTATGTAACTGTAGAAACCCTCGCAACTCTCCTTTACAAAATAAATGTCGCACGGAATTATTAGTATACCAATGGAATATCTATTCTAATTAAAATCCTGAAAACATAAAAATCTACATATGTTGCACAAGCAATGAGTTCAAAAAATGGTTCAACCAACATCAAAGTTCATTTAGAATAAATAAATATAGAAATCAAACAAATCTCAAAGTACTTCCGGCACCTAAATGAATCCAATAAAAAACCTACAGTAAAATGGAAGTTAATAGGAAAAGCTAGAATATGTAGGTCATTAAATGACCCATGTCTTCTGTGCGTACATGAGAAACTATATATTACTAAGTTTATAAAAAATAGAAGTTTACTGAATCAGAAAAATAAATTAGCTATTTTTCCCGTCATTGTCAAAGATTTTCCTTAAATAATATTTAAAAATATAATTTTAAAAAATGTGACCTGGTAATATACATACTTAAACTTGATATGAAAAAATAATTTAATATACTGTAAGTAATTGTAGTATATTTTCTTGTTTTGAAAAAGAAATATAGTCTATTGAAAATTAAAGTGAAAATATTTTTAAATTGTAGTTATATAAAACGTATACTAACCTAAACATTCCCAAATATCTTTAAGTATACAAATAGAAAAATGCCGTGAGAATTTTTTGCCGTTAACAATAATTTTTTTAAAAAACCCCAGACGACATGCATTTAATGGATGTCAGAATTCCTTGAAAAATACAACCCTACCCTACCTATACATAGCCCATTTTTCGAACGTAACTAATAACTGATTCAACAAAATTTACTAAGAATGAACACGCTACCACCTCTTGTCTGAAAGATTGGATTTCTCTGTATCCTTGGAATCAGTGAATTATGATATTTTTCTGTGCATTTAAAGCTCAGTATATTTTTAAAAAATAAGTTACTCCAAAATTCACTTGAGGAGGAAATGGAACTAATGCTTTTAATTTAATTACAAAATTAAATTCGAAGATTTTAGCTTCCATTTTTTAAACATGGTTATTACTGTGTAGCGAAAAAAAACATATTTTAAATGAGTTAATTTATAATATATATATATATATATATATATATATATATATATATATATATATATATATATATATAGTAGTAGTAGTAGTAGTAGTAGTAGTAGTTTTAAGTATAAGAAACTATACTCGTTCGGAAAACCGTCGGTATCTTGATTTGCATATAATCAAACCAATACCAAATTGAAAAAAGTTATAAAAATGAAAGAACCAAGAACATGTACGTTAGCCGAAATTAATCGTCTAGTATGCAAGTCCAAAGCCCAGAGAAAAAAACCGATACGAGTACACAAAATAACTAAATAAAGTGCCCAATAAAATATGTAGAGCAGACCTAGTTCAACCTAGAGAGCCAGACAAACCTATCAAGGTTTAACCTAAGCGGATCGTCAGGGAAAGCGAGCTAATAAGCTAAAAATGAACGGAATACTTATAATCAATAAACAAAAAAACCATAACCACGTGAGCTTAAAAAAAAACAAACAAACAAGCAATTATGAGGGTTGGGGAAGACCATTTATTCGAAAATGACGGAAGAGGGAAGGGGTTTAGAGAAACACGGAAAACAGGGGGTGATAATCATTTATTAAATCGAAAAGAAAAAAATTAACGGGGAGAGGAGACAGTCAAACAACAAACGTTTTCTATATCTATATTTACTTAGAATTTAAGTTTTAGAATTTAATAAATCATCACGTTCCCTATATAAAACTATAGCTATTTTTTCTCTATACAGAGTTTACAAATTTTATGACCTGCTCTAAATTTGGAACATCTTTTAATATTTCCCATTTCAGGATGGGGTCTTTGTTATTGTCACGTCTAATTTTCCATATATAGTAATATGTTTAGATTTTTCATTATTAAAGCTACCCATATGGTTGTAATACCGTTTTTTATACACATTTTGAGTAGATCCTATGTATACTTTAAGATTTATATCATTATTGTAGTTATTTATGTCCTTATATATTTTAACTTGATATACAACTCACCCCTGTTGACATTTTCCCTGGAGGGTGCAAGCGTTTTTGTTTCTACAATTAATTTAATTGTAATTTCCAAGAGTTACGCACACGTTGTGGTAGAACGTGGACTCTTGGAGGATCCAATTGAACTTAAGAAAATCGACAAAAGAATAGTGTCAGTTTTCTACGTCGACAAGCATTCGCGCAAAATTTGTCGTTCGACGAATTACACAGTGGTTAAAACACTGGAGTCCCTGGGGTTTAATCCACTTCTATTCGTTAAGGGCAAGGGCTTTTTCATGTGGGACTTGCTGCTACCCACCACCGAGGACTGCGTAAAAGCAACTAACAGTGAACTGATCACTAAAGATTTAATCTTCCGTACAGAGTACGGGGGCTGGCGGATGTAGCAGTATATGAGGTCCCTCCTCAGGTTCCTATGAGCACCTGGCGGATTTCTCGTCCCAGTACGGCGAGATTCTGGATGCTTCCTGTGATATCCTGACTGGGGGATAGAGCTTCAACATTATGCTAGATCGAAAGGCCTTCGTCTCCATCCCCAACTGTCTTGACGTTGGTGGGCTGAAGCTGCCGGTCATCATGACCTGCCGTAAACCAGTTTGTTGGAATTGCGGAGAGACTGGTCACCTATTCTGTTCCTGTCCAGAGAAGAAGGCCTCTGCAAGTCAGGCCCCAGTCGACCAAACTCCCCCTCTGACCGAGTCTTTAAAAACCGACTCTAATGTAATGGGCATGCCGGTTACCGGGACCAGAGATGTGAAACCTCCGGTTGGGCCATCACCAAACCCCCCATTCCCCGAAGAGATTTCTTCCACTGCAATTGTAGTTGAGGGGAAGGGAGCGGGGGAATGGCAGGTAGCTAGCAGGGCCAGAGGGAAGCGTCAGACAGCGGGTCCTCAGTCCCTGAAGCCCCCTAGGCCTAAAGACATTTACAGCCCCACTCCTGACAACAGTAAGGGCGACGCCCCGGCCTCAATACCGAATTTGCAGGATCTACAAAATAAATACGACCCAGGCATGAAAAAACGGAAAAAATTAAAGAACTCAAGCTAAATGTAGTGCAACAAATGGAAATCAAAATCATCTCTCTCCAAGAAGACACGTCCTGCACAGTCTCCTCAGCCCTCTACATCTAGTCAGCAAACGTCCTACTCTTCAAAGAAGGCCCCTCCCTCCACATCCTCCGACCCACAACTTTCTCCACATCCATGAACCCCTCTTTGTAGAGAGAATTTCTCACCTGCCTCTCCTTCCACTTCTTTTTCCCAATCCTCAATTCTTCTCAGTAGATACCCAACCATTTTAGACAATGATATACATCCCGACACCCCCCATTCATTCTCCCATTAAATATCCAGAAATGCCCCCTCCACTAAACAAAAGTCTTATTAGCCCCATGCATGATTCATCCGGAATTTAAAAAAACAAAAGCATATCCTGGTTTAGATGTTTATAAAATTTCACCCATGCAAGCCGAGAAAGCCAGAGATTATGGAAACAGGATTAAAAATTTAAATACCTGTTATCCATAAAACAATTCCGAGACAAGGATAATGGAGAACCTCATAATTTTCCAAGCGCACAAAGGGTTCTAACAGTAATAAGAACTGAGATGGGGGTAAAACAGGTTTGGTTAATGTTAGATGAAGCTATAGCTTCATTCAAAATGACCCCGCCAATTGCTATCGTTCAGAATGATAAATTGAAAAAATTGAAGCCGTTTTGTGCTGGGAGGGTCTCGGTTTTTGTTCTCACCATCCTCTATAGAGCACTAAAATTGACATTCCCCTGGGATGTCGGCGGAATCTCCCAAGACGCTACCATCAAGACTGAGATGGGCCATGGCTCTATGGGAGAGGATGACCTATCCTTACCCAGGCCATGTTCAATTCAGGAAAGCAAACCTAATTGGTCTTCAATATGGATCTCTGGTTAGCAAATGTAAATATCCGAGGCCTGATGTCGGAGTCTCGCAGGGCGAGGCTCTCTCGTGACATTCAGCGCCTCGGGGTGAATGTTTGTTGTGTGCAAGAGACCCGATTTTCTTCTTATGACCGTGAGGACATACTGTCAAGGGGGTCTGCCTTTACTCAGCATGTTTTCCTGGTCGTTCGAGGGATGTCTCTTGGCTAGTGAGCAGGTCTTTGAAGGCTGCATGTACTATTGTTTTCGCAGATCCGGCGGACAGACTTTTTCGTGCTGGATGTTACTATAAATGATAAGGCTCTACGTCTCATTGGGGTTTATGCGCCTAATAAGCATTCTGAGCAGCCTGCTTTGTTTCCGCAGATCGGGCCGCTCTTGACGACATCTCGTCGGATAGTTTTAGTGGGGGATTGGAATGCCGTCCTTGACCCCGATGTAAGTAATAACAACCGGGACGTGGAATCATTTCCGGGCTTTATCGTTGGATTTGATCTTGTCGATAAGTACCGGAATGATCAAACTCGGGAGGTAGTATGAACTTAGAAAAATAGTGGCAATCCGGCTCCTGGGACGCTTGCTAGCTACCTAAACAGAGTCTTAGGTAGGAGAGTCGATGTAGAGCTCTTAGGTTGTTCAAGATTCCATTATATAGTGTATTCGGATCATAGTCTTGTCCGTGTCCGTGCAAACTTAGATAAGCATAAGGTTATGTTGTCTGCTTACTGGGAATTAAACTGTTCATTATTCGGTGAGCAAGATTTTCGGGACCAGCTGTTACTAATGATACAGTGGGAATTGACGGGGTCGGTCTTAATGAACGCCTGGTAGGATAAATTAAAATCCAAAATTAGAACGTTTGCTGCCGATTTTAGTCGTCGACTCAAGTTAGATAGATTATCGGCGGAAACGGCTTTAGGAGAAAAAGTTGTTCGGTTAGTGAAACCCCGTGATAGTGGGGAAATAACCTTAGCTAAGGCAAAGTTGTCCTCCTTGCTTATCAAGAAGGATCAAGCTCAAGGCTAGGTTAAAAAGAATGTCCTCTGAGGCTACGAATATGACCGCTGAATTGCGTGCAGAGGAAATTCGGGGCTCGTCTCGGCGTCACATCGCGTGCGTCACATTAGCGGATAAGCGGACCGTGACTACAAACTCGGGCATATGCGAGGCCTTTCAAAATTACTTTCAGGATCTTTTCACCAAGGAGCTCGGTCAGAGCCCTTCTCAGTTCGACGCCTATTTAGCCGACTTTCCCGGCCACGAGGCAACTGAAGCGACTGAGTGCCAGAATACCATCACAGAGTCGGAAATCTGGGAAAGGCTAAAACAGGTTGGCCTGGATAAATCTCCGGGACTAGATGGTCTTCCCTACGAAGTTTATTTTTCCCTTTGCTGGAAATGATTTTTAACCACTGGATGTAGCAGGGGTTTATACCTCAACGATTCACCAGGGGTGTGATCAAGTTGCTGCGTAAGGACAAGAACGGTGGGGATAGGTTAGATAACTTTCGCCCTTTAACCATGTTAAACACTGCGTTAAAGATTTTAGCGAAGATCTTAGCCAACCGTTGGAAGCTTGTCATGTCTAGTCTGATTGGCTCCGAACAGACTTGTGGTGTGATGGGCATGACTATTCAGGATAGCCTTCATGTAGTTCGCTTGATCTTAGAACAAGTCGACAGTGAATCTTCGATAGGGTTGACCATCGTTTTATGGAGGCTATCTTTTCGGCGGCCGATTTCGGACCCGGCATTCCCTCCTGGATCAGACTTTTGTATGCCACTCCCGGTGCGCTGGAGGAAGTGAATGGGGTAAAATCGGCGCCTTTCGTGTTGTCTCGCTCCATTCTTCAAGGTTGTCCGTTTTCGCCTTTTCTTTACGTTCTTTCGTTGGAACCTTTCCTTCGCAAATTAAAGTCGAATCCGGTCTTGCGCGGAATTTTCCTGCCTGGGGATACCACTTCATCAGGTATTCTGCCTATGCTGATGAAGTTTCGGTTCTTGTGTCGACCAGAGCCGAGATTGACGAAGAGATCAGTGGTTATGAGATGGTGACAGGGGCCAAGATCAGCCGCGATAAGTCTGTTGGCTTGCGGTTGGGTGTGTGGAAGGGAGTTCCTCTTCCCGGACCTTTCCTCTGGACAGATGGGCCGGTCAAGAAACTCAGCGTCTGGTTCGGTCCTGATCTCTAGATGGGAATGAGTTGGTCGGAGTTACAAGGGAAGGCCGAGATCGCGGTTAATCTGTGGTCTCGGAGGAAGCTTTCCTTGAAAGGGAGGGCGGAAGTATATGTTTCACACATCTACCCGATTCTCCTTTACCGACTCTCTGTACTTCCACTTCCGTATACGATACTAATATCATTAGTAAGGCTCTTGTTCTTTTTTGTGGAGAGACAAGGCCGCTATGGTATCTCGTGAGATGTGAGGGCGGTCTTGGTATGCCTAGCATTGAGACTCATCAATATATGATTCGCATCGCCTTACTAGACCGAATGTGTCGCAAATCGGATGAGGAGGGCACATTCTGGAAGGAAGACGTTTGTAGAAACCTCCCATCCATTAGAAGTGTGCACTCGTGCGAGGAGGAGGCCGAGCGTACACCACGAGCCGAATGCTTCTTTCTACCGCGAATGTCGTCTTGCTCTGAAACGCCTCTAATGGGCGTCGGATGACCTCTCCAACGCCCAGACGGTGTCTCGTAGGACAATGTATCAGCTATTAGGGGGGTGTTCGTGATGATATAATTGACGAGCTCGGTCTTACGAAGCAGGAGGCTCGCTCGATATTACCTTGGGCGCCTGGGTTGAAATGCCTCAATAACGATGAGGCATCACTCACCTGGCTGGCGATTCGTGGGTCCCTCTGGTTCGCCAAAAGACTTTGTTAAGCGGGGTGGAGAAATCTCCAAACTGCCGTAGCTGTATTGAGAAAGTCGAGGCCATTGGTCACGCCTTCTTTCATTCCAGGGTGGTAGTGCCGTTGTGCAAGTTTGTTAAAGGCCACATTGTCCGCATGCTGCAGTGAAAGTTCTTTGTCCTTGAGGCCAGTTCTGTTTGTAGCAATGTGCTGCCGCAGATGACAAAGGCTGAACATTATGTGTCCTGTTGCTTACTAGGTGTTATGAGAGTTTGATTTGGACGACGCGTCAGAAGGAATTCTATGAGGGCGAGAGGTTCACTTCTTCCAAACTGATCGTGTTCTTTATGCATCAGCTTAAAGTTAAGATTAGGACGGAAAGGCGGCGGATCACTTCATTAAAATTTGACAAAAGGTGGGTGAAATTTGCGCGTTTGTTTCGAGTAAAAGCGGCTGAAATAGAGTGGCATTTTGATGCCCGTTATGCATCAGGATATTGTTTTACTGGGTGGAACTTGCGGAACCCATCCCTGGATTTAGGCTAGAGTAGGCTTTTGATATTTTATTCTTTACTTTTTCTTTTCTTTCCCAGTAAACCTAGCTAGGGTGTGTTTTCTCATTGGCCCCTTTTATTTGTGTCCATTTTTTCGTTTTGTTTAACTCCCCAACCCCGCCCTTGTTAGGTCTTCAGTGATGTCAGTTCTCTGCGGGGGGCCTTTCGTTTCGTGTGTGTGTTTCATATTTGTTGTTGTGTCAGAATGAGTGCATGTCTGTGTGAGTGCTTGGGATGGATGAATGTTTATATGTTATAGTCCCGCATCGATTTCGTCCAATTAACTGATATTTTAGCCACATTTTTTTTCTTACTAACTTGATTTTGTTTAGTTTTATACACATAGTTTGTGAGCATATTGTATATATATATATATATATATATATATATATATATATATATATATATATATATATATATCATTGGGGTGTTTTAGCTTGTTTTTATTTGCTTTCCCTCACAGAAAACGATTTGTACATATGGGGACTATTTAGCATTTTTATGAGAAAATGAGGTATTTTGGTGGATGTAGTAGGACAGGTAAGTATGGATATGTTGTTTTTGGTGGTAGCAATATTGTTTTGTATGATTGGGTTAGTAGTTGTGGCTAGCTAAGTTTTAAAATTAAGATAAATGATGACCGTCCTTTTCCTCAACCACTTTTTCGGCCTTGTGTCACATTTACTGTCTATTCACAGTAATAAATATTGCCAGCCTTCCCTGACGATCCGCTTAGGTGAAACCTTCGTAGGTTTGTCTGGCTCTCTAGGTTTAACTATATATATTGTTGTGGTAGGATCCACCTAATTTGCATAGTGGAGTACCGACTATATAAATATGGTTGGTACCGGGAAGACAGGGGGGCGAATCAAGAGATTCACTAGAGACTCTGCCCGACTGCGACTTAGTCAACACATTCTCCAGGAACGGTCTTCCCAGGAATATACAAAAGACTATATGTAAATATTGTGTACACTTTCTTGTTTCAATACATTTTGTTCTAAGTACATTTTGTGATGCATTATTATTCCATGCATTAGTCAGGTTTCAACATATATATATATATATATATATATATATATATATATATATATATATATATATATATGATAAAGGGTCTCCCCTTTTCACACAAATGGACTCAACCGAGGTATACATATACTACTACCAGTGAATACCCGGAGGAGTATGAGAGTAGTAATAGAGGAGGGTAGCACAAGAGTCACCATCACGAGCACCTAGACTCAGTAAGGAGTCATACCGCGATACTTCAGTACCAAGACTGTATATATATTATTGTTACTAAACCGCATTCCTGGATCTACTAACCCGTATTACCTGTTTGTATTATTACGTTTTTGCATTTATTTTCCTTTTATATTCCTGGCGTGTTATTTATTGATATCGGATTTCATCCCAGAATCCATATATATATATATATATATATATATATATATATATATATATATATATATATATATATATATATATATTTGTGTTTATGCGTGTGTGTGCGCGAACCGTTTCAAAAGTTCTGGAGGAGTCAGTTGCAACATGGTGGTCTTTTTCTCACAGAAGGTGTCCAACTGACAATACTAAATGATAAAATGAAAATCATACGAGGAAATGAATTCAACAGGAAATCGACTTCGGCTTCCAGCTATCTCAATCTGAGCCGCCATATTTACTCCGTACGTCCCTAAATGTAGATCTATCTATCTATCTATCTATCTATCTATCTATCTATCTATCTATCTATCTATATATATATATATATATATATATATATATATATTTCAATGTACATATATATCTCTTTATACATATATATATTTATATATACATCTATCTATACATATAATATATACATATATTTATATGTATATGTATATATCCATATATGTATATATATATAGATTTATCAATCTATATTATCTATATTTGTCTATGCATATATATATATATGTATATACATATCTGTCAATCTCTATATATATCATTATAAGTACTTACCTACCTACGTATCTATCTGTCTATCTATCTATCTATCTATCTATCTATCTATCTCTCTCTCTCTCTCTCTCTCTCTATATATATATATATATATATAGGCATATAATTTTTCAAGACATTTGTTTTGCATGTTTTCATGGGAAAAAAACAGATGACACAATTTTATTGTTTACAGAAAATTTACCGACAAAAACGATCTACTTAGACCAATCTTGTTAAATTTAAATCTGTTATGATTATTGGTTTCTACTTAAGAGGACTATGAATTCAAAGTCACCAATATCATCCTAAAGAACTATCACACGTAGAAAATACATTTCAAACCTATCACTTCATCCTCAACGCAAAGGGTGATGTATAAAATCTATACGACCCCAACAAAAATAACTACAATAATAATTCAAATAATAATCCATACATCATACTACCTACCATTTCTATAAAAGCCACTATCCAAAACTACTTATCCCATCTAAACAACCTCCAAATAGTGACAACCACTTCCCAAACCATCATGTATATATTCATATCTAAAACAGTCATATCAATAACAGATCAGAAACAAGATGTATAAAATAAATTGCTTCGACTATTTTTCACAATACATTGGAGTAACAAGCAGAAATGTGAAAACAAACGTGTCTATGAACACAAAATATACCTTATGAATAATAATTTAACAAATGCACTAGTCTTACTCAGAAATAAATTCGGCCACAATTTTTATATAAAAAATGCTACACACATCAAAATACGAAGTAATTTACTCAAAGAAAAAATCCTCGAGAGCGCCGTTATCGAATATTATCAAAATATCAGCGTACGCAACCGGAGAGCGTTTTAAGTTTTTAAATTTCGAGTATCTATAAAAGTTTGTCATTATTATCAGATAACTTGATAAAGTCGGATGACTAAACGCGCCGGAAAAAACTAAGTGCTGTTTACCTACTCTATTTTATTCCATTTGTTTTTTCTACATATATATCCTGAGAATTTTCACACATTATTGACAGAGAAAACAAAATCACATAAAGATTCAAAAAAAGTTACTAATATTTAAAAGGAAACCTCCACAGGAGCGTCTTTTAAATTTCTAAATTTCGAATAACTATACATTTCGTTTTTTTTAGCCTTACTTGCTTTGATAAAGTCGGATGACGAAACGCCTCGGAAAAAAGCTAAGTACTGTTTCCCTATTGTCTATTTTATAGGTGCCTATGTTGACCTGCTTAAAAAAAAAAAAAAAGAAAACGGTTAATTCCATCACTTTTGCCTTTGAAGCGTTACAGCACATATGTCTATCTCATACCATAACAATTGAAAACAATCGAAACAATATTCATATAAAAACTTTTAATATTACTCGCAGACTTTACTTTAAACCAATCACATCCTCGCTTTTGTATATAAAAATGTACAGCAAAATAAATCCTACATTGCCTTGACAAAGCTCTTCAGATACGAACTACTTCGGCTAAGTATTGCTTTTTTCTTGTCTCTTTATATATATATATATATATATATATATATATGCATATACATATATATATATATATATATATAGAGAGAGAGAGAGAGAGAGATAGGTATAATATTTACTTAAATATTGTCTCTTTTAATATAATTGATATTTTATACTTCCACTTTTAATATAGTGACATCTGCTCCTTGCATTTCATTTTTGAAATGAATACACATAATTTAAATATAGTTAAAATTTAATTATAGTTGATATATTTTCAGCAAATTTTCTCATCTGATTTGTTATATATGATATTATTAACTTTTCTCTATATTGCATTACAGCCAATAAGAAAATAAAATGTCCCATTTCAGTACAACAACACCCCTGATAATGACCAGAGAAATGATTGAAACTTTTTAACACATAACAATCAATATGTGAACACTATTTCTATATATATATCGATTACAATATTCTTCAATTCTCATATATTGGAATAGGATGCCCACATTATAATTAATATATTAATACTGCTGTGGCATGTGAATTCTACCTGTTATAACATTAAAACAAGTCTGCCGAAGCGAAGGTTTCTTTTCTTTTATGTGATATACATAGAAATGTAATTTTCATTCGACGTTATTTGTACAGTGCGAATGCAACGGGAGCAATTCAATGGATCTGGTTGCCTTGTGGAAAGACATTATTTCTGTTAATCAGTTAAGTTGAATAAGTTGAACACACAATAGATTTTACATACAAAATGGAAGAATGCAATACTTTACCATTTCTAGATATTATGCTACGCAGCGTTGACAGTAGCATAAACTTCCCCTGTTCCAAATATTAATTAAGGAAAATGATGTAATATATTTCTATTCCTATCATAACAGCAAAATAAAATAAGGAATAATCACTAGATTCTACGTAAGTTCACTCAGGTTTTGCAGCCTTCAATATTTACACGAACAGGGGAAATATATCGAACATACATTCAAGATCCCCCAGTATCTTAACTTTGTTATATTCATAAATAAAAAGGTTCATAATTTATTCCAAAATAAACAAGCTCTCCCACATGACAAACTCAACGAATCAAAATACATATTATTCTACCCACTAACACTATCACAAATAAAATCGAAAGAATTCATTTAAAATCATTATAATATTTGTCACAAATACATCTAAAACAATAAAAGACTTAATCAATACAAAATAAAAGAACGAGCCAAAACTTTAAGGAGGTATCTACTCTATAACCCGCGAGGATTGCCGGAAATATTACATTGGAGAAACCAAAGAAAATTGAAATAAAAGATTATATGAACACAAAAGCAACATTTGAAAAGAAAAAAATAACACATTAAATGCATTAGTTGCTTACCGTAATGAGATTGACCACAAAGTTTGACATTGCTACTCTAATTAAAAGAGAAAATTGTTCACTAAGACGAAAACGCTTAAAAATTGCTTTAATCGCGAGTTCATACACAGTAAATTTGCGCCAAGTTGGTTAAAACTTTTCATCATTATTGCCAGATCTGTGTTCACAGTTTGGGAAATTTAATAACAACGTTGATGGAAACGTAAAGAAAAGGAATCTAGATTAAATTGGGTAGATTATATGCCGAAAACACATAAAAAAATTCTAAATTTAAAATTTCCAACATCTATCATGTGAAGTTACATCAACGGAAACAAACCTTTGCCCATCGAAGTCCTAATACATTATACTATATATAATATATATATATTATCATACATTTTTTTCTCCATGTTGTTCTTGATGTATAAAAATGTAAATATGTTTACATCTCGTGTGTGTGTATATATATATATATATATATATATATATATATATATATATATATATATATATATATATGTATGTATGTATGTATGTATGTGTGTATATATATATATATATATATATATATATATATATATATATATATATATATATATATATATATGTATGTATGTATATATGTAACTTGAAGTGCGTTTGGCGTGTGTTCAAATATATTAAATATTTATCACAACCAACGCGATGTATTTCCTGCGTAAATAATTATGTCCTTTTATAATTTGAAACAGAAAACATAATTATATCATTTTATTATATCACCTAGGTTTATAAAATCCACACTCCAAGTATCTAGGATATGTCTACCTGCTACGAAAACCGGTGTAAGTTAAATTATCCGACAATAAAAATAGTTCCCACAAATCAACAGACCGTTAATCGCCATACCATATATATATATATATATATATATATATATATATATATATATATATATATATATATATATTATATATATATATATATATATATATATTATATATATATATATATATATATATATATATATATATATATATATATATATATTATCTCGGAATATTTAAATCACAGTAGACTGAAATTATTCATACGGTACTAGTTCCTTGCGTTCAAAGAGAATATTTACGCTTATATGAATGTAACTAACTCGACTGAAATTCAAATTTTGCTTTTCGATTTTATAATCCGAGCCGTGGCCCATTATACCACTCGCACCACTTAAATATTCATAATGGAAGTGAGTCTTTCAATCCAATACCAATCTTCCTACATCAAATTCCTACAAGTTTAATATGCTTCGGGTGTAATTGTCCTTTCTCTTTTTTTCTCATGTTTGTCCTGACGATTCCATGTACCGCTACACACAATTTGATATTATGGAATCTTTAATATAAAGTTTTATAAAATATCTATCTGTAACCTGACGAAAATCATTTTTTAGAAAACTGACTATATATGCAGAGAGTCTCTGTAAGCATATATGAGCGTTGCTCATGTACAAAATATGTTATATCTCAGATATTGGAAGGTTTATTGAGATATTCTTCATATATAATAATAGTGATATATATTCTAACATTGTAAGCTGAAACTTACATGATGTACCTCTCATATAAATATATACCGACAATTTCATTAACATCGCTTTCTTAACACAAATTGTATTTCAATTTCTGATTTGCGTAAGAGAATCTAATATTCTGTAAACCAATTCTAATTTGCTGGAGATATTTTCTTAATAGAATATAGTTTTAATAGCAATTTGAAATTCATAAATAATGAATCGATATGACTTTCGCTCTTTATTGTGATCTTTTAATTTTATCCATATTGCTTAACAATGTAATCCACAATACTCAATTTCTTTATAAAACATCAAAGAAAATCAGCAATGAATCTAATTTGCTGAGGTTGATTCAGGTCTCAATTAACAGTAAAATTAACCAAAATCTCTTACCAAATATTTAATATACACCTTAAATACATCTGACTTTAGATCGTTTATAACACATTTAGTAAAGGAGATATGGTATGAGCACATAGAAGGGACGATTTCGCCCAAAACTGCAATTTGCTACAAATAGCAAAGCATTAACTTAAGTCATGTTCTAAAATATTCTCGTCAGATCGGGATTTTCATGTGGCTGTCATGCCCGACACCTACTCCATACAGTAATATCTAAACTGTCAGGTGTATTCAAACGCTTTCTCAAATCAATGGTTAAAATTTCTTTGAGTGAAAGAAACCTTGACTAAGCGAGAATCATCCTTCTTTGAAATTTGTAGGATGGCGCTACATAATCACAATGAAGTGCACTAATATAAGCCCTATCACATGAGGACATGCAACATTAGTAAAAATATAAAATGGATACGTTATATACCGCAAGAGTTATATATATTAAAAGAGGGCATAGCATGAAGAAAAAAGGACCCAAACCTCAAAATATTTATGTTATTATTAAGAGCAAAGGCCTAAGTATTTTTATTATTGTATTAAATTTGTTAATACTCTCTAACACGTTATCTTGTTTTTGTTTGCGTAGCGGTCGACGTAATATTACTATTAGTATTTCTGCAATTGTTCCGGTGAAAAATACATTGATTTGGAAATTCTTGCAAAAATGAAATAACTGTCGGAATTTAATGAAACTTCCAGGACTTAATCACAAGTAAATAAAATTATTTTCGATTTTTTTTTTCTCACAAAATCTTGGTAAAAATAGTTTTTTTATATATGTTAACCACAACTTACTTAATTTCCTGAAATTTCGAGAAATTAATTTTTCATCCGATAATTTTTTCTTACTTAAACCAAGTCACCTTGGAGTATGTAAATCAACATTTTTTCAAACTACTACACATTTCCAGAAAATCTGTCACGAATCGTAAAATAAAAAATGCGATGAAACTATAATATTATTTAATTAGAAAAGCTTTTAATACTTTTCTAAATAAGATTTATAAAGGAAGCTATTGTCTGAAAAAATGTTTTTTTCGATGAATAATGAATTTTTACAAGAATTGTTTACATTTCTAATATTTTTAATTATGACAATTTATGACATATAAATCTTTTAATATTATGTATTCCTTTCACCCGGTTAGATCATATTGTTATTAAGTAAATTCTATACTTTTTAATCAAAAATTGAAAGGTTTATACAAAGTATTTTTTCAAAAGTTTTAAAATAATGTTTAATTTTTTTTTTTATATGCATAAAATATTACTTAACGTGCCCCTGTTTGAAAGTATGGTCGACAATACACTGCATTATAAGAAAATACGCGCGATGACTATAATAAATTGAAAGTCTATATTCCTAAAATTAGATTACGGAGAATATTTTCCAACAACTTTTAAGATTACCGAGTACTTAAAAAGTATAAAAAATGGCGCTCACCCGTCATTTTCTTATATTATGATTTAACAGATAAAGCCTCCGTAGAACAACAATAAAGCTCACCGCTACTTTATCTGTTTGTTTACACATGAAATATTTTTTTCAAATTAGATTAATTACATTAAATCAGCTTATATTCCTCCAATAAATTTTCAGAAAAGTATATTTTATATTTGAAATGTTTTAAAACCGAGAATGAACTTTTGTTTACAAATGTGTGAAAAATAGCTGATTCTATTGATTTTACTGAAACTAACGAAAAGTTGAGATTACAATCAACATAATTTCTGTTTGAAATTAATCGAAATATTCAATATATTCATTTAGCTTTCAATTTATTCTAAAAAGAAAACCTCAAGAATGTTTTTTTTAATTTTTTAAAATTCATTTTTAAACCTTAGGTATCGAACATTATTAGAGGTACCTTATATAGATGTTGAAGTTCTGAACTTCATCAAACAAAAGTTTATGAAGGAAAATCCCATCAACGCTGGAAAGAGCTTTAATTGCACTTGAGAAAACTAGCTTACAGAAAAATTGTTTCAAAAGAAAGATTATATAAATGTGACACAATAGAATCCCTGGCTGCTCGATCAATGAATGACGTATGTTTCTTTATAATGAAAAGGCTAATATTACAATTGAGATGAATTATGGTGATTCTTTCGTGTAATATCGAGCATCTTATTGTTTGTAGCCTTTAACTTAAAAAAACATCAGGTTAAGTTGAAGGTAATTGCTTGAAATAATTTTGTGTTTATATAGTACTGTGGATCTAGAATTGTATTTCCTATTTTTCTTCAGAAATTTAACATTTCTATAATGCAGTTTTATTCTCATTATTGATAAAAAAAATTCATTTTTTTCCTCATGCCTTATCTGCATTTCATACCAAATTCATAAAATATGTTTAATAATAACTAACGTTGAATCAATGATATAATTTTCCTATAAAATGCTTGAGGAGGTAAAACATAATTTTCGTTTTGTTTCTTATGTTATGCTCGCATATGTGATTATTTTTTTGAGCCATCACTCTAAATTAGTCAGGTTCGGTCACAAATATCTTCATATCAGCCAGTCTGATAGGGGTATATTAGAAACGTGCGTCACAAGCAGTGTTTGGGCTGTTACAAATAACTTTAGGTCGAATAAACAATTTCGCTAAGAATATCCGTTTGAGGAAGTTTGCAATACCTAGATGTGTCTTCTAAATCATATTGGCTGTATCATCCTTCAAACATAAAAAAACTCCCTCAATTTTTCCCAAAAACATTTGTCTATTTGAACCTATATTTACTGTGTCATGAAGACATTTACACGTCCATGCAAAAAATCCTGCCTGATTGAGTAACAGACATTTCTTTCTTTTTCATTTTACGTTTCTCCTTTCTTTGTTTCTTTCCCTTTAATTCTCTCGTTAATTTTTCTTCTTTTCTTTATTTTTTATCCTTTTTCTTTTTCTTTCTTTCTTTTTGCATTTCTCTTTCCTTACTTTCTTTCTTTTTTTTTTAGTCCGGTGTACGTTTATACCAGTTATAACTCCGTCAACGTTAACAAATGAAAAATTATTTTCCTCAAATCTTCAATAATTTTCTCAGCAATTCTGTAGTCTAAAAATTACATGTTACCTTCAAGTTATGTAATCTCGATCATAATAATTTTGGAACAGATCGATTTGCTATTATGAGCAGGTTTCAAACCTTAGTGTGTCATATCATTCTCACATCTCGGCCAAAATCCTGATATTTCTCTCATTCTCCCCTAATTCATTTTATGGTCTGCCGTTAGATATAGGCATAGACTCTAGGAGACTGTTAATTCTTTTCTTGGATTGCATCCAGAATTAATTACTTTATGATGTTTTACCTATGGAAAACATAGGAGCCAAAACGCTAATATTTTCAAATGCACTTCGGTTGGCGTATCATATGATTTTAATGGGACACTATCGAAAAATAATGTAAAAAAGGCATACATGACAAAACTAATGTATTAAATAGAATACAAATTCAATCAATGAACGATTCAAAGAATAAAAAGGAGGAGTCATCCACACACAGAAACACACAGACACAAGGTTCAGGGACGAACGGGGAGATGAAAAGGAAACCGGTAGTAGATGGGACGTATAACTATACCGTTCCAAACATACATATATACATACCCATACATCCACGAACACATATACACATACACTTGTACATCCACAACCTTATACAAAATGCAAGAGCACTGCTTTTCTAAAAATAAAAACAAAAATACTAAAGAACTTCGGATTATTAACCTAACGTGTTCTTTCCTATTTTTCTATATATTTACACACGCGCGCGAACACACACACACATAAACACACACACACATATATACATGTATATATATATATAAATATATATATATATATATATATATATATATATTGTCATCCACAAACAGCCTGTTTCTCTGTTTCACAGCTCATCAGTGTGGCTAGACGTCCGGTTGCCTCTAGCTAGGATCGAAACCCGACTGAATTTGCATCAGTCGGAACTTCTACCACTAAGCCGTCGAAGGTGAATTTTAGCGTGTTTATATTTAGATTTAGATAAACACACAGTGACTGACAGTGACTCAATTCTGCCGAAAAGTCGTGCAATATTAGCTTAAATAGTCATTGTTTACAATCTCACACCTCATATATATATATATATATATATATATATATATATATATATATATATATATATATATATATATATATATATATATATGATTAATACAATTATAAATTATCTTACCTTAAGCATCCCGACTCTAGACGGAACCCTCCAATTATCACCCCGTCCAGCCATCAAAATTAAGTTGATAAGTGAATTTAACATGGAATGGCGACAATCTGTGTCATTGAAGTCAATCTTCAGACCCTGCGCCCTATCCGTGATACTGAGCACTGTTACCCATGAATATAATATACCATTTGTAGCATACCTACGGACGATGATGGGTATGTCAACATTCACATAAATACAGTAGTAACATCTGTACGTTGGTCTTCAGTTGGAGATTCGTCTCTAGCTGTGCAGGGCAAACTCTCTGCCACCGGACAGAGAGGATCCCCTGACGAGGCTATGTCGAAGGGCAGAGGCTAGTCTCGGGAAACAGCTGCCCGAATCCCTTTTATAGAGGGTCTACGGGGAATCTTTGGCCGAGCTGACGGGATGGGATCCCCACATTAAATTCGGCCTTGTGCTTCATTTGTCCGGGTAGGGTGGTTGGTAGATATCCTGTTTTTGGAGATTCATTGTGAAATTCATTTGACACGCTTCTTGATGTTGACTACTTCTTCTACGCGCTGCTGGCGAATCTTATGTGTTTTTCTTGTCCTATATATTATCGTTCATTACCAACCTTCGTTTGATTATTCTGTTCAGTAACCTTCCCAAGGTTCCAATATTTTGGGGACGATGATTAGTCAAGTTCAACAGCTTAAAACTATAGTTTTATCATATATAAACACTCACTAAAATAAAGCCGTGTAGCACTAAAAGACAAACCTATAGAAGTTTTATCTGACCCTAATGAGCGCTTAATACCTGATGATTAAAGAATGTCCCAAATATTAATCTCTACTTTTTTCTTCATCTATTACTTCTATTAGTAAATATGTAATTTTTCTGCGTATTTGGGGGCGTGAGAATGAATATAATGTGAACGACGTAAGATTCTCCTTTTGGCAATGGCATATATAATTAGATATTGATAATATTTAATGAGCAAATACAGTAATTGCATGCTATCTTCTTTCTTTCTACCTGTCCTTTTATCTATCTGGCTCTTTAAATGAGAAATCAATTTAACTTGACTTCCTTTGATGAAAGGTTATATTTTCCGCACCCACGCTCTAATGTCAAGATGATGTAAAACGGCAGATTGTGATCCACCATGCTGTGCTATAGTTTAATTGGAACAAAAGCGCTGTTTATATTCCTGAAACGATACATGTGTGTGTAGAATGATTGAAGGTAATTGTGAAATTAGCTGCTTCCATAGAGGAAAGAGTCGGCTCTCATTGACCGAGGAGTTACTTACGGTTGAAATTAATAAAATATTTCAATTAAAAGAATTTCGCAGGAAAAATAGGTTTCTCATGTGCACTAACCATTATCGCTCATTCTCGTATTGCTGGAGTTTCCTTGCTAACCATTTTTAAGTAGTGTGGAATGTCAAAATCTTCATTGTATCAATATTTTCGCTTTCAGTTACATGCGTTATTCATTTATCGTGGATGTTAGCATTTTACAAGAGACCTGGGTTTTGTTATATCATAAAGTACTTTGTGATTCTGTAGCGTTAGTCTTTAAAATCTGAAGAAGGGTTGTCTTCTTTAAGACCTATAGGGTTCATTCACATGAAGCCATTTGAAATAATAGAATTAGAAAATCCATTGACGACATATTCTAAATTACATACATAGATTAAAAAATATATGAATAGTGCTCTTCGACACGGCGTATTTAAACAAAAATATAACATTGATAAAAATTTAGAAAACTGGTCAGACATTAATTTTTGCTTTGTCTTTATATTTTGTTTAGCTACATATAAAGTTCTACGGGGATAAAAAGGATTGACTATATGCTTCATTCACTCTAAGTCTTTGTTGTAACATACCTACGGACGATAATGAGTATGTCTCGATTCACATAAATAGAATAGTAAATATTGTATGTTGGTCTACCGTCGGAGAAGGCAGACCAACATACAGCTAACCGACCCCGATTTATACGGAGTCTACGAGAAATTTTGTCCGAGACTACGGGCTCGGATAACCCACATTAAAATCGGCCGTGTGCCACATCTGACCGCGTATGGCGGTTGGTATACATCCTGCAGTTGGAGATTCGTCTCCAGCTGTGATGGTCAAACTATCTGTCTTAAGGCAGAAAGGATCTCCAAACGAGGTTATGTCGAAGTGCAGAGTCTAGATCATGAAACAGCTTCCCAACCCCGTTTTATACGGGGTCTACGGGGAATTTGCCTATAGGCCCGTGTACCCACATTAAATTCGGCTTTGTGCCACATCTGACCGCGTTGGGCGGTTGGTAGATATCCTGCAGTTGCAGATTCATTGTGGAATTCACGTGACTCACTTCTAGCAGTTGACTACTTCGCCTACGCGCTACTGGCGAATCCTATATGTGTTGTTCTTATCCTAAGTCTTATCATTCATTACAAACCGTCGTTTGATTATTCTATTCAGATACCTTCCCTAGGTTACGACAGTCTTTATTAACGATTTATTTGAGAAAGCATTAGTCTGTAGCCGGCATGAACTAGGTAAGCGGCATACCTGGCATTCATCTGAGAGAATCAATTAGACGAGAAAATGACAGAATATGGTTCGAGTCTTAGATTAAATTCTTAGAAATTAATATTAACAAGAAAACAGTGCGACATATTCTATATGGAAATGGTAATGAGAAAAGGGAGGCTCTAAGCGTTCCCGAATCGCTGCTAACGAAATACTTTACCAAAAGTACCGTCAAAATTATGCACGCGATTTAACCCCCTGTCAATTCTGTCTATTTGTAAAGGAAAATACTTGGTGTCATCATTGTCATCGCTCAACACATGACAACATTGTCCATGTTTGTAACAAGTCATGGGTTCACATTGTTCGCCACAACTTCTCGTCCTTCGTAACCTTTTCTAAAGTTTTTCTTATTGCTATCACCTGACCCTGTTCTGTCAACCATTTATACACGCTCGTTATGTATCTTATTCATTGATTTACTTAGACTCTTTTGCCTTCAATATGTCCTGTGTGTGCTAATTTGTCTATGCCCTTTGTATGTGCTCTATAATTTCAACTATCTTTTGGATGCTACCTTTAAGTGTACTTTTGTTTCCATTTTTCTCTAAAACATTGCCGTTGTTCATGTGCTCATTCCATCATATAGTCAACATCCTTCTCGAATGCCACATTTCTGATTCCATAACTCTCTTTTCCATTTGTGATGAAATAATCTAACATTCAATACCATAGAGGAGCTATATAGATAATTTATATACTTTCTTTCCAATTTTCCTGTTTCTTATTACTTTGCTTAGATTCTGGAAAGAGGTTTCGGATTCCGGTATCACATTTTCCAACCTCCGTTAAAACACTTCCTAGTTATTTAAATTGTTGCATTTGTTTAATTATGGTATCGCCAATTTTTAATTTGAATGTTGGGTTGTTTCTTTTTCTGGCAGCCATAGATTGTTTTCTTAGAGTTTATCATTATTTCTTACTTTCACTGCCTTCCGTAGCAATTCCTGTAGTTTCCTTTCTGCGTCTGCTATCAACCCTGTTTCATCGGCATATCTAATATTAAAATTATATCCGCCAATATGAATTGTGGTAGGATTTTATACTTGTTTTTATTACGAAAAGCTAAGTCCGAGAATGTTTCTTGTAATGGCGTCATCGTCTTACGATGGTTATAGGTTCCCAATTCGAGTATTTCGAAGATGATAATAGTCAGTAGGAATCAAGCAAGCATATTTCAGTTTTACCTGACTATGTCAGAAATTAACCTTTCACATTGTATTTAATTGGTAAAAATTAAAGAACTTTACTTTAGTAATAAAATGTTTTTTCTGTCTTTCTTTATATTTAGAGTCTTTCCATTATTTTGTCGTTTTTTTATAATCATTCTTTAATTCTTTTAGGCTTCCTTCTTTTCATTCGTTGAATTTATGTTTCAGTTATCCACGCATTTCCCTCTTTTTATTCATTCAACATTTTTTTTCAGTTTTTTTCATTTTTTATTTTCATTCTTTTGTTCCCAACACAGATATGATTTTGGTCATGAAGATATTTCTTCTTTTATTTCAATTTAATTAATCCTTCTTTACTGTAGTAGTTTCTCGTAGTAATCATTTTCAGATTATTTTTTATAGCTAGACTCTTACCTTTATTTCACCATAATATCTTCAGGCATTATGTTTCTGTCTGTTTTTTCGTTCTTCATTTCATCATTCGTCCCATCAAACACGTCAAAGACATAAAATTGTATTCGTCATTTCTCGCATTACTATAACCGATACCCGGAAAAAGCAAAAAGCAAATCTTCTTATAAAATACTTGAACATTATACCAGTAATTTTAGCTTGCAACTGAAAAAAGAAAAAAAAACTTGTTTCGTTCGTGTCACTGTTGAAGAATTAACAATGATGACATTTATTGTTCAAGGATTACATTTACGTTTACCCATGCGAATTTTCACAATAGAAAGGACATTTTAACAATGTGTCCTATTTGATTTGTAGGCACAGGTTCACACATAACAGAAATACACACGCATACATTTATATACAGAACAGGAGGTCTTCAGTCAAATAACAGTTTCATTGATAACCAGACATACTCAAAAATAATAAAATAAACACGAGTTACAGTTTTCATTAAATTTGTAAAGATACGGAGACATTTAATATTTAATTTTAATTTCTTTTTGAATCGTTATCACCCTATGCAAGGCAGTAAAGCCTCTTCGACACAAAGGGGTACTGGGTGTAGAAGAATTAAGAAGAGAACCATTAATAATGAGCGGGAAGAAAAAAGAATAATCAGGAGGACAGTAGATAACAATTGTCATTGTATATAAATGTTTTTCAGATTAAAGTTGGCTGAAAATGAAGCAACTGGAAGGGAGTTCCACATGCGAAAATTGTGAGAAAAGTAACTGTTAGCATAGAACTTACGGTTACATCTAGCCAACTCAAATATACATTGAAGAAAACTCAACGGCACTGTAGTGCAACGCTTAAATGTAAAAAGTCTCGGTACCATGGTGATGAGAACATCCGAACAATTACCATGAAAATATTTATAGAAATGATAGAGAGGCGAACTTAAAGCCGTGGGAATGTGACTGAAGCCGAGCAACCAGATCAGGACCAATATTATTGCTGATATTATCTGAAGTTCTAGATAAAAAAGTTCCCATTATTTACATTTGGTCTATTGTTCTCATCACTGTTTCGTCTGTGTGTCCAACTTCCAGTTTGTCGATCCGGCTAGATTTCAAGAAATATCAAACTGAACACTTTATTTAATCTACGGTAGTAAGCATTCTCGTTTCGTTATCCATATTTCGAGAGAGAACGCCGGCTTCCTATTTTTAGCAATGTTCAGTTATTGATATTGCATTCGCATTACTATGTCGCTAAATATATGAAACAAAGCCTTAATCTACTAAGCTTTTGTCCCATTGAAAAATCCTGAGTGTATAACTTGTACCCTTAAACACACCCTGCTTGCTGCTTGCCTGTATTTAGCGAAATCTCTTTCCTTATTGCTGCTGCTTTTGTTTTGGGCATTGCTGTCTTTTCTATTTATTTATTAACGGCTGCCATCTTGTATTTATTCTTAGACTAGGCCTTCTGTGGCGGCTTCTATAGCCTAATGCATGCACCAATTCTTTCACTTATCTAGATTTCCTCTGTTCGTCTCTATCTAGTATACTAAAGGATTTTTAATATGCCTTTCCATCCATACCTGATTAGTTGTGTTTGATTTCATTGTCTCGCCTCTAAAGGAAAGAATTCAGAAGAATTATTGTCCATGCATAAAGTTTTAAGCAATAATAACTTACAGAGGTATCTCTGCTGGGTCAAGCCTAACACAGAGAAGAAAATAGCCAGGAACTGTTTGAATGTTATCGCTTGCTCTTGCGGTATGGTACAATTAAACAAGCTCTAAAGTAAGGCTGGAAGAAAATTAGAACGCTGTTGATATAGGTAAGACAGAGACATAAATACAAACAGATACATAGATAGATAGACAGATAGACGTGCAGAGAGGAAACTTACTGAGGATATTATGATTATCAAATTAATTTTCTATAAATATGCATATCATATGATACGTCTGTACATTAGCTAATCAAAGAATTTCCCGGAAATATGTTTAAACATTTAATTATAATGGGGATTTTTTTAGATTTTCATGATTAGTTAAATTATTTTCTTTCTCTGATGCCTCATTAAATACATCCTACCGCCAAGACACGCACACTCGTCGCATCTCAACCCACACACGTAAACCCAAACATACATCCATATAAACTCAGACACGTACGGACCATCGATGATTTATAACAATAACGAACGAGACAGTATCAGTGTCAATGACATATAATGGCTGCTCTCTCAAATTCAGATAAATCAGATTTTTTTTTTAATATTACAGTTTATACATAAACTGACTTTTCAGAAATAGCGCTAAGGTGTTTATTTTTATCGTCTCTCAATTTATCAATCCACAAAAATCAACAATAAGTCTGTGGACTGAAATAAGCGTAAGCGAAATTTTTATCTGAAATTCTCAAGAAATAATATTTGCTGAATGTGAGTAATGCTGAAGAATTTTCTTACGTGTATTGACAACGGCCGAAGTTTAGTTGAAAAATGTTTTCGTCTAAAATAAACGCAATTTTATCAATAAGATACGAAATTATCGATATATTTACAAATATTTATGGAAGATGTAAAAACCAGTTGAATGTTTTAAATATGATTTTGTTATTAACGTTGTGCTCAAAAAGAACATCATCAGACAAAAAATGAGAAAGAAAATCGCTATTATTTAATCTAGTTACTTATAAACACTGTTGTTAATTTGATAACTTTTGAAATTTTAACAGTTAATACTATTGAAATTCAATAAAAATAAAATAGAGGAAAATGAAAATAAAAGAAGCTTCACAGCTAAGTTTTGATATTTGAAATGGCTACATGAAACCGCAAGTTTTATGATAACAATTTCTTCATTCGCACTTCTCGATTGTGGAACTCTCTTCCGGCTTCTTACTTTCAAATCAACATTTATAGGCAAAGTCAAGCATTATCTTTTCTCTTTTTAATTCCTATACTTTTATTGTTCTCTCTCTTTAATTACAAGGTAACCAAAAAAATTATGTCCGTTTTTAAAGGAAAAAAAGAAAACGCTTCACAGTATGTATAACTTGTATTTAGTCTTCGAAGTAATCGCCATCGGCATCCAGCATCTTCTGCCAACGTGTCTCCAGCTGTTCAATGCCATTGCGGTAGAACTCGGGGTGGGGGGTGACGCAAAGAAATCAGTGAGGGCTTTGCGCAAGTCTGCTTCATCGGTGAAGGATTTCCCACGAAGATGATTATCCAGGGAGTGGGAGAGGTGGTAATCGGATGGCGCAAGATCAGGTGAATAAGGTGGATGTCACAAAGTCTCCCACCCAAGTTGCTGTATGGTACCCCTGACCACTCGCACGACATGCATCCTGGCGTTGTAATGGAGGAAAAGCACACATTTGCGATTCACCAGTTCTGGCTCCTTCTGGCGCAATTCCTGTTGCACACGTTTCAATTGCTGCAAGTATAGGTCTCCAGTGACCATTTGGCCCGTTGGTAGCAGTTCATAATGAACCAGTTGACGACCTGTCCACCAGACACAAACCATAATCTTGCGTGGGTGCATAGGCGGTCTTGCAGTGTGAAGGACAGCATCCTGAGGAGACAACCAATGTCTGGAACGCGTGGGAGTTTCGTACAGAACCCACCTTTCATCACTGGTAAGCACTCGATTGAAGAAGGATGCGGTACGGTGGCGAGAAAGCAGCGATACGCAGGCTGCCACTCGTTGTCCCTTGTGAACTTCCAACAGCGTTTGCGGAACCCACTTGCTCAGTTTGTACGTCTTACCTAGGCGGTGCAGGTGAAGTCTAACTGTTTCATCGGAAACGTTGAACTGTCTTGCAAGTTCACCACACGTTAGACTACTGTCCTCTTCAATGGCCGCCTTCAGGATTCTGTCATTCAAGACATGTGGTCGTCCACTGCGAGGCTCATCATGGAGACACAAATCTCCCGACTTGAATTTTCGAAACCAATGCCCTTTAGTACATTCATCCACAACACTATCCCCAAACGCTTGACATATGCGGAGACTTGATGCAGCTGCTGATAAGCCCACTTTGAAGTCGTAAAGCAAACAGCCCCGAACGAGATCTCTAGACACTTCCATCCTTCTCACAGCTGTCCGGCTTATAACTGATGGCCGGGCACGGTGCGCTTGTTTTTTATAACGTCGGATCTTCCTACTTCCGTCTGTCCGAATTTGAAAACAATTGCTACACGCATTTCGTATATATTTCAACTTCATTCAATGACTAATCAAAAAACGGACAGAACTTTTTTGGTTACCTTGTATATCTCTTTTTCATATTTATTCGAAGTCAGTAGCTCCGTTCATTTTAGTTGTTTTATTACCTTTCCTTGCTTGGTGTGAAATGATGAATATATCTGTGAACAAAACAATCAGATTTGCATGGCGAAAAATGTTAAAATAATATGTGTATAGTGATGTGATGAAGAGAAATTAAATAAAGTTATTGTTAGAAAAATAAAAATATCTAAAGAAAATAGAGAATATATATAATTCAAAATATAATTCATTAGATTATTTAGGTGTTAACTAAATTAAAATAAAATAACAAATGCTTGAGGTGTTTAAGCAATAGCTGTTTTTATAATTTCATGCATGTTTATATATAGCGGGTGTAACAGTAAAATTGACCAAATCGTAAAACAGCTAAATTATCCCATTGTTAGATAAATTTTGAATCGTTGTATCTTAGAAATGATCAATGATATCTAACTGAAGATTCCCGGGGATTTTATAACACTACTGAACTCTACTATAAGCAATAACAATGTATTAATGTAATTACTCTCCAAGCTGAACAGAAGAATCAGAACGGTGTTCATCCTTAATTAAGCATAGCTAAGGAATGGAAGAGCACGAGGAATTGAAATTAAGTTCACACACACACGCACACACACGCATACACTCACACTCACACTCACACGCATATATATATATATATATATATATATATATATATATATATATATATATATATATATATATATATATAAATGACAATATGAAAACTGTAGTAGTTGCCGACGCGTTTCGAACAATGTGGACATTCTCAAGGCAAAAAACGAAATGAATTTATTTAAACAATGTAACTAATAATAATAAAAACAAAATGTCCTAATGTTATTATTAGTTACTTTGTTTAAATAAATTCATTTCGCTTTTTGCCTTGAGAAAGTCCACATGGGACGAAACGCATTGGCAACTACTACAGTTTTCCCATTGTCATTTATATTTATAAATATTGTCTTTTCTACAGGTTAACTCGAGGAAATTTTCATATATCAATTTATTCAAGATGATCTCCGGCTTTTAAATTTCTGTCTTGAGTAACAAGTTACCGCACACGTTTCACGTACAATTTCATTTTCAATTTTTTTTCATTGCTCTTTTGACTGTCATAGCTGTAACCCCTCTTTCAGATACCCAACATCTTATGAATTGAGTTTATTTCTTTTTTAATTGATCTCTTTAGCTCTAATTTGAAATGATGATCCCTCTTGCTGTTGTGACTTCCTTATCGAGTTTGTGTTGCCTCTACTTAAAATTTATTCACCGTGCTCTTGATGGTACCTGAATAGACTTGATGGAAGCCAAACTATGAGTGTTGGTACCATTACTGAAGGTCTGAATGATCTTTTTTCTCTCACTATTGCTCAGTAGCGAAGACAATGAGGGGATGTCACGAGACGAATCTAATCTATTCTCTTTAAAGCTGAATAACTCAAAAGATTTTTCAGTGATTCTTACGACAAATGGTGTCAAGATGGCTAAACAACTTATCTGAAAAAAATGAGGTCAATTGGTTAAGTGTGTTTTAGACAATAAATAATATGCAGATCCCGTCTGTTCTGCTATTAAATGAGAATAGTTAAATTGAAGGTTATTCGCGGAAGTGAATATAAAGGATTCGACTAGAATTCGAACTCAGCTCACCGAATTATTATTCCGAGCCAATATCCATTACACCACAGTACAGTTATATTTACATTTATTTATACTTACGTTTTCCCAGTTGTAATCTTTGCTTAATATTTTATAGTCAATCAGGATCGCAGCATTGTATTAGTGGGCGTGGTTTTATATTAGCCTGTTCGGAAATTATTCCATCTTTACTGACTATGAGTGCATTAACAAAGGCTGCATCAAGTTTAAATGAAACTGCATCTGGAATTGGTTTATCATCTTTTCGATTGGACAGTATGTTGTTTATAGTTCGTTTCCGATTTCAATTCTGAAAAAATTAAAACAGGAACTTTAGATTCCTCAGAAGCGTTCTGTTTAGATCCGGATATAACCTTCTGCCATCTGTAGCAGTCATTAGCCACAATTATCAACCTTTCATATTTGTATCGCATCGTTACAGGTGACGGATAATTGGTTTACTTTTTTATTTCGATCTGTGGTGGATTTATTATTATTTATTAATTGTTTAGGATATTTTCGTCTTGTTTATAATTAAAATGTATTTGATTGCGATATAAAATATTAATATGTTTAGCATTAATTGAATCAACATTATATTCTATATGCTTTGTATTAAAATTTCTAATGCAACACCTTATTTGTTCATCAACAATATAATTAGGGAGGTTTTTATTAATAAGCGTTTGTTTTATATTTTTAGTTCACTGTAGAAAATCTATTTTGTGGATGAATTAAGTTTTGCATGGCTTATTAGGATTTTTATCATTGATATTTTATAGTAATTAAGACTTTTACTCTTATATTTAAGAGTGCAATAATTTATGTTAGTAGGTTTCTTATTTGAGGAGACCGTGAATTAATCTTAATTAGTGTTAGAAAAGGAATGTCATTACTATTATTAAGTTCGTATTTACATTTAAGGACATAATTATTTTGGAATTGTTTTTGGAGGTGTTATCTTTCATCAATATTCTTGACTAATATAAGATTATATCTTTCGTAGATGGAAGGTTTCTTTTTTTAAATTGTTAAATATATTATTTTCAAGACTAGACATATAAAAATTGCTAATAGTTGGGCCCAGAACTAAACCCATGGAAAAAACGTTTAGTTATAGGTATATATTATTTTTGTGATCGCAGAATGGGACTTCAGTAGTGCAAGTGGTTTCCGTAATATATTAGTCCAAATTTTAAGTGGTGGTTTTTCGCTTCTTATAATAATATCAGTAGTTTCACTGACAAGTGTCAATTTATTAATGTTTCGTCAGAGTTCAAGATAGAAATGACAAAAAGCAAAGATGCAGATTAATGGCATGTTGTGTTTATTTATTTCTTATTGATTAGATACGTATCATGTATAATGAAATAACAGATAATATTCAAATGTGTGTGAGAATCATTCTGGATGCTAAAGTAAGTAATAGTTACTAAGACGCTGCAGGATATTTTGAAAAAAATTGATTTTTTTAGATTTGTTTTATTAATAAATAACTAGTGCGTATTTTGCATATATCTTCATTGATATTTATGTATTCGGAAGAGATAAGTCAGATTCATGAATAACGGATCTGTAGAAAAATGGTGACGTAATGTAGTCTTTTAAACGCATACTAATAATTGGTAGTATTGGTATAAATATATTTTCATAATATTTTCTCTTTAAAGAGTCATGTTCGATTTTTTAAAATAAGGCTGGCATTGATGAAATTAAGTTATCTTCTACGTCGTTGGAACATTATATATATATATATATATATATATATATATATATATATATATATATATATATATATATATATATATATATATATATGTGTGTAATATATAATATTAAATATATATAATATATAATATATATTCATGTTTAATGATTACGTTTAGCATGAAACGATTACGTTTGGCCTGACGATTACATTTTGCATGAAACAGACTGTTGCCTCTGTCTACTTTTATGTTTACATATAGTCTATCTCTGGTATAGAACCCATAAATATAGCATAACTTAAAACTATATTTTATCATAAGACGATGGACGGATAGAGAGTAACGATTCCTTTTCTCCAGGAATCCAACAACAAAGAAGAAAATTGTACAGATAAAATTTCACTGCAGTCTTTCACATAGGCATCACAAGTGGCTATGTATTT
Source organism: Acanthosepion esculentum (assembly GCA_964036315.1). Classification (NCBI taxonomy): domain Eukaryota; kingdom Metazoa; phylum Mollusca; class Cephalopoda; order Sepiida; family Sepiidae; genus Acanthosepion; species Acanthosepion esculentum. The sequence goes on along the minus strand of OZ038500.1, from coordinate 29,482,095 downwards.
TTCGAGGTGGTCTTCATTTTATGTTTACCACGCTTTCGTTGACCACCTTAACTTGGTTTGATACGCACGATGGTGTCAGAAGTTGTGAACCACAATTTAAGACGCCTGTGCTCAAATCCACATTTTGGTTTCCGAGATATTTCATGAAACTTCAATTCATGTCAGTCGGTGATTTTTTTATGCATGACTTAATTTAATTACACGTACCTGCTTCGTAATCACTTTCATATCAGTAGTCATTTTTCAAGACGGCTCTCTCTAACAAAAGAAAGAATTATCTGCTTCTGTTTTCGTGGTCTAAAATATTATAATAGAAGTTACTACTTCCGCAACTACGTGTGTGAGTGTGTAGAAATTGAGGAAGACATCGTGAAATTCTATTATCACTTGGAAATAACCCCTTTTCATTGATTTCTAAACGTTTCCTCTATCTAAGGTAACTCTTTTTTTAGTTTCATTTCCTATTTCGACGAGAAACAGTTACACTGTTCATTTTGTTTATAAGAATTTTTATATCCTTTTTCTTGTCTTTTTTTCTGTCGACGTGATTTCGCTACGCGTTGACAGTAGATTTAAGATTTTTATTCATATTCATTTATTTTCATTTCATTGATTTTCTATTCATTTTTATTATTGACGTCTTATATGTTGGAAATGTGAGGCTTTTATTCTTTACTGTGATATGCGGACGCAGATAAACTGTCAGAATTTGCGCAAAACACTAAAAATACACGACTTGAAATATTAAGATATTCTTCAAATAATTATAAAATGCGCATGAATATAAACCGGTTTACCCAAAGATATATCAATATGCTAATATAAAATACATACACACATCCATATATATATATATATATATATATATATATATATATATATATATATATATATATATATATATATATATATATATATATATATATATATATATATATAAATGTATGTATGTATATATATATATAACGGACACACATTAACGTATTGGTACGGATAGAACTATATTTTGTATAATTTTCAGTGCTTATAGACACACACTATATGTCTATCTATTCAGTGAATACATGTGAAGTGTTCGGATATATTTTAACGTATAATAATGCACACATTTTTATACACGAACACTTTCAAAGTATATATGTAGAGAGATAAAAACATAGAGAAAGAAAGAAACACTTTATCAAGAAACTATCATCTAATTGGAAGCCTTCCCGGATTTAGCATTGGCGGTCACAATCCTAACAGCATACGATACGTAGATGACGCTGCACTGATAGCAGACCCGAAAAAGAAATTACAAAATCCCCTACAGAAGGTAGCGAAGGAGAATGTGAAGAAGGGACTATGCATAAGCTACAAGAAAACAGAATAGATGATCATCAGTAAAAGGATGCGATTTGCAGGTCGGAAACACAAGAATCAATCAGACTCGGAAGTTTAAATATCTGGGAAGGGTTCTGACAGAGGACGGTAACTGCGACACTGAGATCCATAGACGTATTTGGATAACCAAGAATGCATTCCAAAAGCTGGGCAGAGGATTCCGAGACAGAAGGATTTCTTTGGTAACGAACAAAAGAAGACTGAGCTGTTACATGACATTTGTCCTTCTTTACGGCAGCGAATGTTGGACGATTTCCTCAAAGATGAATAAGAGACTCAAGGCGACGGAGAATTGATTTAACAGAAGGATGGTAAGGATAATGTGGACCGAGTGTGTTAACAACAATTAAGTCTTAGAGAGGATGCAAACAAGGAGGATGCCTATACTTAACATCAGGAAGAGACAGCTGAAGTTCCTGGGACGCATAATGAGATCCTGGAGAATCTGATACCCACGTGTCGAATAGAGAGAAAGAGAGACAAGGAAAACAACGCATGGCTTTCCTGGCTGCCTTAAGCAAGTGGATGACGGAACGTGGTCTGCGTGAGGTGGCAGAGGGAAGGAACTTGTTGAGAGCTGCAAGAGATAGAGGGAGGTGGAGAGCCATGATCGACTACGTCTTGAAAGGACACGGCACATAGAAAGAAAATCTCCTAACAGTCTGGGAATCCAGAATGTAAATAAATCTAGGCGGATGATGAGAATTTTTTCAAGGAATAGCATGTCTATCATAATAAGAACTGAAAAACATAGTATGAAAACTCCCGTCCGTTATTAGCATAGAGGCGATTATTGTAAACATCTAACAAGTTTAGATTATGTTATTCACAGGTTTTTTTTAATTTCATGCTGCTAATAATGGATAGAAAGCATTGCAACTGATACGAGATTTCAGATTAGGTTGGAATGCAGGTTATTGAAAATGTTCCGTGATCAACTGAAAAGTTTTAATGAAAATGTAACAAAAAGACAAATTATACATAACATCAGAAAGAGACAGCTGAAATTTCTGAGGTCCGTAAAGAGAGCTTGGAGAATCTGATACTCACAGGACAGATTGAAAGCAAGAGGGACAGTATAAAACAGCGCATAAATTAATGAGATTGAGTAAATTGCTAGCGGAATAAGGTTTAGAAGAAATATCAGGAAGACAACATTTATTAATAGCTACACGGGACAGGAAGTTGTGGATATCCATGATCGCCAACATACTGAAGGGACACGATACGTCATGAAGAATTTTAAAAATAACACACGAGCATCAGACCAAGGCATATGTATGTATATATATATATATATATATATATATATATACATATATATATATATATATATATATATATATATATATATACATATATATATATATACATATATATATATATATATATATATATATATACATATATATATATATATATATATATATATATATATATATACATATATATATATATATATATATATATATATATATATATATATATATATATATATATATATATATATATATACATATATATATATATATATACTACGAACTGGAGACACCGAAATCAGTCACCTACAGAAAACATTAATTTGCAGCAAACAAGAGAAAAGTTGACACTGCTATCCGAAGATGCATTGCAATAGAGAAAAAATGTCTCGCAATAGCTAAACAATGTATAAAGGAACAGGCATAGTTCTTGAGAAGCAAAGTGAGCTAAACTGCTAGACAATAGATCCGCCTAAATAGCAGCCGATGCTGAACAATTTTCTTACAGCTGAAGAGGAATGTTAGCGCAACATAGATGCGGTTCTACACAAGGTTACTGAAAATTCCACCGAGAGAAATCGTGGTCAATTAAAAAAAGTCTTAAGAAAAATGAAAACGAAAAGGAAACTTCTACTTAAAATTGGAGAGACAGCTGAGATCATTGAGTCACTTATGAGGAAAGACAGTTTGGAGAATTTGAAACTCACAGCGATAATGAAGGCAAGAGGAACATAGGAAAAAAATAGTAAATCAGCTAACAAGCTCGTGTAAACAGATTACAGATTAGTTAGTAAGATGTACAGCAGAAAAATAAATATTTCTACGAATTACAAAGGACAAGAAATTGTGGATGGCTATGATCACCGACGTCCGGAAGGAAAAGAGTAATGTGAATGTAAACATTGTCCGAGAGATACATTCTTTTTTTCTGTACTGGAAATGTTAACGTGATATTTCATAACCTACATATACTTCGTCGTCGGCTTTATCTCGTATCCCAGAATCCAATTTCTTCTTTGCTCATCGATTGGTTTGAGATGATGGTGTTGATGTGTACATTCGCTGCTAACTTGCATGTTCAGGGTTAGAAGCATTCAGTTTCACCAAATCCTGCTCTCGCCATTCTTTCCCTTTCGCCGTTTGGCTTTGAAAGAGTTGATTACCGGTGAAATACTGAGATATCTTTTAATAACATTTAATCTAATTTGGGATTAAAGATCCGAATCAAAAATATTCTGAATCCGAAGTTTTACGTACTTTCGATGAAAAATTAAATAAAAATGAGAATTTCATCAACAGGAATATACAAGGTTTATTTGTTTGACGACGTAAATGATGAAATAAAAATAGTGAAATTCCTATTTTGCATAATTTTGGAATGATGGCTATTTTGAACTTTCGGGAACGAAACAAATTACAACTCGAAATAACCGTGAAAATTTCAGGGTCTTCCTATCTGAATTTTCTGATGAATTTTCATTCTTAAAGGATTGAAGAAGCTGGTTCCTCGACAATAAAATACTTCTCGATATTCCACTATTGCATCATTAAACTATTTGAGCTTAATAACTTAATATATATAAATAGTATAAAAATAGGTGCCTCCACAGATTCGCTAAAAATGAACAAACCTAATAGGAAAATGTCCCAAACTTTATAAAAACAAAGATTTCTTTTCAAAAACCTTGTTATTATTAAGAGGACAGATCAAAAAATGTTTTTATTATTGAAACATTTTTTTTTCCTTTTACAGTGGTTTAAATTTTGGTTAAAAAATCGTTTTTTTTCTTTCGTCAGCGGGGGGCCAAAGATTAGTAAAGGAAATTTTATCGTTTTTTTTGTTTATTTTTGGAAAATCATTGATTCTGAACATCTTGTATAAATCAAATCATTGTTGGATTTTAATGAAACTTTCAGGATTTATTCACTAATAAATTAAATTATTCTGGAAATGTGTGTTTATAAAATCTAGCTAATGTTTTGTTTACAACTGCTACTCTAACATTTTATATAATTTTATGAAATTTCGAGAAATTCATTTTCGTATCAATTAATGTTTATCTTAATTATACACAGAACTCCTTGGGGAAATGAAATCAACTTTTTTCAAATAACAGGACTTCATTTACGTTGTACTGAAAATCTGCTCTGAATCGAAAACTAAAATACAATAAGGCTAAGACCTTATTTAAGTAGAAAATCTTTTAATTACTTTAATGAATAAAATAAAGCTATTTACTTAGAAATCTTTTTTTCGATTCATGATGTATTTTTCAAGAATTGCTTTAATTTTAATTAGCATAATTTATAAAGTTTTTAATCTTTTATATTTCTGTAATAATCTGTAACGGTTAGGTGATATATATTATTAAGTAAAAGCTATATTTACTAATCAGAAATAAAAAAGCGATCCCAAATATTTTAAAAATAATTTATTTTGTGTGTCGTGCCAAATTCTTGTAAATATGGACCCACATAAACGACATTATCGGAAATTAAGAACGATAACTATAGCAATTTTAAAGCTAGAGCGCCTAAAATTCAATAAGACTATTAGATTACAGAGAATATTTTAAAAATTTCTGGGTACTTCAAATTTGTATAAAACAGGCTTTCACTTTATATTCCTCCAGTAATTTTACACTTATGTCCACTGTAGAAAAAACTACCGGCTGTCAGTCAAGCTCTTATCAGCGAAAATAAACATATAACTTTGTGTTAAAATCCATTTCTGCTATATTTTATGCAAAAAGTTTTATCTGTTTCAAATCAAATTAATTAAACTTTAAATTAGGGATGTTAACGAATTTGCCGAAAAATGTCATATTATGATGAAAAAACTAAAAGAAAATCTAATATTTAGCGTCAAAATCATTACATTATTATTAAGAGGAAATACCAAAGTGTTTTTTGGTATTTTAAATGTTTCATCCTTTTTAGAACATAAAACATTTTGATTAAAATCTTGCTTTTCTTGCATCAGCTGATGAATAGAAAATAACGGTAAATTTTAGTGTTTTTTTTTCAGTGGGAGATACATTGATTTTTAAATTCTTGCAAAAATCAAGTAATTATTTGATTTTAATGACACTTTCAGAATTGATTCACAAATGAACGACATCATTGCGGAAATGTTTTTCTTAGAATCTCTTGGTATTATTTTTACACCTCTTACCCATTATTAAATATTTGGAAAACTCTAGAAAATATTTATTATATTAGAAGTATATGAACAACGTAAATCCTTTTTCTTTTCTTTTTAATTTTTTTGTAAAATCGAATGACCAGTTACCGAAAATCAGCTCTGAAATATAAAATTAAAAAAAAACTAAGACTTTATTTAATTGATCTAATTGGAAAAGCTTTTAATTGGTTTTATGAATAATATATGTAAAAGTTTTTTCCGATGAAAAATGAAGTTTTACAAAAATTGTTTTCATTTTTTTTAATTTTAATTACAATAAATTATTACATTGTTAAATATTTTAAATTCAGTTTCTATTTTGTAACTTTTAGGAAATACTGTTATTACCTAAAACTAATTTTTCTAATCATAAATCTAAAATCTTAATACACTCTGCAAACGACCAGTATTTAAAAACAGAATTTTACTTTGTTTTTGGATGTGTATAAACAAGTCATTTTATATACGGATATTCATACATGATATAATCATTAAAATGTCACGTGTTTTAACAGTAGTTTATAATCTTCATACCTGAGATAATATAAAAATTCATGAATAAAATACCATTAAATTTCAGGAGAGATCTTCGTAAAAATTTACTTACCTCTCTTATTTATGAAATTTTATATTAATTTAAATAATTACATTATCTCAGTTATGAAATTTTAAAATTCATTTTATTTTTATTTTTATTTTTATAGTATTTTACATTTTATTATTATTTTGCCAGAAAGCATCTTCAAACGTAAGTCAATAAAGGTAAAGGATCTAAAAATCAATAAAATATTAGATTACGTAAAATACTTGTTAATTTCTTAAAAGTTACTGGGTAGTTAAATTAAGTTCACTTAAAATTCGTAAAATTCATTTCATTTCGATTAACACCTAAAAAAAAATTCACCGTGGTTAAGAAATAATTTTCTCAGGTGGCCTGACGATTGCATCAAGCATGAAACAGACTGTCGCCTCTAAATGTTGACTTCTATGTTCACTTTTATATTTAGACACGCTCTATCTCTGATATTGAGCACTTTATCCCATAAATATAGCACATCTTAAGACTATATTTCTTCTTATATATATATATATATATATATATATATATATATATATATATATATATATTGTGTATATTTAGGCAGCATTCTTTCATTCATACATGATTCATTAAATAATATGAACAAGTGTTGTCTATTTATTTTATGTAGAATTCTTTTTATATCGTATGATCAGCTTAATAACATTATCAGCGAACGTGGAAATAAAATCACATAATCGTACAAAAAGCTAATATGACCAAAATTTTCGTCATCCTAAACAAATTAGATTACAACAAAAAAATTGACCACATACTCCATGATGACATAAAATTTAAAAAACGCAACAAGAACCCGAACAACCAACTAAAATCAAAGCTTAATAAACTCATTAATGCTAATAATGCTGAACAGAATTTTAAAACTCCCTAAAATTGTTGGTAATTATAGACCTGGTTAACGGCTCTATAAAAACCCATAAAACTAACTATCCTCTCTTTCCTATCATATCACAAATTCCTACTCCTGTATATCAGCTAACTCTAACAAAATACATTAACCAACTCATTACTCCCAAACTTCCTAGTAAATATAGTGTTAAGTCAACATTAGAAGTAATCTAAATCCTAAAAAATGAAAAACCTGACAATGAAATCATAGCTTCACTTGATGTTGAAAACGTATTTACCAATGTCCCTGCTAGTGAAACTATTGACAATTATAAGAAATATAAACAATAACTCATCTTTACCCCCACTTAGAATTAATCATAATATATTACGGAAACTACTATAAGCTTGTACTACTGAAGTCCTTTTCTTTGATCCTAATAATATATATATATATATATATATATATATATATATATATATATATATATATATATATATATATATATATATATATATATATATACAGCGTGAGGGTGTCTCCATGGGTCCGACATTTGTCAATTTCTACATGTCGAACCTCGAAAATAAGATATTTATAGATTTTAAAACAACATCCATCTACCTAAGATTTGCAAAAAGCGATTTGCAAAAAGCCAACATACTTTACAAATCAAATGTCCTGTGGGAGTTTGCATATCCAACGAATTAAATAATATTTATGTTGGCCACACACAAACTCGCAATCACGACGGTTGGCACTACATTTGAATGATAACTCTAAAATTTTTAGGCATTTAAAACAACATGCCTGACTGCATACACAATTCCGGTAAATCCATGTTGAAAACACAATTATACTTAAACATGAAAACAATAAACAAAAACTAAAATTCTTGAAGCTATATACATGAAACCTACCCTAAACAAAATAAACTATGAAATCTCCACAAATATTCTTAAATGCCTATAATTGGTAACAGAAGCCATTGGTTTATACCAACCGCTTCCCATACTTAATACTTCTCGAATTCACTCTCGCGTGGTCATGTGTGACGTCATGAGGTGCGGTGCGATTTTCCCTTCAACCGTCTTATATGAACGTGTTAATTGTGGCTTGGAAATCATCCATGTAAACAGAAGCAGACTAACATCACTTTCTTGTCCGTGTATTGCTTAATATATTGCACTCTATTTGTCATCTTTCATAATGGCTTATGTAAGCCGAAAGCTTAGATTGGATTACAAAAATATGTATCGATATTGTTATTTTACTTTCTTCGTTTAATGATAATGTTATTAAGCTTATCAGACGATATGAAAATAATTTACATAAAATAAATAGACAACACATGCCTATATTATTTAATAAAATATGTATGAATATATACATATATATACATATATATATATATATATATATATATATATATATATATATATATATATATATATATATATATATATATTAAGAAATATACATAATACCTTAAACTGATTGCACAACAATGAGTTTCATGACGATTCAATTTACAAGTGCTGTTATTTATAATAGTTATGCAATCAATGTAAGGGGTTACGTATATTTCTTCATATAATATATAGCTATGTTATATATAGATTAATGTTTATTAATGATTATTAAGGCAGCAACCATTCTTTTAGGCATATTTTATTAAATACGGCAGACATAGAAGATTTAATTAATGTTTTATTTAGTATTTTCCAGCATCCTTATGTTTTTCCGTTTTCTAGGTGTAAGGGAGTCCATACATTTTCTGGAAGCGCTTGGGACAATGAAAATTTTTATTATTTTAACGTGTATACAATTATTACAAATTTCTTTCCCCAAGGATCTCTTTCCGATTGATCAGACACTGTCGAGCTAACTGGAACTGCATAAGGAATACAAACAGCGTGTGACAAATGCAATGTTAACAATTAAATAAATGTATTACTGTAACATACAATGGGAAAACAATATGAAAGAAAACAAAGACAATAGGTCAAAATGAAATATTGTAGAAATTAAGGGGTACAACGCCTGAGAAAGGTAACTAGACGATTAATAAACTTTAGGTTAGGTCTGCATGCAAATACACAACATGACAAAATACATTGAGCAAAATGCAAACATATAAGAAAAACAATGACTGATTGTATGAAAGTTCATTTTCTTTTTATCATCTTTTAGCTTAATATCTGTTATGTGCGTTTCTTTACTTTTTTTTTGTTTTATAGTTCTTTTAGATCACTTTACTCTGACTCACTATTTTCGTTTCTTTTGATGTCTTTTCTTCCTTTCTTTTTTCGATTTTGGTCTAGGGGCTTGAGTGAAGAATCAATTATAGTTGTTTATCGTAGCTCTCAGGATAACGTGTATCTTTCTTGTAGTTTCAATACAACTTCTCTTCTCTCGTGCCAAAGTTTATTTTTTGGGGTGAAACATTGTTAATGCTGTTTGAGCTTCGAAATTATCTTAGATTTATATTCCTTTCGCATATCTAAATTCATGTCTGGCTGTTGACTTCCTCCCAAACAATCTATTCCGTGTAAGTACCGAAGGACGATTATTTCGCATACGCGAACTTATAGCTGATTAAAGCATTTATCACGAACCCGTCCAACCCGGGTTTGGCTACCGAAACCGGACTAACTTTGGGCTGTTCGTTTTTTGTGACTTGGTTTTCGTCACATGGTCGTTGATTTACAAATATGGACCTTTTTCGCGTGTAGGCGAAATGAGGTCACTAACCCTTTCTCTCTTCTTCTGAGTTTCAAAGAGTTCAAAGTCGTTTCACTTTCTAGGTTTCATCCGGGTAACTGACGTAGCCAACACGTGATCAAATGAGAAGGGAAAATGTACAATCTTTGCTCAAATGTATGCAAGTTTGGTTAAAATTTGTTAATATTCGATTTTAATTTATTCCTCATTTTCTATCGTTACTCTTTCTGAGAGTACTGACTTTTTTTATTTAAAATGCTTCTAAAATATTAGCATGACCATAGATTTTAGAAGAAACTTAGATGAGAGTCCGTAACAATATATATATATATATATATATATATATATATATATATATATATATATATATATATAGGTGGCTATACTCGTGTCGAAAAACCTTCGAATTCTTGATTTAACAATAGCCAAATCAATCGCGAAGGAAAAAAAGGTTTTAAAAAAGAAAGAGCCAGGAACATGAAAGTCTGTCGAAAATAATCGCACAGATACAGATTCAAGGCCCAAAGAAAATACCCCGATACGAGTAAACAACTATATATATGAATATATATATATAAAAGTGAACATTGAAGTCAATACTCAGAGGCAATAGACTGTTTCATGCAATACGCAATCATTAGGCCGGGAATGTTGGATATTTTCTCGACTATTCATATATATGGGTCTGTGGTGCATTGTGGATGCAATGGACGAATAAATAGCTTTATCTTCTCAGACCAAAACAAACTATTAAATAAGCGGCCTAAGCAAATCCACCAATTTTTGGACTACGTTAATAAAACATAGAAAACGGAAAAGAATGAATAGCTATATAAAATAAAATAGTGAAAATAAAATACAAGTAACATAAATTAACACAAATAAATATGTAAATAAATAAATAAGCAAGCCACTCCTGCCAAAATAACCAAATGAATGGATTACACACAATGCACCACTGACCCATACATATATAAATATTCGAGAAAAATTCAACACTCGCAGCCTGACGATTGCGTCTAGCATGAAACAGCCTGTTGCCTATGAGTGTTGACTTCAATGTTCATTTTTATATTTATATATATTCGTATATATATATATTTATATACATACATATTTATATATATATATACATACATACATATATATATATGTGTGTGTGTTTTGTGCGTGTGTGTGTGTGTGCATGTGTATGTGTGTGTCTGTGTGTTCGAAGACAAATTATGTAAATACAATTGTAGCAAGTTATTGAAGAAATATCTGTTTTAAAATAATCTTGTTAATTTAAATTAAATCTAGGAAGAAATTAAGAATAAATACTGTTGAATATTCCGTTTGTATCATTGTGAGATTTTTTGAATGGAAGAGTATTTTATAGCAAATACATTTTCTGTAAAATCATTAGGGAGAAACTCTGAAATAAAAATTTAAAAAAATCTTAACTCGACGTTCTTTTAGAAAATTCTTAGAGAATTCTACTGAAGAATTTCAAACTTCCTGTCTTTGCCGAAGGTGATTGTGGAAATCTTGAAGAATAAAAACTGTCATTTGGTAATTCTAGTATTGGTTCTAAAAAATTACTTCATCAAAAGTTAATATTCATGAAAGCTTTTTATCTTATTCCTAGCAAATTATGCAAATTCTACAAAAAATAACTTCAAGGGGCTAACCGTACGAATATTCCTTTTGAAACGCGCCTCTTGCCAAATGTTCTCTCCGTTATCATTTGTTCTCTTTATTATAAAAGATCTATTGTCATAATTTTCATTGAAAGATGGAACAGTTTAAATTTCAACTGTTTTATTTATCGAAATATTTTCTCAATTTCGATTATGTATTTCTTTATACACATTTTTTTATCAAAAAGCCTAAAAAGAGCAAGGAAACACATACATAATATATAGTTAAAATGACAATACACATAAATTTGTAATGAACAAAAAAAGTCAAATATTTTAAAATGAAACTATAACAAGTAATTCCGAAAAGACTGTAATAATGTTCCTATGAAATATTTCTGTCCAACTCTCATTTACTGGAAATAAAATGTATGCCTTTATTTAAGCCAATCAAATGATAGTAAAACAAAGAAGCAGGGTGGATGAAAAGGCTGAACTGAAAGATGATCTTCTACCCACTGGCTGCAGAGTCCTATCTCAATGGATGCCAGTGTCTGTCCCCGAGTATGTACACACATACGAAAAATCGGGCTGATATAGACAAATTGTTTTCAAACATGCTTAATGTAAGAGCCACATATGATGAAGTTTACCCATATGCTTTTATTGCATACACATTTTGTTACAAAAGTTTTATAATAATATTAAGAAACTTATGTATGCAATACTATTTATTCATATATACAGTTTTTCTAAAATTAATTTGTATCGGTTTGAATAATCCCAAAGTAAACACACACACACACACACACACATACACATTAAATCTTTTCAAAATCTTCACTGATGAGTGTTTTTAATTCTATTGAACATATTTAATGCGGTAATGAACAACGGGTATTTACTTTTTATATTAACAGTGATGAGAAAAGGAGTTCAGCTAACATATTTCTAGGAACCACATATTAAAGGTCAAAGAGAAGCATGTGGCTTGCGAGTCGTGGTTTAGCCAATCCTGATATATAGGTAGAGTGTGAGCTGAAACATAGATAGGTTAACTATGAAGGCGGGATGCTAGAGCTGTGAAATCTTGCATGCATTAAATTCATCTCTTAATAACTGCATTACTTCTTTCCGGGTAAAATGACATCTACCTGTTTAAAGAAGCCACTTCATCCTGTTTGTTAAAAATGTCATCACCTCCAGATATTGCATCATCATCACTGCGATACAAATGATTTTTCATGTTGGGGAACAGATGATAGTCAAACCAGGAGAATATAGAGGTTATCAACCAGTTCAAAGCAACAAATGGGCACAGCATCCATTGAAACCAAGGACTTGTGTGCTGGAGCATTGTCCTGATGAAACGAAACTTATTTCGTCAAATTTCCTTTGTGTTTGTTCTTGATAGCCTTTTGAAACTGCCTCAGCAAATTGTCATAGAACTCTATTGGTGATGGGCTCTTTTAAAGATGTCAATAACCACAATACCTTTCGCATCTAAAATATCCGATTACATCATCTACCCTGCAAATGAAATGACCCTGGCCATCTTCGAAGCTGATGAGGACGGGTGTTTCCACTGCAGGGATTGGCTCAAAGTGATGAAACCCGAACGTCCTGGGTTAAGAAAACTTTCAAAGAAACCAGATGGATCTGCTTCACTATGCCAGATATTTCACTGAGGTATGGGGTGAATTTTAGTCCCAAGAATAATTGAAGCCAATGATCATTATCGAGAGAGCGATCATTGATCATGATAGATGAATGGTGATTTTAGAAGCGTAGTTTAGATGTGGCACAAAGACGAAAACATGGGGCACCCAGTGGAGGATCGAACTAACATCTCATTTGTAAATTATCTAGCGACACAAGCTTGCTAACCATTACACTACCTCTGAGTGCTCTTCATCATGATAACGGTATGTTCAGAGTCTACTCGTTGATGGTGGTTGGTTTGGTTTGGTTTGGTTAGGTTTGGTTTCGTTTGGTTTACGGGATAACAACCTCAATTGATTATTTAATGCCGTCATCATTTGGGGGTTAACTACTTTCCCATAGGTAGGACACTAACAGGTTCTGCCAGCCTAAGTCGGCATGGACCAGGGAATGACAGCAAATAAGAGTTGGTCACACGCTCCTCAAAAGCTCCTGATCAGAGGCCTTACTGCCGGGTTTACTTTATCGTCACAGCTATGATGTGGTGATGGTGGAACGTTATTCGTTTGCTTTGTGGGTTAGTGAATATTACATTCCAGTCATTCCGAATTGAGCCATCAGGGCGAGGTCAGAAGGGAGTTCCACTTCCCTCCTCTGGACATGTAGTTTTCTGGAAGTGTACCGGAAAGCCTTCGTCTACGCACAATACTCTTCTACAAAATAGCCGTTCTCGGATAAAAAAAAACCTGTTCAGCTTAAACTTCTTGCTTACAAATTGAATACTGAATAAATGTGAACGAGAGAGTTCACTGTACATATCTGCTTACACTGTAAAACACAACATACACATAAGTATCACATTGGGAATTTCATAGTGCACTCAACCTAGTGCTTAAATATCTACAAAATATCTGCTAATCATTGGATTTCGGTAACGCTTCCAGTGCTTATTTACTTATGAATGAGCTTACGTATGGAAAGGAACGTTTTTCTAAGGATTCGTTTTTAAAGCTATGCAGCGGTTCGCTTGTCGCTGCTTACAGCAAGTAAAGGAACGGTTCGTTTTTATGCACAAAGAAAATATTGTTTATTTTTTCTCTGCTCTTAAATAATCGAACGTAAGCAAGCTCCCGTACATAATTTTTTGCGGGTTCTTATCAGGTGTGACAAGGGAATGTCAAACAAATACGTTCTAAACTGACATGAGGCAACATTCAAACAGACCTGCCAGCTATTAAGAAATATATTTTTCACTGTATTTTAAGAACAAATGCAGGTGTTCTTTTTATAAATTCAAATGTGTTAATTTGAAAGTAATATTTTTGTTTATCTTGTCTTACTGAGTGATGCGTTTGATGCTTGGAAGATTTTAAAAAATATATTTTTCTGTTTTTTAAAATTATCAATCAATTTTGCTAGAATTTAGTGACATGAGTATAAAAACTATTTTATAAAAAGTAAACAGTTAATGATTTTACTCTGTCAAAAAACATATTTTTGCAAGTAATGTCTTCCTGTGCTAATTCAATTAAAAGGGAAAAAAACAACGCATTGAAGATATTTATATAAAGTGTAATAGTATTATATTATTGTATGTTTTGTTTTTTATAAATCTATATCACCCTAGGCAATGCAGTAAAGCCACTAAGACGCAAGGTGTTACAGAATATGAAAGAATTCTGAACAGGAACATGAATAATTTGCGGGAAGAGAAAGTGTAATCAGAAAGACATTATATAGCGATTACATATAAATCTTTGCAGATTAAAGTTGTCTGAAAAACCTGAAGCTAGGACTGAGTTCCACATTGTAAGTAAAGAAACTGTGCATAGAATTTACAGTTATATCTAGCTAGCACAACTGTAAATTTATGAGGACTCGACGCCAGTCAATGCTGTACTTATTTTTTTTTAAACGTGTCGGTACAATAGCGAAGAGCTCATAGATTAATGCATGGAAAGTGCCTGGCTTTCTCTACAAAACATAATTTGATTTTTAATCGACAATATATGTGAGGTTGCTGAAGACCTCATACTCACGAAAATCTGAATGAATGTTAGTCAGAGGTTAGAGGGGATGTTTTTCTTGGTCGGTTCAAAACCTTTTCAGCAGCAGCTCATACAGTATATGTGAACATATTTTTTGGTACTAATCGACTGGTTTGGCGAGTTCAATGCAGAGTCATTGAGTAAGCGGAACACAATTTTATTGCAGTCATCATAAATTATTGAATATATGTGAACATAGGGCAAAAAAATCAAAAACATAACTAATCCTACTTTTAAATCCTGAGAAAAATATAAAATCTTTGCTCAAAAACTTTTAGCAGTAATTTTTTAGAGTGTACTTCTCAAACGTATTAACGAAATAAAAAAAAGTTTTCCTGGGCACTTTGAGAGAATTTTAAGTAGTCGTGGCATCCAATTAACATACTAGTTCAGCCATTTTCAAAATGTCGACGTCACTTTATTTTTATATCTGTGATCGATTGTAGATGATATTTTTGAATTGAATTACTTGCTTGTATTGGATCTTTTCATTTCAATTTTTAATCACTTTAATAAAAAAAGATAAAACTTTCTAGAATTTGAGCATTTCGAAACAAGACAAATCAAGTTCCTTGTAATTTTGTTTATAATAAAACTTTTTCTTCCATTATGTATCTGTTTATAACTCTCAAATCCAATGATTAGAAGTAAGGTTTTGGATAAATTCTATAATAAATACTATATAATTAGAAGCACGACATTTCCTCGCATACGAGTCTTATACATAAAATAAAGACACCAAAATGAGAGAAATACGACGTGAATTTACCTTAGGTTTAGATTTGCTTTAGTATAAATATGAGTGCAAACTTTGACTTAGTAGAAATAGGGTGAGTAATAATTGCGGATTAATAAATAAAATTGCTTAATTGACTGATATTTGCTTACGGTTTGTCAACTTATTTTTCGGATATTTAATGAGATATATTATTTTAGATCGTGAGATGTTTTGGGAATAATAATGATTTAGGGATGCAAGTCCTGCTAATTAAACTATAGCTGATGGAGAATAGAGGATGCAAACATTTCCCAAGGTATTTTCGTGTAAATGAATATAACGAAGACGACTGTATCTGAACCTCGTCATTCTGTACAAAATAAGAACTAAACGAGATATCCCTTGGAAATCAGACAAAATGAAAGACAAAAATGCACCACCTAGATTAAATAAAGAGTTATTTTTTAAATTTTGTAATGGTTAGCGGATGAAGGCCATAGAGTACAATAGCCGAAGTAATGTGGTGGCAACAAAAGTGAGGAAAATATTCAGATTAAATAATGAAAATACATTTGAGTTTTCTTGCATTTTACAATCAAAACACGATTTTCTTTTCTAATTTGTCTCTTTTATTCAATTTTGTTCAGATACTTTATACTGCCTTCAAACAGATGCTGCCTCTTAATACTTCAACAAAATATATGCATAATTATTTCGACTTAATGCTATATAGAATAAGTACAATATTCTCAGGTAAATAAACCATGCAATCGAAAACAAATGAAAGATCTCCCACACAAAAAAGTCATCCGAATTTATCCGTAGCTGCTTCCTTACATATCTCACAAAAGATTAAAATATTTGCTTCCATCACATATATGTAACAAAAAGAAAAAAAATAAAGAAAAGCAGCCGACCGAAATGAAAGGAAAAAAAAAGAAAGGTAAAATAAACCAGACTTGCAGTCTTTGTTAAAAGCACATCGTCTCTTGTCTGTCACTTTTCGAACATTTCTCTCACTCTCTCCTGTGTTCCAGCCTTCCTGTTATTCAATTTCCTTTCCTCTGTTCGCCTCCTGGGATTTTGTCTGAGAAGCGAATGGAGGTTGGCGTCTGAAGGTGTTTTCTGGCACATTGTCATGGATTTATTGCTCATGTGCATAGATGCTCATTTATTTATTCATTTTCTTCCTCTTTCGTGTTCATATTATTATTCATAACGCATGCGCAGTGAGTGTTCCCGCCGTTGCATCACATCGAAAGTGACAGCTACGGAATCGTAGGTCTGTAGAAAACTTTTTTCCTATGCTACTTTTCGGATTTTTGTTTATGCGAATAATTCCGTCAGTATACGAGTGCATCCACTTTTAGTCCGATATTAGAGTTCTGGATCTGAAGGTTGATTCTTTTGTAGGAATAAGGAGTGAACGTTTTAATGCACTCTGATCTCGTGTTATTTTTTAAAGAACAACATTTTTTATGTTTGCCAAAAAGATATTGTTATTATAAATGCATTTTCCATTGAATAACAACAGTGTTTTAAACCTAAAACTAGTAAAAGCAGTTCGAGCCTAGAAGATTGTCATAGTTCCACTGAACTTTGTAGTTCTGTCTCACTTTAAATTCCATTCGGAAATTGGTAAGAAGAAACTTTTCCGATGCGAAATAATTTACGGAATAGCGAAAGAAATATTTATCCGGATATTGGAAAAATTAAAGAAATTCACATTAAAAAATGCAGACAAAAAAAAAAGAAAGAAAAAAATAAGGAAACGCTCACATTTAGTTATGAGAGATAAATATTTATTATATCAAATCTTCAAATAAAATATCTAGCCACGAATTGCGGCAAAACATTACTACTATCATAAAGTTATACTGGAAGCTGATATCTCACTTACAATTCACATCCAGTGATCTCGAATTATATGACATTATTGAGACGAATTTGAGAAAATCAATGTGAAGAATGTGGTTCTAAAGAAGATTGCAGAGGATACCATGGAAGGAGCATGTGAGCAAAGTGTAAACTGTAAGGAAAATGGGAACCGAAATTACACTTAGAATTAAATGAGGTTGGAATTTTTGGACGCCTAATTAAGTACGAATTTGACACTGAAAGGACTTATCGAAGCAAGAGTCAAGTAAAACGCCTAGTATACGGCCTAAGTAAGCTTGAGTAAATGGATTGCAGTTCAAGAAGTAGGTAATATAGTAAAAAAGCAAACATTGCTAAGAGTTACAAAGAAAAAGAAGTTGTGGAGAGCCATGGTTGTCCACGTCCTGAAGGAGCTCAGGACATAAAGAAGAAAGTTTAAATGACTAATAAGAACAAAGCTGACTGACGGTGAAAGCAAGGGTTTAACTTAAGTGTTTCACGGAATACACGCGTAGACATAAAAAAATCTCAAAGAATTGTCCCACAAACATATTCATGAATTGTATTAACATTTTCTTGAGAAATCATTTTCCTGTTTCTGTCTTTGAGATGAGTACACGTGTGTGTGTGTGTGTGTGTGTGTGTGTGTGTGTGTGTGCACGCGCGTGCTGGCAGAAATTGGGTATTTACTTTGTTCCTGGTGATATGGTATGGGATATTTATTCCATCACTTCACTCCCAGCAAGCCAATAACGATGGAAAGGGTTGATGAGTTTGAAAGAATATGAGAAACATATTACTGAGGGTGATAACAACAAAAAAACAAGAATTAATATGTAAGAATATAAAAACTGATATTTCATTTAAATTATTTGAAAATCAAACTTGTCTGGAAATCATGAAGCCGGGAGAGATTTCAAAAAGCGTGAGATGCGAGAAAAGAAACTGTTAGCAAAGAACTTACGGTTACATCTAGCAATTTCGAAAGTAAAATGATGAGACCATGCCGCCAATCTAGTTCTGCGTAGATATTAATAAACTCTGGTACTAGAGGAAAATTCATCAGAAGAGTTACCATGAAATTATTTATAGAAAAGGCAGAGGAAAGCTAGTTTAGGGCGGTGGGAAAATGACTAATGCTGATATGCCAGGTCAGAGCCAATAACATTTTAGATACTTCTTTGTATCAATAATCTCTAAGTATATAACAGGAGTACCAGACCAGATATAGCAGAAATATTCAATGCCTGGACGAATGGTAAACTTATAAATGTGTGAGACAGATTCCAGCGCGGTTCTGGCAATAAATTATTCTCCTGGAAGTGAGCATAAGGGATAACGAGATAAAAACAAGGGATTTTACGATAAATGCTAAACATATTTTCATACAATAAAAAACAACCCCTTTCTCTGTGAAATAAACGCCCCGTTTTTATTTTAAACAGTGTATATTTCTCTTATCGGCCTGACCACACGAGAAGCTTAATGAAGAAAATGTGCTCTCCGAGTGATTAAAAACTGCATACCTATTTGTAAGAGAAATCACCCTATAATCTAGATTGCTTTTTTCTTGAAAGCTTGGTCTGCACAGTTTTGTATCCAAATAATAAACAAACACATTCCGAAGAATTATTTGACTTTTTAAATTTTCGGATTATTTATATATATATATATATATATATATATATATATATATATATATATATATATATATATATACAAAAACTATTCACACACAAGACTAACTAACGTCCTAGGTATGGTGTTATGGTGGTAAACAACATCCGGCAGTAAGTCCTCTGGTCGAGAGGTTTCGAGAGCCGTGGAACCACTTCTTAATTGTTGTTGCTACCAGATTCACCTTGACACAGGGTGGTAGCATCTGTTAAGGTCCAAGCTATAGGCAAATAGTTAACCCCTAAACTGGGGTCAAAACACTATAAAAGTGTAGAAATCAATTTTTAGTGAAGGTGACAGCAATACATTTTCATATAAAAAATTACCAGCAATGCGTTTTTGTAATTAGGAAAGAAAAATATTACCAGCAAGACAGTTTTGTAAAGGAAATTATTAATGTTCCCGAGAAAATTTAATTTAGACATTAAATGAACCATAAGTAGTTGATATACCGTTGAAAACGTCCATTTAAAAACAAAAAATACACAAAATTCTCAAAATATATATCGTCGTTTAAAGAGATGTGACATTTAGAAAAAAGAATAACATAAAAATTGATTAAAAGAGCACTAGACTACAAAAACAAAACAAAAAACAACAACAAAAAACGCTGTCTTTCCAAAAGGAGAAGGATTACAATAATTATATAATAAATAAATGAAATTTTATATTAATTGTCCCTTCAGGACTGCGGCGATCTTGGCTTTGTAGCTCGAAGTAATGTCTATCCCCTTAGCCCCTCGCTGTTCCGGTTGCCGTCACTATGTCGTGGGGGATTTAGATTCTCCGTACCTCTTTCATAGTTATAAAAGGTACCAGGGTTGAAAGCACATTTGAAAAGATCCAGATCTTTATCAATCCTTAAAAGAACCCTTCCCTAACTGACCAGGTGTTCTGGAGTGAAGCCCTTATTTGACCAATTGCGTGTTGGTAATACTTGGAGGTTTTTAATTCAGAGTTTCCATTCTCCTAGGAAGGTTGCAATACAACTTCTATCAATGTAAATGCATTTTCTGGCTTTAAATAAACTGCAAATAATAGATAAACCGTAAAAGCCAACACTCCCCGACATCAATCAATCAATCAATTTAAGGGTGAATATTAAAAGAAAAACTGCAGTCTGTTACGCAAAAAGGCCATCTCATATTTCTTGTTTTTGTCTTGTAGAATCCTATTTACTTTTACGCATTTCACTCTGAAATTGGGCGTTGTATTTTTGTACAGGCAACATTTATTTTTAACTCAAAAATTTGCTGAACTTTCTATTACTTTTTCATGGATTGGCGTTAATGCATTTTCTTCATATATCAACCATTTTCATGTGTTATACAGTTCAACAAGTCAAGTTATCCTTTCTCTAGTAGCATTCAACGAAGCGAAATGAACCTGATACACTCATATCTTCTCACGTGAAAGCTGCTATGGTATCTCACATCCATGCAATAATTGAACACCTCTAAGAGCGATCAAGCAAAAGATACAAGATCTGATAATATTTTCTTATATATAATAAAATGTTACTATCTGTACAAACGTATATATGTGCGTTTATAATGTTCAAAATTTTTATTCAAACATTCATTAAATATTTTCGCGATTTTCAAATTCCATAGAGGTAATTTGGGCCATATCCGACGAATTGTATTTCATTTGATAGGTATCTATCTATCTATCTATCTATATATATATATATATATATATATATATATATATATATATATATATATATATATATATATATATGTATATATATATATGTATGTATTCATTTCCGAGTGGTTAGCACGTTCACTTTCCGACCATAAGACCCGGGCTCGAATCTCATTTTGGACGATTTGTCAAGAACGCGACTTTTGGATGGTATTGGTATAAGGGAGACAATCCCAGCGTTCAGTAACTTTGGAAATTGGTTGAATACCATAGTACATGTTGATCCAAACCGTTTGAGTGAAATTGGGTAGACGTAACTGTTTGGTCAAGTCATTTTTATATGAACGAACTAGCTTTGTTCAAACTGTTGATCACGCTAGAAACTCTAATCTAGAAACTCTAACGAATGTCCACTCAGCATAGTTGCAGCATAAACCACAAATGGACCCTGTGGGCGTTGAACTGACACAAATGTACCCGAGGAGGCGTCTGCAAGTAGACAGGAAACATCGGATACGAACTGTCAGCCATTACGTAAAAATGAATAAGACCTCAACTTCAAATATATAACAAGCTGAAACCTATATACTTTAATGGTTTAGAACTATTGTTCTCATCTTGTTGTACATGATGTACCGTCTGATTATTATCAGATATCCAATGTTTAGCTGATATGGAATAAATATATATTTTTACAATATCGTTCACCCTGTGCTATGCGAAAAAGTCACTCTGAGTTACTGACCAAGAAGTAAGCGGCACTGTTTATGAGGATATCTTGTGAAGATAACTCTAGACTGGAACGGATAAAATTTGTAGCGATGGAGGAAGCATTGCCTTAGGAGTTGGTTGAACAACGTTTTATTTATGTGATATGGGATGTATATTGTATATTCTGTTATATAACGGTATGTTGTGTAATATATATATATATATATATATATATATATATATATATATATATATATATATATATATAAATATATATATATATATATATATGCATGTATGTATCTACACATAGAAATATATATACATATATATATATATATACACATATAAATATATATATACAAACATAAATATATATATATATATATATATATAAAGAAAGAAAAATAAGATATATAATCCGGTGTTCTTATTGATATTTTTATTTTTACAAAATAGTGCTCAATGTAAATTTACAGAGCATTAATATTTTAAATTAACTGATTTAAAATATGTTTTTTCCCTACACAACAATAACCAAAAATGTAGGCTAAAGGCTACGAATATAATTTAGTAATTAAGTTAAAAACATTAGTTCCATTACATACTAGAGCGAAATTTGGAGTAACTCATTTTTTTTTAATTTACTGAGTTTTAAAGGCACCAAAAAATCATAATTCACTGCTTCCAAGGATACAGAGAAATCCACTCATCCAGACAAGGGGTGGTATCGTGTTCATTTTTATTAACTTTTGTTGTATCAGTTATTAGTTACGTTCGAAAAAGGGGTTATGTTTAGGTAGGGTAGTGATGTATTTTTCAACGAATTCTGACATCCGTTAAATGCATGTCGTCTGGGTTGTTTTTTAAATTATTGTTAACGACAAAAAATTATTCCGGCATTTGTTCTATTTGTATACTTGAAGATTTTTAGCGGAAGTTTGCGTTATAATACGTTTTATTTGAAAACAATTTTAAAATATTTTCACTTTTAGTATAAATATATATATATATGCACATATAAATATATGTATATATATAAATATATATATATATATATATATATATATATATATATATATATTATATATATATATATATATATATATATATATATATATATATATATATATATATATATATATATATATAGATAGATAGATAGATAGATAGATAGATAGATAAAAAGAAAGAATATTAATTTTATTTTTTAAAACAAGTAAATGTACGAGAATTACTTACAGTATATAAAATTATTTGTTCATATCAAGTTGAAGTATATATATATTACCAGGTCACATTTTAAAAAAAAAATTTTTTTTACATGTTATTTAAAGAAGATTTTTGACAATGACGGCAAAAAATAGCTAATTCCTTTCTCTGATTCAGCAAACTTTTATTTTTTATAAACTTAGTAATATATAGTTTCTCATGTATGTACAAAGAACATGGGTCATTTAATGGCCTACATAATTTAGCTTTTCTTATTTACATCCATTTTACTGTAGGTGTTTTATTGGATTCTTTTAGGTGCCAGAAGTACTTTGAGAGAGATGTTTGATTTCTATATTTATTTATCCTAAATGAACTTTGATGTTGGTTGAACCGTTATTTGAACTCATGGCTTGTGCAACCAATATAGATTTTTATGTTTTCAGGATTTTAAATAGAAAAAAATATTGCATTGGTATACTAATGATTCGGTGCGACATTTATTTTGTAGAGGACAGTTGTGAGGGTTTCTACAGTTACATAATTTTTGTTTATTTTCATCTGTTTTTATTTTCCATTTTATAGACTTTTTTGGTTCTGGTATAAGTGTTTATTTAAGATATTAGCATTATGTTTCTTAATAATTTTTTGTAAGTTGTCAGTACATCTGTAACTTAATTTTAGTGTATTTGTATTGAAAATAGTACTTAGTTTACTATTACTAGGAAAATGCGAGGAGTTTTTGTCCTATTTTTTTTCTTTACCTTTTGGTTGTATGGGGGCGTATACCAAATTATTTTTCTAAGTCTGTTTTTCTATGCTTTCCATTTTCATTTTTTATATAAGTTAGTTTTGGGTTTTTGTCGCCACTATCTTTTAGAGCTTTATTATAGAAATTAATATGTTCATCGAAAATCTAGTCATTCGCTGAATTTGTACTTATACTTTTTCGGATAGATGAAGGTATATGCTTAACTATAGATGCTGGGGTGGTTTAATTTAAGGTGTATATATAAAGGATTGTTATTGGGTTTGTTATAATGCGTGTATATATTTTCTTTAAATCTGTTATATCAAGGAAGTTAACTGTTCTAATTTAGTGCTAACCGTAGTTTTTAAGTTCATGCTTTTAAATTATTTATATAATACCTTTCAAATTTTATCTATTTTAAAGTTAGTAGAGATTCTAATAACCATAAGACCATCGTTTCTGTATAAACCAATGTCAGTTATATTAATATCACGGTGAGCTGTAAGATTGTATATTATAAAAAGACCTATGAGATCAGAAGACTCAGCTGAGTCTAGTGACCCCATTGTGATTTTAAAGTTTTTATCAATTGCTCACATTTATGTATCAGTACCGATTTTTTCGCATTTATAATATTTTTTTCGTCTTCTGTAATATCCGTGTACTTGATAGCAAAATACAATTTCATTCATGATCAGTCATTTAGATATTGATTGGTAATAATTTCCAATAGAAAACTGCATTAGTGTACAGTTGTTGTTTTTTCCTTTATATAAGCAAACCAGTTTGTCACGTCTTTGGTATTAATCCAAAGTTCCAGGCCTATTTTCTGTAATTTGTTGATTTACCCTTTCAAGGATCATTTTACTAATTTTTCCGATATCAAGTCTTGTAGGGTTTATTATCCTTGTAGTCGGATTAGTCTCGAAATCTGGTTTGTGGTCTTTTAAGATTATATAGCACTTCCTTTCATATAGTTGACCTACTATATCACTGATCTTCAGTTTATCAGTGATTTTTTGACGGCTAGTATTAATATTCTCAAACATGTTGTGGTCATTATTCTTCGCTTTTTGTAGTTCTTATGTAAATCCTTTTTTATTAGATCGTTGTAATCTTTTGTGGTTTGATTAACTGATACAACACAAGTTAATAAAAATGAACACGCTACCACCCTTTGTCTGAATGATTGAATTTCTCTGTATCCTTGCAAACAATGAATTATGAATTTTCATGTGACTTTAAAACTCAGTAAATTTAAAAATTATGTTACTCCAAAATTCGCTTGATGATTAAATGGAACTAATGTTTTTAATTTGATTACAAAATTAAATTCGATGATTTACGCTTCGATTTTTGAAACATGGTTATTACTGTGTAGCGAAAAACCATACTTTAATCAGTTAATTTATATAATATATAAATATATATATAAGATGACAGTCCAAAATGTTTAATCGGTTTCCACTGTCTCTGTCTGGAAAGATATAATTTGTGCATCTTGGGTGTCTTCTTATTTCTTAGATGTTTTTGACATTTGATTATCATAATGGGTTCCTGCCGCTTTATGATCATTTTGTATTTCATTTTAGAGATGAATAATTTTCGAAATATTTAAATTATTTCGAACTATTATTTTTGCATATTTTAGTTTTTATTATGGAAACAATACCGTCATGTGAATAGAATCATTGTAACTATAATAACATCTCTCATAATGAAGAAGAGAACGGTAGTTCGCTGTTAGCGCAACTGTTACCAGCGAGGAAATTGAGATCAGCAAACCAATTTTAATTCCCAGTCGGACAAGTTGCGTTCACTTTAACACAAATACTCTTGGAAAAAATTATGAATTTCTGTCAATGCAATGGTTTAATTATTTGGATCACCGACGTAATGTGGCTTCAATCTGTCTTTTCTACAAATACTTTCATGGTAACTGCTTTGACGTTTCCTTTTTTCCCTGGTACCGCGATTGCATGAATTTATGTGTGCCACTAGATTGGCGGCTAGGTCCCACCCGTTTATTGTTGAAATAGCGAAATGCATCCGTCCCTTCTACTCCCGCAGTTTTTATTTTCGCATTTCTCGACTGTGGAACTTCCTTCTGTTTACTTGCTTCCCTGATAACTACAATCTTAAAAAATTTAAATACAATATCAATCGCCACCTTCTATCATCTTGAATCCTATTCATCGTTTGTACTTCATTCAATCCTCCCTCTACTCAGCCTTTTCTCTCACATTCACTTCCGGCACCCCTCTGCGTACTCGTGGCAGTGCCGCCATGCTTGTAGTTAAATGAGAAAAAAAGAAGATTGATATCACTGGCCAGGAGAGACAACCAATTTAAAAGAATTCAACTACTTGAATTCCAAACCACGGTGAAGGCAATGCTGAACAATTTTATTATCATTCACAAGAAGCATGACAAACGACAGATAATAAAGAAAAAAATATGTGAAGTGGTATGACTGCCTGAAGGGACATTGCATTAAAAAAACACGGGAGAGATACTAATATAGTGCATGCGTTTAACTCCTTCAAACGTGTTAATAACTAATCCCGGATTATAAAGCGATAGATCCCGAAATCTCATTGTGAAAAATGTATGCGAATTCTAGAAATACGGGTGGTTTTCATCATATCAAGAGAATGACTTTCGTGGTGCAAAAAAAGCTGATATGAAGCGAAGTTGTTTTTCAACAACCAAGAAACTACCTGCACATTAAAAATATGATTATCTAGTTCGACCGCTCATTCTTTCAAGAATATTATAAAAAGT
The DNA here is from genome assembly GCA_964036315.1 of Acanthosepion esculentum. NCBI lineage: Eukaryota > Metazoa > Mollusca > Cephalopoda > Sepiida > Sepiidae > Acanthosepion > Acanthosepion esculentum. The sequence goes on along the minus strand of OZ038500.1, from coordinate 29,455,405 downwards.
GTAACAATGTTGTTTTAAGCTAATTGACAAAATATTACTATAATTATTTTAGTACTACCCGTATTATTTACGCGAATTACAAAATAATATCTGCGCATATTAACCAAAATCGCACTAAAACATTGCAAGCTTCCTAGAAAATTAATTTAAAAAAAACAATACTATTGCGATATTGTCGCGCGCACTATGTAAATCAATTAATAAAATCTAAACCGACAGAACTGTCTTCTTTTTATACATACACTTATCTAACTGTAAGAATATAAACAGCTCTCCACTGTAGACAAATATTTAACAACGAATATAGTTTTCCCAGTCAAGTATTAACATTAGACGGAAACCCAATATATGGTGCTCTGGGGCTGCTAAAGATCGATGGAAACAAAGATTTTTATGATTAAAAACAATTTTAAATGGAGGCTGTATGACAATAGTACACCACTTTCTATGAACTTTCGAGCAGTTACATATTTAACAAACAGAAAGTTCGGTTTCGTTTGGGAAAAACAATTATTGCTTAATAGAAATCATTTTGCAACAGGAATTTATAAAAAAATTTTTTTTTAATTTTTTATGTATATAAAATATTATGTAACGTTCCCATTTTGAAAGTATGGTCAACCATACACGACATTATGAGAAACTAAGAGCGATGACTATATAAAATTTAAAGTCAACTTTCCTAGAATTAGATTGCGGGGAATATTTTCCAACATTTTTCAGATTACTGAGTATATAATGTTATATAAAAAGGCACTCAGCCGTCATTTTATTAAATTATATTTTGACAGATATATAATCTGTAGAAAACCAATAAAGGAATCAACATCCTTTACGAGCACGTCATCGCATGTCAATAAAATAAATATGGCTAGTGTCGGCTAAAACACAACTACTGCGTGCTTTAAAAAATCATTTCTGTGTTATATTAAATTTAAACTACATCATATTTTTTGTAAATCAGATTAATTATACTTGAAATCAACTAATATTCCTCAAATAAAGTTTCAGTAAAGTATATTTTATTTTTGGAAAATTGGTTTATAAAGAGAATTACATTTCGATGAAAAAATACTAAAAATGTGCGCTAATCAGCTATTTTAGAAAAAAGACAAACACTCTCTATCAATTTTAGATAGTTTTAAATTAGTTTTTAAAATACTGCAAAGTATACATTCAATCTATTAGCTTAAAATTAGATCTAAAATAATAGGTTCAAGAGAAGTATTTTAATTTTTACAAATTCATTCTATACCTAGGTTATAGCGTTTTTTAGTTGAGTTCCCCATATATATATATATATATATATATATATATATATATATATATATATATATATGTGTGTGTGTGTGTGTGTGTGTGTGTGTGTGTGTGTGTGTGTTTTTATAAACAAAGACACACACACACAGACACATATATATATATATATGTATATGTGTTATATAAACAAAAACAAGAGTGTTATTGAAGACAAAACTGATGCTTTTTCCGTGATTTGCTGATTAGGAGGCAATTAAAGCAATTATTTTGCTTAATCAAAGGAAACTAGCGTTTTTCAATGCTATCAAAAAGAAAGAAACTGAAAACATATGAAACAAATTCATAGAAATTAAAAAAACATTTATCCCGAGAAAATTCCTGGAAATAATTATCCATCAGACACATAGAAACATATAAAATTACAATGGGCCTAGCAAAATGGCAGTCTCTAATTGAAATACCGGAAGAAAAAATAATACACTTTACGAAAAATACATCAAGATGGACAGTGAATTATTGGCAGAAATGGGCGAACTATGTCCCAAAGAAACTGACCAATTCCTCTCAGACATTTCGGTCATAGTTCGCTCATTTCAGTCAATTTCTTGATGTATTTTCGTAAAGAAGCGCAACAAAAAATAAATTTTACCATACAACTTACACCAAGAACAACCCGGAACAATTTACAGAAATAAAAAGAAATCTACTTAATAAGAATGATAAATTGAAAGATACACTAAAAATAACCCAAATGTTTAAAAGCACACACCAATCAAAAAACCTAAAATACATAAAATCCTCCAAATTTAATCAACTTGCAATACAAGGAGTGGTCAAAAATGCAACAAGAAAAAAAGGGGGGTTTGGGATATCGTTATCGAGAACTGCACAACAAAATTCGCAATAAAGAAAAATTTAATCTGAATCTCTCAAAATGTGATTCATGTGCTTAAGTGCGCTACATGCAATATATCCTATATCGGCATCACCCAAGTACTAAATAACGAAGATTCCCTTCACAAAAGCAGCAGTAAATTACCAGACGGCAGGAAAATATTTGTGTCACATCACATCCACAAATGCAACGAGGTAAATTTAAAATTATGGCATTATATCAAGCAGACGATTATTATTACCTACAAATACTAGAAAAATCTTCATAGACAAATTTAAACCAGCACTAAACAAATCATAAACACCACACATAAACACACACCATACACACATAGTGGCAAAACACACTAAGCGGACCACTCAAACGCACCATACAAAATACATGTCATTGTTGTATAGATTTCTTTATAATAATATAGGAGATAGTATATATGTATGGAGAACAAACATATATGCAGATACTTGCAAAACACACATACTGGACGGACAAAATGCACTTTATATATATATATATATATATATATATATATATATATATATATAAAGAGAGAGAAAGAGAGGCGATGCAAACACTTATAATAATTATGAATGCTTTTTTATTCATATATTTCATGCGTAATTATTTATATATTTCCTGTCCCATCCGTAAATGGGAAAACAGATAAATTATCTTCCTTTAATTTTTTAAAAAATAATTTATACAAATAAAATATTTATGTGAATTTAGACAAAATTAATTCAATTGATTTTTTACTCCTACGTTTTTTACGTTACTGTCGTATTTTTATGTGTGGCACTCAGATGCCTTTGTCTATTCAGCGATTTTCTAGTTTCAAATTGGTATTGAAATAGGCTTTGTAGTTGCCGTCTTCTCTTGTTAATCTTTCTACTCCGATTGATATTTCCATTGCAGTGTTAAATTGGAGCCATCAAATTTTTAGCATTAAAAGATAATGAGCAAAAATCGATTTACATAATACCGGGTAAAATCGATGAATCCTCGATACTATTAAACGTTTAAAATTTATGGTATGGAATGGATAAATTAAAGTGTTAATTGGACTCTATTTTAGTTGTGAAAATTTTATCACAGCTTTATTTATTACCATACGTGATGACGTGTTTCAATGCATCACAGTACTAAAATTTTCTAAAAATTGTTGCAGTGGGTACAATATATATATATATATATATATATATATATATATATATATATATATATATATATATATATATATATATATGTATATATATATATATATATATATATATATATGTATATATATATATATATGTATATATATATATATATATATATATATATATATATATATATATATATACTACGATTAAGATTTCTGTTCAATTTTTGTTTTGTTCGTATAAGTATTTCCTTTTCTGGACACTTATAGGAACACAATAAAAAAATAATTAACTACCCAAATAAACAACACACACACCCGCCCCCACACACACGTATATATATATATATATATATATATATATATATATATATATATAGATTAATCCTAAGGAGCCAGGCCCAGCTACTTAGGATTATTTTACTTTTTGCTCTACTTACTGTATTGAGCACTCTACATTTATTCTTTTACACTTTTTTTCTTTGGACTTTTTTTCTTAAGCACTTGGCGAGAGGATTCGTACAGTGTTATATTCTTGGTTCTTTCTTGTTTTGTTTCCAATTTTTCCTCTGACATAAATTTGTTTTATTACAAGTTGAGCCAACATGTTTTTTTTAAAACGTGTATTTCCATTCATATATATATATATATATATATATATATATATATATATATATATATATATATATATTCACTGGTTTCACCCCATACAAGGTAGCAAAGCCACTAAGCCACAAGGGTTACTGGGTGTGGATAATTAGGACCAGAATTCTTTATAATGAAGGGGAAGTGCATGGCGTAATCACGAAGACAGTAAATACCGATTGAAATTTTGTTTCAATTTTTACAGATTAAAGTTGGCTGGAAAGCATTGAATCGGAAGCTAGATGCACAAGAGAAAAGTGCGAGAAAAGAAAAAGTTAACATAGAATTTACGGCTACAACTAAGCATCTCAAGTTAAATTAATGAGATCATGACGCCAGTCGAGTACTGCGCTTAAATTTAAAAAAGACTAGTTACCACAGCGAGGACCTCATCCGCACATGGTTGAAATGGGCAAAGACTTAAGTTGTTAAATCTGAATGAAAAAGAAAATAAATCATTAGACGCTTAAACTTAATTCATATATAAAATCGATCCATGTTATTGGAACACACTATATATGAGAGAAATATATATGTGTATTGTTCTCTTCATTAAAAACAATCTTGACTTCATCTAGAATGATTTGCTCAATTTTTCATTAGAGATCTTTCAATCTATTTGTATATATCTATTATCATCACCCCATTGACTTTCGTAATCGCAGCGGGGGATCCAAATTCAGAAGCCACACTGAATCTCTTCCACAACGGTTGATAAACCGCAGCTATCAGCAATTCTGTTATATTTAATTTTATCTATGCCAAACAGTTTAAAAATCTTTATATACGCATCTAGATGAAAGATGCTATATGAATGATTTGCAGCGTGTATGCCCCATTTCTAGAATTAATTGAGCGTGATAAATCACACAAAAATAATATGGCTAGTTTAATGAATCATTTAGATAGTGATGCATTTTTTGTAATTATCTAAAATAATTCAAGATTTTAAAATTATAATATCAGGGCGAGCTTCAGCGCTTTATGTGTCTGTTTTAAACTTAATCTGAAATGGCCGGATTGTAGATAGCCTTTTACTTATGTGATTTCTATTAGCATTCTTTCTATTGCTGTTTGTTCCCATTTTTCTTCTAGGTCACGCCGACCTTTAGAAGGGAATCATTAAATGACCTTACGTGAACTTTCCTGAGTTATCAATCAACTTTTCTTACACACTTTTTTATTGTGCACATGAC
>OZ038500.1:29402768-29445268 GCA_964036315.1 Acanthosepion esculentum | reverse complement strand
TATCTTTGTATATTTTCTGCTTATACTTTTGTTATAGCAAAATAATTATTGTAGGAACAATTTACATGCTTTAGTGTATTTTTATTCTAATGTGACAGATAATATATCACGTCGGGGTGAACAGTTAACGGAGGTTACAAATAATAATGTCGTATCACGTCGGGTAAGTTATCAAATAATGGGTGACTATGGAAGAAAGGAACATTCTTCCAGTTTGTATTTCCACCCATTATATACATGATGTAATATCTTATTTCACGGACGGAACGAAGTAGCTAAAAGAAAAAGAATGAAAACATGTTTTGATCTCAGAGAGTGTTTTATACCAATAAATCATACTCGCAATTATATACACATATTTACATGTTTCCCAATCAGAGAAACTGTAACAGATATATACAGCAACAAGCAGAATGAGAAGTAAGTGAAAAGTAAGTCTTACTTGTATTAATTCAAAAGGTAATTTGAGATGTAAGAGATTCTTCTGTATTTCTATGGAAGCTATATTTAGAATTCCAGATTCGAGCAGGCTGGATTTATATGCTATGTTACTAGCGAATACGTATTCTTCTCAAACAAGAAACAGCGAGCCATGTTTTATTTTTTTCCAAATTGAGGACTGGTGAAGTTACATTCCCAAAACGGAACGGCTCCATGGGTTTGTAGACTGCACCACGTGGCAACTGGCTTGGCTGAGGGGGATATTTAGACTCAGACGTGATAAAATAATGCAACTGCTCGGTTTGACTCCTGTAAGCTAGCTGCCGGTCTAGCCAGTTTTGTCACTATGCAGTGAGTGACTAAGCGGCCATCACGTAACCCATGTGATCTCCAGAAATTTCAACTATCTCTATGGTTTTCATTTTTTGAACATCTCGTTTCTCACATGTTCAGTACAGGCTACTTTAAGCATTCAGCGACAGACAAACCCAGATCTGTTCAAGTTTCTCTTTGATTTGTAAAAATGTCCGCATTCAGGAGAATAGACCGGGCGAACATTTGATTACGCTGATCATCATTTCTCACGAGAATGTATTATTTTTTTTTAGTTTCTGTAAGGTACTAATCGTTATTTCATGTGACTCTGTATTTCCATGTCAGTTTTTCCATCGTCAGTTACAACACGACGGAAATAATTAATATCATTACCTACTCGATTCTCATGTACCTAATTCCAAGTTCGCATCTTTGGTTCTTTCTATTTCTATTGCCCATATATTTTATATTCTTATAGTTAAAAGCCCACTGTCACCCCGATATCATATAGATATATTGTTAGAATTATGTTCGCGGACAACTAGTCCAGTTAGGTCTAGCAGATCTCTTAGGATTGTCGCTTTATCGGCCGAATAAAACAACCTCTCTTACATCATTTCTTATTTTTGTTTATTTGACTCGTTTCCTATTTTCATAAAAGCGGTTTATTCTTAGTAAATATGAATACTTGTAATATATTTGCTATATTACATATTGAAACACCAGTTAACAAAGTTAAGCAACGTCGAGCCTGGTCAGTACCTAGAACGGTTACCCGTTGAGAAAAGAATGTGGATGGTGTAATCAGTAATGACTCGGAAATGTTAATCGGAGAGCTACAATTTCCATTGGGTTCGTTATATGCATAAATAGTTTGGGAAAGATATGAATCTACCACTCCTCCACCAGCTATGGGTTAATTTGTAAGACGGGTATCACTCATCATTATTATCTCGAAAAGGATTTTTAGAATATAAAATATATCGATTTTCCATATTTCTTGAATTTCCCTATTTGTTCAAATTGTCTATGTGTGTGTGTTTTTTTTATTTGTCTTTCTGGTTGTATCTTATCTAATTTTGTGAGTTATCTACGAAATAAGTATATTTTTCATTTTTATTACTCGCTGTGGTAGCTTTCTGAGCATGGGGCGACTTTAAATCTGGTATTAAATCACTATCTGGCGGAGAAGAATTGGACACATGCCTCTCCCAAAAATTACATTTATGCCGAATGGGACGAATTCAGTATTAGGTGGTATTTTATAAAGGTAAGTATGCAAGTGCACCACCGATATTGGTTCCTTAATATGCCGTATTATCCGTGTTGTCAGTCCAACTGATGTACGTAATAAAAATGTATTAATATCCATGTAACCCAATAATCATGCATTCTCCTGTATCTATGTTGGGGCGCACCCACCTTCACAACTACAATAGACTGATCCTATTATTATAAATAGAACAGTAGTTCTAGAGACTGTGAGTAGTGTAGCAGTGTACGCAGTCTCTGACTGTGCGCTGCTCCTGTCGAACTCTCTGCTTTGGCAGAGAGGAACCCGGACGAGGCTTTGCCGCAGGGCAAAGTGTCGTCCGGGGAGGTAGACAGTCCCTGAACCCGTTTATACGGGTTGTAAATGGGCATATTTTTGGCCGAGCCTACGGGCTCGGTAAGCCCACTTTAAACCGGCCTTGTGCCACATTCGACCCACGTGGGAGGGTTGTTAAATACCGTAGTGTAGCAGTGTACGCAGTCTCTGACTGTGCGCTGCTCCTGTCGAACTCTCTGCTTTGGCAGAGAGGAACCCGGACGAGGCTTTGCCGCAGGGCAAAGTGTCGTCCGGGGAGGTAGACAGTCCCTGAACCCGTTTATACGGGTTGTAAATGGGCATATTTTTGGCCGAGCCTACGGGCTCGGTAAGCCCACATTAAACCGGCCTTGTGCCACATTCGACCCACGTGGGAGGGTTGTTAAATACCGTAGTGTAGCAGTGTATGAGACGCAGTCTCTGACTGTGCGCTGCTCCTGTCGAACTCTCTGCTTTGGCAGAGAGGAACCCGGACGAGGCTTTGCCGCAGGGCAAAGTGTCGTCCGGGGAGGTAGACAGTCCCTGAACTCGTGTATACGGGTTCTAAATGGGCATATTTTTGGCCGAGCCTACGGGCTCGGTAAGCCCACATTAAACCGGCCTTGTGCCACATTCGACCCACGTGGGAGGGTTGTTAAATACCGTAGTGTAGCAGTGTACGCAGTCTCTGACTGTACGCTGCTCCTGTCGAACTCTCTGCTTTGGCAGAGAGGAACCCGGACGAGGCTTTGCCGCGGGGCAAAGTGTCGTCCGGGGAGGTAGACAGTCCCTGAACCCGTTTATACGGGTTCTAAATGGGCATATTTTTGGCCGAGCCTACGGGCTCGGTAAGCCCACATTAAACCGGCCTTGTGCCACATTCGACCCACGTGGGAGGGTTGTTAAATACCGTAGTGTAGCAGTGTACGCAGTCTCTGACTGTGCGCTGCTCCTGTCGAACTCTCTGCTTTGGCAGAGAGGAACCCGGACGAGGCTTTGCCGCAGGGCAAAGTGTCGTCCGGGGAGGTAGACAGTCCCTGAACCCGTTTATACGGGTTCTAATGGGCATATTTTTGGCCGAGCCTACGGGCTCGGGTACCCACATTAAACCGGCCTTGTGCCACATTCGACCCACGTGGGAGGGTTGTTAAATACCGTAGTGTAGCAGTGTAGTGCAGTGCAGAGTGAGACTTCTGTAGTGATCAGTTACACTTCCGTTTCTCGACCGGAAGATACCGTTGGACTTTATTACTATTACTTATTGTTACTACTAACCTACGTTCGTTCTACTACTAATCTCTCTGATGTAAATAACTCTCTGAATATACCAGTATTTTTCCCTACGACTATGTTTGTTCGTTATTACCATATACTCACGTGGAAACACTCAACATCTCAACAGTGGCGACGAAGGATGTTTTATTGATCTCAACAATCTACAGCATAATCAAATATTTATAATTCTTAAACAAATATTAAATTCTAATGTAATTTCGTTCGAATTAAATCGAAGCTGCATGTGCTTTTTCTATAAACTTCTCTTAAGAAATTTAACAATAATCTATACTGAATCTGTACAAATTTTATATAAAATCTTGTCTATTTTCATATTGACATGGATGTAAAATGGTTTCTAACTGCTGTGGTAGATTTGTTTTACAAATGTAATATCAACGACGTAAAAATTCTAACTGATAAGTGTGTATTGAGTCCTGATAAAAATATATATATATATATATAAACAAAATTAAAAAGAATTCAAAATAAATAAAGCATTTGCGCTTACCTTTAAAATCTTTATCTCTTTCTTTCTCTCTCTCTGTCTCTCTCAACTTCCATTGTTATACTTCTCTCCACTTACCAGAAGGCAACCCTCAAATAAAAAGAGGAAGAAGAAAAGACTGAACCCTCAAAACATACGAAGTTTACAGGAGCAGAGTTTACTTATTTGTGACTGAAAAAATACTAAAAATAAGAAAGGATCCACACATAACTTCCGTTATATATACATATATATATATATATATATATATATATATATATATATGTGTGTGTGTGTGTGTGTGTGTGTGTGTGTGTGTGTGTGTGTGTGTGTATGTACATATATGTGTGTGTGTGTCTGTGTCTGTGTGTGTGTGTGTGTGTGAAAAAGAAAAGAATGCTGGGAAATAAAACAATTTGCCCAATCAGAGAAAATTGGCAAAAGAGGATTTTTGATGTTTGCACAAGAATCTAGAGCCTACAGAAAAGGTATAAAACCTGACAGCACAGGGTTACTAGCAGATGGGACTTGAACAGACAGAAGGGACAAAATGTCCCCAGGAGAGGACAGCAAAGAAGACCGCAGTCTACTACTGATATTTCCGTCCTGTTACAGACTAGAGAAAATACAGTAGATTGACACTGACCTATTTTCTCACAATACTACTACCGCTACCAACGTCTTACTTCAAAGTACAGAAACACACATTTATTCAGACTGCTATCAATATCTGTTTTATCGACGAATATCAAAGAATGCTAAAAAAAGTAAATAAAGATATTATTTAATTTAACCATTGAGTCAGTTCGTCTCATTCCCAATGTTTCCGATAAAGTAATTATCCTACTATCCACATGGGCAACGTTCAGAAATGAACACATTATGCCACAAGTGCATTAGCTTTTACTTCATCATAATAAAAAAGCAATTTTAGCCTTACTAATTGTAACAATTGTTATTATTTGTATTAAAGAATACATTTCAAAGATGTGTTTTCCTTTTGGGCCATGAGAAAATATTCAAATTTAGTCTTATTCCCTCATGGATTTTAACAAAAAATAACGATTTTTATAAAGGTTTGGCGTTTAAAAATATTTCTTAGCCTGCATTGTGATATGCTTTAATTTCTTCGGTGTGAAGCCTTTACAAGTTTATTTGTCCTTTGGCCGTAATGATGTTGAACCATGTCGGGGGAAGTTTTATATTTGAACAGGTCAACAGCTAGTGGCTCTTTCAATGTTCACGGTGAATTTCTTGAAGCAAACATATTTAAGAGCAGCAGTAAAAGGAAGAAAAATAGCAGGAGAAAGTTAATAAAAAAATCTCGGCGACGTTAAATTTCCAATTAACAAACATTGATTGGGGCAAATAGTCACTTGGGCAACCAAGTGTTTAATTTTTTAATTACTTGTTAATTTCACATAAATAATTGTAACAATGCAATTTGGGAGAAGGAATTTGATAATAAAATGTTTAATTCATGCAAGCATACGCACACATATGCATATAAAATTATATGGTTTGATATGCATATATATATATATATATATAGAGAGAGAGAGAGAGAGAGAGAGAGAAAGAGAAAGAGAGAAAGAGAGAGAGTAATGTGTTACATTTATTTTGGGTGCAGCCTTTGTAACTATAAATAGGGTTAACAGAAATGAACAATGCATAATTCCAAATAGTTTCACGCCTTATGCGATCATCAGACGACATGGTGATTAAAAGCTGCACACTTTAAGCGATCATCAACACCGCATGATAACAGGCACAGGCAAATATGAAGCGATCAGCAACAATGCATACTGCCTGGAAGTTGCACATTTTAAACGTTCATCAATTCTGCATAGCAGAAGGTAGTTGCAAACATTAAGCGATCATCGATACCGTAGAGTGGCTGGAAATTGTGCGCCCGAAGCGATTACCAAAGAACACGGTGACATCCGACTTTAGCGATCAGCGTTTGAAGATCACTTATTGCTTGAAACTGCCTGTGACACTGCAGTGGTGATTCATAGGCCGACACTGTTTATATCTCTCTATCTATTTTTCAATTATTTCATCTTATATTTTAATCAAACAAAAAGTTTTCATATTATAATACTGTACAGACAGGTTCCGAACACAAATAAGACTTTCTTTGTAGGCGAATATGCTTTTAGCGTCTTAACAAAATATTTTATCTCTGTATCTTTAGTTTTACGCTTATTCAGCTTTGGACAGAAGTCAGATTGTGGAAAGTCGACTACGTTGAAATGAACTATTGTCAACTTGTCAGACGTCCGATTCAGCGAAGTGAAATGAGACGAATCGAACATAAATAATCGAGAAAAATAAAAATAAAAACGACGCAATGCATAATGTATGAGAGACGGCAGAGAAGAAAGTGTGTGTGTGTCTGTGTGTGTGTGATTTTTTTTTCTAATTAATATAATCTTTGATTTGTGATCGTATTTTATTTAGATGAGTAAATTTTCAGATTTCTGTTCTTATTCGTCAGTCGGATTTCTCCATATTGTTTTTTTTTTAATAATATTCTTAATCATCCTATTAAAAGGAGGCACGGTGGAGTAATTGATAGCGGCTCGGATTAAAGAATCTATGGGAAAATAGCAGACCGGGTTCTATAGCCTTGGATGGCAACTGTTCTACCGCAGAAAGAAATGGTAACCTACTGCGGGAAAAAAAATCTGCCTCGTCAGTCATGAAAGATAAAATTTAAGAGTACACCGGCAAAGTTCCAGATTGATATTTAGCCTATAATTATTTGAATCTGTAAAGTTGTCGAACATGAAAAAGAGTAGAACACTTAAGAGAATCGTCCCCCAGGAAATAAAAGTTTTATAGAACAAATATCTGCCATTGGTTACTACTTTGCATGTTCTTTAAACAGCGTGTTCAGCAATAATTACTGTAGTAACGACTAAAGGTATTCCGATGGATATAATTCAGATGTAGATTTTAGATTAACATAGATTCTGACTGCGTTATTGGCCAATTTTATGCTTGAATATAGCACACCGTAAAACTATATTTTATCATATCTCTCTCCATATATATATATATATATATATATATATATATATATATATATATATATATATATATATATATATATGTGTGTGTGTATGTATTTATATATGTATGTATGTATACATATATATATATATATATATATATATGTGTGTGTGTATGTATTTATATATGTATGTATGTATACATATATATATATATATATATATTTCGCTCTGATGGTCCTGAGGTCATAACAGTTCGATGTATGTTATATATTCATCACTGAATTAAGTGAAATGTGAATAATATTTTGATAAATAATTATTTACCATGTACAATTAACTCACATAACATTAAACTATATAAATCTCATATCTACACGGGCATACAGGTTCATTTATATACACATATATATATATGAGAGGACACCAGCGGAGGCTGGCATTTGACTATAAAAACGTAGACGTCCAGTAACTGAAATGTGATATTTGTGGTAAGACATGCGGTTGCAAGCAACATTTGAAATTACATGATAATTTAACAACACCTGTTGTACCTTTTAAGTGCCCTGTTTGTTCCAGAATATGTTGGTCCCTTGCTGGGCTAAAGGGTCACATACTTTCAGCATATAAGTCGATATTCTCTAAAAAGATATGTACTAATGAGAATACTCGAACACGAGTTGGCAACCACCATATATATATATATATATATATATATATATATATATATATATATATATATATATATATATAAGGTGACGCCAAAAAACGGGTACTTTTTAAAAATCCAATAAAAGTTATGGAAGAAAAATATTTAATTCATAGTAATTGAAACCTTAAAACATGCCATTTAAGAAACAATGATAGAATTTTCATTTTTTTTAAATTACGTCCTGTAGATGGCGTCCTCATGTACGAATGCATTCTTGAAATCTGCTGTTGAGATTCCTCATTGACTGCTGCAACATCTCAGCTGGGATACTGTGAATTTCATTCTCGTTACTAAAATGGCGAAATGTTTACTTGCTCAAGGTCATTGTCTCGCAGTGTTACCACTTGCTCATGTCTGGCAATACGCACTTCAAAAATTCCCGTTTTTGGGGGGGTCGCCCTATATATATATATATATATATATATATATATATATATATATATATATATATATATATATATAACTCCACTAATTTAAGAGTACACAGGCAAAGTTCCGGATTGATATTTAAGCTATAATTATGATCGCCTGCGCGTGTATCACGCATGGCACATAAGTGACTGAATTTTACTATGTTATAATCTATTTTTATTAATGTTTCTTTTTTGAGGATACTTTTACTGACTTTAATATCACTTGGTGGTTCGGTTTTCATAAGCTTCATTTTCGTCATATTTCTCTTGGCTGTTTTTTTTCTGGAATTTTTTCATTTGTTTCGTTTGTTTAATCATTTGAATATATATATATATATATATATGGATATTTATATATATATACATTTTTCGGAATCGCTTTTAACACTGATTACTCGCTGGCAATATTCAGCTATTTTTTTGTAATTTGAGACCTGGTTCATTTTCTAGTCTTGATAGAACTCTCTATCTAATCTCCGCGGATTTTCTGCGGAGACTAAAACGTGGGCAAATATTAAACATTTGAAATCGTCAGCTGACAATTCCGCCAAACGAAAATCGTCACAGTGCTTATTCACAATGGACGCAAATGTAAGATAATCCTCGTCATTCCGTTTGTACAAGTTAAAACACTTCCATCTTTTGTGAAACGGTGTTGTATTAGGGCTAAATAACTCAGACAAAAGTTTTACTGCTTCATCGAACACCAATTCACTTGTTTTCTTCGGAAGAATGTAATCGACCAACTTACTATGTTCCGCTGTTCCCAACTTTCTCAAAAGTAGACGAACCTTTTTAGCGTTCGACCAATCCTCACAATCAACCGCAAAAAAGATCTTCATATCTTCTATAGAAAGCTTCAAATGTTTTATCTGCTTCAGGAAGATAATTGAATGTCTCCATAGAATTCCAAATTGTGTTGTGAGAAAATTCAGTGTTGTTTTCTCTAACATCCATTTTACATAATGTTTTTAGAAATAATTCTTCTTGTTGTATTTGGGATTAAAAAAAAAACTGTTGTTGTTCTCTCTGCTGTAGAAGCAATTTTTGTTCCCGTTCTTTTTGCTTTGCTTCCTGTTCTTTTTGTTGTAGGAGCAATTTTTCTTTCAACATTTGTTGCCGTTCCTCAGACTTCTGTTGATGATCAAGTTGTGCCTTCATCATCTGAACAATGATTGCTTTAAAGTCCTCCATAATGACTTCAAATACGTGTTTTCAGAGAGAAAGAAAATAAAACGGAATTTAGACAATGTTACTTCTATAAGAGAAGGAAAGAAGGTAATTCCTTTCCTTAATATTTCTCAGCTCTGGTTGGTAAGAAAAAAAATTTTTTTTTCTAATACAGTCTAGGTGCTTCTATTCTTCTCTAAGAAGAGAAAAAAATTGGATAACCAACCACGCTGCCAACAGAAAATATATTCTTCTTCCTTTTTTCCCTGTGTGGTCAAGAGAAGCGAAGAACAAAGCAATGCTTTAGATTATAGCAACGAGTGGGAAAAATATTACTTACAATTTTTCAGTAGTCAGTATTTTCAAGTTGTTGGTTTTAACTGAATTGAGTTAATATTTCTTTTATAGTTTTCCCTACTTCCGAAATATATCCGACGTCTGCATCGGTGCCTTTTTTTCGTAATTACATTGCCTGTTATTCGGTTGGTGTCCGTTTCTTTTTATCAGTTGTATATTAACATACAAGTGTTGTATGTGTAGCTTTCTTTCGTGAAAATTTAACTTTGGTTCGCCAGACTTGAGGGTAACACACCGGAATCTTTAGACGTCTTTAGAATTATGGCGTGGCCTTTTTTTCTTTTAGGTAGAGGTTTCTCTTTGTGGTTCGAATATTCTTCGTCGCCAGTTGTTATAGTGTAAAACAATAGATAGAAAAATAACACCGACTAGGATATGGGTTAAATAGTATATTCTCAGAAACGTAGTACAAAGGTAAATGTGGACAGTAGAGAATTTTCTCTCACTGGTTTCCCAACTCACTCATTCACTCACTCAGTGGCTACTACTCAGTGACCCTCACTTGGTGACTCGATATTTAGCAACCCCCCCACACGGGTCAAATGTGGGCTTACCGATCCCGTAAGCTCGGCCAAAAATATGCCCATTAGAACCCGTATACACGGGTTCAGGGACTGTCTACCTTCCAGGACGAAACTTTACCCTGCGGCAAAGCCTCGTCCGAGTTTCTTCCCGCTGAGGCGGAGAGTTCGACAGCAAAGAACAGTCCAAACGACTGTTGCAGTCACTTGGTGACTCACCTTACTCAGAGTTGGTAGCCATATTATATAGGTGTGGAAGAGTCCATTTGTAGGTAGGTCCCCACAATATATATATATATATATATATATATATATATATATATATATATATATATATATATATATATTCCGCTTGGTATTCGCCAAGAATTTTCGTAATTTTTAAGCTATCGAAATTTGCGTTGTTCCCTGTGATTAGTTTATTTACATGCTTTGTTAGTATCTTTTGGGGTGTTTTCTTCAATTAGGTGAATTTCATTGTATTGTCGATAGTGTTTTGTAACTTCTGGTTATAGTCCTGTAGGTTGAGACCCACATTAGTTTTATCAGAGCGTCTAATAACTATATTGAGGTTATTGCGTAGCTCTCCCGACGCCGACTCGTTGCATTGATGGGTGTGGTGAAAGGTTTTTAAGCATTCGGGTTTTATGAGATCATTTAGATTTGGGTGCACCATAACTGATTTTTCTGTTGTGAGCTGATGGATAGATTGGTATAGAATTTTCATTACAATTTACTTTTGAAGAGGGTCATATCTATGTTAGAGATTACAATTCATATAACTATACGAAAGCGTTCTGAACAATTCGAACTATGGGAAATTACTATAGTCTTTAACCCCTGAAAACGGAAAAAATATTAGAATGCTGAAAATCTCAATATGATATATATATATATATATATATATATATATATATATATATATATAAAGACATTTTATGTTTATACGTTCTTTTTTATAGATAGTAATATTTAAGTAAATTCTCTGTTTATAATAAATAGTATTAACAACATTTACCGGCCTGAATGTCCGAGAAATTGTCATAGAAAATATGCGGCCTCCGACAGGAATCGGACCTGTATCTTATACGGAACCGTCATATAGCCTGATGTGTTTTACTGACTTCGCCAGAGAAGCGTTTCGATTAGCAAGGTCGATTTTACTGTTTTTAAACTACAATCTAAAATCGATCTTGCCAACCGAAACATCCCGCTAACATAAAAATATCTTAAAAGATTTTCGGACTTTGTCCATTTCATAATATATATATATATATATATATATATATATATATATATATATATATATATATATATATATATATATATATATGTTTGGGTTTATGAATATATGATTTAACCATATACATGTTATTGTAGACCTTTGTAGTTAAATGTATTGAACTGCGTGCCAGTACCTCTTAGTATGGTTCGGTGGTTAATATGGTAGTTAAATATATTGAAATATGTAGCATAACTATTTCGAATAGTTTTTTTAATATGATAAAATAATATATATATATATATATATATATATATATATATATATATATATATATATATATATATATATATATATAAAGCAATTATTTAGTTGAAAGTGAAATATGTCTTGATTTATTCATTGAATTGAGACGGTGCAATATTATAGCCACTTGTGACTTCATGGTAGTCAATAAACGAACCATTATCCGACAAGTGCCGTTAACTCTTCTTCTGAGGAATAAAGCAAGAATTAATAAACGAAACTTTTTATCTCTACAGTAGACAAGGAGATAACTTGAGAGAAACACTGCAAGTGGCGAGAAATTAAAATAAAATACAGAAAATAAATATAAAAATGACAATTTGTTTTTTTCAAATATCCTATTGAAAATGTAAATGGAGGAGAAAAATATACAACATTTCTAATGAAATATCTTAAAATATATTAGGAAAAATTCAGGTTAGTTAATGGGAAACAAACACTCGTTGATTGTCTTGTTGAACAGACAGCTCTGTCTGTCTCTATCACACATTGAAGGAAATTCAGAGCAAGAAGGAAAAATAGAAACCCCACAGAAGATCACAGAATTAATTAGTGTGCAGAAGAATGAATCGATGATGACGGGGAAAGAAGGATGCGATTAGTCGTCGACAAATTAATGCTTTCTGTACTTGCCACTCAGGAATTCTGAATATCTCACTGAATGTGATACAAATGCCATTTAAGAACAAAACAAAAAAATACTAAGAAAATATGGGCCGAGAGAAATTACTTTCTCATCAATTAATAAAATTGGTAAAATGAGGAATCCGAATAAAATGAAAAGATCGTATGAGAGCATAGTATCAAACACTGAAACAAATGAAAAATTAAATCCCTCTCCGATCAAAATCTCGGTATTAAGAATTCTTTCCGATTTGGTCCTTGAAAAATTCTCAATATTTGAATTGCTTTTCTTTCTGTAAATCATTCTAACCTGCTTAATATCTTCCCACTTGTTCTAAATCATTTTCTAAATATCGATTGCACCAAAAATAAATATTAGTAATTGAGTCTATAATTTGTTTAATTGCTTCCAAAACACTCGTGCCGATTAAATCGAGAAAATATAAGTTTTTGTTATGTATTTTGAAGAAAGTTAACAGTAAGAGTGAAACATTGAAATTAAAGTTTAGCCAATAAGTATAACATTAAAAAAGAATAGAACGCTTAAATCAATCGCTCCCCAACATATATATATATATATATATATATATATATATATATATATATATATATATATATATGAAATCTAAATCTAAAAATAAACACGCTAAAATTCACCTTCACCCCTGCCTGTTCGCTGACGGCTTAGTGGGAGAAGTTCCGACTTATGCAAATTCAGTCGGGGTTTGATCCTAGCTAGAGGCAACCGGCCGTCTAGCCAGACTGATGAGCTGTGAAACAGCAAAACAGTCTGTCTGTGGATGACAAAAATATTGGCTCCTGAAAAATTAATTTCGGTTGAGCTCTCTGGTTTGAGGTGTGAATTTTTAAACAGTGACTATTTAAGCTAATATTGCACGACTCTTCGGCAGAATTGAGTCACTGTCAGTCACTATGTGTTTATCTAAATCTAAAAATAAACACGCTAAAATTCACCTTCACCCCTGCCTGTTCGCTGACGGCTTAGTGGGAGAAGTTCCGACTTATGCAAATTCAGTCAGGTTTCGATCCTAGCTAGAGGCAACCGGACGTCTAGCCACACTGATGAGCTGTGAAACAGCGAAACTGTCTGTCTGTGGATGACAAATATATATATATATATATATATATATATATATATATATATATATATATATATATATATATATATATAGCGGTGGAGAAATCTATAGTTTAATCACATATAATGGTTCATTATCTGACATATGATCTGATGGTATTAAGGTCATAATTATTCGATGTATGTGATATACTTCACTGAATTAAGTAATTGTTAAGGTTAATGTTTAGAAAAATTATTATTTGCCTTATAAAAATACAAGTACATGTAACTTTGTATGTCAGTTTTTATTACGTAAAAATGACGGTTTAGAAATAAATCCTTAATTCTTTACAAATAACTTTGTTTACGTTTTGGATACGAAAACGTGTTGATATGGGATTCCGAGAAACTCCGGACGAAAGGATGCGCATTGCTTAAGAGGGTAAATAGAACCGACCTGCACTGCGAAGTTCTCATTGACCAGGCGTACTATTTCGTATTGGATCAGATGGCGTTTTCTCCCATAAAGAGGTATGCAGATCGCAGCTGTGTTTTCATGCAAATCTTTTTAGACTTTTTTCGGCACATTTACCGCATATTTATGCAAATGATCTAGTTGATATCTTCTGCCTATTTATGTAGGACCACTCAGCATCGTTAGAAGAGAATTGTTAGCGATGTATCGGCCTCCATTTTCCTCCATTAATAAATCTTGTCTAACTCTCTTAAGAGAACCGCTGTACCTGTTAAATCTATCCTATGAGAAAAAGCAACTTTGATTTATGCCTCTTTCTATGTTTGTACACAGAATTATTCAGTCTGTTACTTCAACACTAAATGTTCTAGATTATTATAATGTCTTTCCGGAATAAATCAAGTTTTACTATCAGTTCAAATGTATTATTGTGTTGTACTTAATCAAATGCTCATGCACATTCTATGAAACATAGTTATATGTCCTTTTGTATTTCTGTTGTTTGCACTGATAACATATTGATTGTAAAAATCGCATTCTTGTCCAATCGTCTTTAACGAAGCCACTCTGTTCTTAACTATTTCCAGTCTAATTCTGCTACGCGCTTCACCCATCAAAATCCGGACGATGAATTTTATATCGATCCGTAAGCTGATTGTTACAGAGCGCTCACATTCATTTACACTTGGTTTCTTAGTTCAATGAGGGATATATCTAATAAGATTTTTCTGTACGTTTACTCTGTCCTTTATTTCGTTTAATATATCTGTAATATTGTTGGCCCCGTACCTGTCTGAGACTGTTATCATCTCTTTTACAATCTAGTCCTGCTGCGTTGTACCTACTCACCTTGTCAAGTGACTGTCTAAACTCAGACTTCAATACTTCAGTTCGTCAGTATTTTTTTTAATTTTTGCTTGTTTCCCGTCTTATGTGTTCTATATATTCGTTCCATTTCTTAGATATAAGCGTGACCTTTCTTTTATTTTATGAATTCTCTTGCGGACACCACTGTTGTCTTACTGTTTCCATTATTTTTACGTATAAACACCGTATTTACGATGTTCCTTTTTATCATGTCTGTACACCTGTTAAGTCAATCATCTTTTTTTTACCTCTCATTTGTTCTTAATGTTTGTATTTAATCTCTATTTTACGCTTTTACTTTGCATTGCTTACTGTCACTTTTTCATCATGTCCCGCATATCATCCCCATCCAATTCTTTTTCATACCTCTGTTTCTTATTTCTCAATTTCGATGATTTTAGAACTTCGCTTAAGGTCTCCCAATTTGAATTCCTGGTCGCATCTTTGCAATTAGATTTACTGATAACTGTCAGTATAATAATGTTTGAAAATTTAATCGTCCTTGAAGTTATCACATTGGAATTTTCACATTGTTTCAGATTGCTTTAATTTCCTTGGCCTTAGTATAATTTTGCATAAACTGGGAATACTAACACTCCAACAACTGTCACTTGGCTCCTTTTTTTACCCCGTAGAACAGTTTTTCCTAATGTCCTATGTTATTAGGCCGTCAATATGGTTATTCATATCGCCTCTTGAGCTTTGCTATGTCCACAATGATATTGAGTGTCCTTCAAACCAGGTGATGGCTATTATCTGGTAAGTTGCCCCCATTTCCTCCGTTCTTTACGGTGTACCAGTCAATATTTTCCGAAAATGTCATAGTCTTTTACCATTGTTACATTAGTCTTCCATGAATATGATAAATCCTTGCTATTTGCATTGACTACGAACGTTATCGATCGGGCGATAGAAAATTTTCAGTTCATGCTTGATGTTTTCTAGGTGATCACCTATAGATAATGTTTATAAATTCCACGTCCTTCAGCTCAAATCAGGTAGAAAACAACGCTTGGGAACACTGGTTAATGTAGGCAATCTCCTATAACCCAGAAAATACTAAGGTATTTAATAATCAACAAAAGGTTGATGAGCCGTAAAAACAAATTAATCAAACCTCAGTTACGAAATTCTGTGATTGAAATAGTGCATATTTAATAATGTGTACAGAAACACGCACTTCGCTTAAGCTGTTCGTAGCCATCAAGGAAATAAGAACACAAAAAATGAATGAAAACATAACCGAAATGTCTTGTGAGTCGTTTTTAACGAAATTTTGTATAAAAGATGGATTATCGCAAAAATACGCAATTATTAAATTGCCTGACCGTGTAACCAACAAGGAAATAAGAACACAAGAAAAATTAATAAAAACGTAATCGAAGCACCTTGTCAGTCATTTTAACGAAACCTGTATAAAATATGGATTGTTGCCCAAATGCACAATTATTAAATTACGTGAAATAAGGACACAATAAAAATTAATACAAAGTTAACCGAAGTACCTTGTCAGTCGTTTTTAACAAAAATTAAATAAAAGACGGATTGTTGCCCAAATGCGCAGTTATTAAATTACATGAGCGCGTGGGAATAAGAACACAAACAAACTTGGCGCTATTACACTTTCGTTCCCCACTACCCCAATGGATATCCTTTTTCCACTGATTACATTCATCACTTCACGTACTTTACTGTTCATTTAAAACAAAGTGTCATGGCCAGCGTTCAACGCGTTCCCAATGGACAGGTTTTTCAAGACATCACCATTTTGAATACTGGAGCACAGTTTTATAACAATATTGATAATTGTATTGACTAGTGCCGTAACTATGTTTCGCTATCACGCAGTGTGGACTGGATTGCTTGCAACAGCCGTTGTAGGGAACAAAACTGTTCGCGGTCGATGGACAAAAGATTTGGAGATGTCCACGTAAGGCTTGCTGGAAGACGATAAGCATAAGATAATAAGACAATAATAAATTTGTGGATCTCAACACTGGAGTCACCACGAATCGAGTTGAAGCAATGTGGCAGCGTTCCCAGGCCAATTTAAGGCAATGAATGGCCCCACCAACAGGGGGATGATTTCTGAATACCTAGCGGAATTTATGTGGTCTCAAATCTTTGTTGATTCGCCTTTTTCAGCTTCTGGCATCAAATTGTCACGAACGTTATTCATTGCTGCGGGAAAAAAAATATGGCGGGCGTTGGGAAGATGTGAAAGAGAAATAGCACCGAAAAATTAATACAAACTTAACCGAAGTACCTTGTAAATCGTTTTTAATGAAACTTGTATAAAAGATGGATTATTGCCGAAATAGACAATTGTTAAAATAAAAACACCATAAAACCAACAAGGAAATAAGAACACAAGAAAAATTAATAAAAACTTAACTGGAGTAATTTCCCAGTCGTTGTTAACGAAGATAGATTTTTACAAAAATGCACATTTATTAAATTACATGTCCGGTTGCTATGAAGGAAATAAGAACACAAGAATATTTAAATAAAAATCTAACTGAAGTACCGAAGTATATATATATATATATATATATATATAGAGAGAGAGAGGGGGGGAGGGAGAAAGAGAGAGAGGGAGATAGAGATCTTAATGAGTGCAAGGCCAGGATCAGAATGGTCAGCGATCGTTCGAAATTACTCTTTAGCGGGGCATTTTCTGAC
The DNA here is from genome assembly GCA_964036315.1 of Acanthosepion esculentum. Lineage (NCBI taxonomy): Eukaryota > Metazoa > Mollusca > Cephalopoda > Sepiida > Sepiidae > Acanthosepion > Acanthosepion esculentum. Next base: position 29,427,736 of record OZ038500.1, on the reverse strand, counting down.
AGTGCTGGATTGCCTTTGTGTGGGTTCTGAATATAATTCCGAAACTGAGTGTCTAGAGTATTCTGACGTGTCGATATGACTCCCACATCCAAGTTCGCGACCGGCTAATACCATCCGCGAAGGGAAGCTGGGGCAACGTGCGACATGCGTTCCTGTCACGTCATTCCTTCTCCTGCCTTTTAGAATCCAAACTGCCAGGTTTAATAAAACGAATACCAAAAGTAAATGACACTTTTCGTCGATAATCGTTTTTATTAACAGCGTGGATATCGCGAGACAAAACGGAACGCAATACAAGTAGACAGGAGAGCTGTAAACGTAGAAACTTCGAATTTCTTAATGAAAAGTTTATCAAAATAAGTTAGGAATTAATTATTAAAATGCGCATTTGTTGTCACTGAACAGGAGATATATACGAATAGGAAATGAAGATGACATACATTAACTGAAATAAATAATGAGTATGTAACTTATATAAGTAAGTCAAATTACTTCTTGCATTGAATCCATTGCTAGGCCAGATGTTAAAAAGTTAGTTCACTGTACCATGCTAGACAATCTTTCTCTCCAGAATCTATTTTACATATCTAAAAGTATACCATCCGTTCATGATAACAGTATTGCTGCCACATATAGTCCGGTGCTCCTGTAATTTATCTTAGAGCGTTTTGATAAAGTTCAAAAGTAATCAGATATATTATCCTTATTGATCTGCTGTCTCGGCTTCCGTCAATTTCCCACTGCCATAAGGTTGTCTCTCTGTGCCATTTCTATGAATATTTCCTGGTGTTTTATTTTGGTGGGGTGGGGAGTGATCTCTTCGCTATGTGTTGTGGAGTTATTTCCACAATAGAACTTGTAGTTGGACTAAATGCGTCCTAAATGGGGTAAACGTACAGAAAGGTTAGGAACTTGTAAATAAGTGTTACGCGGAGTAATCGAGTTGTGGTCGCTGATAACTTACTCCTTCCTCGACTACCTACTGACTCCTACTTATAATAGGTGGGAGAGTCTATTATCTAGACAAGGTGTATTCCACTATAACACTATGTTACATAGACCTTTTGAATTTAAGTGCAGTACTAGACTGGCGTCGAGATCTCATCAATTTACAGGTGAGCTGGCGGGATGTAACCGTAAGTTCTATGCTAACAGTTTCTTTTCTCGCACTTCTCGCTTGTGGAATTCTGCTTTGGTTCCATGAATTCCAGCCTACTTTAAACTGCAAAAATGTAAATGCAATGTCAATCGCTATATACTGTCTTCCTGATTAATCTTTTTTTTTTTTGTTCTTCAACTTTAGTAATGTTTCTGTTTATTTCGCAACCAGTAACCCCTTGTGTCTTAGTGGCTTTACTGACTTGCTTACTGCGAAATCGATTAAATTGAAAGAAAACCGGTGTTTCTCATGGGAATACAATCTTAATTCTGAATAGGCATATCGAAATACAATTAAAGTGTATAGATATGGGGAAATTTATTTATTATTTTATCTCTTTTTCGTTATCATGTTATCCATTTCCTATTCAGGAATTTCAATCATGACACTGTAAATCTATCTGTAAGTCGTTTATTTCCTCTGGCCTTTTGGTCTCGTCGCGGTTTTAGTGAAATAGTACCTTTTTCCAGCTGTTATATTATCGACAATATGCCAGTCTGGAAAGTGACAGTGGCTACCATCTGGAAAGAGTTTCTCTGTTGATTAGTTTTTCAATATTCTATTTTATTCGAGATAGTTAACAATGAGAATGAATTTAAAAGGGGCGAAGAAAAGGTCTGGGCAAATGACAAAAACGTACGTTTAATTCAAGATGTTTGTGTAAAATATAAATAACTAATCTGAGACATCGTTAATCTATTTCTCATTCTACACGCACGCACACACACATATATACATATTATTAAATAAATATATATATATATATATATATATATATATATATATATATATATATATATATATATATATATATATATATTATTATTATTATTATTATTATTAAAATAAAAAATTATGCAATGGTCAGTTTCTACCATGCGGGTTTAATTGTGCATGAAACTCCGTGTCGTGCTAACGGTGAGGGAAAATATGTATATTTATTCATATATAATTAATACTTCTGTTATACTACATCGTGCATTGTTAACACCACCACTGTATGTTCGATATCTTATATATATATATATATATATATATATATATATATATATATTAAAAATAGGAGTATTACCTGTTAAACTACCCGGGTTTCAATCATAAGGTTTCTTCAGGTTGTATAATTAAAACCCGTTTACTTTAACCGGTAACTACCCTTATTTTATAAAATCATCTACTGCACACGTTCATTTATTTGAATATGGGTACTAAGCACTTTTTAAATATCTGTTGGTTAGTCTGATATTGTTCTGACGAACAACTTTATCATATATATATATATATATATATATATATATATATATATATATATATATATATATATGATTAAGTAATCATAAACTAGTGTAATTTATTTATATTCAGATATTAATAAATAAAAAAGAACTCACTTTACTCACAGCCTGTGTTTTTTTTAAACTTATTTAAATAAATATAATTCCAGTGTATGATCAAATGATCCATAAGGAATTGATATACCGCTAAAGAAACAAGCCTCTGAAACATTCCACATCTGGAAGTTTATTACGATTAATATTAAAATTTAAATTATCTATGACTTCTTTATTAGTTATGACTTTTTATTATTCTTATGGTCAAACATATTTCTTCTTTATATTATTATTAGTAGTAGTAATACTACTACTACTGCTGATGAAGGAAAGATCAGCATTCCAACAAATTGTCTCTAGCGTACAAGTGAACATAACCAGTTTGATATGTCTGTTTCAGGTACATACATGCATCACAGCCATGTTTGGGCGTTAAGTCAACAGGGTTTGTTAAAAGCAGCCCTTAAACATATTTTGTGTGGTCTAATTAGAAATACTTTCATGTCAGTAAACTTAGTCATCACATGTGGCCCCAATTGATACTGTTTTTAATCATCTCGATATGACTCTCAAGTTTATCGGACATTTTTAGGTGAACAAAATTCTTCAGCTGGCTATCATAGTTCCCTGCACTACTCTCATTCGTGGACACAGATGCACAGGGAATCGGCTCCGAGAGGACATGCCCAACAAGTTAAGTTTAGATAAGTCATAAGCAAATCTAGACATGCGCGAACATAACGAACCCACCTGGAATTGGAAATCGGCTGTCCGATTAACAAATCTGAGCAATTATTCATTAAACCACATGCACATCCAAGCTTTCAGTAGCTGTTGTTCCCGCGAAGTCACCCATCTAGGTAGTGACACGCATCGACGTTGCGTAACTTCGGTTATTGTACGGCAACCAATGTTTCAACTTGATATGGACTGGTGTAGCATCAGAGCACTCATTATTATTATTATTATTATTATTATTATTATTATCATCATCATCATCATCATCATCACCACCACCAGCACCACCACCACTACCACCACCACCACCACCACCACCATCATCATCATCATCATCATCATCATTATTATTATTATTATTATTATTATTATTATTATTATTATTATTATTATTCCTAATAGTACTACTAATAATAGTAGTAGTAGAAGAAGTATTTACTTTCTGAGTTTTAATCCAATGGATATTTTTATAAAATCTTTGCGCATTGTAGTTTATATAAGTCTGTTCGGAAAATAATGTCCGATTTTAGAATCAATGTTTGATATTCTAATATATTGCAATACAAAAATATATCACTCATTCCTATTTATTACCGTGTCTACTTTAATTTTATACGGATCTCTTTCAGAATTTAACTTCAAACATTATATCCCACTCAATTTTAACATGAAACATATTTGATGCTGTTACATCTTTAGCATGAGATCAAGGCTGATCATAATTTTTTTTTAAATTGCAGTCAAAATTAGCAAAGGATCTACTTGGCATCTGACAGTGGCGCGCTGGTTACTGAAGATTCGATGGTCCGTTATTGGCATTATCCATAGACGCTTTTTCGCAACAACGAATTTTGGAGAAAATGGAAACGAAAAAGAAACTTATACTTAACATCAGGAAGAGTTAGTTGAAATTTCTGGGGCACATAATGAGGAAGGTGGGCTTGGGAAACCTGATACTCATAGGACATATGAAGATAAAGAGAGACAGAGGAAAGAATAGCTTATCATTCTTGATGCGTTTGAGTAAATGGATGGCAGAACAGAGTTAGGGAGAAATAACAAAAAATACATCAGTGATTAATAACTACAAAGAACAGGAAGATTTGGAGGACCATGGTCGCCAACGTCCTGAAGGGACACGGCATATAAAAGCACGGCTAGGCATTTTTATCCAAGTGTATCTCCTATATATCCTTCTAATTGTGTTATTTTACTTCCATCTTTTTTCATTCTTTCAACTTTTGTGATTTTAAGATTTCTCTTTTTTGTAATATTACTAATTCTTTTGGGTAGAATATTTCCTTGTTGCAAAATAAACCTTTCTGTGTTAGCTTTATATACTCTAACTGGCTTCCTCAATATAAAATGAAAGAAAGACAAAACATTGTGTGAGGAAAATGCATTGGTATCTCTGAGGATAGGTGGAAATCAGAAATTTATCCTCGAAGATCCCAAGACACTTGCCTCACACACAGATTTGTTTTTCTTACATTCAAAACTGAGGAATCGAAAGAGAGCACGCGCTCTGGCGAAACGCGTCGTTAATACATTTTCCATTTTGACACATCATCTTCATTTTTGTTTTAGCTAATATTACATCCTACAGACACACACTCTTTGGGGAATTTATGGACACAGTCTCCCCGCATTTGGTGCTGTTGCTGTGGATTCCCTAGAAAATATAATTTAAGGGCTGGAATTACTAGCGTCAGCACAACTGGTTTTGAATTTAGAGTTGTCCTTTTCCGAGTTGTTGCCAAACACAGCAAGAGAATCTAGACTGCGCTACTGTACTGTTAAACATTACCCAGTGGCGGGATATATTCATAACTTTCCCGATTATATTTGTTCTAACGCAACAGACTTGCCTGGAATTTAAACTCGAAATCGTTCTCCAATTTCCGGCTGAGATCCACTATACTAGGAACACAACATGATATGAATTTCTGCCACAATTTCTGTAAATTTCAACGCTCATCTGTTCGCGATCTTTTCGATTTTTTTGTTTGTTTTTTAATCTAAAAGATTTGGAGCATTTAAAGGTGGCATTTTGTAATTCTTTTCATCATGATTTCCTTAAATATCAATTTTATTTATTTATTCTTGTATTATGGTTCAATATAGGTGGGCTGTGTGATTTTCTTCAGTTTCCTGCTTTCTGCTGTGTAGTTATTGCAATCGTATTGGCCGGACTGAAAATAAACCTTCGCTGCTTGGCTTTCAAGATAATTTTATAAGTTATAGGGCGACGAAGCAGTCTCTTTTCCACTGTTTCGGTTGATCTACTATTTCTTGACGGGTCAGTTTGAAATTCTTGTCCATATTTCGATAATATGTTACTTTTGTTTATTTATGTGGTTTGCCCTCATCTTTATAGTTGATAATAAGTTATTTTCCATTTCTGTTGCATTTCTTCTATTTGGTTAACGGCAGCACAAAAGAGACAATCTCTCGGAAGACCTATATTCAATAGCTTCTGTACGTCTAGCCTACAGTTACTCAATGACGATTGGATTCTACCTGTTGTATATCAAGTGGATATTAGTAGATGATAATGGGCAAACTTCTAATTTGAAACCGTTTGGAGAGGATAATTTGATTCTCCATTTCGTGACCTGCATCTGTGTTTTCAAAACTGGGAGAGTGTAATTCCCTCGTGGACTGAATTCACCTACGCGGCAATGTCGATACCCCAATCAAAAGAAAATCTTATTTACACTAGTAAAAGTTTACGATGGTTAAAATTTAACTCTTTCTTACTCTCAATTTCCGAAGCATTCACCGAAAATATATTACTATTTGATTAGTTATCCTTTCTGATTTTTACCTGTTTTGGCTGGGTAATGAAGATCTTACCGGGAGCTTAGCAGACAACATGTTCGTCCGCATATGTGCTATTCCAAGTTGCTCTGCCGTCTGCTCACGCCTAGCGATGGCAAGTATCACCAAGCTTCCTTGCGAGGACAGAAAAATTCAATACATATGCCAAAAAAGTGGGGGCGACTTCAACAAACCTTTGTTACATTTCCTGATTTTCCCAGCCAGATCTTGGTCTCTCAGTATTTTCAGTATGATCTTACGCCAAGCTGACACCATGTCCTTCAGAACCACTTCATGTCTTCTCTTGCACGTGATTTATTATTGCTGTCGTTATTTCGTTTCCGGATAGGATATGTTGTTGGTCACTGGTCAGTAGGTAATTCGCTGTTGCGTCAAGAGTCAGTATTCAATATGTTTCGAAGTAATCTTGCTTTTTCTGGTAGACTTATTAGAATAGCTCTATATCCAAATTACAACACAATATCTGCAAGGTTTTTCTATGATTTTCATTTATCTACTTCTGTTTTAATGTTAAGTCAGATCGGTTCGATAAAGACAAATTGACAACTGATCTAAAAAATATGATCCAAAATCTTGTGTTAACTTAGGAGAGAATTGAATTGTTAACGCCCCCAAAGGAAAACTCCGCACTTTTTAATCGTTTTCTAGAACCTTTTTTCTTCTTCCATCGACATAGCCTATCCAACCCTCCACGAGAGTGACTCATTGCGCCTTCCTCGGTTAACGTTTCCCGCAACCTTGCTATGTTTACAATTAAAAAAAAAACATTAAAAATGAATAAAATGTTGCTTAACTGTGTTGTGATAGACAATTTTTCAAACCCAAATCTTACATATTTATTAATAAACCATACATCTATTCATTGAATATTGCTTTCGCATCAGGTCTACTTATTCGGCTACGTATTTAGAGATTCTTGGTAACGTCCAAAGAAAAATTCGCAATATTGTCGATACTGGCCTGACATCTCGACTTCATTCCCTTTCCCATCACTGTAATGTAGCTTCCCTGTATATAAATACTAAATCACCCGTGACCCGCTGCGTAACAGACGGTTCAGCTTATAAAACATTGAAATTGATTTCAACATTAAAAAATTGTCTATTTGAAGAAAGTTGAAATAAAAATACTCACTGTATAAACAAGTCATATTTTTTAAATCTTATTCACGTAATTATATTTTAAATCAGATTAACTTAAATATAGTTTTTAATATGCAAAAAATACTTTAAATCATATTTACTTGAAAATATTTTTAAATATGGCAAAAATATTTTTTTAAATATTTAAAATATTGTTTGTTTAAAGAAAACTAAAATATAAATAATTACTCCACAAACAACTTTACGAAACAGCAAAGTGCAATCTCTGTGTCTGTCTTTAAATTAAAAATATTTTAATTAAAAAATGTCTCTGGAGAAAGTTAAAATCAAAATACTTACTGTATAAACAACTCGTATTTTTAAATCTTATTGACTTAAATCAGATTAACATAAATCATTATGCACCAGACGAACGCAAAATAAAAAACTACGCAGTCCCAGAGAGGTGTAAAGAGAGGGAGGCAGAAAGAGAGGGGTGGAAATAGAGAGAGAGAGATGGAAATAAACATTATGCGCCGACTGGACGGCGTACCACGCAAGCATGCAATGACAGATTTTTTTAGTATTATATAGATTTTCATAGTAATTGTTCTGTTGACACTTTTTCTATGGTAACTCGATGTTACGATCGTGAAGCGCAGTACTAGATTGGCAGTTATTTTGAAATAGCTAGATGTAGCCGTAAGATCTATACTAGCAATTTCTTCTCTTTCACTCCTTGCGCGTGGATATCTTTTCTGAACTCTTGATTTGATCTTCTAAAAATTAGATGCAATATCAATCGTTATATTTTGTTTTCTGAATTCCTGTCTTTTTAATGTTTCTCTCTCTTTAATAAAGTTTTATTTTTATGTATTATTTTACAGTTAGTAAGCCATTGCATATTAGTGATGTTTTTGGATTGCTTTGTGTGGAATGATTAAAAAATGATTTTATACAACACTGCAACGCACCAACTTTGCTAGATCTTTCCAAACTTTCAAAATCCTAAAAGGTTAAAGCATAATAGAATTTGATTTTCTCTGTTTCGTTGCTTCCAATTCTAATGTCAAATAGAAAAGAGAATTCTATCAGGGAGCAACTCTTTTTCTATTTGTCCGATAGGAATATACGTGTCTATTTTGTGCTCTAAAGTTATAGATATCCGCATCAAAATACCCCAAAGGATTTTTAATGTTGCTCTTCCCTAGAAATGTGTCACTACATGCAAACCCGTACGTTTTACAGAACTTCATATAGAAAATAGCTGTCGATTTCTTATAGTTATTCTGTCCTTTAGATGTGATTTCTAAACCTTATCTTTCTCTACGCCTATACTATACTTCCCTTCAATTTCAGTAATCCCTTGTGTCTTACTGATTTTATCACATTGTGGTGAAATGATTTTTAAAATGTGTCCTTTGTTTCTGTTTTGATTAAATCCTTTCGTAAGTTTCATTCTTTATCTATAGTATTCTCAGCATTATTCTGTAGCATCACATCTCAATTGCTTCAAGTTTTCTCTTCGCTTATGAGGAAATTGTTCAGCTTTCGCAGTTATATACAGTATCTGTATAATACTTTCCTTGTTTCCAACGATATTTTCCTCTTGGTTAATACTTATCTTTAGGTTTACCTATCTACATTAATCCCAGATCTGACATTATACAGTAAAACATTCAGATCAAACAATTAAGACTGAGCCAATGAATTTTGTTATCAACCATTGTATGTATAATTATATAAAGAGGAACTATCTGTGAATTTATTTGAGTTATCAGCAAGTATTCAGAAATTCTAAAATTAGATTACAAATCTCGAAATTTAAAACAGTTAATCACAAATTAACATCTACCTTTACTCGACCATTAGAGATGCAATATAGAATCTTCCATGTGGTAATCTTGTGGTAAAATCTTTTTATTGATATTTCGGAATAGAGATAAAATAGTTTGAAAAAGTTTTTTTTTAATGTACAATAGAACTAAACTTAAAACATCTATTTTATTTTTTTAATTATTGAATCTTCGAAGTATTACTTTCGATGAAACAAGTCAAATCATATTTCATGAAATACAGGAAAAATATTTCAAAATCAATTGCGCATCAACGCCCTTCAAGTAGATGTACATATGAATATGTGTTAATGTATGTGTGAAGTTACATTTTAATATATACATATCTAAATCGAAATTCCTTTGATGTCTCCATTGTCACAAAAAACAATACAGCGCTTTCATTTCAATGAAGTAAAATAATATAAATATGATATCCATATTATCGATTGATTGCTAAATCTATAACTTCTGCATTACAAAGGTCATACATTTGAAGAGTTTGTCAAATGACTTGAAATAAAGTTAGTTACGACTCTGATTACTTTGATAGATGAGAATGATTTAACTTTCGAAAAGAAACAAATAAAGAAATTAATATAGTTTTTGGCTTCCAAAGATTTTTAGAAGCTAAGAGATTTATTGCAGATGATTTTTTTATTAATTAAATAACTTTTTCTCTCCGTATTAGTTTTTTAATTAGAAAAGTGATTATCACATTGTTAATGTTTTGTTCAGCAGATTCTGAAAAATATGTTTTATATTACAATCACAATGTTAGGAATTATTTCTTAAGGGGTCAGTTAGTTTTGGGTATCATGACAAAATACATCCGGCTGCGACGCCTCTAATCGGCAGATTGGAAGTTTGAGGAACGTGAAATCACACCTTAATTGCTGTTGTTCCCATGTTCACCCCGATCCCGGAGTGGTAGAATCTGTTGGGGTCCCAGCTATGGGCAAAAAGTGAAACCCAAACAAAAAGAGAACAATATAAAAGTATACCTTTTTAAAGTAAGAATATCAGCAATACATATTTTATTAAAAATAATTGCCAACAGTAAATATTTGTAGTAAAATAAACTATAGCACAATTAAAGAAAAATAACCAACGATACTTTTTATAGCAAAATCGCCATCAATACATTTTATCTATAGTTGAATGTAACAGAATTGCTTTCAAAATTAATTTAATTGAAGCCATAGAACTGTTTGCAAAATATTTAGATTTCGGGATTAAATAACATATAGAATTTGATATGCCCCTAAATAAAATCAGCCAACCAAACAACTATCAGTTATGTAATAAAAATATTAACATTCGTTGCTAATTATTTCATGGCTTGATAATTATAACACCTACAGAACAAAAACTGCTCACTGTTAATCATCTCAGAGACCGCTTTCTGTCGTCTATCAGCATTGCCATATCAGTTGCTAAGAAAGGAGCTTCACTGTGTCGTGTTAAACAATTTAGCTATAAGTCTACCATTCGTCCATTCTTCGGATATTACTGCCAGATATGGTTCGGGTCTCTTGATACATACTGAGAGATTATTGATAATATCCATAGAAAAATCAACAATATTATCGGTCCTGATCTGGCATCTCGGCTTCAGTCACGCTTTAAATTTCCTTCCCCGTGCCATTTGTATAAATACTTTCATAGTATTTGTTCGGATGAGCTCTTCTTTAATTGTTGCTTTGTTCCCATCCCACCACAGACAATATGTAATTGTACATATGGGGTTTAGTTAAGACTGAAGAAGTCCATCCTTTGCTCCGTTCCCCACGTTGGCCTAGTGCCACATTTCGGTACATAGCAGAATAAATATTCCTCTTCGTTATGGTACCTAGACTTTATTCATTCAAGCTCAGTACTAGATTAGCAACAGACGTTCATCGATTCACAGTTGAATTGTCTAGATGTAACTGTATGATCTATGCTAAGTTTCTTTTCGCGCACTTCTCGTTTGTGGAATACTTCTAGCCCCATGCCTTCCAGCCAACTTTGAACTTCCAAAATTTAAACGCAATGTAAATCACAATCCACTGTCTTCCTGATTATTTTCTATTGTTCTCTGAATAATGTTTCTGCTTACCATTTTTCACACCCAGTAAACCTTTGTGCCTTAGTGACTTACGACCCGTACATGGGGTGAATTCGATCAACAAAAATGAAATGGATTTTATGTGATAGTAATATAAAATAGATAGTATATTCTAACATTTTAACATGCAGACAGTGATGATTAAATTTTAAGATGTGATGTGGAATAAGTTTTAAGACTAAAATTCTTGATCTGTAGCATAAAATTATGAGGCGGGCTAAGGATTTTTTAACATCAACACCATGATTTATTAAAAAGTTTTGGAGTGGATTAAAGATAACAAAATACCATAAAATCATATTTTGTTTAAATTTGCAGGATCCGGGAACCTTGAAGAAATTGTGAACTTAAACTCATTATTTATTCTCGTTCCGCTGAACATGTCTCGAGATATCAAGTCTTTTTTTATATACAGCAGGTCAGTTATGGATAGCTCCGTTTTCACTGAGTACAAATACCTACTGCCCAGCCGAGGGATTAAAATCTCAATTAGTTTATCACCAAAAATGCAAACCAACGCTTTAATTTACTAGGGTATTGTCCCATAGATTTATTAAAGAGTTCAGTACGAAATTTTCCTTGAAATTACCCAGGACCGACAAAAAGCTAAAGATGTCGAGAGAAAACGATGAGATAATAACAACAAAGATGAGGATATTAGTCCACATGTAAATAATAAGTCGTATTTAAGCGTAATACTAGATTGGCAGGTAAGTATTATCATTTTACAGTTGAAATTGCTAAATGGAACCATAGATTCTATGCTAACAGTTTCTTCTCTCTCTCTCTCGCGCGCGCGCGTGTGTGTGTGTGTGTGTGTGTGTGTGTGTGTGTGTGTGTGTGTGTGTGTGTGTGTGTGTTCGGCAGTGTATAGAGTAGAATGAACCGACCCAAGGTTCGAAATAACGGTTAAACAGCTTTTATCTTTGGTAGAATTAGAGAGTGCAAAACAATGGTATATTGCGGGGAAAAGAGTTGGGTTTCCCAATTAACAAAGTTCTTCTTTTCAGTAGATGTTTCGTAGAGACAGTTTTCTCCACTTGTTCCCCTCCATCTCCTAATTTTTCTCTTCGTCTTCATGTCTTTCTTCTTCATCTCATTCTTCTTCGGTTTCTTTTTCTTTTCTTCTTCTCTTTCTTATTTCTTGCTTTTTCTTCTTTTTCTTATTCATCACCTTCTATTGCTCATTTCCTGCTCTACTTCTTTTTCTTCTTCTCCTTCATTTCTTTCTTTTTCTTCTCTTTCTTATTTTTCTTTTATTCATAATCTATTCCTTCTTCATATCATTCTTTTTCGCTTTTTTTCTCTTTCTTTTCTTCGCTGTCTTTTTCTGTTCTTCTTCTCTATCTTATTTTTTCTCTCTTTCTTCGTCTTCTTCTTATTATTATTATTAAACGAATAAGAATCTCTTTGAAAAATTTATTTAGATTATTTTTTTTCATTTTAATATTTCAACCAAATCAAAGGTTGAAGTGAGCGTACGAAAAAAGTTAAATGTGATTTTCTTAATGAACTAAATGATATCGGCGAGGGGAATTATTTGTAATCACTTGAGACGTTCGTAGCAATACTTTCATAAAATAAAGATATTAGCTAAAAGATACTTATTTGGTTATTTTTATACTTCTGTTCCACACTACTCTTCAAATTGTATTTTAAAAGACGACCTTCCTCACTGGAAAGTAAGATCAATGAGTCAATTAAGTATCCCTTCGCCGAAAGACAGTTGGTAGCCATTGATCAAAAGTTTATATTGCATTTTTTTCCTGACATATATTTTAGGTTTCACCCATCCTTAAATGATATGATCGAAATTCAAATCTGGAACAAGTACAAATGTCAGGGATGCCATAAAACGGATTTTCTTACAGCGAAATGTGTTTAATCATTAGCAAACAGACACTTTAGTTTAGTTGATCTGTTTAGATATGTTACTCTTTATAATAGCTGTAAACACCAATTGAGACATTCCCCACTGTAAGAATTTCATGATCTTATTTTGTTTAGGGCATTAGACAACAATTTGTCAGATTCTTTTAACACAAAGCTATTTTACATTTCATGGGGGATGTCATTCTCATTGCATCGTTAAAGATCTGAGATTATGAATTTTAGCAAAATATTACAATACAAAAATTATAAATATGAATGCAGGTTATTATTTAAAAGAGGGTACAAATGAAAATATGTGAAAGTAACAATTTTTCCATTTCACTGAAGCAGACGAGATACCGTATCAACTCTCCTACCGTGTGTTTCTTTCTTTCTTTCTTTCTTTCACGGAAACAAAAATGAGTCTCTGATAAGCCTCTTCCATTTTCCCAAGGATTAAACAGTTCATTATTTATTAGGTATTAGCAGGCCGTTTCAATAATATTCTTTCTTTTTTCTCGCTGAAAACAAACAGGTTGTCCGGTATGTCTTGCTTTGTCTTAACTAGATTTAAAAGGAATAGTCCAGTATCTATGACATAATGGCAGAGCATAACGTAGTCGCTAAATAATTAACTAATTAAGGGTCATGAAGAATTATATGACTAGTATTACCCTTGACAATTTCTCAGCTTTCTTGTTTAAATTTTGTTTTTCTTTCTTTCTTTCTTTCTTTCTTTCTTTCTTTCTTTCTTTCTTCCTTCCTTTCTTTCTTGATTTCTTTCTTTCTTTTACTCACTGAACTTACATAGCCTTTATATCTTGTCCTTTTCTTCGCAATCAAAACGGAACTGTCCATTTCTTATGAGTTATTGGAAACATGTTTCGGTCTTTCATTTTCTACTTGAAACCAAACAGCGCCTTTTCCGTTTTTCCATGCAATCAAAACGGAAGAGTCTATTATTTATGACGTATTGTCGGGGCGTAACTTACATATATGCTACCTAAATAACTAAGTGAGAGATAAGCAGAAATCTTACAGAATGTTATGTGTAAGATTGCATATTCTATGCATGGTATTTTCGTATATTTCTGTGTGTACATGTCCTTTCATTGTTTTATACAAAAAGAATGAAGAATGAGGAAAATTGGATTGAAAACCCACAAGATTCAACTCAGGACTCTATGTACTTATTTGCTCGGGCATTTAACTGTCTCTGATATAGATCCTCTTAATGTTTGCTTACATATTTACAGAAGAATGAAAATGTCATCTCTGTCAGAACTGGGATCTTGAGTCAGCGGTAATGTACGGACCTAATGTCAGAATAGACATGATTTGGAGAGAATTAAATTACCAAAATTATTTCTTACTCATAATTGTTTTACCTTTCAAATTTGTTGCTGGAGACTATAGTATATTGTTTACTTAAGTCCTCATTCTTTCTTTTTTCCTTTCTGTATTCAATTTCATTTACGGACTATACATAAGAATACCATCAGAAAGAGGAATGAAAATACAGAAGGATGTGCATCAATGTTTTATTGATTACACAAAGACGTTCAATTACGTACACCACAAAAAACTGTTAGATCTGCCCATCAACGTCGACATATTGGGGAAAGACATTAGAATAATCAAGAATCTATATTGGCAGCAAACTGTCTATATACGGACAGAAAGTGAGTTCAACAGATATACAAAAATAGAAAGGGTTGTAAGACAAGAATATATCTTCATACCGGATTTATTTAACATATGCAGCGAGGTAATTCTGAGAGAATTAGAAGTTCTACCAGGATTTATTATTGATGGCTACAAACTTAACATAATATATGCAGATGACACGTCTCTGTCAATATTGGGATCTTGTGTCAGTAGGAATGTACGGAACTAAAGTCAAATGTAACATGATTTGGATAAAATTAAATAAGCCAAATTATTTTTTACTCAACATCGTTTAATTACCAAATTCGTTACAGAAGTCTATAGTATATCTTTTTCTTATGCTCATTATTTCTTTGTTTTTTTTTCTTTCTGCATTCTCTTTTATTTACAGACTGTACATAAAGCTATATCTATGCTCAAAATGTTATCAGAAGGATGTGTATCTGTGTTTTATAGATTACGCAAAGACGTTCAATATAGTACGCCGAAAAGATCTTTTAGAGCTGATAGCAACCATGACATATTCGGGAAGGATATTAGAATAATTAAGAACCAATACGAGCAGCAATCCGCCTGCATACAGACAGAAAATAAATTCAACAGGTATACAAAAATAGAAACGGGTGTAAGACAAATATGTGTCTTTTCACGGGATTTATTCAACCTATACAGGGATTCGGAGAGAATTATAAGTCCTATTAGGATTCATTATTAGCGGTGTCAATCTTAACAATATCAGATAGAAAATTGACACAGTGTTGATAGCAGACACTGAAAGGAAACTACAAATGTTCCTAGAGAAGGTAGCGAAGAAAGCGAGAAGAAATGACTAGATATAAACGACAAGGAGGCAGAATTCATAGTTATCAGGAAAAGGATGAGACCGAAATAAAAATTTCAAATCGGGGATACTAAAATCAAACAAGTACAAACATTTTAATATTTGGAAAGTGTTCTAATAGAGGACGGAAAGTTCGACACTGAGATTAGATGTCGTATTGGAATGGCCAAAGTTGCATTCAAAACAATGTGTAATAAAGTACAGAAAAAAGTTTGTCAGAAACAAGGAAAATGTTACGTGACACCTGTCCTCCTATATAGCAGTGAATGCAGGGCAATCTCCTCATAGATGAAGAGACATGGACTAACGGAAATGTAGTTCTACAGAAAGATTCCTGAGGATAACCATGAACAGGACATGTGAGCTACAATGAGGTTTTGGAGCGAATGGAAACAAAAAGGAAACATACTTAACAACTGGACGAGGTAGTTAAAATTTCAGGACCATGTAATAAGGAAGGGGGGGGGCTTGTAAAACCTGATATTCACAGGGAAGTTTGAGATGAAAGAGGAACAGAAGA
The DNA here is from genome assembly GCA_964036315.1 of Acanthosepion esculentum. NCBI lineage: Eukaryota > Metazoa > Mollusca > Cephalopoda > Sepiida > Sepiidae > Acanthosepion > Acanthosepion esculentum. Next base: position 29,411,742 of record OZ038500.1, on the reverse strand, counting down.
AAGCAGCGCTTAATATACGTGACGAACTTGAGTAAATGGATGGTAAAACACGGTTGGATGAAATAAACAATATACAAAATTTGGTAAGAACTACAAGGAAAAGGAAGATATGATCACCCACGTCCTGAAGGGACATGTCATATAAAAGAAAATATTATTCAGAAAAGTCTGTCTTTTATTTAGCTAGAATGGTTTATTCCCAACGTTTAACAGTCTTTTCCTTCTGTATTTTCCCGCCATACACATTTAAAATCAGTAGCTGTATCTTGTTTTCTTGTTTCTTTAATAATTTCCATTTATTTGTTCACCTGTCCATACTTTTCTTCTTCGTTCATTGCATTAATTTCGTCCGTTTTGTATCCAAATTATTTTTCTCATGCGAACTTACGTTTCTCGTTTTCTTTTCTTTCTATTTTCCTCACTATTATTTATTAAATTTGGTCAACACAAGTCGAAAAAGGTGAAGAAAAATGATTATGTTGAGTCAATGAAGGTCATTCCGACCATAAAACGTACCATTCTATTTCCCTGATTTGATTTAGACTAGAACAGTCACCACATATCCCGGTGAGAAATACACAGAAATCAGTAGAGATACCGATGGGAAATGCGCGGCTATCTGAGCCAGAAAGTAGGTCACTTTGGAAATAATCAGATTTATTTTACCCTCGAAGAAAACCATCACAAACTACCGATAATTCCTTATCATTAACACCTTGTAGTATTGTTTGCGTTTCACTGTTTTGTCTCGGCTTATTTCCGAATTGCTTCCACATCTATTCAGATATCACGAGGAAGAAATCCTAGACTACAAGGACTGCAGCAAATTTTCTTTCTACCAAAAAAAAAAAAAATCGGGCACAGAATCAAACTTTTTGTCTTTGTATTCATTGTATTCACAGACTTCCTTCTTTTTACAGCTTCTGTTTGCCAAACTGTCATCAGAGGTGATTATTTAGGATAAACAAATAGCAGCCAAATGATAGATCTTTAGTGTACTTTTACGCTTGCCTTTGCTGATGGAGTTATTTGACTACGGATTTCACAGATACGAAAATATCCACTGGCAAAAGTGTATTTCTGAATACTTCTTCTTCTGCGTGTTCCTTGGTGATCACGGCACTACACAATTTCCTTTACTGTTGCTCTTAGTAAATGTTGTTTCTTTTATCTCTCATAAACCCTGTTCTGCCATTTGTTTGCACAAACGCTTTAAGTAGGTTATACGCTGTTTTTCTCCATCTCTCTTGCCTTCTTGTCATGAGAGTGCCAAGTTTTCTAAGCCCTCTTTCTTCTTTATATGCCATAGAAATATCAACTGTATCTTTCTTATGTGAAATATAAGTGTTCTATTTGTTTCCATTTTCCCTAAAACATCGTCGTTCCTCACATGATCAGTTAATGGTATTCTCAACATCCTTGTGTAGAACCATTTAAGGTTGGTTTTTGTTGTTTGTAGCAAAAGTACTTTTCAAATATAAAGCAACTCAATTTGAACTCAAATATAAAGCAACTCAATTTGAAAATAAGTTTTGTAACTCGTATAATGTAAGACATATTTTGAATTTTAAAAAAAATAGATCTGTAAAAATGACCCATTTATATTATTCTAACCACCGCCTTTGTCTGAAAATCAAGGGTACCCAGAAGGATTTTTACGTGAAGGGTTTTTACATACTGGTGTAATCTTCTACAGCATTGGGGAAAGTTCTTCTATTATTACTATTAAATTCGAAACTGCAGTTAAGTAGGGTTTTTTTTCAAAGGTTTCCTAATATTTTCTTTTAATATCAATAATTTGCTGAATTCGGAAAAGTGAAAAATGTATTATTTAGCAACCTGACCCAAAGAGTTGTGAGTTCAATACCTGGCCACAGCAGAGGTGAACAAAAACTTGTAAACTTGAGTTATTAAAGAGGAAATGATTGAGATATCAGAAAGAGGCATGACACCTGGAAGTAGAACGGTTTACGCCGCTGGAGTAAATTCTAGTGTATATCACCTGAATAATGCCAGACCATTCAACGACAGAAACGTCGTGAATATGACAATAAAGATGAAGAAAATAGTCCGAAAATGTAAATAGTGTAAAACGTTTTTTCTTTTCTATTTTAAATAGGACGGGACACTTTAATTATTTATGACTATTGTTCTCTTCTTTATTGGCATGCAGTTTATCGTATATTGGGCTCAGTATCCTCGTGCCAGACTTTGTTTGGCTGATTTGGGATATATGTAGACTATTGTGCTGTTTTGGACCTGTTATGAATTATTTTCTTGTTTTTGTTTTGTTTGGTGCTAGTACATTCAATACAAGTTCCAAGAGCCACTTAAGGTAGAGCTTTATTGAGTGAGATTGTTGTGAGGGAGAAAGAGGACGTAAGAAATGCAAATTATGAGTTCGTGTAGAATATATATAGAGCTAGGACTTAAAGTGACTAAGGTTTCAGTTGCCAGGGTGGCATCTTTTCTGTTGTCTGTTCCACAAAGAAGCTTTATAAGTGGAACATGCTTATCACAAACATCGCGAAGTGAATGGGAATGGTTTGCACTCTTAGTCAGGGCATGACAGGACCCAAATGCGAATACCTGCGAATACCTGAGCTGGTGGAATAAAAGAACGGAACTCGTTTGAACTACTGCCATACAAATATTGCGATAGAATATTGAAAGACTACCAGCTTTTCGCCTGTGGAATAGGAGCTGTAGTATAGAGAACAAGCCACCACCCACAAGACCGCGCAAGCATTTTGAATTTAATCAAAGCTGAATAGTGAGGATTAGGCAGTAGCAGACCAGATATAGCGGCGATTCTCCATTTTTGGCCATGTCCGACTCTTGTAAAAATAGAGCATAGCAACGCGGGGTTAGGGATGTTCTAGAGCAAAATAAGGTACCGACCATTCTTTTAGCATCTTTTGCGATGACACAAATATACGCGTTTCATTTGAAGTTGGGCGTGAGCTTTAAACCAAGTAGGCGTTCGAGGCAAGGGGCCGCTTTGAGAGCATGACAACTGGTGAACGTCTAGGGTCTTCTCGGTGGAAATGAAATGTTATTAATTTGGATGTTGTTTTACTGGGCTCAGCATGGAAAGATAAATTATATGAGACTGGCCGCTGAAAAGTCGGATCAACACAAAGACGACACGAGAGCTGGTAAACTCATCAACTTTATTCAAAATAGCCGCTAGATCCGTTTTGCTCCCATTATTGCATCGTGGGACGGGACGTGCTTACAATCATCATAATCATGATCAACATTTTTGTTGTTCTTATAAACAGATGTACTGAATAATACCAGCCAATTTTCACCAGTAAGCTGAGATAGATAAGTTACGGTGGCGGCTGCTTAACCAGTGGTTTACTACCTGAACTTAACTGTAATACATGTTTAATTAACTGTTATATATAGTATGCCTCCGTTCCGAAGTACACCGCTAGGGATTTGTTTTCTTTTTATATATTTTATATTAAAAGTCAGCTGGTTTTGACATTCAGGACATGGTTGGTTCATAGCGCTTTTCTATAAGTTAGTATTTTGTGTCATACCTGGGTGCTTATCAATGCACGGGTACTTTTGGTATTGATTATAATTAAAAAGATAAACTATTCTTCAAGACAGATTAACATATTGTGGCAAGTAACGCCAGTGTCGGATTCACCAAACTACATCAACGTATTATCCTGTCTACCTATAGGAGAATGAAAAAACAAACACCTGAGCTGATTTAGAAACTTCCAGATATTGGTCACGTAGGAGTTTTCTACTGGACCACGTACGTCCACGCCTTCCATTAAGTTTTGACAAAAGCGACATACGTTATTGGCGTGAAATTGAGACCCTGAAATAAGTGCCTTTTGTCACTCACGAGTGCGAGAACAATCATATACATTTTTACTACGGTTTACTTAGTACAAGGCCCAAGAACCACTCAAAGTAGAGGGTTACTGTGTCGACTTATATTCACGTAGGAAAGGACAAGCGTAATGATTATAGAGCTGAATCAGACGTCAGAAGGAATCGGAAACCGAATCCTAAACAGGAAACATAGGATAAACCTCTACTCCTGTTCAAAAGACTGAGGTGGTTTGAGAACAAGACAATAGGCGAACCTATATATTCCTATTAGTTTAAGAGATTAAAAAATTAAATGAAATATATAGTTAGTGAATAAAACTTCAGAGTTAAGGGTCAAAACCTTAGGAGTACAGAGCTGAAGTAGATTTTAGAAGGAACCGGAAACCCAATCCTAAACAGAAATCAAGAGATAAACATATCCTCCTGTTCAAAAGACTTATAGAAGTTGTTGTACCTCGTCTAGATAATTCTGTGGAATTCACACCTTCGTCCTGAGTATGACTATAAACTACATCCGCGCCCTGGATAAGACGATAAACTACGTCCAACAGCAAGGCCTCTGATAATACGTTTTTGAAAAATAATGTTGCTACCTGTACGTTTTTGGAAAAATATTACCAGCTATACATTTTTGAGGAAAAAAATATTAACAGAAATAAATTTTTGACAAAACAAAAATATTACCAGGACAAAAAAAGTTATCGGCATTAAATGACCCATTGAGGTTGATATGCCGTAAAACAAAACCAACCAAACCAAACTTAGACACACCTGTAATTCCCTATATTTGAGAGATTGAGTAGTAGAAGACAGTGACGAAATAGGATCAACCATCAACCGTAAGAAGATAGAAAGTCTGGTCATCACAAAGAAAATAAGCCTTAGATACGAGTTATACATTAGATATGTCAACATCAAATAGGGGAAGAAATGTAAAATATCAGGCAGACATTGTGTTAGAGGACGCAAAATGCGACACCGAGATCCAAACACGCATTCGACTGGCTAAGGAAGCATTCCAAAATCTAATCAATGTACCGAGAAACAAAATATCGTTGTTAGAACCAAAAAAGGATTGTCGGATTCCTGTGTCATGTACTTCCTCTTATATGGCAGTGGATTCTGTACAAGGAGGAGAAATCTGCAGGCAGAAAACCTGTGATTCTACAGATGGATACTGAAAATCTCAGACGGATCGAGGAAGCAACGATAAAGTCTTATAAATGGATGCAAAAAGAAAACTTATACTCAGAAACAAGAGGCGATAATTGAAATTCCTTGGACAAACAATTAGGCTAGGAGACATTGACCCTGACTGGGCATATTGAGGGCAAGAGAGATAGGAGGAACTAACGGGTCACTTACCTGACGAGCTTTTGTGCAAGAATAGCGGAAGGCATTGAGGGTCATGATTGCTAACAAAGGGAGAAATACTGCTAAGAGTTACAAGTGATAGAAAGTTGTGGATAACGCTGTTCGCTTGTCTGCTGAAGGGACGCGAAGGAGAATTCGTAAAGTAAATGTCTACCTCATAGTTGTTGCGGTAGAGGTCGAGTGAAACGGAAATATGTGTCTTTTTTTGTGTGTGGGTCAGTTTGAAAACTGTTATAATGCAATTGATAGGTCTCAAAGAAACATGTGAATTTTAAATATTAAGATTTGTTCTTTTTCATTTATATTTCAGAATATTACCTGTGATATCTGTCAATGGAAAGAATTTAAGAATTTAATTTTCAAAACATATGTCACAAGACGCAACTATTTTTCCACTGGTTATAAACATTCATTATCCGTTGGTAAAATATTGTATATTTATCACTGTGAAAAAAAAAACAGGCGCAAACGAATGGGATCTCCAACGTTCAATCAGCCTAATGAGGCACATAACAAAACACATCATCCAAATTCTGATAAATAGAGCGCGCAGCAGAATCAAACCAGAGATAGTACAAGAACCGGGCGGGTTCGTCAAAGACACCGGAAAATGAAAGGCAATATTTATCAGAAATTTCCTTTAGGTTTGTTATAGTCATTTACGCGCAAATAACCTTGTAAATGGTATGAAACCATCTCTTCTGCCCCAGCTATGGGGGAGAAGTGATGGTTTCATGGTAAGACGTCTATCACTAAATCATTATTATCCCCCAAATTTCTTACAACATAAAAATTATTTTCTGGATTTAAATAACCTACAATGGGTTGAAAGGCATAAAAAAAACGAATCAGTCAACGTTTTCCGTGTCAAAGAGAGACGAATTAGATGGGTTTGTCTTCTTCGATAATGTTTTCATCCACAAAGTGATCTTGTCCTTTTTTCCTTCAAAAAGGACATCATTTCCACTACACTTCAGCGTGTTTGTGATGGAGCATTTTTGTCCACGATGTTTTCAAAGATTCTCTGCCAGATTTCAATAAAGATGCTGCTATATGTTCTCTTCTTTGTCGCTACAAATTAATAGTCATCCTCCATTGGAATATGAGTCTGGTTATAATTTTATTTCTCCTAGTATGTGCTTATTTTAGCTTGTTGCAATTTTGTGTGAACGTTTCCTTTCGTCTTGTGCGAACGTTTTATACACGTGAAATTTTGCCTTTCAAAACAATTTAAAATACACCAATTCTCAGTCAATATGAGCCGGACAATTGTTGATCAAATATTAATGTTAGATTGAATTTAGCAATTCTAGCTAATCAGTACGTTTTATACACGAGATGTAATTTATTCCACAATTTTGTAACCGGAGTTTGGGGTCGCTTGTTATAGAAAAGTGCGTAGTATGCATGAATAATTCAGGTATAACCTATCTCTATATTCTCTTATATTTGGTAACATTTTGTCATTTTTGTCTTATCTGTAGTTCGCTTAATTGATTAAGTTCCTCTTATTTTGTTTTACAGAGTATGTTTGCCATCATCAAACAAGATTTAAATTCAAAAGATATGTTATTGTATACGGCAAGAAAGAATCTCCTTGAACATAAAGTATTCCAAACTGTACATTGTTATCTCAAACGATAACTCCATCTGTCAATCCCAGCGAACAATTGCAGCGATTTTGCATAAATTCATTAGAAAAAAAAACAAGTCAGATAACACATAAGAAATCTTTTTATTTTTACTAATAAGAAATAGCTTCGTACAGCTATTGATTTATGTTATCATATAACATTAACTTTTTACAAAAATATTATTTTCATTATCCGAGTATTGTTGATATTTATATAAATTCCTTTTTGTTGGTGTAGTTATGCCGTTGTTATGAAGTTTATAATTTGCAAGCTGTTATTCTGCAATTGGGACCATAAAAGTGCGACAGATATACACGTAGGCTATCGACACTCAAAACACGTGTATGGAACTCTTTTGACTAGATAGAAATGCACTCTGTATATCTCTATCCTATACAAAAAACAATACACAGACAAATCAATATAAAATAAATACTTATCCGTTTATCATTTTTCATATAGTACGTAAAAAGAATCTTTTGGAAATGATATTAGCATAATACAGAACTGGCAGAAAACTGTCTAAATCCAGATAGAAAATTAATTGAATAACTATGCAAAAATATAAGGGGGTGTAAGACAAGCTTGTGTCTTCTCACCGGACTTTTAGAGCTGAGGCGATTCCGAGAACATTAGAAGTCATAACAAGATTCATTATTAGAAACAGCAATTTTAATAACATATGATATGCAAATGACATAATGTTGAAAGCAAGCAATTATATAGCAACCTATAAGAACTCCTATAGAAGATAATAAAGGAATGACAGAAGAACGGACTAATAATCAATTATGAAAAGACCCAATTCATGGTTGTTAGCCAATGGGACAGCCCAACATGCAAATTACAAATTGGAGATACCAAAATCAAACAAGTACAATAATTTCAATATATGAAAAATGTTTTAACAGAAAATGTGACACTGAAATCGGAAGTCCCATTGGGATAGAGAAAGACAAGAAAAGTATTAAGAAATAGGATATTTCGTTAGAAACAAAGAAAATACTACTGAATTGTTGCGCTATATCAGTCCTCCTGTATGCCAGTGAATTCTGACAAAATCTCCTCGCAGATGAAGGACAGGCTTGAAGCGACAGATATGGAGTTCTACATAAAGTAAAGAAGAATTTTTAGAGAAGATGGAAACAAAAAACTAAAAGGAAACTTAAGCATAACATCAGGAAGAGACAGTTAAAATTTCTAGGTCAGATAATGAAGAAAGAAGACTTAGAAAATTTGATACTCACAGGATTGATATTGTTACTTTCCAGCGATTTATACTTCAAATTTATTTTCAACTGTTGTATTACTTTCGATTTTTACTTGAATATTATTTTCCTTTTTGGTGTACATTATTTTGCAGAATAACCACAAATATTTTTTTTTGGAATATTATTTGGGAAAGCTTTGAACTATTCTATTTATGTTGTGTATTCGAGTGCATTTTCCGGTGAGGTCTGCAAAATTCAGATTTGATAATGGAAAGGAACATTTTTATTTTTCAAATTTAACATCATGCTTCTTGGTTCGGAGTGGAATTACTCTAAGAAATATTTCCATAAAATCAAAATAATTCACTTCATCTATCTTAATATTCGCATCAGTTCTGAAGATGTCTATTATTTTGTTGACTATAAAGCTTCAAATCCGTATTGTTTTACTTTTTAAGAACTCAACATCTAGTCAACAGATCCGTTTAGTATAGCTCTACGTACTTTACATTCTTCCTTTCTTTTCAGTGACTGAGGTGACTCATTTATATATGCAGTTTCATAGACCACACTATGATAATATAAAAAGGTGGAAATGGGATATTAGCGCATAAGGAGCAAGTAAGATTGCAACATAATAGCGATGAAGGAATATATAGTCAACCTGAAAGTAATGAAGGCAAATTGTCAAGGCAAGACAAACTAGACAGTGAAATCGAGAGTAGGATAGACACTGAAGATGAACAATCGTTAGAAGAACACTCCTATGAAAAAAGAAAAAAGCTCACGATCTCCCATATCTAGTCAATCTCTTAAGGAGAGCGGGTAAGATAATGAAGAGACAAAAGCTCCCAGAAGAAGTACTGTGGAAAATAAGAGGATAAAACCTCTTGG
>OZ038500.1:29377768-29397768 GCA_964036315.1 Acanthosepion esculentum | reverse complement strand
CGTCTCTCTTGAGAGGCGCAGTATTTAGAGTGTCAGGAAGAGTTCATTATGTCGTTATAGTTAAGATCCCATAACAATATCCAATTCTGATCCGTTCTCAATTGCACCAACAGCACTTCCAAACTTACACAACTTGCTGTTCACACGCAGTCACACATCTTCAACATTGTTTAACTTCGGTGACCTTACAAGTACCGTATGATATGGCCGTAAATCCCCAAATTAAGGAATGTGCCAACTGTACCTTGGTCACCAAATAATATAGTTTATATTCATATAGGACTAATGGATAGCGGCTCGGATTGAAGAATCAGAGTGCCGAGTTCGAATTCCAGTCGAATCCATTAGATTCACTTAAGTGCTAATACCCTTGGGAAAGATATGAGTCCTATTCTTCAACTCCCAAGCTATGGGTAAATAACAGGACTGACCGGGTTCCATAGCCTTGGATGGCAACTGGTCTACCGCAGAAAGAAATGGCAACCTATTGCGGGAAAAAAATCTGCCTCGTCAGTCATGTATCCAAAGCGTGTATCACGTATGGCACATATCTGACTGACTCTCACATGCATAGCATCAAACAGCGTATTCAATTTTCCTGCTCTATAGTATTCCCTGCATCTTACTTCTGTTGATCCAATACTCCTATAGATATAGACCTTTTAACAGAATGAGTCAGACATCGTCGTATCATGTGCCATGTTTGTTCAGTCGGAGAATGTCCTAACGATGATGCCGGCCAAATATTTTGCTGAGGATAATGGAAAGCGCATTTTATATCCTATAATATATGAGTGCTACTCTTTCAACGTAACCGAGTACTACGTGCCGCATAAACGGGTAATTGGCGGTTAAACCGTTTCCTCCACAAGCGTTAGAAAACGTTAAAAAGCGTTGAGGAGCGTTACAAAACACACGACTTGTCAAGAGGTGGATAAACATTCGTGTTAGATCGACGGCCATCTAACACAATAGGTTAGATTGCACTCCACATCTATGTATATATAACCATTGCGTTGATGGTATGACATCATTGACCAGACTAGTCAACTGACATGACGAATGGTACCATCGATGGAACAAAACGCTACGTGTCCCTGACCCATGTGCACATTCAAGATGGAGGACATCAACTACGTTTCACATGTAGAGGGATAAGCTCAAAAATATCTTCTTGCCGATACACACTACACATGAATGAATAGCACTACACATTTTAACCCTGATATTTCGAAGGAACTGGTAAGGTTTTCAGCTGCGCAGTGACTCTAAAATAACATCCGGTCATATGATTGATGATGATTAATGATGATCACATGAATTAGGTTGACCAGCACATAGCTTTACTTATTCCATAAATGGCAACAAACCGGTGTTATTTCATAATCGAAGGATTGGCTAAAGCCAAACCTGTATATAATAATCGATTTGCATACCCATTTGTATATATGCATATAAGTTCTGTAGAGAACTATATAAATTATATAGCCACAGCATTACCACGAAGATTTGTGCTTTGATTAGGGTTTTACAAGGCGTTACTAGTCCCATGTCCCACCATCTTTCAAAATTGGTTACTAAACAAGGCAAGAGAGACAGGTAGATTTTTTTTATCCGTGGTTGAAACGTCAAATGACGGATTCATATCTCTGTGTGTTCAAGGCTGAAATTTGAACTCGGGACATCAATCTCCATTTCCTCGACGGTAACCACTAACCTAAATGCATTAGAGCCCTGTTATCTGCGTCGAAGCGAATTTAACCTCCAGAAACTTGAATGTCCAAAGGCCTTTCTCTCATAAACGGGACGAACGGCGCAAATTGAGCGCCTCTGACATAAAACTTACTTTCACTAGAAATTTCAAGACTTAAACTAATCGCACCAGAGATCACCGTTAAAAACAAAGGTATTTACATGAGTTTTACGACGTTGCAAAACGGCTGAACACATTGATTTCCTCGGAATATCTTCTCATTCCCCCTCGCCCCAAATATGCACAATATTTATCGAGATTGGCGTCATACATCATTGTGTTGCACACTTATTTTCCGTGAGAATATTTTCGTTCTTTTGTTCCGGGCTATGCACATGTTTTTTCTTAAAAATCAATTATAGGAAAAATCATGTTGGAGGAACGAAATGAATCACTGAAGAAACAATAATTTCTTAAAATTTCGATTTCACCTTGCCTACAGGTTTTCCTGATTTGAAAGCACCACACGTTTTTTCTTGTGAGTGGCTTCAAGGATTTAGTGCATGACAATGCATGCTGAAACATTCTGTAGTTTAATGACAACACTCATGAAGAAATCTAAATACTAAAGCCCAGAATTATTTCGAATTGTTATGGAAGATGTCGTAGAGAATGAGTATCTACATGAAAAGAGGAAAATAGAATTAATCAATATATCCATCAATGTATAATAAAAAAAAACATATATATGCAGTTTTCTACGTAAAAAAATATAAATTGCAAATCAGAAATCTCTGAAATACTAAATGGATTTACAGTCCGTTTGAAGATATTATGCAAAGAACTTAAATCTCAATAACATCAGTTGTTTGATATATTTTCTCAAATGTTAAGGCTTTAATTTACACATTTCTATGTAGTTTAAACATGTTTTAGTATAGTTATTGTATGTATAACAACTGTTATTACTCAGATAAAGCTAATATTAGTTTAGGTCCTCAGAAATCTAATAAAAACTATTATTCATTTTTCCATAATATATGTTGAATAGTCGGAGATAGAAATACAGTAAAAAACTAAAATTACATTATCATAGAGTATAGTCTGTTTCAATCCGTTCTGTACGCGGCTATCATCAGCCCCTATGTGTCTGTCTCGGAGCATTTTTTATAATTTATTTTCAATGTCAGTCCTCCTCTAGTAAACGCCTTGTTAATGAGAATGTTTGATGAGAGCTTAAGTTATCTTATCCCCTATTGCTTATTAATAATATTGGTCAACTGTAGTACAACTACTGTCTACTGTGAATTCCAGAAAAAAAAACACACACACACTTGGGGCTTGTATAAGAAATCCCACATAGTAGGAACTGATATTAAACTACAAACAACGAAAGGTCTTGGCCATAAATTTAACACCGAACCAAGACCGTTTTCCCCCGGTTAAGATAGCTTACGCCTCCACCAATCGCGGTATAAAATACAAAAAGAAGCAATGTACCCTCTAAATATTTCGGGTAATTAAAGAATGATGACAATAAACTTATTATTACGTGGGATATTGTATTAAGAGCTAAATCTTATAATAGGAAAGCAATAGATATAATTTATGTCTTTCTGAAAAACTAATTAAATTAAAACACTTGAGTAGCCCCAGCTTATTAAACAAGAGAAATGAATTGATGATTACATGTAGATATAAAAATAAGCACCTGCTGAAATAAGTTGATCCAGATTCATTTTTCAGGTAGATTATAATTGATAAAGAACAATTATCCCTATAAAAATCAATATTCACAACTCTAAAATAATATTTAGTTACATACACACACACATATATAAACATATACACAGACAAACACACACACAGACTCACACACACACACACACACACACACACACACGCACACACATATATATATATATATATATATATATATATATATATATATATATATATATATATATATACAGGAAGACAGGCTGTCAAGAAGGCCCTGGCATTCTGCTCCTTGTGTAGAAAGTTCAAGGTAAGACATGTGCAGCCTCCCACTTTTGCCATTCTGCGCGTAGAATTTAAGGTCCCCTTCCAGAATACTGACATCTTTGGGTTAAGGAGGAAATTACAGAAAAAAAGTGTGTATTTACTGCTTTTCACCTGCCTTACTGTCCGAGCGGTTCATATAGAGATGGTGCCTGACATGAGCGTCTTGTCCTTGTTTAAGCTCTGGTTCGGTCTACTAACCTATCTGGCATTCCATCCATGCAAGGCCGGCTAGACTGCAGGAGTTGCCGTAAAGTTATCAGCCAACTGCCTTAAATATGCCTACATATAATATCTTTAAATAGGTACCTCAACAGTAAATTCGATACGTAAAGTTTTAAATTAATTTTTAAAAATGAAAATCATTCATAAAGCTTTATCTTAGTTTTATTTTCATATTAATAGATTACATTTATTTTTCTAATAAGCAAAATACTTCGCTGTATTTAAAAAAAAACTAATTTAAATTTAATTTAATTTTACTGAAAGACGATTTTTAGTTGCTAAGATACTTGTTTTTTAGTTGTCTTTCATCGCAATGTAATTTATTTCTTTAAACGAATCTTCCAAATATAAAATCTACTTTTTTGAAACGTAATTTCAGGAATATTAACAGATTTTAAACATAATTAATCTGATTTGAAACAAATACTATTTACTGTAAGTTTAAAATATCACAGAAATGTGTTTATGAATTCAGCGGTATCTGTTTATTTAAGGTGTTGACAGATTCATGGATGTTTGTTCAATGTTTTTCTCGGTGTTGGTGGGTATCTGTATAAAATAATTGAACATGATTATAATCCAACTGACACTATTGATAAGCACGACCGTAACCCCAATATTTTTAATTACTCAGTAATCTTAAAAATTTAGGAAAATTTTCTCTTTATTTTAATGTTTTATTGAACTTTACATAATTTGGCTTTAAATTTACTATAGTTATCGCTCTTATTTTCTGATAATGTCGGATATGAAGAAACGTATCTAACAAAATTAATCGGCACACATACACAAATATTCAAAATTCTTTTTTTTAAATGTTGAGGTTTGATTAATTGTACTAAGCTTTTCAATTTATAATTAGTAAATATAGTTTTAGTTAATAATGATATCATCTAAAAGGGTGAAATTAATATAAAATTTTAAAAGATTTAAAACTTAATAAATTATTATTTATCTTTTTAAATTAAAACATTTCTTGTAAAAATTCAATATTCATCGAAACATTTTTTATATCAAACAAATGAAACAAATATTACTTACTTTAAGTTTAAAGTTTTTCTTTTATACAGTAGTAACTGTTTATTTATGCTGACGGCTTGTTGATAGCTCCGTAACAGATGAATGACAGATTTTTATCTAATATTGTACTACAGGCGATTTACCCATAAAATTAATTTAAGAATATAATGCGAGCGCCTTCTAAATATTCAGTAATCTTAAAAAATTATGAAAGTATTTCTTGTGATCTAAGATTTTACTGAATTTTAAAAAATGTTGGTATTACATTTACTTTAGTTATCAGTCTTATGATATCATAATGTATCATCCATATGTATAAAAATCAACACGTTTATGAACATGCAGCAATGATTCTTTTTTTTTAAATACAGGGGTCCGTGAATTGAAATAAGCTTTACGATTCATGATTAGTAATTATAGTTTACTTAATAACAATATTTCTTAAGTTAGAGCATAAAAAGGAATTGTAAATGATTTAAAAACTTTATAAATTATTCTAGTATAATTTGTAAAGAAGTTAAAACAAATCGTGTAAAAATTCTTTATTTATCGAAAAAGAAATGTTTCTTTAGACACTATTGACCATAATATATATTATTCATAAAGACAATTAATACCTTACCTAATTAAATAATGTCTTAATTATATTATCTTTTTTTCGGTAATACGGGGTTCGATTTTACAGGAAAAACTGAGGATTTAAATTCTTCATATAATTCTGTTTAAAATAATATGGAAACTAAAAATTGTCTCGTTGAATCTCTCGAGTTTTCATAAAATTAAGTACGTAGGACGAAACAAATGTAACTATATTTATATATATATTTTACCAAAATCTTCTAAGAAAAAAAATTTGTAAAATAATTTCATTCATTTATAAATAAGACCTGAATGTTTCATTATAATCCGACATTTATTTGATTTTTGCAAGAATTTTCAAATAAATGACTTTCCCCTAAAAATAGACGATAGAATTTGCTATGCTAACTCATAGTCAATCCGCTGTTGCAAGAGAATCAAGGTTTTAATCAAATTTTCGTATGTTCGGAAAAGATTAAAAGATTTAATTCAGTATTCCTAAAATACTTTGATCTTTCCTCTTAATAATAATATAAAATGTTTGACTATAAAACATTGTTTTCATTAAGTTTGGAATATTTATTGATCAAGGTATGCTAAGTGTTTAGTGAGTTTATGGTGATACCTATACAAATACGCAAACACACACGCACACACTCACTTATATATGTATGAAAACTTATATGTCAAGGATATTTTTAAAAATAAATGAACGCTAACTAGAACTGAATCCATGTTCTATTTGCGGAGCTTGGTACGAATGCTACTCCCATTCTATCGGCGTCACAAAAAAATATACCTTAAAAGACAACCATAAAAAGAAATTAACAATAAACCGATTCAAAGTGACAATAGAAAATAGCTGCTTACATTCACAAAACGGAGAAACACAATAACAATTAATCAAACTGTTCTTGTCTGTCATATGTAAAAAAGATACGTTGCTGTCGATATATATATGTATATATATATATATATATATATATATAATATTTTTTTTAAATATGATTCCTTCGCTACATAAGAGTTCTAATGTTTCAAAAGCGAGAGCCGAGACCCTCAATATAATTTTTGAAATTAAGTTGAATTATGGTGTCTGGTCTCGCTTCCTCGTCAAGCGAGAATTTGGGAATAAGCTATCTTTGAGTTTGCGTGTGTTTATAAGTATGGTCTCTTGCAACATTAGTTACTATGGAAACGGCTAGGGTCGGCCATATTGGTTAGGTGGTCGAAGAGTTAAGAATTAATTTTTATCTACAGACCAGTCCCCTTCGGAAAGTTTATGTCAGGTTATGTTGGGGTCCCTATTTCAAGTCTGATAGTAGCGGTCGCCGTCTAGTTGGTTTAAAAAGGCATTTTATGGCCATGTGGCAGGTCGTTAAGTGTCGAGAGGATTCTGTTTCATTATTATCTGTCTATTAATCTCTTTATTTATTTGTTTATTCAAATGGCCATTTTCTTTTACAAACGTGTTGAAATGTATTAAAATTTGTTTTTTTTACGACTCCACAAAGGGTTTTTCTATTAAATGATTGGGCTGAGCTTTAAGGTTTTTATTAAACTATAGAATTTATTTGTTTATATGTTGTCGCTGTTTTGTTTTTGTTAATTATTTAATACGAAAATTTGTTGATGTCGGCAAAAAACCGTTAACTCCTGTCTATGGTTTAATAACTTTTCATTATTTAGAAACTTAATGATGTGTAGTTTTTCATGTAGGCATAAAGGGCATGGATCGTCCCAGGTTTTAAAAGTTCTTGTTCTATTTATTATTTTCCAAATGAATAAAACACCGAAAGTAAAATGGAAAATGGAAAATAATAAATGGAACAAGAACTTGTAAAATCTGGGACGACCCATGCCTTTATGCCTACATGAAAAAATACACATCATTAAGTTTCTAAATAATGAAAAGTTATTAAACC
The DNA here is from genome assembly GCA_964036315.1 of Acanthosepion esculentum. Classification (NCBI taxonomy): domain Eukaryota; kingdom Metazoa; phylum Mollusca; class Cephalopoda; order Sepiida; family Sepiidae; genus Acanthosepion; species Acanthosepion esculentum. The sequence continues at coordinate 29,390,283 of OZ038500.1, read as the reverse complement.
ATAGACAGGAGTTAACGGTTTTTTGCCGACATCAACAAATTTTCGCATTAAACAAAAAAAATAATGATAAAATAAAAGCAAAAATACTAAGGAACTCCGGATTATTTACCTAACGTTTTCTTTCCTATTTTTCTGCATACCTACACACACACACACACACACACACACACATACATACATACATACATATATATATATATATATATATATATATATATATATATATATATATATATATATGTGTGTGTGTGTGTGTATATAGCATAATGAGATGTCACGTATACTTTCTTGATATGTAATATATGGATAAAATAACTGAAAAAAATTTTGGTTGTTTTTTTTGCGAAAGTATTTATTTCTATGTTTTTATATATATATATTTAATATTTCAGACCACCTCGGTCCTTCCTCAGAAATTAATTGAATTACTACTGTATTACTGTATTTGGCAGTTTGTTTACACTTTTCAGCGTTCTTCGTTAGACGCGGACGTCACGTGATGTGGAATGCAACTATGTTTGAATTTTTTAACGTAAATATAACGATAGTATTAATAGACACAGGTTATAGTACAACATACACACGAAGAAAAAAAAGAGAAATACTGGATTTTAAAATTAGACACATATAAACTAGGGTTAAACAAAGACTTGTGCATTTTAAATCTGTATAAACATTTCAATAGTTAAAGAATTTCTTTAGATATAGTTAAAAAACCTTTTTTTAAACAACATAATACTATCGTTATATTTACGTTAAAAAATTCGACTGGATTCGACCTCGGCTTTCCGATTTCTCAATCCGAGGCACTATCCATTACTCCACTGCCCTGTCAGACTCATCGTCACCTAAACGTCTGTCACGCATTGACTGATATATATATATATATATATTTATATATATATATATATATATATATATATATATATATATATATATATATATATATATATATATATATATATATATATATATATATATATATATATATATATATATGATCGTGTCTTAAATGTCACAATGTACCTCATCCTAGAATCTACATTTTTACTAATAACCTTATATACTTTGAACCCCATATTTATTGTACGTCATCACGATGATACTTGCAACTGAAAATGTATATCATTATTATTCATGGATAGAAGCAAATTTTTTGCACTCACAGACAAAACTAAATGGAAATATAATCGTTTTATGTACTCTTCGTTGATCAATTAGAAAATGCCTGGTGAAAGATTTCCCCTTTCAAATAATATCTACTTTATATTAAATATTTACATATTGGAGAAATATAATACGAAAGATATCAAATATGAAAAACTTGAAGAAATATAATTTTAAGATAGCTACTGTAATTTGAATCGTATATATACGTATTCTCACATGTATTAAACAAAAATATTTGTAATATGATTTACGTTTAAAGACTTACGCATTTAGTATGTGTGATATGAAGAAATTTGAATTTACCGAGAAATGGTATGCTTAAGAATGTGTTCGTGTTGTATTGGTTATGAATAAATACATAAGAACATCAAATGAAAAAAAAACGTCTATCTTCCTTCGTCTGTCTACACATGTACAGAACTCTTGTGAATAGATATAGTTATGAGTTTGTTGATCAAACCAGATTGTTTGCATGCATACATATGTTTTGTATTCATTCAAATGTTGTTTACAAATCTGTTTTCTAAAAGCATTCACTGTGGTATAAAATCAATGTACAATGTTCTGTCGACCGAAAATCAATGTTCACTAAAAATGCTGAAACATTCGTGCTAACCGAGAATTATTCTAATTTGTATAATTGTTTTTATTCCTGTTATTCGATCATGTAATAAGTCATTCAATACTTCGTTTTGTTTACAAAATCAAAAAGTCATAAAAATGCAGAAGATTTTGAAAGAAAAGAATACTGAATTATGTAGTATCAGTTTTCCTATATGTCAGTGAATGTTGGACAGTCTACTTACAGATGAAGAAGAAACTTGAAGCAACAGAAATCTATTCTACAGAAGGATGTTGAGAATACCATAGACCTAACATAGGAGCAACGACAAAGTTCTAGAGAAAATTGAAACGAAAAGGACACTTTTCAGGAAGAAAGAGTTGAGGTTTCTGTCGCACATAATGATGAAAGTGGGCTTGGGAAATTTCATACACAAAAGAAAGATTTACTGTAAGATAGAAAGAAGAAACGATGCACAACCTATATGGCAATCTTGAGTGAATGGATGGGAGAGATAGCAAAAGGATAAAAGTTATTAAGCGATACAAGACAGAGAAAATTGTGGAGAGCCATGATCACCAATGTCCTGAAGCGACACTTAATACAGAAGAGTTGATCATTGACTTCACCCGATACCACAAATTCATCGTAAGTTTATGTGTAGTACTCACACCCACTACGTCACAAATTTACAACTCAGCAGAATACAGCTGGAAGTAGAAAAGGTGCTCCAAAAATATCAACATTAGTTTTAATGGACTTTACTTTTTTTACCCACTATATTCAGTCATCTTTTAAACAATTTATTTCTTCGGAGAAATGGTACTTATTTTCCAGCAAAAAGAAATGTTGGATAAGGCAGACGTGTTGACATTTTCCAGCTGAACTTTAAAATTTTTTACAGTCCACTAGCGTTACCCTAATGAAATGATATAACCTTCTTTCGTCCGGGGTATGACGATAAACTGCATTTGGCTGCAAGGCCTCTCATCGGGAGGTTTTGAGGAACGTGGAAAAGTTTCTTAATTGCTGTTGTTCCCAGAACAAACCTAATTATCAGTGGTAGCACCTGTTAGCGCCCCAGCTATGGACAAATAATTAACCGCCAAACACGATGAAAGTATAAAAGAAAATTATAGTAAAAATACCAGCAGTACATTTTCATAGTTAAAAATATTACCAACAATATTTATTCTAAGGAAAGGAAATTACCAGTAATACATTTGTCAAAGAAATTTCAATGCCCCTAAGTAAATTTAATTTCGCTTCAATGACCCACAAGTGGTTGATAAGCCACTAAACAAACAAGCAACCTTCTTGTTTACAAATTTCATTCTTTTTCAAGGACTGCTACATTCATTTGGTGTAAATGCGAAAAGTACTTTTTTTAATCAATACTTTCTATCTACGAAATCATTACATAGGTGGCACGATTAATTCTTTCATATGCAACTCAAATATTCCTTTGATGATTATCGAACTTAGTCATGCTTAATAGTGGTTTATTTGCCTTGTTCTAAGATCTTATATTCTGCATATCATTGTGCCTCAAAATGTGTTTTTAAAAATGTATATTTCCTTTTCATTTAACGGAATGTGACCAGAAATAGAGCAGTGTAGTTTTTTAGTTCACTTATGTGGAGGTTAAACATCAAAGCGGTTAACCCTATTTAAAAGGATTTGAACTTTTGATTTAGATATTTTCAGGATGTTGATTATCACCTGCATTGGATTAAATTTGTTATTGACTGGTGATATTTGATTGTTTGCACTGATAACTAGTTTAACCGACCGTGTAACATAGGTGACCGAATCATTTCTGGCCCGAAATTTTGGAAACCATTTTGACTGCTTTCCTGTACATATATTTTAAACGTATTTTTCTTTTTCTTAAAATAGATAGGGGCTCATATTCCGAAAATTTTGTTTATAACTTTCGATGGGGATTGTTATGAATAAATCCGAATGTGTAATGCCTTTTACTTCTTTATCGCTATTTCTGTGGAAAGTGTTCAGAAGAACTACATTTTTAGTTCCACCAATTCTAACGTTCAAGGAGCAACCCGGCATGCCACGCAAAATATAACGAACGACCATCATTGGCTTCGTATTCCATTGGATAAGATGTATGTTTCACTTGTGCTGTTTCTTCCCAAGAATCGGTGCTTTGTGAAACTAACTTTCTAGAGGATACTTCACCGAACACTACAATCTGAAATTGTTCATGTTTATATTTAACCGTTATCTATCCCACATATCCACATAAATTTTGTCTATTTGTAACCGTTTACCTCGTATGGCTCTTAAGAATTGTACAGGAAAAACATTACTATAAACAAAAAATGATCAGAACGATGTCTTTCTTCAAAAGCCATCTTGAATTTCCTATTTGCGACGTTAGCAATAACCATAGAAAGCGCTTTCACCAAGATATTAAGGAAGTCTAGAAAAGGTAGCAAGGACAAAGCGGCGTTCATTTCATTAACGATTACTGTTCGAGTAATCAAAGACACTGTTTAGACGTGAAACTCTCAGAAGTCTCAAAATAAGAAATTATCTTGTTTGAATATTTAGATTTTTGACATAAAATTAATATTAATGTCATGTCAGAAATTTAAATTCGTATCAGATGTGTCATATGTTTTTCTTTATTGAGTTATGTTAGTTTTTTAAAATCTTATTGAAATATGTTATCTAAACAGTTTTAAGTTTCTTCTACATTTGAATTGAGATATAGAGAGTAATTGCGATATTTCAGTTTTATCTTTACAATGAATAAACAACTCTTTGCACTCTTTACATTGTTTGGACTGTTAACCTCATCTTTTTTGTCATATTCGTAGCGTTTCGACCTATGTAAACTCCGTACATCTTCAGGTGATATAGATTGAAATTACGAAGCTAACCCTTTATTTCGTCCACCGTTGTAGATTGCTCTAGTTCCACGGGCCATAACTTTTCTGGATATCTCAGTTTCAGTTATCTCCCTTTAGCAACTCAACTCAACAGTTTTTTGTTTAACTCTGCTGTGTCCACAACTCTTTGATTCAAGTCACTGGATTTACTTCAACCAACATATTTATCCACTGGGTTAGTTATTTTGATTACAGAATTGATATATTATAACCACAGTCATTTTTCGCTTAGTTCATTCTCTCCCCAATTTCAATATGTGTTTCACGCCAGAAAATATCAGCGGTTTAAATCGACTCTCAATACGGGAAGATATTCCCCGAGGAGATGAACTGTGGTGACCCCAATGTGTGTACTGCACGCTACCCTTATATCAAAATAAACTTTTACTTCAGATTGCAGCTGCATCAAGGATGGTGGTTCAAAGCTACCAGCTGCCGAATCGAGTCTCAATTGATGTCAGTTGTGGCTTCGACTTACGACCAATTTTAACCAAGTTGAGCTAGGATGTGAACACGTGAGACAACCTGATGATAGCTGAGAAAGTGGAGGGAAATACAGACAATCTCTCACATCATCGCTAGAAAAAGATCCAATTTCGATGAAAGCCGTCAAAGCTACAAACATCACCTATGATATTAATTTACAAATTTCAGAAATGAATAAAAAATAATGTTAGGTATGAAAAAAAATTTCTCTGTAGTCACCTTAATGTATCTTTACCAGTTTCTAAAATGCACTTTTCATAATATTGACACAGGTGCTTTCTTTAATGAGGTTAGTCTGGTCAGGCACAACTTCGACTGTGATAGTCACCTATCGGGAATCAAACGCGCTAAAATATTTATGTAGGCACTCTCTAGTAACCATTTCTCACAAACGAGGGATCTTAATTCATGATGCGTGTAGGGAATTTTAATGTTTATTTCTATTCAATAATGTCTTTCTTTTTAATCTATATATACAGGTTGCGATAGGTAAATTGTCGCTATTTTTTGTTTTTAATTTCGCGCATGCACGTTGTTTGTTTTCTATTTTATCAGCTGCATAGAATAGTAGGCTTAGTTGGGCACCGTCTGTGAGAAGAATACCACCATGACGCAGTTCAGTCCGCCAGAAACTTGGAAGAGGTATGCTGTACGGTTTGGTATTCACTCCGCAAGTTTCAGTGCGAACATTTCAGAGTGTTTGTTTGTTAATCTAAGGACGATACAGTGGATTCAGAAAGAATTGGATGAGTCTAATGGTGATTACGAAGGTGCGGCAGCTCGGAAACTTCACTCTGATCGTTCTGATAAGAAGAGAACTCCCGAATTTTTTGGTGAGCGCCACAGACACAATACGGAGGCCTAAATCAAATGCGTTGGGAAGCTAGTGCTGCCCTGGGCCAAATCGGTAACTGATGGAAGACCCTATGAATACAAGAATCTGCAACATGCCGCAATAGCAGGAGAACCCAGCCATGGTTGTCAGACAATTTCTGCGACCACATCATCAATTACATCTGACCACCTAATTCTCCAGACAGCAACAGTTCATTATTATGAGTGGACGCACTTGAGTGAGAGACGAACACACTGTTTTTAACACCTAACATGAACGAAATGCAAGAATAATGGCAGTATTCACAAACTTAAAAAGGAGTCCATCCAGAATACGTGCAGGATATTCCGGAATGGTCTGGAGGCCGTTGTTGTAGCCAATGGTGATTGTTTTGAATAAATGTAATATTTAGTATTTCAAGATATTTCTGTGAATTTTGGTAAATATATCTGTTTTTAGCGAATTCGGTAAACGTTGATAATGAAGTCTTCCCTAAATACTTTCTCATAAAGTTTGTGTTCTACATTTTTATTATGGCTTTGTTTGACATGTTGTTGTTACTGTTGTAACTGATCTAGAAAATGTTTCATGTTGGACATTTACAAATTCTTACGGCATTGCCATCAATCTGTTAAGGTCCTTAGAATAAGTAGATATATACGAAAACTAAAGTGGACAAATTCGAAAATGCTTCTGAAAGATTATATTTTAGTGGCAGTAATAATGTTCCAAGTAAACATATTTTGTTTGATATACGTTCCTTCTCATATTTCCCTTTCAATTCTGTCCTCATCGTCGATTTCGTGCTAATGTCAATGCGAAGAATGGTCTCAAAAAGAAACTTCCATGAAGACATGTATCTGCGTGTCTTACTTATACTTGTTTATAAAAGATAACAGAACAAATATTTCTTCAAAGAATTTGTGCCTCCTTATTTATTTTTGTTGAAAAACAACAGGATCTAGATTGGGTAGAATTGTTGGCAAATCTTTGAGCAAATATTTCCAAGCAACAATTCTACTGCAGGTTCCAGGTTAAATATAACTAATTATATACCCCTTACCCAATCGTGTAGTAATTTCGGAAAAAAACATATGCTGTTAGATATGCCTTTGCATCACCGAAATATAAATTAAAACGTAGTTTTCCTCTTGTTTTCCACCTTCCAAACATATCCGTAAGAAGCGGAAATAGAATTTTTTTTTCTACTCAGATGTCATTCTAATTCTGTTGCATCTTATAAAAAGGTCATCGTTTTTTAAAGGTCGTATTTTTCTGTCTGGGCTTCGAGAACAGAGATGGCTGGCAATGAGAATAAGGTTATATATTTGTTTTTAATATATACTCTCTCTTTCCCTCCTTCCCTCCCTCCCTCTACACAAACACACACACATATACACAAAATATATATATATATATATATATATATATCCACGCACATACACACATACATATATATGTATGTATATATCCACAAGTGCATCTGTATATATACACACACAAACACACACACATACATATATATAGATGTGTGTGTGCGCGCGTGCGTGTCCGTGTGTTCGTGCGTGCGTGCGTGTATACACATACATATTTATATATAGTCTTCCTGGCACAATACGTTGTAAAACCTGTTCTTGCACGATAACTAAAGTTAAACGACGACGAGCCTGTTCAGTACCTAGATGGGTGACCGACTTGGGAATACCAGGTGCTGAAATTTTTTATAATATACATAATAACCAACGTCGATGACACTTGTACCTAAAGATTGCATGAAATTCATGAAATTCCGATTAGTGTTATCGACGTTGGATATTTGTGTATTCACTCATACATACATATATATATATATATATATATATATATATATATATATATATATATATATATATATATATATATATATATATATGTATGAAAACCAGAGATTGATATCAACATTTACCGACGACAGTCTGTTGCATCTTTAAACTCAAACTTCATACCATGTGTATTTGGTTTATTTATATATGATGCATTATATGTAGCTTGTCTATTGTCTGGTCCTAACTGTTAATGAGTGTCATAATTAGTGTTAAAGATTATGTAACATAACTGCCCAACCAGTAACCACTAGGGTAATACTATAGACATTCTAACCATAATGCACCGTCAACAAGCATGTATAACTAGTCGCGCCAAAACGCAACTCACATGGTCTCAACGTTGCAGTTAAGCATGAAGCGCTGTCAATGTCCATATTTATATTTGCATACGCTCTATCCTTGATATTGACCAATTTAACCCACAAATATAGCATACCTCAAAACTATATTATTATTATGTACCGAGTTTAACCACAAAATTGTCCAAATTGTGTAACATCAAAATTGCCCAATCGTTAGATTAAGCTTTGATGCGTTGTATCTTAGAAATGATTAAACATATCTTACTGGAAATCTAAGAGGCTTTTATATGGAGTATATATAAGAGTATTTCATTAGTAGCAGTAGTAGCCACTGTTTACAAACTCACACTTTCTCCCAGCAGAACTCAAGAGAAATAAGTTTTCAGGAGCATATATATATATATATGTGTATATATATATATATATATATATATATATATATATATATATATATATATATATATATATATATATATATATAAACAGTGGCTACTAATGCTACCAATTGATTACTATTCTATAAAAAGAATCGTTTTCCCTCATTCAATGCTGTGTTTATGGAAAAATAAATACGGTTTCATTCACCTTCATCCCTGGCGTGCCCCAACGGCTTAGGGTAAATACCCTGACTGACGCCAATTCAGACTGGTTCCGATCCTAGCTAGAAGCAACTGGACATATAATCACACTGATGAGCTGTGATACAGCGAAACAGTCTGTCTGTGGATGAATATATATATATATATATATATATAATTCCAGACTCATTTTCAAATTCAATCAAAATGATCTTCGTCCTCTCTAACGTTCTAATTTTCTGTCCTGGAGTAACATGTTGCCTCACATGGTTAATATACGATTTACGTCATTTTCATTGCTCTCTGTAATGATATAGCTGAACTTCCCTCTCACGTGCCAAACGTCTTATGAATTGATTTGGATCTTTTCTAATTGATCTCTTTAACTCTATGTTGAAATGATGATCACTCTTCATGTTCTAGACCCCTAACCCAATTGTCTTCTCTACTCTTCCCTCTTCTTTAAAATTATTCAACGTTCTCTTGATTGTTCTTGAATAGACTTTGAAGATGGAAGCCAGAGTATGAATGCTGGTACCAATAATGAAGACAGTGTGTCTGACAAAAAACAATTTTAATCTTCTTCAGTTTTAGCTGAATAACTGAAAGTGTTTTTCATTGCTTCTTACGAAGAATGGTGTAAAAATGGCTAAGAGAAAAACCTGTAAAAAAGAAACTCGATTAGTTTTAGATAGTAAACATTTTGTGGGATGGCTAATTATGCTGTTACACGATTTAAAATTTCGTTTTACACCAGGTATATATATATATATATATATATATATATATATATATATATATATATATATGAGAAAACATTCATTATGTATTAAAAAAATCTTGAGAGTGCTTGAATCACAAGGTAATTTGCGCCCTGTCACCTGAAGAGATAGAAAGAAATGAAATCAGCTAGATTAAAAAACATAAATTACAAGCTCCCAACCTTCGTTCTCATGTGTAATAGCAACATCGTTACAAATTTTGTACGATGAAGTTCTGATGGATGAAACGCCTTGATGTAAACTTTTTACACTTTGTCATACAATTTCACCAGATATATATATATATATATATATATATATATATATATATATATATATATATATATATATATATATGTATATATATATGTATATATATATATACATATATATACATATATATATATATGTATATATATATGTATATATATATATATGTATGTATATATATATATATATATATATATATGTAAATATATATATATATATGTATATATATATATGTAAATATATATATATATATGTATATATATATATGTAAATATATATATATATATATATATATATATATATATGTATATATATATATATATGTAAATATATATATATATATATATATATATATATATATATATATATATATATATATATATATATATGCCAGCAGAATGTTAGGTAGGTCAATGAAATGATAACATTTTTTCTACTTTGTCGTTGATAGATTGACTGGTGTTTGCGAAGCAAATATGATGCCAACTTCAATTGATATCATTGAAAGGATTCTATGAATAAAACTGAAAAACTACACTTAAAGCAACATTGAAGAGATTAATGTTTATATCTACAGTTCAAAAGTACAAGTCAGTGTGTCATCAGTAAAGTAATCAAATTATAGCTGCATTTATTACATAAAATGCAGATGGGAAGGAAACGCAATATTTATATCAGTAATCTAAAAAATATGCATGTCATATACTTCGACGTACCTCAAGATAGAGATGGTGTCTAGAATCGTGTAGGATCTATGTACCTCTGTGAAGTAATGCAACAGGATATGTTTTCGGCTGAGAAATCTCCTGTGGGGATGTTGAGCTCTGCTTTCTCGATATCTGTTCACATTCTCCTGATATTTTGAGGTGCATCTGCGCAATATTGCCTCTCAAACCCATCCAATAATCGTTCAATTGTGTTTAAGAAATGTTAACATGGTGGTCACACCATTCATCGGAACTCTCATGAATACTCCTAAAACAAATTCTTGGACACTTGAGTAGAAAAGACAAGAAGCTCTGAGAATAATCTGAGAATAATCCGTATGGTCATGAAGCGGCCCAACGTGAACATCAAATCCTAACGAGTTGTTCTGACAAATCTACTTACAAGAATATGGAAATACCACCAGTTTTTGTCGTCTCTTGTCGACAACTGAACTCCATGTTTTCAACGATCCTTCGTCACAGCCCAACCCGGCTATCAACACGTATCTTAAAACATGTGACATCGAAGCGTGCGCAACTTGGACGTTACTTCAGGATCAAATTAACCTCGTTGCGAGTAAAATTCAGGCGATTTTTACGGCGTTGTGGAGTTAACAGTGACCACCTGGTGGCACATGTCCTACTATATTCGCTGGAAAGAAAATCGAGTTTGCTGGGTAGGCGTTGGACATAATTGTGATCTGGACCAATGACGCTAGGCTGTTACTGCGCTATCCAAATTAAGCGACAATACATTCCATCCGCTAATCATGGTATATGCGTGACAGCAGGGATATAAAATATCTCCACAGTCTCCAAAATAAAGTATTCAATCAATTTGATACCAACATTCATGCTCCGTTTGAAGTTCCTTAATTTCCAAAACCTTGCCATGATTCACACCGACTCCCGTGATGCGAAATAATAAATTTATGTATATATCAATCTGTAAATTCCCTCACGTCAAATGCAGATACTGCCACGTAACATTACCATTACATACTACGGTACCATGACTTTTGGCACGTCAGTGTAAGTGAATGAAATAGTTTCCGAGTTCATATAAAATATTTACAAACAATGATGAGCATAAAGTATGTTACAAGCAAAATTATGTATTAGAAAGGGAAACCTAAACAGTTGACTAATCTAAGAAAACTTCGAAAAGACAACGGATTTGCATCGATGTTATTAGATATGAAACGTTATTATATTCAATTGTCTGGGAATATTGCCATTAGGGATACAATCTGCTTGGAGTAAAATTTTGGTGAAGTTATGCCGGTTCAATATTTTACACTGTTTCCAATTAAATAAATACAAAAAAATATATATTCATCGAACGATTTTGAGAAAGTTTATAGATGCAGCCTTGGGGATATAACATGACAAAATATCGAAGAAAAAAAATTAGGATATAAGAAAATTCAGAATAATGTTTACCAGTAGACAAAAAAGCTAATTTTACATTTTTTTCTAACCTCCTCGATAAGGCTTTACATTTGAATACTGAAAGACTTCACCGGGTGATTACTTGCAATAGCGTCTTGCGTGCTTATTTATCATTTGCATTGATTTCATTATAATTTTAAAATGTCTATCAAAGAAATGCGGGGCGCCTTGCGTAGGATCTTAAAATGAAGAGAAGCGAGGGAGTTTTCACGATATCATTCATACCTGTAGACGTCTACCAGAGTAACACACACACACAGACATATATATATATATATATATATATATATATATATATATATATATATATATATATATATGTATATATATATATATAGTAATAAATAAATAAAAATAAAAATCACGGTTATAATTTATTTCATGAATATTTTTATATTCATCTCTTCAGTCTGAATTTTTTATAACTGGAATCAATTCATACAGACAGACAGATGGATGGTTTGATTGATTCCATTTCTAAAAACTTATGATCTGAAGTGAAGAATATAAAAGTATTCCTGAAATAAATTATAAACGAGACGGATTGTTAATTTTTCTTGATTTATTATATTGCTCTATAACTTACATTAAGCTGTCTTTAGATTAATATCC
>OZ038500.1:29295268-29375268 GCA_964036315.1 Acanthosepion esculentum | reverse complement strand
GTCGTAATGTAACAGGCAAGATGTCTGAGTTGTAACGACAAACGAAATTACATCTAGAGAAAAAATGTTATTTAAGGCATTTTATTTATATTCAAAGTGTGTCCACTTTTGTTTATCAACTTTATTCTTCACAAAATAAAATACAATTATATTTTGCCTTACGGCTATATCACGTTGAAACACCAGTTCTCGTACGATTACCGAAGTTAAGCAGCGTCCAGCCTGGTTAGTACCTAGATGGGTGTACGTAAGCGAGGTGAACTTGGATGTGCGATTTGTTAAATGCATATTCATTTGGAGTTTGTAATCGGCAAGCCGAGTTCCATTTTCAGTTTGGTTCTTTATATTCCCTTAGGCGCAAATAGACTTGGAAAAGGAATGCATCCACCTCTTCTTCCACCAGTTATGGGTTAATTAGTATAACTTGTATCACTAAACTATTTTTATCTCCACCAGAAATCCTTACAATCTAAAAGTATTTGATGGCTTTAAATAACCTGCGATGTGTTGATAATACGTAGAAAATGAATGAATCAATCAACACAAGTATATCTTATTCAACTGAGTATTTTTTTATTATTTGCAACGATTTCTTACAAATTGTCAGGGATCTTTTCAATACATTTTGAGTAAACTTAAGCAGGTTTTAATGTGAAAAACCAAACTTTTGAATTTAGGACAGTTTCCTCATCAAGGCGTTAGGTAGTAATTGGAAAATATAATCCGTCGGTCGAAGATTAGGTGAACATTGCGGGTGGAGTAGATAGAACAGCCAACTCCCCACATTTTTCCTTCTTATTCTTACTGTGTGCGGGGTTTCATTGTCATGGAGAGCAACATTTTTCCTTTCATCCACACTGTATCCTAGCATTGCTGTTCAAAACACGGAGGTTTGTTAGTTTACTCCAAATCTATTCTAAACTGCCAGCTACGATTAGGATGATAGGACTTTCTCTGTTAATTCCCCGCAATATATTAATTCATCCCAAATTAAAAATAAATTATGTATACTAAAATAAAAGAGACACTTCCATTCTACTCCAATTCTGTTGGCCTTTGCGATCACCGCAAATGTGGGCGACTCGAGTTCGCTATTTCTAAATGTTTCTACCTTCGCGCTCACCTCGATAACCAAGTCAAATATAGATTTTTTTTTTAAATGTAAAAAACTCCTGGGAAGTAACGTTAATATCATCCGCATTTACAAATGGGAATAACTCTTTGCTTTTAGGTAATTTTTCAATCAAAATGTTGAAGTTGTTGCCAGGCAATCTAAACAAATTTTGATTTCAAATTTATAATTTCAAAATAGTGCATAAAATTTAATTAAAAAACCCAAACAAATTTAGATTTAACATTAATAATTTCTTGGGGTATATTAATATTTGCGATGAGTAAATTTACATTACTTATGGTAAATTAACAGAAAATATCCGAATGATACTGTGGTCGTAAACAAATGGTTCCCCAAACGGAAATTACTTATGACTCAAACTAAAACTTATGAAATACGATAATTAGTGTAAAATTTCAATTCAACTTTTGAACTACTTTTTTCTTTTTCATTTAAATTAGGAAATTCGTACATTCCAGCATGTTTGACTAGAAGCTGTAGTCAAAAAAATAAAAATAGCATACTTAATTTTATTGTTCTTTCATAAAAATTAACTGTAAAAAATAATATGCAAATATGTTTTTCCAGCATATATAGATCCATTATAGCAGACATGTGTCAGGCTTTTTCCTGAGGCTTTTTTTGTCACAGTAAAAATACTGCCACAAAGCCTGCAACGAAATATGAAAAATACAATAATTGGTGATAACTAATAAAAAGGGGGTTCTTCTACAAAATAAATTAATTTTAAATCAAGTAACGAAAACAAGCAAAAATATGATAGTTTTTTAATAAAACATCATCTCTAAGGAAAAATTTACTGACTTCAGAAGATTCTGTTCCTTTCTTGAATCGTAAGTTGCAAACATACTGACAATGAAATTTGTACTACTGGTATGTCATGAATTAAAATAAAATAGATTCCAACCGGTGAGGTCGTTAGGTTAGGATGAGAAACTCAAAATAGTAGTTCTTATGCGTCTGCGTTTGCGAAGTCGACAAAGGGAGAAAAAACGGCGCAAATCGAAAAAAAATCCTTCTGTCTTTAATCAGATGAATTATTAAATAAACTTTTGTCGCAAAAATATCTCATTCTAATATGTGAAAGGGGATATTTTTGCCTTTGAAAGTGGATATGTTTGTCTTTCATTGATTTTTGGCCTTTGCTGAACTTTTACATCAACTTCACATCACCTATGTCAGAAGTGGATGTCTTCTTAAACTCCATGCCAAATAGGTCATGTCGTTTTAGCGTGAGTGTGACAGGAAGGAACAAACTGATGAATTAACCATTTAATAGCATATACATACACACATATATATATATATATATATATATATATATATATATATATATAATTTTTTAAATTGTTTAATATATTTAATAGTATATATATAATATTTAAAATCATTTAATATATTTAATAGTGTGTATGTATATATATATAATATTTAAAATTATTTAATATATTTAATAGTATATATATATTTAAAATTATTTAATATATTTAATAGTATATATATATTTAAATTTATTTAATATATTTAATAGTATATATATATTTAAATTTATTTAATATATTTAATAGTATATATATATATAATATTTAAAATTATTTAATATATTTAATATTATGTATATATATAATATTTAAAATTATTTAATATATTTAATTGTATATATATATATATAATATTTAAAATTATGTAATATATTTAATTATATATATATATAATATTTAAAATTATGTAATATATTTAATTGTATATATATATATAATATTTAAAATTATTTGATATATTTAATAATATATATATATATATATATAACAAACAAATGGACAAATAAACACGGCATTCTTCCAATAAGCATACGCGCAGACGGGTGGAAGCATACACACGCACGCATACATATATTATGGGAAACAGCTGCCACTAAGGAAAAGTGCATATAAAAATGAAAAATCGAGAATCACAGAAGTCAGGATGCTGTAACTTAAATCAGGTACGTGACAAGCCTTTTACTTGTATTAAATCTTACATATATATATATATATATATATATATATATATATATATATATATATATATATATATATATATATATATATATATATATATACATATATATATATATATTTAATGTCGTTTCCGGAACACATTTTCGAGTATAGTGTTGCTCATTGTCATTTCTCCTCTGTGTGAAATGAATCCTATGTTGGACCTAAAGAGATGTCTTCAATGGTAGGTAGAAGTGTTCAGAGGATGGAGAGTTCTGGCTTTTCTTTGGGTACTCTTCGTTTCTTCTATTTGTCTTATAGTGTTTTGGTAGAATGTTGTTTTTAGTGGACTGCTCTTCACCAATTGTGTTTTTTTCTGCAGCTTCCCTCTCCCAACAGTCTGGATCAATATCTGTCTTCAACAAGACGATGCGAGCTCTGAGAAGATGATTTGTTTGGGCAGGCAGATGTCTGGCATTCGGGCAAGGATTCCGGTCCATCGAAGCCGCTGACTTTCTAGGCACTCCATTTTCGCGGCAGGAAAACTTTGTTGTGTCTAATCCGGTACTGCCACAGTATTTGGCGAAGTTTACTTTCATGTAATCTGTCAAGTGTGCTGATGTCTCATCGGTAGAGTACCCTGATCTCACAAAACAGCTGAACTATGAGACTTCCCAGGATTTTAGGTCCCGTTAAGAAATCTACATTTGTCTCAAAAGCGGCTGGTAATATCACCGAACTCACCTAGCGAGGTGACAAGAACAATTCACGATCCATTCTCGATCGTGTCTCCACTGTTGTGTCAGGCTTCTTCAGGCGTGTCTCACAGCACCCGGTGCGACATTGGATGTCTGCCAAGTCTTCATATCATGTTTTGAAGCTGCACTCAACTCCATTCATCCCTTTAGAGACCCGGGACTTGATAACATCCCTCTGGAACAGATCAAGCATGTCGGATTACCTCTCAAAACAAGACTATCCCTTCTCTTACGGATCTGGGTAAATGATGAATTTCCATCAGTTCAAGAAAGGAGAATGAAGGGTTTCTGAAAAATATCGTAGAATATCTCTCCTGTTCGCCACAGGGTAAGACATCCTCGCCAAAATCCTTCTCAACCGCCTGCTGATTTTGTTAGAGAATATCTTCCCTGTACGTTCCACAATGAGTGACGTTATTGAAAATGTGCTTCGCGTATCCGAACATTCACAAAATGTATAATTTCTTTTTTAAATGCTATATCCTTCCAGGGTGTAGACGATCATGTCTCTCCTCATATATATATTGCCTTATTATCTGTGAATTAGCATGTCTTATTGGGAAGAATTGGAGTGGTTTGACATTTCCCCAGCTTGGAATTCAGATTTTTCGTTCTCTTAGACTGATTACCACCCATGAATAGAGAGCAAAATATACCCAGCTATCTAACCAGGAAATAGTGGAAAGGGAGGCAAAGTTCATGCCTTTCGCAATTATATTTTTGCGAAGGTGAATGCACACGGCTAGCCCTGAATTTTAACTCGGCTCTCCTTTTCCAATGTCCCAGCCGATATGTCTAAAATACCCAGTGTTCCGAGTACCTTATGTCGTAATTGTCTAAAGCTGTATCACATGTATGAATCGAGACATGTTTTAATAATGTAATTACATCAAGTTATGAAAACAAAGGCTATATGGACTTGTTTCTTCCGCTTGATCGACTTCATTTTCGTTTCACTTTTATCTTCATTAAATCGGATATGTAAATATTAGGAATTAGGTTTGTGATACTATTCATTATACAGTCCGACCTCTTTAAACCGGTTCTAACGGACCACAGAACTCACCCATGAAAAACCCTATGTAAACTCAGTTTTGCCAGTGCATATTAATTGTTGTGTTTGTCAAATATAGAATTAAGCTAAATCATGAAGTAAAGCAATAATATTTAATTTGTAGTGAATCGTCAGTCAACCATCACATTGTGGTGAACACAATCAATACTTTCCTCGGTGCTGGCCGTTGCACAACAACAAAATCATGGATCATCTTTAAAATTCCCCCTTCCCCTCGTAAATCCAGCTGCCTAATTTTCCACTGTTGATAAAGTTGTAATATCACAACCTAATGTCAGTATGAAAGCACTTAGAGGATAAATCCTATTTCTGCAAGTACTTCATAACGCCACGATGTCAAATTTTGTCCATTTTCAAGAGAAGTCGCGACTAGATATTTGAAAGTCTTCTTTGAGCACTCATAGTTTACTTTACCTGTAAAGAAACAATCTAGTTAGTAAGAAGATTTGAAATTAATGTATGCAAGATTTCACAGCTCTAGCATCATTCATTTATAATCAGTCTATGAACTTTTAAGTCCACCCTAGTATCTGCAAAGAAACAAAGCCGTTACTAATATGAAGATTTGAAATTAATTCATGCAAGATTTCACATCTCTAGCATCATTATTTAATAGTCAGCCTATGAACGTTTCAGCCCACACTATTATCCGGAAAGAAACAATGCAGTTATTAATAAGGAGTGTTGAAATTAATGCATGCAAGATTTCACAGCTCTAGCATCATTCTTTCATAGTCAGCCTATGAACTTTTCAGCCCACACTAGTATCCGGAAAGAAACAATGCAGTTATTAATAAGGAGTGTTGAAATTAATGCATGCAAGATTTCACATCTCTTCTTTCATAGTCAGCCTATGAACTTTTCAGCCAACACAATATCCGGAAAGAAACAATTCACTTATTAATAAGCAGTGTTGAAATTAATGCATGCAAAATGTCACAAATCATACCTTCATTGTTAGACTATGAACTTCCTGTTTGAGAATTCGACGCTTCGAATTGATTATCTATCGTTCTCTATTATATTAGAAATTAGTTCTTACACAATATTTAATCCTCGTTTTTGTCTCTGGGATATTTTCCTATCGCTTCATATTTTGATTGGTTTCTGGACAGCATCTTCCGCTATTCGTCAGATTTCTGTCACATACTTTTCGTATGTTCTTCCACTAATCAAACAGTTAACTTTCTGTACCTGCCTGCTTTTTAGGTCAACAATACGTAGCTCACTTTTTAGTCAAATGTTTTCCTTTTTAATTAGTTAATCATTACTTTTTATCTTTCTAAATCTGCCATCAACACTATGCCATCGGTGTGTCTGATGTTGTTAAGATTCTGTTCAATCATAATAAATCCTTTCAGGTCTTTTAGTTATATCACAGTAGATAGAATCTTTGTAAATATCTTTTTGACAAAGTGTTCAGCCAAGCCTACGTAAAATCTGCCGTGAAAGTAGTTATAAACTGTGGCATAATGCTTTTGGCCTTTTACGACATATATAAATAAGTAGGCAACTGTTTACCTCGCAAGATATAGGTGGCCGCCCACTGTTTGGTCAAAATTCACTTCTCTAGGTCGTGGGACTGAAGTAACCTCTCCTGAGTGCAAGTCCTTGACGATGGTATATGAAATCCCTGCGCTGCCCAGACTGCATGTCAAAGTTTTCCGACGTACCGACAAGATCCAAAGGAATACAGGGCATTATATTTGTTGATGGGTGGCTGCAGGAGTTGTCGGAAAGTTGTCAGTGTTGAGAGCAACACGCCTTTACGTCTCCACTCAGGGTTTTCTTTCTGAATTTAGAGGTATAGGCGTATCCTATTTGTATGTGACTACACTGCAACGGAGGTTTGAAATCATGTTATTTTCATTCCCTAGATGGACTGCTTTTCTGAACTGCCGAGCTCCATTTACCCAAGGTAGATCGTTATTAGGCACCAGTTTTCTATCTATGCCGATTCTGGAGACCATGCCGAGAGAATAGAGATTTCAGAGACAATTTGAGTCGCATGTCATGGAAGCATTTTATAAATATTGGGAGCTTGTCCCCCGCTATCACCTCCGGCTATGTAGACATTTAGAAAAGATATAATTGCGTTCAGTGCTCAAGGAGATATGACGCAATTTTTCAAATCCCGAAAGAATTAACGGATTTTAAGTTTAACTGAGAAAACATAAATATTATATTTAATAGACAATTTGCAACTATTATTTATTTTACTTATATTTATTGTGTACAGTCCAAACGTTAGAAGTGACCACCAGAATTAGCACAGGATGAACTTGACAGAAGATTGAAACCCTTCCATCCAAAAAATGGAAAGAGCTCTTAAAGTTATTAAAAAGAGAATGGAATCAATTATCAAACTTATATTTTGAGAAAGTTTGGCAACAAATACCACAATTTGTGCTGCATTAATGAAAGCTAGTGGAAGATATTTGGACGGGAACAAAATTTAATCATAATCTTTTTTTTTCTTTTCGTGTTTAAACCGTTCGCATTAAGACCATAAGACCCGGGTTCAAATTTCACCATTGTCGACTTGTCAGGAGTCTTCCTAATGTTATCGGACAGAGGAGGTCGATTTCAGCGTGCGGCACCTTACGAAAGCGCCTGAAAATCATACCATATCATCTACAACAGTAGATTCGATGATCCGTCTGCCTAAATGTAGTTTATCATTAAATTCTGGCGAGTTCGACCAACCTATACAGCTGGGTGTTCGGGCGCTGCAAGTCCCCAAGAAAAGTTTAAAATTTGACCAATTACAGGTTAGTTTTGAATTTTAAATACTTCTAAAGCATATTATAACGACAACGTTAGCGACTTCACTCCATTACCTCGTGATTTTATCACTATAATGGCCTTACTTCAATGAAGAAGACTTATGAAAAAAAGTTTCTTCAGGGCCCTACTGTTATACGATTCTTGAAGCTTAAGCTTCATTAGTTTCATCGTAGATCTGACACTAGGGTCATATCAAGTATAGTCTACTTTAAAACGTCAAGTATTAATCTGTCAATTTTTAACTTCTCCAAAACTAAACTTCTCTCCGTTAATAATCTAAGAGAGCCATGTCTGCCTTCCATCAGTATAGCTGTTGATATCCTCTATGAAGGTGACTGATTGCGCTTTCTAGGGCTAACGTTCTCAGCTGATATGAAATAGAAAGACTATATCGAGTCCATTGAAAGCTGCTAAGATAATCGGTTCTTCTCTCCTGAATATATCTTGCATATCTATATGTCTACCATTCGTCCATGCTTAGAATATTTCTGCCATATATTGTCCGGTGACCCTGATATTTACCTGGAATTCCTTGATAAGTTCCACAGAAGAATCAGCAATATTATTGGTCCTGATCTGGCGGCTCGGCTTCAAACACTTGCCCACGGTTGTAAGTTTGCTTCTCTGTTCTTTTTATATTTTCATGGTAATTGTTGGGATGAGCGGGTCGGTATGATACCTAGACTTTTAAAATTAATTCACAATATTAGACTGGAGAGGAGATTGCATTATTTTACAGATGAGCTAATTAAATGTAACTGAAATTTCTAAGCTAAAACTATTTTTTCGCACTTCTCGCTTGTAAAATTTCATCCCGGCTCCATGCTCTCGAACCAACTTTAATCTGCAAGAATTTAAATGCAATATCAATCGCTATCTACTGTCCTTCTGATTATTCTGTTCTCTTTCTACTCATTCCTAATGTTTCTGTTTCTCATTACTCCACACTCTTTTACCCCTTGCATTTTAGTTGCTCTACTACATTACTTGTGGTGACACTGATTAAAAACAAAAATTGAAGACATTCTTCCTAGAAATCGATTGTATATAGCGGGGTGTTTAGACATTTTGAAAGAATTGGGTAGCATTATGTGTCTATATTTTAGGAGACTGCTTAAAAACATTCAGTTACGCAAAGTTTTTGTTTTCAAATGAGTGTTGTCAGGCGGTTGTTGGTCATGTAAATCCCGATCTTGTTCAGAATAAGTTTAATTGTTTCAATAGAAACAGTCACAAGTCCCATTTCGTTGACCTCATTAGCCACATCCGTGGGCGATTCTCTCGGAAATTCAGCAAGCAATCTCCGGATAAAAGAATAGACTTTGGTGTCAGCTTGCTTGTTCGGCCTGGGCGCATCTGTACTCTTAATGGGACTTAGCTTCAATTTAGACAATACAGTTTTTATTCAATTTCTTAATTGGAGTTATTTTTGTAACCGCTGTTCTCCTTGTGGAAATAAATATCATGTTCTTTGAAGTCGGAAGAGAATACTTCATGTAAAGTTAATAGTGAAGGAAAAAACTATAAATTTACCAATTAATATTTTAACGTTGGTTACAATATTTATTCTTTTTACTATTGTGTACTTAATATAAATGGAGTAATGTTTTTTATAATGGTGTATACAGTTCTGGAAGGCAATGTATTAATATTTTGACAAAGCAGTGGAACTACTGTAGAAATTGGTACCAACCTACCTACCACCTGAAACTTAGTCCATAACACAGAGTGACAAGTAATTGTGAGATCGATAATAATTCACATGGATCTATATTATGGGTCACATCATAGCGACATAAAATTTTGAATTCAGAGTTTGCAACGGCGGTTAGAAATCTAAGTCTGTTCTTCTGAAGGTCAGACCTGATACTTTTTCGAAGAGTATTTGTGTAAAAGTGAATGTAACAAACTCGATCTGAATTCGAACTCCGCACACCGATTTCTTTTTCAAGACACGTATAAAGGCGTAGGGCTTACTGGTTAAAAAGAACAGTTGATTTATCCACGCCAAGAAGATTAGTAGAGGATGATAATAACTAGGAAGCATACAGGTAATTAAAGAAAGAAAAAACAAGATAAGGAATATCTTTAAGAATTTACACCCTTGAAGTCGAGTCAGTAGCTCGTTGCAGGAAAATAAATCAGAAATATTTAAGGTCTGTAGTTTTAACGTGTTGTCACAAAACTAATGAAATGATCTGACACAAATAATATTCAAAATGATTAAAACAAAGGTAGAGTTCATTGTTCACAGAAGGGGTATACGGTTGCATACACTCAAAAGCAGACTAAATGAGTTTGAAATACTTACCCTTTTTTTTTTTTATTGTTGAGAGAAAAGTACCACGTGCTTGGTTTAAGGCCGATGATATACAGTGTAACCCGGATATAAGAGACCCGGATATAAGAGAAACGCGGATATAAGAGAGATTTTATCTGGTCCCAAATTAGAGCCTGTGTTAATGTATATATAATAGACCAAACCCGGATATAAGAGAAACCCCGATATAAGATAATCTTCTCCGGTCCCGGCAACTGTCTTATATCCGGGTTACACTGTATTATTTTTCCAATCGTAGCTCAGATGTGGCACAAGGGCAGTAGTAGAGGGCACCCAGTGAGTATCGAACTCACTACTCAGTCGTATTTGTTCTAGCGAGAAGCTTGCTAAGAATTACACCACCTCGAGGCCGGTGATATAACTGGCGAATAATTTTACACTAGCAAAACCCTGAACGCTGGTCGCTTGACGCGAGAAACTGAAACGAAACATTTCACATAACTGAAGAATCTCTTGTTTGATTATTTTAATTTTCCTCCACATTTTGTGTCAAATGGAATTTTGCTTAGGCTCGCTACTTTTTTCTCTCTCTTTTCTTGGCCCAACGTCTAATTTCTGTGAAGACAAGGTTTTCATTGGTCCAAAAGCAATTTAACATAGTCTCGCGTTTTTTTTCTTCCTTCTTTTCAGTTCAGCGGTCAGTTTTTGCGAAGATTAAATTTTCCTTGGTCGACAGACTATTTCACATAGGCTCACGAATTTCTTTGCATCTTTTTCCTCAGTTCTCCGAATTTGGAGAAGAGTGGGTAAAGGGAGTTGTTATTATTTCGCATTCACTACACACTAACCATTACGCTAACTACTTAATGCTGCATATTCAACTAGAAAGAATAAAAATCCTGTTTTTGTTTGGATTAGATTAAAATTAAGTTTCTATTTTTTATTTAAATATATCATTTGTGGACTGTTGTTTTTAATTTTGTATCAAATCATTTTATTTGGACTGTTAGTTTTTTTAATTTATATTAGTAGTAGATAAGATATTATTAACTCGTCAATGAATAACTAAAGGAAAGAATTGCACGAAAGAACTAATTGCCAATGAGAAGTGCCACATATGCAAAAGAAAGAAGGCTAGCAACTTGGAAGGACACAAAAAGAGAGGAAGGGAAAAATGCACGGGGAAGAATTATGAGAGTGGCGAAATGAAACATAACAGATAATCAACAGTATTACGAATAGTATAGAAAAAAAAAAGAGAGAACAAAGTGAGATAAAATAAAATGGCAAGGAAGAATAAAGAGAGGCGAAAAAACAAAAAAAATAAGGGCGGAAAAAGCGAAGAGGAAAGCGAAGAGAAAATAAATTCCGTGAAAACAGGGAAGGGGCATAAAATATCTAAAGAGATGCAATTAAAGCCATCGGTCAGATTCAGTTTCATTGATTTTTTTTCCACTGCTACTCTTTTACGGAAATTCTTTGAAAGGTCATGACCCAACACCCGATAAACGAAGAGAAATCATACACGTTTGTCCTTCACTTGCTCCGTCCGACGCCAACTATAAACTAACAAGAATAAGATTAACAATTTAAAAAGTAAAAGAATTACGAAAACTATTTTTTCCTGTGATAAAAATATTGCCGTTAATATTAGAAGATTTAAAATACAAATTTCTGGAGATATTTTTCCCTGAACGATATCTAAATTATTTAGGAATTGGGGTAGTTTTAAAATAGCAAATTTAGAGTTAACACCCATCAAAATAATAATAAAAAAAAATGACCAATATTGAGTACATTTTTTGAAGAAAAACGATTAGTTATGCACTTGTAAATTATATTCTAAATTTAATTTCAGCTGAGAATATCGAAAGTGGAATCCTATAAGAGGATATGTCACGAGGCTTAAGGTTAGAATATCCGGGTTTTCTTAGCGATATTCACCGTTATATTTTATCAGCGGTTAAGTCGTTAGAGAATTTTCCTACGCATATTAATCGTAATAAGCAGAAAGATGATTGATTCTTATGTCAGTTATGCATATATTGATTTTGTTCAGTTATTACTAAAAATATATAATGCTTAGCCCTACATAGCATGAACAGATTTTCAATAGAATGTTTTAATTCTTTACTAATTTACTTCTCAGTGAGTCAAGTATCTCTGAAATGCAAATTACCTTTCTTCAGTAAGAAATGTCAGCTGCTTGTACGTGTATCGTCTGTTTTTCTAAGAGAAAGCAGACGCTGCGTTTTACTTTTTCTTAATTTTTTTAATTTTAAAAATATTTTTGTTACATTCGATTTGTGGGAAAACAGCTGCGTTTTTTTTTCATCCAGAACCAATCAAAAATGTTTCCCTCCAAATTCCGAAAAGTGAATCCGGAGCCTAACTGCAGGTTATAAAAGTGGGCCTTGGACTTAGTTGAAGATGTCGACGAAAATAGGCTATTGGAACTCAGGTCGTTCCGGCCCAGAAAGAAAAACATTACGGAGGAAATTTGACAGCCAGCAGATGAGAATTGATAGGGACATGAACGTCGCTCTCACAACAAGGATATGACCTCACCTGGTGTGATTGTTCTATTTATCGGTGTTACCACGAACTTCGCTTTGAAAATTTTATCAATTTTTAAAAAATATTAAAATAATTATTTTCTCCTTTACTACATTTTATATGTAGTTTTCTTTTCCGATGACCTTTTGCAGCATAATAACTTTTATTGTAAAAGGACATATTTCATTTGCATTGATTATTTTTACATATACGCCATCATTTAGTTCACAATGCATTTAAATTTTTGTAATTCCTTCTTTATTTTGTATGTTAAAAATAAATTTATCGTTTGTTCTTAAATTTGACTAGTGTCGTCTGATTTGTTGTGTGCGCATATAAATTAAATGTTAGCTCAAAGATTTGTTTGAACTATTTTTTTACCAAAGCAAAAAAAAAACTTTATTTTACACAAATTAAGATGTTGAATGTGCTACAATTTAGTACAGTTCAGTTATTTGAAAATCAGAGCTGTGGCTGTTTATTCGGATAATTAAAATATCTGCACCGTTTTTCAAAAGGCACAACAACACGAGTTTCAAACTATTCTGGCAAATAACTGTAGAATAATATACCTGTTTACTTGTTTGTAAATTGCTATATAACAAATGTGTGAATTTATCTTCTTCACTTCGAACAGAGAATCAAATTAAATTTAAAATTCAAATCTATTTGGACGGCTTAAATATTTAGCAGAATTCTAGTAAGAATTATATTTAGCGTAAAAAATATAATATTGTTAAATCTTTTGAGAATATAGAAAATATAAACAATCAAACAGAAAGACTATACAGGAAGATTTAGAACGGAAGCAAAATTTGAAAGGAGTGTATCATCGAACATCAAGTCAAAAAGGAATGTGATAATGTTGATACCAAGAAAAGAATCCAAAGAAGCTCTGAGCTTTCTACGGAATGTCACATAAAAGAAACAGATATGAATCCAGATAATATAAAATACGGTTATAACTTTAATAACTAATATGTATTTGATGTAATCACATTCATTCTTAATACTTTTAACCAAAAGTGCGTCCTCAAATCGAATGTTATACAAGGAATATTTCAGTGGAAAATCCATTCTCTACATTAGAGAAATATTTGCCAAAATTACACCAAAAATATTTACCAAAATTACATCAAAATATCTTGAACTATTATTCAATATAATTGCCATTATCTTCAAGCACGGCCTCCAGACAACGTCGGAATTTCCTGCAAATCTTCTAGACGGTCTCCTTGTTTAAGTTGACGAATGTTGTCATAATCCTTATCTTCAGTTCTTTGGTCTTACAAGGTGTTTTTCGTCTCTCGCACAAATGCGCCACACACATAATAATCAAAGGGTTTGCAATCCGAGGAGTTAGGTGAGTAGATGTAAGGGGGGATTTGATTCCTGCTGCCAGACATATAGTTTTCCAGCAGTCATTCTCTTGGACTAGGGCAACACTACTTCCTCAAGGTACGTCATGTAGGCCTTCGTGTTAAGTCCGAGACCCTGTGGGAAGATGAATGAAAGTATAACATCTCCATCATTAGTGATCACACCAAACACCTTCGTAATCGCACTTAGACACATCCATGTCTTTCTGAATTCTCTGCACTGTCCTCATATAGACATAGAAATACTCTGAAATGTTCGTATTGCTGCTTCCGGTGCGAATGCCAAGCATGACAGCATGCTGTTTCTAAATTTCTCGCGGAGTGAAATTTGCGTCATGGTGCTCTTTTTCTCAGACGGTTCCCAACTGACCCCACTGGACTTTGCAGTCTACGAAATAATAAAAAAAAATAACGACGCGCATGAGTGAAATTAAAAATATAAAATGGCGACAATTTAGCCATCGAACTCTGTATATATTTTTTAGAAATGAGAAAATAACAATTCATTAAATTATGAATTACATGCGTAAAAATTCGATTTCATAGCCAGGTGAGAACATTTAGAGTGATTGCTTATATCGATTCCCAACCAGAAAGTCATTATATTTTCTCATCTATAATTTTTTTTATAAATATAAGTGTATATTCCTTTTTAATGTTTCTCATTGGTTTTCATTTTCTTGCACAATGATTGAAAGTGTTCTTAGATGTCTGTGGTATTTTTGCTTTAATAATTTTCCTCGTGATTTTTATTTTTATTTTTTTTTAGCGAGTAGCTGTAAATGAACGTTTGGCCAACGCGTTCTCTAGTAACAATCGGAAAGAAATCTCAGCCTATTTTGATCTTTTCTCATTAGAGCTGACCTTTTCGCCCAACACACCTCGGCTCAACGGATTCGAATACCTTGAATCGGACTGCGCGTGATCTTTTCTCTGATTCGGTGAACTTGGAGTTACTTCTCTTCAGTACCCCACTTTCTCATAGATTCATTTCTTTCTACTATTATTTTACTTTTTTCTTTTTCTCAAGTTTGCTTTTCCTATTATGCGTCTTTCTTCCTGCTTTTTTTAATCGATTTTTTTCCGTGAATTTTCTAGTGTTAGAGATCTTTCTGTTAAATTTTAGTTGATGTTTAAGGCGGGAAACCGTCTTCATTTGAATATAAACATCTCTGTCATTCGTATCGTTGTTCCAAGCCTCGTTAATCTAAGTTAATAGCATCATTACTAGAAACTCTGCAATATGTCATTACAAACGCAATATAAATGATCTGAATTCTTAAATCGGATGGAGATTTTTCGAGGATTTAAGCAAATCCAAACGTCGTTCATTCTTATGAATTTTGAATTCAATCTTTTAAATTAAATCTTGGAAACACTCACATTTTGGAAACACTACATCGTAGAAACACACGCATCTTTAGCATATTTAAGGGTCTGTCATTACAGTTGGAAAATATTATCCTCATCTTTATTTTTGTTATGCCAGTGCCTTCCGCCATTTAATTCACTGGGTCATTGTTCCGCATGGGAATTTGCTCTACTGAACTCTAGTTTTAAGCCTAACCTGCGTGTTGCCATTTGTTTTTCTGTATTAGCAGCTCGCATATTATATTTATTTCGATGCTAGGCCTAATAACAAAATCATCATAGCCTAGCATATGTGCTAATCTCCTTTAATTTACCAATATTAATACCCACCTGAGGCAGGCAGGAGGGCACAAGAGCCGAAACGTTGTGATCGCTAAAAAATGAGGAGGAAATTGTCCGAATATAAATAGTGTAAATAAAGATATTTCTTCTGAACTTTAGCGTGTCACATTATTTAAAACACTAAACTTGAAAATATATTATTAATTTTTAATTTATTTCAGATATTAATTTATAATCATCCTTCTTTTTAATTATGCCTGCAACTTTTCTCGGTTTTATGATTTAATATTCACTTTTTAAAAAGTTTATTAGTTCTTTCGATTCTTTCGTCCTTCTTGTTAGGATGTAGTCGCCGATAATCGCTACGCTACATCTGTGCAGAGAGAATCGGTACGCCAGCATATTTAGTCACTTTTCATAAATACATTCCGAAAGGTTATCTATCTAGAAACATGCATATATTGATAATGGCTAACAGATTAGCCGAAAGCGCTCGGATGCTCAGCTCATTTGAACAGTTTTTACAGAAATCATTTGTACGAATGGAAAACAATAACAGATTAATCGCAGTGCCTTATCCGTAGTCTTCAATAAAACTTTTGTCAGTTCCTTTTTAATCATTTCACCTGAAGCAAGACAATAAAGCCAATAAAACGTAAGGAATTACTGGGTGTCAGAGAATGTGAGAAAAAACATTATTAAGGAAAGAGAACAATAAAAGAACAGGAATTAACATGACAGAAGATAAGGATTTAGCTCGCATTTAAACTTTCGAAGATCAAAGTTGACTGGAAACACGAAGTCAGAAGAGAATTGCACAAGCGAGAAGTGCGATAGAAGAGACTGTTAGCATAGAACATATAGTTATATCTAACTATTTCAACTGTATATTGATGAGATCATGCTGACAATTTTGTACTGCGCTTAAATTCATAAAGTCTAGGTACCATCGAGGACATTTCATCAGAACAATACCATGAACGTATTTATAGAGAAAGTTAGAGGAAGCCACATTACAGCAATGGACAAATGACCAAAGCAAGATACCACGTCAGTATCAATAACATTGTAGATTAGACTTTGGATTTTATCAAGAATATCTAAATAGATATCAGAAGCACCAGGCAATATGTGGTAGAAATATTCGGGAGATAATGATTGTTTGTCATGACACAATGAACCAATTTTCCTAGCAGCAGACCTAGCAATTGATTCAATATAAACTTTCTACTTCATGTCAAAGAACGCTGAGGATACAATGAGTCACTCTCTAGGAGGTTAGCATCAGCTGATAGAAGGCAAAGAGGGTTCTCGCAAACGATTAAAACATGTAGTTTCGTTTTGGAAACGTTAAAATTAACAAGTCATTCGTTGTTCCATAGATTGCAGGTCATTTTTTTAGATCAGCTGCCAATTTGACCATATCGAACCGATCAAACTTACTATTAAGACAGGAGTATATAGTCGTGTCATCAGCATAGATACAGAGCTAATTACGGATATGATCAAGAAGATTGTTGGTGAAAAGTACGAAGAGCGTAAGCCCAAGAATAGATCCATGGGAGACACCTGCATAATACAAAAAATATCTAGAAGAGTGGCCGTCCAAGATAGCTTTCGTCACGCGATTTGTCCAGAAATAACATTATCTTTCAGCTTATGAAGAAGATCAGCATGCTAAACTCAAATACCTTCGAGATATTCAAATATCAAAATATTCAGTTTGACGTATGAGGATCTTACAGCTCAGTTTTCAGAACCGAAAAGTCAGACTATTCGCACATCTTATTTTCTATATTGTAGTCATTAAGGATTCGGTAGAACCATCGACAATATTCTGATGAACCACAATCAAAGAATACGGGCGCGTACGATACCACAAGTTCTTCAAACAATCCCCGATAGGTTTTGAGACCAGAGTTGTCGTTCTACTACATTGCTTGCCAACCAAGTCTAAAAAGCCCAGTTTGTCGTACTATTTAACACATATCTCAGAAAAATAATAGAAATGGATTCATTTGCGTGGAAGTGAACGTAATGAACTCGGGTACCCAATTTATAATTCAGAATCGCTATATATACACCACCGAACGCCCCCATATATATATATATATATATATATATATATATATATATATATATATATATATATATATATATATATATATATATATATATATCTCAATTATGTAGTGCGTGTTCAATTTATATAACGTAAATCATTCATACGAAAAACAAATAATGAAGCTAATTATATGCCAAGAATTGATATTAAAATAACTGATCCTAGGTGCGAATTCCTGATAATAACTGTGACATTACTCTAATTATTGAACAATTTAGTTCATGCCACCTTTACTATAAAAAAGCCTACTTCTACAGTACAAGAACGCACAATTTTCAAATTTAAAAAAATTTCAAACTCAGCGTCGTAACTGCACGCTCCAAAATTATTCTTTATAAACAAGGATCATACCATTCATTAACGGATTCGAAGTTGATTGTATTTTATTATTAAATATTGTTTGCGAGAGTGATTCTTGCCATATAATTAGCTTCATTATTTGTTTTTCGTATGAATGATTTACGTTATATATATATATATATATATATATATATATATATATATATATATATATATATATATATAGAGAGAGAGAGAGAGAGAGAGAGAGAGAGAGAGAGAGAGGGAGAGAGAATTGTTTATTTGGGCAGCACACCCGCTTTTATACATTTTCCATTAAAAACAATTGACATGGTACTGCGGTTGAGCATTTTAATTATTTTTTGTGTTCTTATAATTTTCTTCTTTTTAGGACGAAAATTATGTGGAAATTCTCCAAATGTTTTGTACTGCTTCGTCTATACTTTTAACCATTATCAAGGGTCATTTTATTTTTTACTGAATGTATGGATGGTTTTATGTCTCTATCTAGAGGTAGAAGAATGTTTTATTTTCCAAATACGCTCAGCGCATTGTGGTCATGTTCATAGTTGATATGTTTATTATTATATTTTTGAGTGTTGTTTTTTTTTCCTTTTTTTAATTAATAATGCTACCATTCGCGGATAGTGTTTTTTTTAGGTTTCCATGTGTATTTAAATCAGACCTAATTAAGCTATGACCAGAGAGATGTAACGTGAGTCTTATTAGGCATGTTTATTATATCCAATATATATATATATATATATATATATATATATATATATATATATATATATATATATATATATATATATATATTCGAAAACAGTTCGTTTTATTGACATAATTGTCATTATTAGTATAATTTTATCTAAACTGCTTAATTTCTCCAGACGAAAGGATAACTGATTTCGAACATTGTTTCTTCGAGACAGGAATAAAAAGAATTGCATACTTTTACTTTTAACATACTGATATGGAAATCAAACGGAAATAATACTTTTATATAATTTAGGGCTGATCAAGACCATATTTGTATGACTCTATTACATAATGTAATTTCAATTTTCCATTTTAATCTCTATCATCCTATATGTGTGTTTTTTGCACACGGGACTTTCGTCTTTTGTGCCATACGGATGTTTTTATGGTGGTGGGGGGTACGTTTTAGCCTGAGTTGATGAAAATCAATTTAATCTATATCAAACGTATTTAAATAAAGAATACAATAAATCCAAGTAGAATAAGAGATTTTGTGTAAAGAAGATTTAATATTTATGGTCTATAAATAATTGAATTTTTATACGGAAATTAAAACTACGTACCGTATATAGTCGCGTATCATGCGACATTTGACGATCTAATTTTGAAGCTAATTTTAAGGGGCTCCCGTCATACACAAGATATAAAATTAGAGTATTTACTGCTGTTCTTGGATATGCCGTTGAACAAGTAAACATCCTTTTACTCTAGTCAAATTAGCTTCAATGTTAGGTCTTCGGACGTCGCATGATACACGAGCATATATGTACACCTCGATTTTTTTTTGTCGCAATATATACTCTATTTAAATCATTACTTTTTTATGATTTTTACATATTAGGAGCGATTAAGTTTATTAATATATATATATATATATATATATATATATATATATAATTAGCTTTTGCATTAATCTTAAATATAGAACGAGCAAATATAAACGTAGTATAGAAATTAAATTTCAAACTTTAAAATCTTCATTGGAAATATACGTCCGGTTCATTTCTAATTTTAAGCTGGCAGACATCAATCTTCTTTTTAAAAAATAGGTATGGCTATTCATACACGTGTAACCTCTAAGTGTAACGTTTATAATACTGATAGCAATGTTTAATTAAATAACAAATGATCTACGGATTTTAATAATTAAGTTGCAAACCATCCAAAATCTCTATTACATTGGAATAAATATAAACTTAAAACAGGAAACAATAAGAATGCTTCTACAATATTTCTAATTAGAAATAAATCAACAGCATTTCTACAAGTATTATTATTATTATTATTATTATTATCATTATTATTATTATTATCATGATCTTGGATTACTGTTGTATATAAAATTTTCATCGAGGTCAAATCCAGATGTCTAAGATCAGAAATGGTTTCCTTATAATTTTCGTTGATCATTAAAAAAAAAAAAAAAACGAAAAAAAAACACTCATATTTTACATGGCTAAACCACTTTGCAATTGTTATTATTGTTGTTTTATTTACTTTGGTTTCTGGTGTATACTCATTTCTTTCCGAGTCCCGACAAGACACTGAAGATCAGAATTGGCATCATGACATTTTCTACTGAGCAGTTTTGAAAACGAAAATCACACATATTTTACATGGATGAAGCCTTTCGAAGTGTGTGGGCTATACTTGTGAATTGTTAATGTCTTCATTAGCCACATTTTTGAGATTTCAATTCCAAGGTCCTTATATTTTGATAGTTTTTGGATAGATCTTCAAACATACATTACAGTCCCTAGGGACTGACATACCAATAAGGAGGCACATTTTGCCTTTGCAGTCTCTAATCACCATGTCAAGGCGTTTAGTTTTGATTGTTTTGTCTGCGTATATTGTAAAATCCCATAAAATTGTTACAGGTCCTATCTCCGTAACTGGGTCTGGGTGGTGTTTCTGGCAGTTTCCTTCCACAAGTATTGTAAATTTCCCTGTGCAGATACTTTCCCACCCTTTCGTGTCGTCTTTTTATATTCAGTGGTTGACAATACCGCGCAACCTGATACAAGATGGTCAGTTGTTTCTGGTTATTTTTCACAGCATCTGCATGTTGGACTAACTCAATTTTTCAGTATGCGTGCTCAGTAATTTCTAGTTAGCAAGCACTGTTCCTTTGCAGCAAGAATAAAACATTCAGTTTTAGCTGTTGACGCTACACTATGTAGCCAAATGATGGGTAAGGAGTGTGGCTACGTCAACTTGCTTGGTACGGGCGAGTATTGACCGTGAAGCGGTTTATCTTGCCATCGTTTCTGTATCTGATCGGCTGCATTTGCCTTTGCTTGCATTTGCAGCTTCAGTCGGTGTATTATGCCGGTTTTTCTTCACACATTTGAAACTCAGTTTTGAACTTGTTGGCTTCCTTTATTACTGAATAAAGCTGCTTCCTACTTTCATGTTTTTTGACGCAGATCATCATCTACGTCTGTACTTTCTAGGTACCTTTGAAGGTCGATTGATGTAGATTTCTACGACAGCTCTAGCTGAACTAATCCTCTGCCTCCTTGGG
Organism: Acanthosepion esculentum; assembly: GCA_964036315.1. NCBI lineage: Eukaryota > Metazoa > Mollusca > Cephalopoda > Sepiida > Sepiidae > Acanthosepion > Acanthosepion esculentum. The sequence continues at coordinate 29,353,951 of OZ038500.1, read as the reverse complement.
ATGATGCATGCGGTGTCAGGTGAGAAGCTTTATCGTTTTGGTGTCCATTCGCTTAATGTCAGCTATGGTCTGTTTAACAATGTTGAAACCGCAATGCACCACAGGAGCAGCCATGTTGTTTTTGGCTGATACTTTGTTTTTTGAATTCACCTCGGTATTCAGTAGCAGATGTACACGCCTGTAATATTCCTTTGTTGCATTCTCCTTCATTTGGATAAGCTGCATTCCCTCTACTTCGCGAATTCCTAGGTACCTATAGGCTTCTACTTGTTCAAGTTCCCTAATCATTGTGCCCAAATCTAAATCTATTGAGTGGATTTCTGTAATCCTCCCATTCTTGAATGCTACTTTTGCACATTTATCTAGTCCGAAATACATACCTATGTCGTCACTGAAACATTTTACAGTATTTAGGAGACCGTTCAACTCATTTTTTGGTATTTGCAGAGAGTTTGAGATAATCCTGGTGATTGAGAACAGTCTTGTTTAGATTGTAACCATAGCTATTTTTGTTTAGTTCATGCATACGGGGGATTAAGTACATGCAAAACAGAAAGGGTGACAGGGAGTATCCCTGAAAAATTCCTCGTCTGATATTCAGTCGGTTGAAGATGGCAGTGTGTCTGGTTTGATTTAGGTATATTGTGGTTTCCATATTCCCACGCTGTGTTTAAAGAAAGTTACTATCAGGGATGAGACTTTGTACATTTCCAAATTCTTAAGTATCCAAGAGTGTGCCACCTTATCAAATACTTTACGGCAATCTATCCATGCTGTGATAAGATTTATACCCGGTCTTCCAGGATCATTTTGTTTATCAGTAGTTGATCTTTGCAACCATATGAAACTCTCGGACATCCCTTTTGTTTCGAGAAAAGGGTAATAACGCTTCTTCAGGACAGCCGTGATCAATTTATACGTGCTTGACAGACATATTATTGGCCTATAATTTTTTGGGTCATCTGTTTCACTTGATTTTGGCATGAGATATGAAATACCTTCGTGATCCATTCCGTGATTTCATTGGGATTATTAACAAATATTGATAGATTTTGTGCAAACGCCTCATGGATTGATGAAAGATGATAGATCCAAAAGTTTGGAACCTTGTCATTCCCTTGGGATTTACATTCTTGGGATTTCTTTAGAGGTTTATTCTTCTTCGTCTTCATAATAACTTAGTAATTTCTTCTTCTTCTTCTTCTTCTTCTTCTTCTTCTTCTTATTATTATTATTATTATTATTATTATTATTATTATTATTATTATTATTATTATTAATAATAATAATAATTGTGTATGCTCTATTTCCTGCTCTGTATCCTGTAGAGTCGGGCACAAACTCTGGCTCTTAGGCCCCGTAGGAGAATTTTCATTTAATCGATAGCACTTTTCTTAGCATAAGGGATGTTCCTAGTAAGGCGATCTTCTGGGCAACTAAAATGTTGTTACCTGAGACACAGTATAATTGCTCATTACTTTTCTCACAAGGCCCAGAGCTCCGATTACTAGTGGTCTTCATTCCCCACATCCTTTTAATCTCGATATCCACGTTCTTGAATTTGATAATTTCTCGATAACTTTCATGGAACTGTTTCTCTCAGATCGTCATGTTATATCACTAAGCATGCACTTCCTGAATTTCTTGTCTTATGGTAATATCAGGTTTGTTGGCTTTTGTTTCGCGGTCGGTTTGAATTGGCATGTTCACAGAGGATAGTTACATCGTTATTTTCGGTAACTGTGCCTAGTTGGTGCTCATAGAATCTCTCATTGGTTTCGATTTTGTGTTTTTTGCAAAACTTTCAGTGCACATATGTCGCTACCTTGTTTTGTCTGTGGGTATATTCATTTTTTGCTAGTTCCGTACAACGTCAGATAATATAGGTCAACAGTTTCATCATATTTTCAAAAGATCCTGCATTTCGGGTTAGTTCCATCCTTGATTATGTGACACTTATAGGACCTGGTTGCGAGACTTTGGTACCGAACTGCAATAATTAGGACTTCTGTTTCAGCTTTCAACCCGGTGCTCCTCAGCCGCTGATACAGCTACTTTTTTCGCACTTTCTATGTATTTGCGATGCAACACATTGTCCTCTCATATTCTTTTTTGTAATTACATTTGGTCAAATTGATTTGCTTTCTTTTTGTTTTACTCGTTTGGCGTAGATGCTATTCGCTTCGTTTTTTTGTTAGTAGGATTTCACGTATATTAAGCTGTTCCTTGAAGAGTTCATCTAGTTTGTTGATGGAGTTGATTTGGTGTTTTACCATTTGTATGAGATGGTCACGGTTTTTTTGTGAGGTATGTTTCCAATCCGATTGTTGTAGCCTTTAGAGTTAGTTCAAGTTGGATTAAACCTCGGGGAAGTTTAATCAAATCTCTTGGTAAGTATAGCCTATCAACATCTGATTTCGGATGGTGCATCCTCATTTAGGTAAGCATTTTACTTGTTTTGGCGTCCAATATTTTAATGTCATTCGCCTTCCATTTAATAATGTTGAAGATGTTTGTTACTACGGATATAGCTAGACATCATTTCATTGAACACATTAAGTTCGCTTTATATTATCAAACACTCTCTTATAATATTCATTTCGGAATTCTTTCTTCATATTTGAATATTGTATTCCATCTTCTTCATTAATTTCTAAGTATTTTGTATGTAATATCTTAGTCTAAATCTTTAATCTTTCTGTTGATATCAGGATTTAAATCTGTAGTTTTGTTAATTTACCGCCTTTGAAGGTGGCGTTGGCGCATTTACCGATTTCAAACTCCATTCTAATATCTTCGCTGGAGAATTTGACGCTAGTGAGTAGTTTTTCTGCTGATTGTCATCCTTGGCAAATGTTTTAAGATTATCAGTAAAGAATAGATGATTCAGTTTGCAATTCTGTGAATTGTATCCGTAGCTACTGATGTTCAGTAGGCAGCTGGGTGGGGCTAATTCAAGGCAGAATAGTAGTGGCGACAAGAAAGCTCCTTGGGAGGTCCGCTTTTGATGTTGATTGGTCTCGATTTTTATGACCCATTTGTATGGTTTGGGTTTAGTGTAGTCTTCTAGTTTTTCATACACTCTGTTATGGATTTGACCGATGTCGGGTATACTCTACATTTCTCGCCTCTTCTCAATCTATGAGTGTAGTACACTGACGAACACCTTTCTGTAGTCGATCCATGCTATCGGTAAGTTTATTTTCCTTGTTTCCACCTGTTCTGTGCCTCTTTCTGTTTTTGTGAGTAAGTAGTTTACTTCCCACGTGAGCCATATGGGGTATTTTCCGGGTTTATGATTATAACATTGTATGCCCGTGCGGGGTCTTCGTAGGTGCTAGATAGGTTTTGTATCCAAAGATTAACTATTCGGTCTATTTCTGGTGTTTTCCACAATTTGGTATGGGAGATGACAGATGTGGTTTGACTAATATTGATATCCGTCTCCTTTTGACATTATATGTGCGTGTAGTGTGTTGTTCCTTTTGTTGCTTGATCCATGTAGCTCTTTCATTGTGCATTTTGCAGTTTTCTCACATCTTATACTACAACTCCACGACTTCCTGGATATCAGGATATCATTTATTTCTATTCTATTTTCCCAAGATCTCAATATAGTTTCTTGGAAACATCTTTGAAGATCTTATCTTGACAGAAGATATTGTCGCCTTTACCATAACACCTGATTCTCTGTGACTTCCTTTGAATTTGTTGTTTCAGCTTCTCTTTAACTTTTGGTACGTCAGTTTTATTCTTTATGCCAAGGCTTCGTTTCAGTTGTTTCCTCTTTTCTTTCTTTCATTTAGGAACCCCTATCTACTTCTCTTAGAATTGACAATCGGGTTCACCGGTCTTTCCATTTCAGCCTTTATTTTTCTAATTGTTTGGTTAGTGAAGTTGATGGTTCCCTTCACTTGACGGTTCTGTCTTACTTTTGGAATTTTCAGTCTTTCATTCAAAGATGTTTTCTTTACATTCTTACATTTATATAACATGATTTTGTATCTGTTTCTCTATCATAATAATCCTGTTTATCTTGCTGCATCTGCTTGTGGACCTCAGAGGGATTATTACACCAGGTTTCTGTTTTGTCCTTTGCAGGTGTCTCCTCCGCGTTGTTGGCATTTAGCCTCAAGATATTAACATTTAATCCATTTTTGATTTTGTATAAAATATTTATTCTGGGTTCCAACCAGAGATTCAATTTCAGAAATAGCGTAATGATGTTTTCAACACATCGCAACCTAAGATCACATATATTTTACATAGATAAAGCTCTTCGTAATGTGGGAGCTGTACTTATGAGTATTATCTTTTTATTTCCTTAAGGCATAGGCTACCATGAATCCCTTCAATGAATCTATCATAACCTTTTTCCAATCAACCAATCCAAGGGATCCAGCTATGACTGAAATTATTTTTGTCCTTATGATTCACATTTTTTAGATTTCCACTTAAGTTCATTGAATTTTGATTTTTTTTATAAGTTCAAAGATAATTACAATCTGCAGGGACAGTTTTGTCAATAGGAAAGCACATTCTGTTCTTGTGGTTTTTTATCACGATATCTGTGCGATTAGCTTTGATTGTTCTGTTTGCGAGTATCGTAAAATTCTGTAAAAATGTTACAGCTCCTATCTCTTTAACCCGGTCTGGATGATGTTCATACCAGTTTCTTGGTGTTTCCTTCCCGTGAATGTTGCATATTTTCCACTGTAGATATTGGCCTACTCTGTCATACAGAGTTTTATATTCACTGGAGCTAACATTTTTAACCTGATGCAAAATGGTCAATTTTTTCTGGATATTTACCACAAAATTTGCATTTCGGGTCAGCACAATTTCCCAGTATGCGTGCTTGTTCATTTTTTATTTAACAAGCATTGGTGCTGTGCAGCAAGAATAAAACCTTGGGCTTCATGTTTTAACCCTGCACTACGTAAATACCGATCAGTACGGGGTTTGTCCACATCAGCTTGACTGCTACGGACAGACAAATGACTATGAACATGCTTATCTTACCATCGTTTCTGCATTTGGTTCATTGCATGTGTTTTTGCTTTATTTTTAGGTTCTTTGCCGCTGCTGTAGATGTGTTATGGTATATATGCACTTCTTCACTAAATTGAAATTCCATTTTGAATAGGTTAATTACTTACTTTATCACTGAATGGCATTTCTTATTTTTATTTCATGTAATTAGATACATATCATCATCCGGTCCTCTGTAGTTTCTAGATATCTCTGAAGATACTTATTACTATTATTATTATTATTATTATTATTATTATTATTATTATTATTATTATTATTATTATTAGTTGTCGTAGTAGTAGTATTTACACATCGACTTGTTCCTGGGCCTATATGTGATGAAAATGGAATAAAAAGGTTTTTATTTCAATTATTATATAAATAAAGTGCTTTCTACACTAAATGTATACTCTTCTTAAAATGACCTCATATTGAACCTCTTCTGTTGTAAATCAAAATAATGTTTGAATTAATAAAGGTACTTAATTTCACTCAATGCAAGATATGAGAGGTACCTCATTCACTAGCTTAGGTATTTTTCTCATTCATTCTACAATGATTTATCTTTAAAAGAGTGAGATTAGACCAAAAAGGAAGTATCTGTGACATATATTGGCTGGAGCTGTCAATCATTTGTCTGTCCTGACAGTGTACAAAGCAGACTCTGCTGTCTTTTGGGTAATGATTTATTTTCCATTTTGCTAATTCCTTACCACAGCCGCAAAAGTTCCAAGAATGTCACTATACTATCGCTATTTCCATGGCAAATCATCATATGAATGTTGGTTCCACCATTTTAACTGAATCTAGAAAATGCCAAACCAAATCCGTGTAGTGGAATAATCCCTATTCCTCCGAGTTCCAAATATATGAAGAGAGATTTTTGCACAATAACTGCCACTTAGTGAAACAGGCTCCCGTATGGTTGATTCAATCTTGATTCTACAAGTCATGATTCAATCGTCATCTTTCCTTCTCATCCTCAGGTACATAACATCCTATCACCACCTCACATGCAAATAACACACCGCATCCAGCCATGCCATTTTTTTCTGTAACTCTTCAGCTCTGTTACCTCTCATATCTTGCATTGTGTGAAATTAAGTATCTTAATTAGTTAGTCCGTTTTAATTTATTTATTTCCCTATACCAACCTTTCTAAGATGACCAATAGCTTCATTTTGAGTAGATATAGGTATATTTTTGCATTTATTTATTTTTTGAATTAATTCCTTCAGTACGGAGATCATAAAAACTATCTCTGTATATCACGTTTCTTTATTTTCGTCGAATTAACATAGCTTCGTAGGAAAATAGCGGAGTGGTTTCCCGTTGCCTTCACAAGGGTTTTGAATTCAAAGTAGTCATTCGACTTGATTAGCTGCCACTATAGAACACTTGAATATGGAATCTCAAATATAAAATAAAGTCTTATTTTTTAATTTATAAATCTCTGAGTGAATTTAAAAAATACATCTAACAAAAGTCGAGGTGTTTCTTTCAAAAAGAAACATTAACAGTCGTCGTTGTTTAAGGCCAATTGTGAATGTTTAATTCTAACTATGAATTCCTCTATTAACAAATGGCCTGTGCAGTGGCAGTCTCTCACTCTCACTCTCTCTTTCTCTCTCTCTCTCTCTCTCTCTCTCTCTCTCTCTCTCTCTCTGAAGTTAAGAGGAAAGAAATTTACAACACGAAAAACGAGTGTTATGATGCGTGCATCCATATAATTACATTGGCTTTGATACTGCCAAGATTTCATTAACAAAATCTCTTCGTTAAAATCATCTCCAAAACCGGAGATAGCTTTACTCTTTTCATAACAAGTCATTGATTCCTCTGGCAAAGCAACAGAAATTATACATTGAAAAGGTACCTGAAATATTGTGTATATTCGTGCGTGAACAAGATCATGCAAATATTAACTTCATTTTCTACTTAAAGGTTTCTTTTTTTACCAATTTCATTTTACTGCAGTTTTCTTTGAAATGGCTTTTTGATTAAGGTAGAGCGTTGAAGCGATGGAATGAGGAGATATTGCTGAAAAAATGTCTTTGCAAAAAGAGTGATCTGCAAAATCGCGGTTGGCTGATATTGCTTTGATCAGCGGTTTGAAGTGAAACAGTAACAACAATAGTAGCAGTAGCAATAACAACAACAGCAACACTAATAATAATAATAATAATAATAATAATAATAACAATAATAATAACAACAACAGCATCAATGACTAAATAATGCTGATTTTGATGATTTCAGAGATTTAGAATAATCATTATAATTAAGATGGTGACAACAATAATATTGATGGTATTAATGCAATTAATAAAAAAATTGGAGAAATTAAAATTACTAATAACAACGTTGAAAAGAAAGATAATATAATACAATTGACATACGATAACGTCGGTATAAAGTTTTCTTAGAAGTTCAATGATTTTGGTAAAAAGCATAGAGTTGCGTTGAATAAGTGATCGTACAGCAAACAATTTGTTATTTTCACTTATAGCGAACGAAAACCTCGAATAAAAATGTTATATATGTATTTTGGGGCATAGAATCAGAATCTGCAATTTAAAATTAGAAATTCATCGATAAGTGATAGTTACTTTTATATTTCGAATAGTGGAAAAAGAGTTCGTACAGTATCAATTTTTGCGTTATAATAAAATATATTTTGGTTGTACTTGAAAGTAGAAGATTCTAAACTGTTCTAGAATATTCTCAGTAACTCTATTGCATCATTCTGTTCAAAATTGGATCATTCTGCAGTCACTGCTCACTGATAACGGTTCTAATAATGGCTAGACGTAAGGGAACCACTTGTGCTCAAAAAGAGCTAATTATTAAGATATGGAACAATGGAAAAAGATACAGAAACATCTCCAGTGACACGAACATACCTTTTTCAACAATTAGTTCTTTTATTGCAAGATTTAAAAGACGTAATACTGTTGAGAACAAAGGCAGACCCGGCGCTCCCAGGAAGATCTCTCCCAGATTACGAAGAAAGTTGATGCGACAGGTCCAAAATAACCCAATGGCCATCAGACAAGACCTTCAGAATGATCTGAGTTTGTCAGGAGATAACGTAACTAAAAAAACGATTAGTAATGAACTACGCAGAGACGTTATAAAATCGCGCTCCTCAAGAAAGACATCACTCCTGAATCGGCATAGAGATACTAGGTTGAAATTTGCAACAGAGCATAAAAATAAGGAAACTTATTGGGAAAGAGTTCTTTGGATAGATGAGAAGAAAATTGAGTTGTTCGGCTTCAATTCCATGAACCGTGTATGGAGGAAAGATGGCGAAGCATACGCACCCAAGAACACTATACCAACTGTCAAATTTGGTGGGGGTAGTATCACGGTTTGGGACTGCTTTCCGATGGGAGGTGTTGGCAAACTAGCAATTATAGACGGTAGAATGAATGCAGAAAAAATTAACAAATCCTAAGCGAAAATTTATCGCTTTCTGTAGAGAATCTTGGGCTTCCTTCCGATTGGATCTTCCAGCAGGACAATGATCCCAAGCATACTGCTAAGAGTACGAAGAATTGGTTTGCTAATAACAACGTTAACATCTTACAATGGCTCAGTCAGTCACCGGATTTGAATCCAATAGAGAATTTATGGCAGTTTTTGAAAAATAAAGATCCGTGATAGAGTTTCAACAAACATCAAAAACTTGAAGACAATTACTCAGGAAAAATGGGACAAAATACCTACTAAAATATGCGAATCGTTAATTAAAAACTACAGGAAGAGATTGGTTGCTGTTGATCTTAATAAAGGCTTTGCTACAAAATATTAATTGGTGAAAACATGTTTTTGTTCTGCTGTAGGATCATTTTCTAAACCCCTAAAAATTTAAATATTGCTATATTTTCTTAACCATATGATATTATTTAGTTTTATATGCATACATTTTTACTATGCAATCTGATACAGTAGATATATTCCCGTTTTGTTTATTTAATATGTTACAATTAAAAATATGAAATATTTTCATGTGTACCATCCATTATTCAACCCCACTGTATGTGCAATAAAGATAAGAAGATTAATTTTGGCACCCAAAATATATTACTACTACTGTTAATATCACATTTTCATACATATACACGCGGTGAAGAAAACTATTCGTAGCGTTATTTGTAAATAGATTTATTCAAACACCTAGATCAAAATTTGTCCCAAAACCTTTCGCTATCTTTGATGCAACTACAGGACTTTACACTCAAGGAACTTGGCATCTTTTTGAATGATGAACCAGCTTTCCAAGGTATCCATATAATTGAAACTGGTCATTCAAAGACAATTTTGCATGGATCGAAATAAGTAGTAATCCGAAGGTGTTTACGGCGGATATATTAGGATATCACAGCCGGGCTTTATCAATTTCTGCTAGACCCGAAAAATAACATGATGTCTATCGTTGTCTTCATGGAAGTTTCATGAATTCTCTCATCGATTGTGAATATACAGTAGATGTAATGGATAATTGTTCGAAATGTGTAATCGGAGAGCCGAGTTCGAGTTCTAAACAAGTTCGTTACATTCACATACGCGTAAATGCCATTGAGAAAGATATAACTCTGTGTATTCTCACCCCGCTATAGGTTAAATAGTAGAATTTTTATCTGAACAAATCATTGTTTTCAAAAAATATTTCTAATGCGATATTCACACATTAAAACAATTCTTCTGTTTCGGATTTAACAGTTGATAATTGGGTCGAAACTAAGCATTCAATGAATTCATCAATTGTTATAGTTAATCTGGCCAGTTGGTAACACAACTTGTATAAATTCAACGACTGATTTTGAATGAGTACTTCCTAATATCACCTTCCATTCTCACCATCACCAAAATCTTACAGTGTATACTAGATTTTCGAGTGGTTAACGGTAGAACAAATCGATTTCCTCAGATCATTTCGCTCCACCTTGTTAAAACAAAGCATTTTTCATCGCATTTAATCGACTTTTCAAAAATGTATAACTTTTTTCGTTTGAGGAGAGAATCGTAGATGGAAATTTCATTCATCATTTCTTTTCATTAAATCTTGACATAAATGGATCATAGGGATGCAGTTATCTAAATAAATCCGAAAGCCTTACAACGCTGCTCGTATGACATATCTAGATTGTATCTACGGAGTTCCGTATCAAAAAGTTTTATATTATATTTAGCCAGCCTTTCTATTTGTTCATCATCAACGACTGGAGATCGATGGTAATGTTTTCAGTTTCCCTGATAAGAATTCCAACTTATGAACTTCTAAACACAACATACGATCAAAGGTAACATCAGAATAAACATCTTATATAAGTTTTAGTGTTTATACAGCGTTTTTCTTCAGAAAATGAGGCATATCCGTCTCATTTTCATCCAGTTTCATTTTTTATATAAAACCATTTAATATTTAAAATCTACAAATAAATCATATAGAAAAAAAACGATAGGAAATGCCACCGTTCAGAATGTCATAAATTTCAGTCACATGCGAAAAGAATTAATGTGTTCAAACACTAACTATTGAAAAACGATACGAATTGTCTCTAATCAATACAGAACAATTTTCACCGCATATTTTTGTCGGTTTAACATTGTTACAGAAAATATATATACTATACTGATCTAAGCAGAAGTAGCAAGGCGACATTTATAACTTAGGCGACTAGACCACGACTGTTTCATTCAAAACATTTTGATGTAGCAAAGCGATATTTAGATCTGAGTCAGGGTGTAAATATAATAAACTAATCTTAGGCTGTTGGCTAGAGAGCGACAGTTGTGCCCTATGCAGATTGAAGTAGCGAGTCAATATTTAGATCTTAGGCTGATGACTAGAGTTGCATGATGACATTAAATTCTTATTCAGTATGTAAATATAATACATTGATCTTATGCAGATGACCAGTGAGCGACAGTTTGATACTAGACTGTTTGAAGTTGCAAGGCGACATTTAGGCCTTAGGCAGAGAGTAAATCTAATACATTGATCTTAGGTAGACAGGCACCGTGCGACAGATTGGTCTTAGGCAGTTGAAGTTGCAAGGCGACATTTAGATCTTAAGCTGTGCAAATATTATACATTAATCTTAGGCAGATGGTCAGAGAACGAAGGTTGGTTTCTAGATATTTTCATGTAGCAATGATACATTTAGCACTTAAGCAGTATGTAAATATAATAAATTATTCTTCGGCAGATGGCTGGAGAGTGACAGTTTTGTCCTACAGAGATAGTAGCGACAAGGTAACATTTACATCTTATGTAGATGGCTGGAGTCCGACAGTTTGATCCCAGACAAATGGCAGTTACAAGGTGACATTAAGTTATTATTCAGTGTGTAAATATATTGTTCTTAGGAAGATGGCCACAGAGCGACGGTTTGATCCTAGACATTTCGAAGTTATAAGGCAACATTTAGACCTTAGGAAGCGTGTAAATGTGATACATTTTTTAGACAGATGGACAAAGTGCAACAGATTGATTCTAGAAAGGTTGAAGAAATGACGAGACATTTATTTTTTAGAAAATTATAGAAGCAATATTTTTGCCGTTTATCTTAGATTCCTCTTTGTTTGCAATATTTTCTTGTTGATATTTCAGTTCCACTATTATGTATGATTAATTCTTTTAGTTGATGAGATTTTTAATTGTTTACTAATATTCAGCGAATATAACGTGAGGTAGAGAGTTACTGAGGATATAGGATAGATGAAGGTTGACCCTAGATTGAAGAGGTTAAGATGTAATGTTCGAGGAAGCATCCGCGTAGGCCTCTGTCACTTAGAGTAGCGGTTCCTACTCTGAGTAGAACATCCTTTATATTTTATTGTGAAATTCATTTTTAATATTTAAATCTAGCAATTAATCAAAAGTTGCATATTTTTCTAAAGATAACTTCGTTTCAGAATATATGTTCGTTTTTCTAATATTTATAATTTTCAAGTCGATATCTCTTTTATATTTTGTTTTATTTACACCGAAGAATTATCTTTTTTGGCAACTAGAAATTATTTGTGGCAATTTAATATTATATATCAATACAGAGTAAGAATAGACCTGACATACGAACGTAATCATTGAGAACCCCAGCCTCAGTAACAAAGGTGAAATTGCTAACAACACAATCTTACTGCACATATGTAACTTATCTGACTGTGTGACACAGGAAGCAATTAATTTGTAACCTCGCATTGATCTCGGTCACATAACCGTTGATCCTATTAAGGGATCCTTCCATCCAAGGAACTGAACTCAGTACAGAAAGACATTCACTAAGCGAGCGTATGTTATGGCCGCACTGAATATGCTGCAAGTAGTTCAGTCCCATGTGCAGATTTAGTCTGCAGCCAGTTGATAATAATCGCTGTAATTACTAAAAGCGAGCCTTGTATTATTTTTCTCATCGCACATTACTCTGACTAATAACTGGTTTTCAGAGATAATATTTAGTCTCTTGGGATATTCATTTATCCTATCCTGGTCTCCACACATCTAAGTCTTTTCTTATAAAAGTTTTCCATAGAGAAAATATTGTTGTCAGCAAAGGGAAAATATCCAAGATACGAACAATGGATTGGAAATGTCAAAATCAGAGGACAGTGATTGCAATATCGAAATCCGAACGCGCATTAGATTATCGAAATATACATCTGAAAAGTTAAACAAAGTACTAAGAAACAGAAAAGAAACTTTAGAAAAAAAAGAAGAATGTCGAGAACTGCTATTTCATAACTTGTATGTCAGTGGATGCTGGATAATTACCTCATAGATGGAGAGAAAATGAAGGTAAAAAATGTAATTCTGTAGAAGAATGTTGAGTATTTCATGAACGGAAAGGGTAAGTAACAAAGTCATAAGGAATATGGAAATAAAAAGGACACTTATATTCTGAATCAGAAAGAAACAGCTGAACTTTCAAGGCCACATAATAAGGAAGGAGGGGCTTGCGAATTTCACACTCAAAGGGCATATTGAGTGCAGGAAGGTTAGCGGAAGTCAACGGGCCACCTACCTGGTGATTGGGTGTGAATAGACGGCGAAAAGGGGACAGGAGTTTTAGCAAAGGGACCAACGCTGCATTACAAGTGACAGGACGTGGTGGAGGGCCCTAATCGCCAGTAATCTGAAAGGACACAACACATAGAAGAAAACTCGCTGTATGCGTAGCTATGGAGCAGAGTGTACTACATTGTGTTAGATTGCAATTGACCCGATAATATTTTATCTGCTCTTGAACGGGTCTTTCGGCGTTTAACCACCTTCCTTACGAGAAATTGAACCGCTGATAACTCGACCACGTGGTAAGTAGGAGTGGATCACATGGTATCAGTCACATTCGTAGAGACATCAGGCATAAAAAATCAATATACAGCAAAAAAATTTTTTTCATTTTATGCAGAAATTTAAATCATTTAAACAAACATAAATTGATTTTAAATTCTATAAAAGCATTTGTTAAAATAAGATTAATATATGGGATTGTAATTAACTCATGAATTCAATAGTTATAGAGAGATATCATGCATAATAAGTGAGTCTTATTAAACACTCAGTTTCGCAACGATACTCAATCAGGTACACGGATAACCACGGAACACCGCCCCAAGAGCCACGTCTGAAGAAATTTTTGGTGGGATTTAGAGGAATCATATAGTAATTCATCGAGCCCAGAATAATCTTCAACAGATTGCAGAAAGCATATATATATATATATATATATATATATATATATATATATATATATATATATATACACATGAATGTCGTCGTTGAATACAAATAAACCTAAAAAAAAAACCAGAATTATCACATAAATAGAATAATCTGTAAAGAAAGATAGTCTGCAAAATTAATTAGAGAGCGACTTACGACCAGATTGACGTAGGAGCTCTTAGTCGCAACCAACTCTTGATTGTAAGACGGCGACGTCCTGTATATATATATATATATATATATATATATATATATATATATATATGTGTGTGTGTGTGTGTGTGTGTGTGTGTGTGTGTGTGTGTGTGTGTGTGTGCGCGCGCGTGTGTGTGTGTAAAAGTGAACATTGAAGTCAACTCTCACAGACGACAGGATGTTTCATGCTAGACGCAAACGTCAGTTCGCCTGTCGTCTCTGAATTTTACTTCAATGTTCACTTTTATATTTATATTTGCATACGCTCTATCTCTTATATTGAGCACTTTGTCCCATAAATATAGCACACCTTAAAATTCTATTTCTTTATACACACACACACATATATATATATATATATATATATATATATATATATATATGTATATATATATGTGTGTGTGTATATATATATATATATATATATATATATATATATATATATATATATATATATGTTTTAATACAAATATAAATTTTGTCATTTAGCTGATCGATGTTATATTTACACCAACCTATCCACCCAAACACCCACCCACCCACACAGACACACATATATATACATATATGAAAATACAAATATAAAATTTGTTATTTTAGCTGATTGATGTTATATATATATATATATTTATATATATATATATATAGATATATATATATATAAATATATATATATATATATAGATATAGATAGATAGATATTTCCACTTCTTGTTAGAAGAAAGGCCATTTATTCAACATACATATGTGTATTTATATATATATATATGTGTGTGTGTGTGTGTGTGTGTGTGTGCGTGTGTGTGTGTGTGTGTACTGTGTTGAAACTTAGCACGTCATCGTGTTTAGGTTCATGCAGTGAAAATTTATGTTACCAATGTTTGGTAATGCATGCTTTGATAAGCACAGACTGTACTTCCAGCCCAGGTATATAATTAAAACTTCAAAGTGGAGTTATTTTCTTTTTCTTTTACTGTACACCTAATACCCCACACAGTGTTTCACCTTAAGACCCAACCTACGGATTTCATCGAAGATTTTTCATGACTATTTTATGTAGTTTCTGAATCTCGCTATTTATAATGACCAATCTATAATATATTGCAATTTTTTCTCGTTTTTAAATTATTGGTGCACATTTTAATTGATAATTCTGATTATATTCTTCGTTTATTTTTTCTGACAACACACTGCACAATTCACATCGGCGATGAGGTATCGAATTTCCGTCATTGATTTTCATATTCACAGCCTATCATGGTTTCCAGAACATTCGTGTATGGAACATTCCTCTAAGGAACCCTGGTCTAACGAATATTGGTTAAAGGGAACGCACGTCTAAAATTATACGTAGAAGAAATATTCGTTTAGAGATTTATGTTCAAATGTGGTTGCATTAATTTGCAGACAATGCATGTCAATAAATGCTTATAAACCACATGTATAATCAATAATTAATGTTACTATATGTGTCTTAAATATTATTCGTAATATAGTGAATATCAATAAAATTGAGTATTTTGTACATGAATAAATTGTTAATTTATTTTAAAAAATATTATTATAGGCCAATATTCCTTAGACCAGTATTCCTTAGACAAATGTCCTTTGAAAGGTCTTCAATGTTCCTTAGACCAATATTGTTTAGACAAATTTTCCTAATTATCCAAATAATGCAATTTTGATAAACAACACAGATTACCTTCTGTATACGCTGCGTTATTTTCTCAAATACCTTTATAAGAATTATTGGAAAAAGACAAAATAAAAACAACTTTTTATATATGCGCAAAGAACTCTCACCTAGCTACATTTGATCCCCAGGCTGTATTAATACAACAGTTACTTTATCTCGTGAGATACTGTCTGTATTCAATGTTTATTATTCTAAATGATTTAAGAATTATTCATTTAAATATTTGAACATTTTCTTAACAATGTTTTGATCACTACTATTTCTAAAGTGATAGTTCTGGCAACGTACTTGACAGTATCACCTACATGTACTCATCTTCTACTCATCAGCGCCCGGTTGAGAGGAAGACGAATTATTATGTACTTATTCTTCGAATAAACCCGCCAATGACACAATTCATAGAAGAGATTTGCAGTATTAGCATTAGTAGTCAATGTTTAACAATTCGCAATTCTCTTAAGAGTGTTCGACCGGAATTCAATTTTCCGAGGACATATATATTGTCATCTACGGATAGACCGTTTCGCAGCGCATCAGTGTGGCTAGTTATTCGATTGCCTGAAGGCGGTATCGAAACCCGATTTGACAGCGTTTGGACATTCTACCCCTGCGCTATCAACCTCTTTTGGTATAGAGGAAGGCCGATTTTTACGTACTTATTCTTCGACTGCAATGACCGAGAGCGTTCAATTCATAGAAGAGCTATGCAGTATTAGCAGTATATATATATATATTTTTGTCATACACAGACAGACTGTTTCGCTGATTCATAGCTCATCAGTGTGACTAGACGTCCGGTTGCCTCTAGCTAGGATCGAAACCCGACCGAATTGGCGTTAGTCGGAACTTCTACCACTAAGCCGTCGTATATAGACATAGATTATAGGATGTGAAACAATTGGACGACACTTGTTTATTCTGGTATACTTGCATTAATTTTAGTATACAAACCGCCGTGCCTACTACATTTATATCTTGATCAGCCTATGTGGTTTTCAGCTAACCCTCGTATGATGGCCCCTTCAGATATATGATGTTGAAAATTTCAGCTCAGTCCTAGAACTGTTCAATCAATCTACTCGCAAATACAATTTCATTATAGTGATGAGGCCTTGGACAGAACCATCGCACATTATGTAAAATGCATTTCAAATAATTTAAATTCCTTCTTTAAGCTTAAACCGCGGTTCTGAAAGCGAAGAAAAGAAAAATTGATTTCCTCATGTAAATAAACTTATTAAACATTTCTAAAATCTTGGCACGTTCCTTTTCACTCATTTATTAATGGAAATGCCATTTTATGCATAAAATTAAGCAACAAATTAAAAATTCTCTTTAAAATTCAATATTTGTGCCAGAGATGTGTTTCAAAGTCTATTAGTACAGTTTAGGATTGACTGGATATGCACAAAAATAATGATTACCATTTACTTAAAACAGAGTGAAAATAACGTTTCATTTGCTCTAATAGCGAGCGAGGCTAATGACGCTAATAAAACTACGGTAATTCCACTCCTGCCCGGAAAAGCGCGAGAACAGGCAAAAATAATACCTAAAGGAATACAAAAGACCAGCATTGCGATAATGAATTTTTCTATTTATGTTTAAAAATAATTATTTATTTAACATTATAAAACCAATAATTTAAAATATAATGTTTAAGTCTATACGCTTTTATTAAATTAAGTATAATCAGTTAATATGACCTAAACAACAATATAGCGTAAATGTAATTAAAGTGAAAGAAAAATATTTATTCTAAGTGAGAATTTCAGAAAAAATGAGAGTGTAAATATTTTTTATGCAAATGAAATAGTTTCGTCGTAATTTTGCAAATTAGGCAACGAGATGAACAAATAATAAAAATGAAAAAATAATGCAAATATTTGTTTTTTGAAAGAATACAAACTATACATACATATATATATATATATATATATATATATATATATATATATATATATATATATATATATATATATAGTGACACGCATAAGTATTGGATACATGTTATTTTCTGTTATAACTCTAGTTTATGTTCGCCATTTTGCCTGATATTTTGTACGTAATATCTCGTAAAGTTGTTTTAGTTTTATGAGGAAGGAAAATTAAAAACTCATGGTTGAATCCATTTTTATCAAAGTTCACAATTACCCTATGCAAAAGTATTGGATACATGACAATTTTTTCAAATTTACAATCGAAACTTTGTATTGAAAAGACTTTAAATATTCAAATTTCCTATAGTACTGGAATGTTATCTCTGACCAGTCAGAGAAGCACACAATTGTTTACAAGATAGTGCTACTAATCATCTGACTCTTTGATGTGCATTCTGCAATTCAAGGATTAAATATGGCAAAAAATAAAGAATTATCCAGAGATATGCGAGATAGAATCATTGAACGTTACAAAGGAGGACAAGGTTACAGAAAAATTAGCAAAGAAATGAATCTAGCACTAAGTACAGTAGGAAATATCATCAGAAAGTATAAGAAGTATGGCGACGGTACAGCAAACCTTCCAAGAAATGGAAGACCGAGAAAAATAAATGAGAGTACTTCAAGGTGGATCAATAGAAATGTGCAAGAAAAACCCTTCATTACTCGTTCTGAAATTAAAACTGATCTTGAGGGTGCTGGAATTAATGTAAGTAAGGATACCATTAGCAGATCTCTATATCGTACAGGCTTTCATTCAAGATCACCAAGAAAAGTGCCTTTACTGAAAACCAAACATGTCAAAGACCGATTAAAGTTTATCGAAACTTATGAAAAGAAAGGTATGCAGTTTTGGGAAAAGGTAATCTAGTCGGATGAAACGAAAGTTGAACTATTCGGAAGGAACACAGCGACAAGTGTTTGGCGAATAAATGGCACTGCCTTCAACAAGCACAATACCATCCCCACAGTTAAGTTTGGGGGTGGTTCCATTATGATATGGGGGTGCTTTTCATCCAAGGGCACTGGTGAGTTACAAGTTATCCATGGTAGAATGAATGGTAGCATATACAGAGAGATTCTAGAGAAGAACCTTCAGAAATCTGCAACTTCTTTAGGACATGGTCGGAATTTCGAGACGACACTGATCCCAAACATACCGCAAAACTTACAAAGGAATAGTTTGAAAATAATGGTATTAGTACTCTCAATTGGCCAAGTCAGTCTCCTGACTTGAATCCAATGGAGAATTTGTGGAATACTTTGAAGGTTAAAGTTCATAAGCGGAATCCACAAAATATAAAACAATTAGAGGAATTATGCAAGGAAGAATGGGGCAAAGTAACAGTGGATCAGTGTGAAAAACTTGTGGCCAACTATAGAAAGCGACTGGAAGCAGTGAAACAAAACATAGGATACGCAACAAAATATTAAATTGATGTATCCAATACTTTTGCATGGGGTAATTTTGAACTTTGATAAGAAAAAGGATTCAACCATGAGTTTTTAATTTTTCTTCCTCATAAAACTAAAACAACTTTACGAGATATTACTTAGCAAATATCAAGCAAAATGGCGAACATAAACTAGAGTTATAACAGAAAATAACATGTATCCAATACTTATGCGTATATATATATATATATATATATATATATATATATATATATATATATATATATATATATATTTGCAACGGTACAGAAGCGTATGAAGGCATAAAAAACAATTTTTTTTTATTAAAGTCCATGATAGATTTAAAATAAAAACACCAGTCTACCGGTTTCGTCCCCCACTCATCAGAACTGTTAACGGGGAATAGAAATTATGAAGAAAATATCTGTTATGGATGACATGAATGAATGGGCAGGAAAGAAAGAGATAAATAAAAAAAGAAAAGAAAGAAGTGTATATAAACAAAGTAATACCACCAAAGATGCTAGAGACCCAGCACAGAAAGCCCAAGCAAACAGTCCCTTTGTTTGCAAAGAGTATATATATATATATATATATATATATATATATATATATATACATATATATATATATATATACCTACGTTTAATTAATGAAGTAAATATTATTTAATCTGGTATACAAAAATCTTTAAATAAATGCAGGAAAACAGACATGCAAAACAAAAACGAACATTCGTAACGGTGGATTGGAAAACAGAGCTTTCTAGAAACAAAAAACTACTGAATGGGAGATATGAAATTAAATTAATGTCATAATACTCTTCAGATATTAAATAGATAAATCTCAAAGTGAGATATCAGATTTATGACTTCCATAGAAAAAATAATCTAACAGTTGCTGAAAGGAAGATATAAAATAAATTTCCTCTCAAAAAGATAAACATTTGAAATCAGCATTAAACTTTAAACTTTTACAATCTTTAAAGAAGTCTTTATTTAATTTTAAAAATTCATGTGCCGATGTACAACAGGATGAATTTCCAAATGGCTCTGAAATATTATAAGTAATTCTTTTTTAAAAATATTAAGTGTAGATTTTCTCTGTCAAATATGAAAGAAAATGACGTGTCATCTTAAATTATGCAGGCACTAGTTCTCAAACAGAAAATATTTGATTGAATTATTTTTGGTAATATGCAAGTCGAATTTTCCGTATGTTCAAGCAAACAAATAGCGTCTTCAGGATTTCTTTTTTATAAAATTGTTAAAAAATTAGGCAACGAGATACCAAAAGGAGAGATGAAATATACTAAAAAAAATACCCAAAACTTTTTAATATAATAACCTATTATTTCATTCACTAATAAATATATACTGAAATTGTTTGAATGGTATAATTTCCTCATATTTAGAGAATATTATAAAACAAAGGGAGGCGATTTTTTGTTTTCGTTTCGTACCTGATATATATATATATATATATATATATATATATATATATATATATATATATATATATATATATATATATATATATATATATATACGGCGTTTAAAAATACACTATCCAGCCCGTGCTAAAACATAAATTTAACAATATAGATAGTAGTAATACATAACCCTACAAATCAAAACCTACCCACATTTCTCACCCACACAAAACAGACATGCTTACGGATGTGTTGAGGCCTCACACTTATGCACACACCCACACGAATATACACACTTACACACATCATACTCACTCACTCCCTAATGACCCAAATGATAACACACACCCACAGCAATATACACGCTTACACATATCATACTCACTCACTCTCTAAGAACCAACTAACACACACACACACACACACTTAACAGACACACATCCCCTCTCCAGGAACCAATACACTGCCAAACTGACCAAGGGAATTCAAAGCAACATGAATCCATCCAGCTCTTATTTCAAGTAACAACTTGAATGAGATTGCCTGACCAACACAAGGAATGTGAAAACATTCATGTTAAAAAGATTTTATCTTTTTAACATGAATGTTTTCACACGGAAGAGTTTTCTAAGAATATGAAAATCGACGTCAAAACTGTCTTTCGCCATTTGAAAAGAGATGGGTTAGTTTCCAAACTCGACATGGTACAGAACGTGCTCGATCGTGTTTCTGTAGTGAGTTCTTTGTTGTTATGTCACAAAGAGGAACGGTTCTTGGACAAAACTGTCACAGGCGATAAAAAAAATTGTGAAGTTTGTGAACCTTGTGATTATGTAGAGTCCGTAGCTACACTTGCATCCAATGAAGGTGTTGAGGTGCATTTTTTGAACTTACTGGAGTATAATTAACTTCGAACTTCTTCCAGCCAACAATAACTGCAAATTTGTATTGCGACCAACACAACAATGTCAATTTAAAAAAATGACCAAATGGTAAAGGTGTCATTTTCCACCACGAAAACACAAGACCGAATGTTGCCAAGCAGCCGTTACAGAACCTTAAAGAGATGAAATTGAAAACCGCCAGCAACCACCGTATTCTCCTGATTGACTCCTGTTTTTCATGTCTCTATAGAAAGATTTCACTCTGTTTAGTCAGTTTAAGATCACCTAAGAAAGATTCTATGAAAATCCATCAACAATTTTGTAGCGTGGTGGGAGAAAATTAAGACTATGAATAAATCATTTGTCACATATCCTTAAACAAAGGCATGTATATTTATTTTAGCACGTCGTGATGTTCTGTTTTTATAAGGCCTTACACATACACGCCACACAATTTTCATGTAATTGTGCATGACTCATATTAGTTCCCATTGACAAACAATAAGCCTATGTTTGCATACACTTTGTCTCTTCATTTTCTTTTGGGGATTAATTACACTTCATAGAAAAAACAATCGATGTTTATGCAACCAATGTTATCACGATTAAGCTTTGTTTATATATACGTTAACAGGTCTCTTTATTCTGATGACAGCCTATCTAGAAATATAGAAAAAAATGTTAAACACATGCTGATTCCAAAATTATAAATGTGAAGCCTTTAATCTTAATATGATT
Source organism: Acanthosepion esculentum (assembly GCA_964036315.1). Classification (NCBI taxonomy): domain Eukaryota; kingdom Metazoa; phylum Mollusca; class Cephalopoda; order Sepiida; family Sepiidae; genus Acanthosepion; species Acanthosepion esculentum. Next base: position 29,331,882 of record OZ038500.1, on the reverse strand, counting down.
TGCCAATTTTCAATTATCAAGAAAATTGCTACAAAAAATAAATCCACTGGCTTGCTAGGCCCATTGGTTTGTTTTGGTTTGTTTTATTTTGTTTGACGGCATATCAGCCTCATTGGTTACTTAATGCTATTTTGATGATAGTTTCGTATAAATATTTTATTTTGCATGGCCCGAGGGCCACCCGAGGTAGAGGTTTACCTTTCGAGGACATTTATGTGCATACGAATGGAAGGTAACGGTTGAACAGGTTAAGATTTTAGTAATCAGGGAAGCCACCTGTTGCGAGTCTCTCCCACAGGGCATTAGTTCGCGGTAAGAAGCTCACTGAGGGAATACGGAGGGAGTATGGGTGGTTTGTTAATATGTAAATGGCTGGGCGTTTTGTTGCCGTGAAGAGGATTTAGTTCGTTCGAGCACATTCCGTGGAAGTAGCAGTAGAGCAGCAAGAGGCTTGCCACATTTCCCGCCGGTGGGGCAGAGGTTGGAGGTTCGAGAGTAGACATACTTTGTAAGAGATCAGGTTGTAGATTCGGTTTCATTGACATATTTTTATAAAAAATAATTTTTCTCGCGAGTTTGTAATATTTTTTTTCAAAAATGTAGTGACGGTAATATTTTTTCCAAAAATGTATTGCTGGTATTTTTACTATAAAAAAAACTATTTATTCATAGCTAGGACCCTAACAGGTGGCACCACTCTTGATCAGGGTGGACCAGGGAAAAACAGCAATTACCAGGTCCTCATAACCTCCTGATCAGAAACTTGCTACCGGATGTAGTTTATCGTCATACCCATAACTTTTGGGCATATTTGTGTGTGTTAATATATAGCGAGTTAATTTATGTTTAAGATTAGTCATGAATTGTGAGCTCAATTCTGGCTGGGGGCGTTGAACATATACCCTAATCTCTGCGCGGTAAATTAGAAATGTTGCGGCGTACATAATATGCATAAAGGTTAATTAATCCACACCCTACAAGAATATCACCTCCGCATTATCAAAAGATGTCCTGGCAGCTTAAAGATTCGGAAATTACAATTGAAATGCAGGGTTCTAATTCCGTTTGTGCACGATTTCTTAAAAAATTCCCTTTGTCAAGACAATTATTTCTCTTCTCTAATCTTTGGAAAATAGCATAGTTGAGTGGTAAATCTAGCTCCATGTGGCAGCTAACTAGGAAGAAAACTTCAAATTCAAGATCGTGGAGAATACAGTAGAAAACCTCTCACCTGGCATTCCCAAAATTTAATGGCCAGTACATAATAAAAACAGGAAGCGCCGTAGGTCCACCTTCTTCAATATCCTTCAGGAATATTGCATTAAATAAGTATTTCAAATAAGATGTATCGTACTGAGAAAAATGTATAAATATACATTATAGGCCAAATTAGTTGGGATAGACTCAGCTTTTAATAATTAGCAAGTTTCATATATTTTGGGGATTAATTAACACCTGCTAATCTAAAATGCTGAAACTATTTAAGTCATTAGTGCAAGCCGTTCAATTTTATTAAAGAGGGAGTACCTAAAACTTAAAATACACCATCTTTAATTAACATTACTATTAGACATGAAGTTACATGAGTCAAAATTCAAGCGAAATTTATGTAATAATTAGTTTATTTCGTTATTCTTAATATTGTTGAATATATAATAAAATCTTTCCCGAAAAGAAATCAATTCGGTGCCAAACTTAGTGAAGACGTTTAGAAAAAAGCATGCAAACTTTAATTTTTATGTGATTCTTCGAAATCCAGAGTTTGGTCACCAACATCTGTCCTATACTGTATAAACAGAAGCACTGAAACTACATTGAGTGTAGAATTTGTGGATCTATCCAACATTATTCTTACTCAGTCTGTATAATATGCATTAAATTCCTGTAGAATAAAATATTTACATTATAGAACGATATGTACAGTTTATTGAACGAAAATGACTAGGAATATGAAAACACAGTTCCGAAGAGTAGTTATTCGAATTTATAGTAAGTTCAAACTTAATAATTTTTAATTCAGTTCTCCTCTCCTGTCCAACCTTGCTAACTCCAATCCTTAAACGCTTTACTCGTTAACAGATTGGCAGAATGAGATAAAAAGAATTTTACATATATATATATATATATATATATATATATATATATATATATATATATATATATAGTTATTCATTAAGATAATCGGCCGTTTCGTTTCTTATTTAGGACTTATCAGCAGTGCGCATCCACTCCCGACAAAATCTAACCTGAACCATTTCGATAGAATGCAAACTTCATAGCACGGGCCTTAGTGACGAAGGAGATACAACCTAGACTCGATATAGCGCCGCTACACACTCATCCAAGTATACGGATAATCTCGGAACAGTGCCCAAGCTACGTCTGCTTATTGACACTTAGCCGCTCCTCAGCTGGCTCAAGCAAGGATAAACAGTGAATAAAATTGGGGGAGGGATTTAGAGTAATCATATATAGCAATTCATCGAGCCCAGAATAATCTTTAACACAATGCAAAAAGCACTGGACGGCCGTTTCGTCCTATTTGGGACTCATCAGCAGTGCGCATCCACTACCGAGTATCGAACCCGGATCATTTCGATAAAAAGCAAACGTCATACCACGGGCCTCTGTGACGTCGACAGTAAAACAAAATTAAAACAGTAAACTTGCATATTCGGATTTTGCTTTGTATTTTCCATATTTTTCATCATACCGTTGGATCTCCATCCACATATTTGCTTACATATATATATATATATATATATATATATATATATATATATATATATATATATATATATATATATATATATATATATATATATATATAAGTATGAATGCTACTGTCGGAAATTCAGCGACTAAACCAGATACCCCCACTCAATGTTCTTGCGAGTGAGGCGGGTTCTTAGCAACCAAGTAGAATGAAAAATTAGACGTATCAAATGGCTGAAGAAATATCGGTAAGTAAACGGCCAGCTAACTAGAGACAATGTTTCAATAAACGACCTTAGAGAAGGTAATGTAAAACTACTCCACTATGAATCCCAAGAAATGTTGAAAAAAAATATGAAACCTAACAGCGTGGAGGGGTTTAAGTCTATGGGATTTAACTCCTGACATGTACAAGTGTCATCTGACTATCATCCAGCGACTGTTAGCATAAATTCAGTACAAGGGATAAAATTTCTTTGAACTGATCCCTCGCTCGGAAAGGAGCGACATGGGCGACAGATGTCACTTGACAGTCATCCAGCGACAAAAATAATTATCAAAGTAAGTATCAAACAAAAATAATTCTCCGGATATTGAACGTTAGGACGTTAAACAACTGTGAACAGTTGAAAAATTTAAAACACGAAATGAATAAGTTAAATATCAACATTATACCAGTATGTAGATCAAGGTAGCCAATCAACGGAGATTTTGTCATTGAAAATCAAAGTATTATATATGCAGGCAGAGAGAAAAATGAAAAAAAATGAATTGATTTATAGCAAATCGACATGAAAAAATGCGTTTTGAGATACTGTTAATTATATGAAAGAATTATTGTAGTTAAACTGAAAAGAAACACTTTCAACATATCTATTAAAATTGTGTATGCACCAACAGCACAAAATACGGAGGAAAAAATCAAATCTTTCTACTTCTTGCTAGACAACGCCAAGGCTCAGAGTAAATAATAAAATATTACACTTTTCATGGAATATCTGAATGTCAAAGTTGGCAAGGAGATGGATGGTGAAATAACTGGCAAATTCGGACTAGGGAACGAACGCAGAGAAAAGTAATTTCAATGGTGTGCGACGAATGACCAGGTAATAGACAACACCTGATTCCAAGAACATCCAGGCAGGTTATGGATATGGAGAAGCTCAGGAAGAGAAACTAAAAATCAAATCGACTACATAACTATCAACAAGAGTTTCAGGAATGCAAGTGTTCACTGCAAAATCTATCCAAGTGCCGACTGCGGAAGTGATCACCTCCATTTAACGTCAAAACTAAGAATGTAACTACAGAAACTGTAGAAGCCTAACGCAGAACCCAAATTACAATGCAACAGACTCCTGAAAGAGTATGACCCGAAGGAAAATATATGGTCAGTGTGAAAAGAATATAGGAAGGACAAAATTAAATGTATGCTTGGAAAGTGACTCACTAAGAGAAGCTTTAGTGACATCAGCAAACGACATCATCACAAACGAAAATGGACGAAAAAGAAATAATGAATGGATGAATGATATTCTCGCAAAGGAGACAGAAAACAATGCCAAGAAATGGAACAGACTAACAAAATTGCACTAAGAAATAAGAAACAAATGCAGAGATTAATACAAATAGAGGCCAAGGAAGTATGGGGGGAAGTAGACAGGATGAGTATCACACATAAAGGAGATACATAAAGAAATAATAGAAGTAACAGGTAAAAAAAAACATGCTCATCAGCAGGCTGCATAAAATCCAAGGAAGGAAACTGATATTAGAGAAAGTGAAAATACCTCAGCGATTTAACGAATGTATAGAAGAAGACTTCCACGATGAAAAAGAATAACCGGCAATATATATATATATATATATATATATATATATATATATATATATATATATATATATATATATATATATATACCGACGAACAGGAAAAATTAAGAACCTGTGTGGAATCAGCACTGGCCAAATTGGACAGAAATAAAGTGGTAGGGCGGGACTGAATTGTAATAGAGATTTTGGCAGCCTTAGACGGCTTCAGCATAGCCAAGACAAACAGTAGGGATATAAAGGAAGTCCTAATTAAATCTATTTCCATGACACTGCCTTAGAAATCAAGTGCTAAATGAATGTGAACGCCAGCGGACAATCATAATAATGAACCACATAACGAAACTCCTCATCCGAATTCTGAAGAAATCAGCAGCAGAATCAGGCCAAGGTTTGAACAAGAACAGTGCGCGTTCGTCGAAGGCATCGGAACAAGGAACGCGATATTTATGCTCAGAATGTTATCAGAAGGAACAATACAACTGAAAAAAGTCGTGTACCTTCATTTATAGACTACACAAAGGCGATCGACAAGGTACGCCACAAAGAACTGTTTGACATATTAGGGTAAGGCATTAGAGTAATCGAGAATCTATACTGACAGCAAATGGCCTGCCTACTGACAAAAATGAGTTCAGCAGATATACAAAAATAGAAAGGGGTATAAGACAAGGATATGTCTGTTCACCGGATTTATTCAACCTATACAGAGAAGCAATTCTGAGAGAATTAGAAGTCGTACCAGGATTCATTATTAGTGGCCACGATCTTAACAATATAAGATTCCACAGTGCTGTATTCAGATACGGAAAGGAAACTACAAAAGCACCTACATAAGTTAGCAAAGGAAAGCGAGAAGAAAGGACCAAGCATAAAGTACAAGAAGAAAGAATGCATGATTAGCAGAAAAGGGGCAAGCCCAAAATGAAAATTTCAGGTCGGGGACACGAAAACCGTTCACGTACAGAAATTTAAATATCTGGGAAGTTTTCTAACAGAGGACGGAAATTGCGACACGAAGATTCGAAGACGTATTGGGATGGTCAAAATATGCATTCCAAAAGCTAAGCAGAGTATTCAGTGGCAGAAAACATTCATCGGAAACAAGGAAAAAGTACTGAACTGTTACTTGATTGCTGTCCTCCAGTGAGTCAGTGAATGCTGGGCAATCTCCTCAAAGACTTGAAGCAGCAGAAATGGTGAGGATGCCATAGACTGTGCATGTGAGCAGTGACGAGGTTTTGGAGAAAACGGAATTAAAACAAAATCTATACTTAACATCAAGAAGAAGCAACTGAAATTTCTTGGACACGTAATAAGGAAACGTGGCTTGGAAAATTTGATACTCACTGGAAAGATAGAGGGAAAACGGACAGAAGAAAGCAGCGCATAACATACGTGATGGGCTTGAGGAAATGAATCTCAGAACAGGGTTTCGGAGAAATAATAAGTGCTACAAGGGACAGGAAAATGTGAAGGACCACCACAGCCTTCGTCCTGAAGGGCCACGTCACATAAAAGAAGAGAGAATTCACTAAATAAAATAACCTAACTTTGAAAAAGCTGCATACAAAAATCATCATATTAATATAATAAGGAAATCTAATAAATCGAAAATGTTCATGGTGTTAAAACAGGATGAATACCGCAGGAAAATACACTTAATATAAGTTGATACTACAAAATTCAAAAGACACACGTATATTTATTTGTGAAACTGGAGTAAATTTGAATAGCGAAATTAAATCGGAGAATTTTGTTTATTGATGGAGAAATCTGATCTAGGGCAGATATTGTAACCATTGAATCTGGGTCATCAGAAGACAATAGAAAGGGTCGAATTAATTTTTATCGATTAAAAATTGAAATAGAGCTGAGTAAGCTACGAGGAACTTTGGAATTGACATGATTTTGGTTGAAGCAGCCAGAACCGCGTGATAATCGCATGCGAAATAGTAGAGCCGAGGGTCAGATATAACCAGGCGGGGTTATTTATATAAACATCTAGTTAAGTTGAAATTGGAAGGCCGGAAAAAATTCTTGAAAAGAGAATTGACCCGGGCAAGCGTTGTGAGAAGGAACGCCACTATAAATTTAAGCCCCGCAGAGAAATCTTTATCCCTCCATCGCAAGAGTCATATATATATATATATATATATATATATATATATATATATATATATATATATATATATATATATATATACATATATATATACATACATATATATATATATACATATATATATATATATACATATATATATATATACATATATATATATATACATATATATATATATATAAACACATATATATATATATATATATACCTATATATATATATATATATATATATATATATATATATATATATATATATATATATATATATATATATATATATATATGTGTGTGTGTGTGTGTGTGTGTAGTGGGAGAATCAATGTAACGGGAGAAACAAAAAAAACGAAACAGATTCGGGTAATCTAACAGGAAAAGAATGAAATTATTAAAGAATGATAGTCTAATTTAACAAAATGAAGATAAAAAGTGCACGGTTTTGCAATCTGGTTGTGAAATTTCACATTATATTAAAGTTCAATGCAAATTTAAAACGGCATTTTTGCTGTTACCAACTTCTTCCACACATTTAGATATGAAATTTATTCCAAGCATAAAATCAATAATTTTCTGAAAATTTTGTACCAGAACGAAACGCATCACTGGTAAGTTTTGCATCGGACAAGTCATTCACTCACTACACCCTATTATTGTTTATATATATATATATATATATATATATATATATATATATATATATATATATATATATATATATATATATATATACATACATACATACATATATATGTATATATATATATACATACATGTATATGTATATATATATATATATATATATATATATACATACATGTATATGTATATATATATATATATATATATATATATATATATATATGTGTGTGTGTGTGTGTGTGTGTGTGTGTGTGTGTGTGTGTGTGTGTGCTTGTGCGCGTGTGTGTGTAATTAATTTAGTCATTCCCCAACACTAAAACGGATTTTTAATAATAATAATGTTAAGATCAGCTGGAGCTGCGTTAGTAACATCGATAAATCTATCTCCCAACACAACAATAATATATTAGACAGATACATACCCAACAAAGTTAATAAAAAAAGAAGTAAATGAAACTTATATGATCCATAAACAGCCATATATATATAGTTGTATATTCAGGCAGCAATCCTTCGTTTATGCATGTGTCATTACAAACGACAGAGTATTACGGTTAAACTTTTTATATAATGTACTTAATTCATGAAGCTTTTTAGTAATTATTTGTCACTGTCTAAATTGGTTCTCGCTGATTCTAAGGTTGATGTGGTACAATGCTTCATTATATTCCAGATCGGTCAAAGTGTTTTTTTAGTGTCATGTTATGTTTGTGGATTTCGTTGTTTGTTTGCTACGTAGATGATATTTTTATTTTAGCAAATAACATTAAAGAAATAGATACACTTAAGACCACATTTGATAAAAATCCCGTCCTTAATTTTACCTATGAACTTAGTGAAAATACAAACTTCCATTCTTAGATGTTCTCTTAGAATACAGCAATATCACATTCATTACATCATTATATAAAATACCCACTAGCAAAAACTCGTGCCACCTTAACTTTAAAAGCGAATGTCCACTTAGGTACAAAATAGCAATAATAAAAAACTTTCTAATAAGAGCACACCAGAATCTATCCTCTCGACTACTCTTCCTCAAAGAACTTAATAATGTTAAACAAACACTAGTCAACAACGGCATCCCTAACCACCTTATAGACCACGAAATTAGACTATTTCTCCCCAAAGTAAGTAATAAAGATAGTGAACACATAGTCAAAAATTACATACACATTTATTACAAAACACAAATGTACATTAATTATAAACAAGAGGAATCTTCACTAAGACATATTATAAAGAAATACACTACACCAATTGACCCGAATAAAAAAACAAATGATCTATTATAAAAAAATTAAGATAGCTAACCTTATCCTCAAAAATAACAACACACCAGCTAAGTCAAAATTACAAAGAACGAACATTATCTATGAATTCAAATGCTCCTTAATGAACTGTGTTCCTGATCAAACCGGACTCATAAATAATTACATCAGTTACACAACTACATGCTTATCCAGCTATCTGATCACAGCTCCATTAGAACCCATTTAAACACACACATAAACTTACCAGACTCCATTAGAAACATACTAGAAGAAAACACAAATATATTAACTGCATAGACCTGTAAAAAAGATTAAAAATACTGGAAGCTTTAATAATAATAAAAAAGCCAACTCTTAACAATATTAACTACGAACAAGGCCACAATGTGCTAACCGTATTCGGAAATTAAAACATCCCTACTACACACTAAGACATACACATAATGCACACACTCAATAAAGCAGAAAAATCGAATCATCCTTGATAATGGCTAAAGGTATAGCCGAAAGTGCTCGGAAATATAACATATTTGGACGGTTTTTACACACTCTTTGTCCAGAAAAGAAAGTTCTTGTTCGAACACAAGAAAATTTTAAAAAAAGCTTAACCATAGTACATTGTCTGTCGTTTTTAATGAAACATGCAAATATATATATATATATATATATATATATATATATATATATGTGTATATATATATATATATATATATATATATATATATATATATATATATATATATATATATATATAAAACGATAATATTGTATACTGAGCTATCATACATTCAGGTAACGATGTCAAATGATATTTTTGATTCAGAGAAAATCCTTGTAAATTTAATTTCTACCATCATCGAATGACCTTAGGCAATATAAATTATATAATCAACACCGCTCTTTCAAAATATTCCTGGCAATTAAATAATGGTTGTAATACACTCATTATTACGTGGGATACTAGACTTAAGGACAAATCTTACATTGAGGAAGGCGATAGATGTAATTATGCCTTCCTGAAAAATTATCTTAATACACTTAAGTACCCTAGCTTATTAAATAAGAGAAATGAATTGATGGTTCCAGGTAGGAAATACTGCTGAAATATGTTGATCCAGATTAATATAAATATCTCCACGAAAAGGAGATGTAACTTTTTTGCCAACTTTTGGGTACCATACTTATACACTTCGGGTGGAATAGGATCCTTAGGAGAAGGAGATTTTCCAGATGAGATTTGCTTGATGGAATCAATTACCTCTTGATAAGTAGGTTCAAAAGACAACTCCGGAATTTCAGGATATTGCACAATTGATGTGATGGCTTCCTCATCAGTAACCGAAGTGGTGTTTAACACAATTTGGAAATGCTATTTCCAGCGATTTAAAATGTCTGACTTATCCGTCAAGAGAGTTTCACCATCTGCTGTGAAGATAGGAGCAACACCACTTTTCTGAGGACAGAATATGCCCTTGAGGTCTGCATAGAAAGCCTTTAGATCCTTTCTATCTGACGATTCTTGGAGTACAGTGGCTTTTTCAGACCACCAACGCTCTTTCATGGCTCTGAGAGCACGTTGAACCTGACATTTGCCCTTCTTGTAAGCGACCTTCTTATCGGACGAGTTCTTGTCCTCAATCCATGCTTTATGAGAAGAGTACAATTGATCTATAAGCTGCTGAACTTCTGTATTATTTTCATCAAAACAGTCTTGATGTTTACGATGTGGCAAGCCGAGAACCTCCAAGGATGTAGAATATGTTGCATCACGCAGAGCCTTCCAAGATGATTCAATATCATTGGTAATGTTTACAGAATCAAGTGCAGCATCAAGTTTGTCAGAGAGCTCAATTTTCGTTTCAGTCAATTTAAGAGGCAGTACGTTAATGTGCTTGGGCACTGTAGATTTTATAATCCTTCGCTTTTGCAGATGAAGTGTAGCTTTACTTCGAAGTAAAGCGTGATCCGGCAGATAGCATGTTGTGTGGAATGAGCGCGTTATCTTAAAATCTTTTATGTCTCGTAGTCGATCAGATACCAGTCTTTCGGACGAGGACGCATCCACGTGGTCTTACAACAGTTGGGTTGCTGGTAGAAGGTATTAGTGATACTAAGGTCAAATTCCTTGCAGATAGTGAGAAGGCGTTATCCATTAGAATTCACATGACAAATACATTGGCGACCTAAATTTTTTTTTTCATCTGAACAACCTACGGTTGGCGCGTAGCAGCTAACCATCGTCATACGGGTGTTGCACTCCAGATTGAGGGTCAATTCCATTATGCGATCAGATACACCGTTATGTAAGGAAGTCAGTGGGATAGCAAGGTCCGACTTGATGGCAAAGCCAAAACCAGACTGGCGTGGCTTTTTCTCAGTCATACCAGCCCATAAAAATACGTTTCCGCCTTTTTCTTCCCTAAGCTGAGAATTACCAGCCAGACGTGTTTCGCTAATGGCCGCTATGTCGATGTTATATTTCTTTAACTCGAGAGAAACAAGAGCTGTTTTACGCTCTGGTGCAGAATCATTGTCCCGAAGAGTGCGAACATTCCAAGATCCTAAATGGAAATTATTCTTATCTTTAATCTTATATTCCTTGCTGTTTCGACTGCTTTATTGGATAACTAGACAGCTGTAGCTGGCCTCCAAGTCACTGTAAGAGCAAGCAATGTTTAGGGCTCCTTTTATCGCTCGCTCCCAATAATAGGGAAAGCATTGCAATGGAGGGCACGGACCACAATTGCTCATGGGTTTGTGAAAGAACGGCCATCACTCATCGGTCTGCCACTGTGTAGAGCTCTAGCTGGAGCCTTCCAGCAATATCTTTTACCTGACCCCGTCGCCTTCACTCTCTCGTCAGTGGACCTTCCATGTGAAACTGAGTATGAGAACGAATCAAGGTAAACTGCCAGATAACCCACACAAGTGATTTGATTAAAGTGGTGAAGACTTGTGCAGAACCATCCACACATTTCGGAACTATTGATTCACTCAGTCGGTGCAAATAAATGCCACAGACGAAGCAAACATTATACCTCATGCTTTTCGTGTAAGAGTTTTCCATCTCCTAGACTAATCGTGTTCTATAACACTAAAGAGCTTGGTCAGCCCTGGTAGACACTATTTGCCCATAACTTGGACCCTAACAGGTGCTACCACCCCGGGTCAGAGTGGACCTGGGAACAACAGCAATTAAAAGGTGGTCCCATGCTCCTCAAATCCTCCAATCTCCCGATGAGAATCCTTGCTGCCGGATGTAGTTTACCGTCATACCCAGGACATTACGTGAGAAATTTAGAGAATGGGTTAAAACAAGTGCTGATCGTTAACATTAAAAATAGAATACGGTAGATGAGCAACAAAGGTAAAACTTTTACCCAACGTCCTCTAAAACAATAAAAAAGTTGTTTGTCGTTTCTTTTTTTTGGATGTCGGAGTAAACAGTTCGAATTTAAATGTGTCGATATAATGCTATATATGCATTATAAATAATATTAATAAATAAAATAAAGAAATATAAGATTATTATTAGAATATTTTATAATTATTATAAATGTTGTTGTTATATATGTGTATGTGTGTGTATATATATATATATATATATATATATATATATATATATATATATATATAAATTATTATCAGTATAAAGGAAAATTTTATTATTGTTGTTATTTTTGTTGTTGTTATTTTAAAAAAATTCGAACGATAAAAATAGACAAATTTACTAGCAGTAAAAACGAAACAAAATGACGTTATACCTGGGAACGCATTTACAATTAAATTGAAATTAAGTTATTTTGCAAATAAAAAATAAGAAAATTTAAGGAATTAAAATTCATACTAAATGTTATATAAGAAATATAACTAATAATAATAATAATAGAAAAAATAATCGGCGATAATGAGCCACTAGTCAAAGATAAACAAAATAAACTTTAAAAAAAGAAAAATGCTTTCCACTAATTCCGAAAATTACGTCCACTTTCGTAAGAACAACAACAGATAAATAAATGTTACGCTTAGATATAAATAAATTAAAAATTATTCATGCCACTTTATAATAAGTCAACAAATCAATACATTTATATTCTTAATATTCTTGTAATTCTTGTGAGGAATTTCACTAGCGAAACAACGAAGAAAAAAGATAGAAAGAGAAAAAAAGAAGAAAAAAACATTGTATACCACGACTGAAGATAGATAAACATATACAATAAAATTATAAATTACTTATATCAAATACTGTAAAAGAATAACATAACAAAAATATCATAAAATAATAAACAAGAATATATAATGTATGATTAAAAATTAAAAAAAAACACTCGAGACTTTCCTAAACATCGCTTTCTTAGCCATGAAAAAAACATGTCCGTTTACGCCGACATCAGCGTTCATCTCTCTCTCTCTCTCTCTCTCTCTCTCTCTCTCTCTCTCTCTCTCCCTCTCTCTCTCTCTCTCTCTCTCTCTCTCTCTCTCTCTCTCTCTCTCTCTCTCTCTCTCTCTCTCTCTCTCTCTCTCTCTCTCTCTCTCTCTCTCTCTCTCTCTCTCTCTCTCTCTCTCTCTCTCTCTCTCTCTCTCTCTCTCTCTCTCTCTCTCTCTCTCTCTCTCTCTCTCTCAATAGATAGCGTTTCATTGAAATCGGATTACATTATCCGTTTTGCCTTTTTAAGCTTTGTTAGGTCAAAAAGTAAAGAAAGAAATATGTGTGTGCATTTGGGAGTATGCAGAAATAATAAATCATTAATAGTATTTAGTTGGCGTTTGTATTGATGAAAGAAAAGAATGAAATTGTGTGACTTTGTAAAAAGAAGCCGATATTGTCTGTATCTATACATTTTCTGTATCTGCTCTATATTTCTTTTTTTACGATGTTCTTGTTCCTGTTTATTGAGGGGTCTCCCCATTTCACAGAAATGGACTCAATATATACTACTACCAGTGATTAGTCTGTAATCGAGTATATGGCGCCGTCTTCTCTGTTAGACGGTCGAACTCTCTGCCTCTGAGCAGAGAGGAATCCGGACGAGGCTCCGCCTAAGGGCAGAGTCTCGTCAGGAGAGGTTGACCAACCCGATCCCGTTTATACGGGATCTACGGGCATTTTTTGGCCGAGCCTACGGGCTCGGGAATACCCAACTTTAAACCCGGCCTTGTGCCACATATATCCCTCGTGGGGGGGGGCAGCAAATACTGTCTGTAATCGAGTATATGGCGACCTCTTCTCTGTTAGACGGTCGAACTCTCTGCCTCTGAGCAGAGAGGAATCTGGACGAGGCTCCGCCTAAGGGCAGAGTCTCATCCGGGGAGGTTGACCAACCCAATCCCGTTTATACGGCTTCTAGGGACACTTATTGTCTGAGCCTACGGGCTCAGGAATACCCCATTTTAAACCCGGCCTTTTGCCACATCTATCCCTTGTGGGGGGAGAGTAAATACTGTCTGTAATCGAGTAGATGGCGACGCCTTCTCGGCCAGACGGTCGAACTCTCTGCCTCTGAGCAAAGAGGAACCCGGACGAGGCTTCTCCGAAGGGCAGCGTCTCGTTCGGGGAGTTTGACCAACCCGATCCTGTTTATATGGGATCTACGGGCATTTTTTGGCCGAGCCTACGAGCTCTGAAATACCTACGTTAAACTCGGCCTCGTGCCACATCTATCCCTCGTGGGGGAGGACAGTAAATACTGTCTTTAATAGAGGAGGGCTAGCACAAGAGTCACAGTTAGCGATTACGTAGACTCAGTAAGGAGTCATCCGCGATACTTCAATACCAAGACTGTATATATATTATTGCTACTAACCCGCATTCCTGGATCTACTAACCCGTATTACCAGTTTGTATTATTACGTTAATACATTTATTTTCCTTACCTATTCCTGGCGTTTCTAATTCATTGATATCGGATTCATCCCGGAATCCACAAAACTGTTGAAATTTATTTATAAATTCCCCCAGCTTTTCTGCATTGAATCTAAGTAAAACCTCATCCTATTTTCAGAATGGCTCGAAAGGAAGACATTCCTTATAGCCTTTTCTGATTTGAATTGAAAGTAAATCCTTATCCAGTTTTCAGAATAGGTCGAAAGTAAAATATTTATTATTATTTTTTTATATCTCTATTAGGAGAAGCGCTATTGAAGCACACACACAAACACTCACACATACACACGCATAATTCTTTCTTTCGTTTTTGATCTGATAAAGCCTAAAAAAGGAGAAATGAGGATTCTAATTTATTTTCAATGAAACATTTTACTGTTTCTCGTATTCTCCATATTTTATCGGGATTCAGGATTCTGTTTTCATCCTCATCATTCGAACGTAGTCGGGATCATGGAGCTAATGCGAACGATTATTTCTTGAGCGATAGATTATGTGCTACGCCTGGGCTACATGCAGTTTTATATTCAGAATTACTTTATCCTAGACCGGTTGCCACCCACGTTTATAGAACCCATTCTATCGCGCTATTTGCCCATACGAAGAAGAGGACCCATTTACCAAGGGTAAAGCAAGTAAGTAATGGATTCTATTATAATTCGAACTCGCCTCTCCGATTCCTCAATCTGAGCCGCTATCCATAACACCTCCGTGCCTCCTATTTTACACACACACACACACACGCACCCAAACACACACGCGAACACGTACATATACACGCACACCCACCACACGCGGACATGCACACACGCACGCACACAGAAACAAACAGACAAACACACACAGAGGCAGAAACAGACAAACACACAGACACACACACACACACATATATATATATATATATATATATATATATATAAAGGCAATAATTAAAATTCCATTTCGCTTATATATATATATATATATATATATATATATATATATATATATATATATATATATATATATATATATATATATAGAGGCAATAATTAAAATTCCATTTCGCTTATAATATATTACTTGAATATATTCAAATATTCATCTCTTCAGAAAATAATTTAATTTGTCCAGACAAAAGAAAAAAAGGAAAGGAAAAAGAATGAAAAAGAAAAATTTTTTATAATAAAAAAAAGGAATAAATTAAAAAATTCCAAATAAACTTTTGAAAAATAAAAATTTCAGTATAATTTGTAAAAAAAATAAACATTTCAATATAAAATCTAAACAAATGAGCTGGGGAGAAAGAAAGAGAGAGAGGGGTGGAAGAGAGTGGGGATAGAAACGGAAAACACATGAACAGACATAAAAACAAAGGACTGGATGTTGACTTGCCTTGGATTCCTTCTAGAAACACTAAATGAATTTCTTGCTTTTGAGCCATTCTGAAAATAAGACGTGCATTTACCTTTCATTCGATACTAAAAATCTGAGAAAAATCTACTTACATTCGACATAAAACTAAGAATTATAAAGAAAAGATAATGAATAAACATTAACGCCTTTAATCACGAGAAACAACATCTTAGCGAAAAACTACTAATGATTAACATATAAACGACCTAAAAACAAAGGATTGGATGTAGACTTGCCTTGTATTCCTTCCAGAAAATCTAATGGAATTTTTTGCTTGTGAGCCATTCTGAAAATGAGATGTTGATTTACCTTTAATTCGATAAAATAATCTGAGAAAGATCTAATTACTTTCGACATAAAACTAAGAATTATATAGAAAAGATAAAGAGTAAATATTTACTGCTTTAATCACGAGAGACGCCATCTTAGGGAAAAAGTACTAATGATTAGACTTTCCTTGGATTCCTTCCAGAAAGGCTAAATGAAATTCTTTCTTTTGAGAAATTCTGAAAATGAGACGTGAATTTAACTTTAAGTCGATACAAAATATCTGAGAAAAATATACTTACTTTCGACATAAATCTAAGAATTATAAAGAAATGATAATGAATAAATATTATAGGCTTTAATCACGAAAAACACCATCTTAGGGAAAAGTACTAATGATTAACACATGAACAGACCTAAAAATAAAGGGTTGGATGTTGACTTGCCTTGGATTCCTTCCAGAAACGCTTAATGAATTTCTTGCTTTTGAGCCATTATGAAAATGAGACGTGGATTTACATTTAATTTGATACAGAACATCTGAGCGAAATATACTTATTTTCGACATAAATCTAAGAATTATAAAGAAAAGATAAAGAATAAATATTAACGGCTTTAATCACGAGTAACGCGATATTAGGGAAAAAAGTTGTAATGATTAACAAAGGAACAGTCCTAAAAATCAAAGTATTGAATATCGACTTGCCTTGGATTTCTTCCAGAAATGGTAAATGAATTTCTTGCTTTTGAGACATTCAGAAAAGGAGACGTGGATTTACCTTTAAGTCGATACAAATAATCCGAGAAAAATGTACTTACTTTCGGCATAAAACTAAGAATTATAAAGAAAAGATAACGAATAAATATGAACGGCTTTAATCACGAGAAACACAATCTTAGGGAAAAAGTACTAATGATTAATAGAGAGGGGTTAGAAAGGGAAATCACATGAACAGATCTAAAAACAAAGGATTCGATGTAGATTTGCCTTGGATAGCTTCCTGAAATGCTAAATGAATCCCTTGTTTTTGAGCCATTCTGAAAATTAGACGTGGATTTACCTTTAATTCGATACAGAAAATCTGAGAAAATTTTAATTACTTTCGACATATAACTAAGAATTATAAGGGAAAGATAAAGAATAAGCATTAACGATTTTAATAACGAGGAACACCTTCTTAGGGAAAAAGTATTAATGATTAATTCTTTAAGCGTGCACATAAATACAGTTTCACACATTTCTTTCTTATTTTTTGATTTGATGAAGCCTAGAACAGCGAAACGCGTAATCAAATCTATTTTCAAAGAAACGTTTTCCATTTGTCCAATTTTCTAAATACTTTATCGGGATTCTGTAAGTTTTATACATATATTAATATTTCTTTCTTTCGTTTCCTTAGTGTGTGTGTAATATATATATATATATATATATATATATATATATATATATATATATATATATAGATAGATAGATAGATAGATAGATAGATAGATATAAATATGTATGAATAATGAGAGCGACTTAAAGAGTGGGTTTAGCAAGATAAATCATGTAGAATAATCTAGAATTACAGTTTAATTTGGATAAACGATAAAAACAGCAGTGTCTCCTTACAAATATTACAGTTTCATCTTATTTGAATCAAGCACCTACTTAAAAACATTAAGCAAACCTGAAATCCACGTTGCTCTCCTCATTAGAATTTTCATTACCTTTGTTTCCTCTTAAATTCGTTTCTATCGAAGAAATATCTATATTTTGTACGTCGCATATCTTAAGACACTTGCCCACAACGAAATGGTATATTTACTTGTTTTAAAATCTTTTTTGTTTTCAAGGTCGTGCGAATGACTTTTTCCATCAAATATTTTCTGTTTCCGTCAAATTTTAGAACCCTCTGTATTGTTCAGCTAGTGTCGAGGTGTAAGTGTATCTACACAGTTGCCAAAACGGTGAATGTATACAATTCGGTCGTCTGCGATTAGTCTGAAACTGTCACAAGCCATTGCTTCCGCACAGACCATAAATATCGATTACATCGAATTTGAGCGAAGAAGAAAGAGATAAAGTGCGATAGAGGAAGGAAAACTAAGAGAAATAATTTCAGGTTTTATCAGTAAGCACTGTGTTCGTGTGTCTGTGTACTTATCTATGTTTTCGTGGAATCAAACTTACGCCCAATATGTATCAGAAGTTTATAGATACATAACTATCACTGGAATAGATAGATCATTTTGGTTCGGATTTCTTATCAATGTGTTATTTCTAAGAATCAATTTTGATTGTGGAGATAATTAAAATATGTAGTAGCCAGCCTAATGTATTCTCTTCTTTATCATTCCTCTGTTCATATATTAACTCTTCCCTGCTTGTTCCATTTATTAAACGCGGCGATATCAGTTATAGCGCTTTAAACTTAGATGAGCATAAATCACTTTGGCTCAATAGTGATTGGATCCTTCTTCAAGAGAGAAGATTACCACTTCGGTCACACTAGACACAATCTTTATAGAACTCAGAATACAAGAAATTAACTATATCAGCATATACAGTGATGTTATTCTTCTTTCTTAATTCTCTGAAATAAAATAAAGATGGTTATTTATTTAATAAAATAGAAAAAAACGGACCTATCATAACAACAAGAATTGTGGGGTCACTTACATAAAAACATCAGAAATTAGCTTCACATTCACGGAAATAAAATACATACGTTGCAGAAATAAAAAAAAATACAGTGATAACACTACAGGTATGGCAAATTGTATGTTAATTTCATACAATTTATTTATATTTTTTGCGTGTATTGGTGCGTGTATTGGTGCGTGTATTTTTCAGGTTAGAATTGTTTTATGGTAGATGTGATAAAAGTTAAAGATTACTACGTATTATTGAATACCACCTCACAGAAATAACTTGCGCACGTGTTGTTTGTCCGAGGGTTCGTTGTGAAGATGTTGAATTCAACGTCTTATTGGAAGGATGTCCCTATTTCCGACAGAAAGATTTTTTGTAGTATGCTGGGTGTATTGTTATTATTTGTATATTTATTTAATTTATTTTAAAGAAAGTTTAAATCTCATTGTTTTATTTTCTTTATGATATTATTATTTTTTTTTATAATTTATTTTTACTTAATTATAATAATACAATTCCTAAAAGTAAAAGATTATAAAAACGAACTTAAAAAAATAAACTTTATATAACAGTAAAATGGTAATATCAAAATGTAAAGACACAATAAAAAAAAATGGGTTAACACGTTTATCGATGCTCTCGCATCAAAACTCAATCGATAACATGAGATATGTACAGAATATTAAAAAAATAATAAATATATAGACATAAAAGAACGGCGAATATTTCTTTTTAAAGAGACATGGCTGGTAGGACTTAATATATATTTACTCTCAATCTTTAAATTGAAGATCAGAATAAGCATTTCTCCGTACCGAGACCATGTATTCGTTTTTGATCGGTCAAATGTTTATTTAATAAATATTCAGCTGTTGCTGAACCGCAAGTGTTAACGCATCTACCCAAACTGTTTAAATTGGTTTGTATATATTGATTAATCCTTACTTCACGCTGATATCTGTAGAATAGATTAGCAAACTGATATGGCTGGGAGGCGAATAATTCTTTTGGATTGAACTCAGTGTCTGGAGAGATATATACATAATACGTGAATTTGGGGCGAGATTTATGAAATAAATTCAAATTGTATTATCATAATCAATATAACTACACCGTTCTTGCTCGGAGTTGCTTGACTTCATGATACGACACTTCCGGGTCATCCATGGAAATCGGTAAATTGTTCTTATTGCATCCAGTTTCTTGACTCGTTTGGATAATGTACAATTGTGGCTCCCTACAATTGGCATCATTTAAAATGTGAATATCAGAGTAAATCCATGTCTCAGCCAAATGAAAATAAATAAGCTTCATGTTCAACAATATAAGATTTATTTCTCCAAATCGGGACAGGATATTCAAGGGCTGCAGATTGTTTAACCGATTTCACAAAGCTTCACAAATGTGCAATATGCGCTCCACCCGTGGCACATGTCATGCGTAGCATGTTCCAGCGCTTCAGTGCGGACTTATCTCAATGAGAATCTACAGGAAGATGGGTCGGGAGTTCCAGTGATAATAACAATGTCATCTTGAAATGGTTACTACGTTATTGACATGGTATCTTGTTTTTTTTTTCTATGGGGCTATGTGAAATGACAGGTCTATATGACCCTCTTCCTACAAGCCTAAAAGAACTTAAGCTGAGAATCACCGAGGCGCTGGTGAAGGTTACACAAGACATGCTATAGCGTGTTTGGCAGGAGGTGACCCTACCGGCTTGACGTGTGTTGTATCACAGATGGTGCGCATATTCAATATTTTGGAAGCTTTGTGAGATCGGTTATGAAATCGAGATCACATTGAATATCTTATTCGAATGTTGATACGTAGATATTTTATTATTCAACATAAAACCTATTTAATTTAGTTGTCCGGAACATACAGTGATTCAGATATTCACATTTTAAATGATGGCAATATTGTAGGGACAACCTGTACGTTTTCATTTTTTTCTGTTGCTGTTATGTCCAGAATATGGTTTGTAGAAAAGTACATCCTTAATAAGAACATGGAAATAGCTGCAACAACAATCGTTACTTTTTCCGTATTGCATCCAAAATCCTTTCTGAGCTGGTCAATATAATTCTTGAGGGGTTTTCCAATGATATGTTAATTACAACATTTCAAATGAAGTGCATCGTTAATATGCCATATGGACTAACTGTGACATCGACAATTGTTATTCGACTATATTGCATCAAACATCTTCAGTGGGTTGGTCACTGTATGATTTCGAATGGTATCCAATGAAGTGTATCGTTTAAAAAGCCCATGGAAACATCAGAGACAACAGAAGCGGTTAATTCCTCCATACTGCAAAAACCTCCTCTCATACTCTTATGTCCTTGATATGGTTTCCAAAGAAGTACATCGTTTACAAGCCCAACATTGTAACCGTGATAACAGCAGTCGTTATTCGTCCATGTTGCATCCAATATCTTGAGTAAATTGGTTAGCGTATATGCCCTCAAAGGATGCCTTCTGTGATGTTTTCCCGAGAAGTCCATCGTTAAAATTCTTTGTAAACCAATAATAATTTGTTCAAATTGCATCATCTTAAATTGGAAAATGCATGTCTTTAAACGGCGGTTATTATGCTATATCCGGGAGATGGTATGCAGAGAAATGCATTTCTAATAATCTTATGATACTCAACCAGAGTTCGCAATTTTGAGCCAGCTTTCCTTTATTTCACCTGAAATGGAAATCACTTTATGCTAGAATATGTTGATTTTTCCTTCTATGTTAAGTTGAATATGTCTCAGAGCATACATTTATAGGTACCATCTAATAAATATTCAAGTCGTAGGGAGAACCCAGAAGAGGCTTAATAATCTAATGTATGCAAATGGTTTTCTTTATCAAATAAAACCTCCATGTAATGTCGATATGGTTCTTTATTTGAAAGAATGTATTTGCATTTGCTGTTTTAATATTCTGTTTTTACGTGTTAAGATATTTTTCTTTGAACTTGAATGTGTTTTATGACTATGTGGGTATTCTGAAAAAATGGGAATAAACGCACATTGCAACACCAGAAAAATTTGATTCTCTACTTTTTTCTGCTTGATAATCTTTCAGCGCCTCTTGGCATTATAAATTCTGAAGTGTTTCATTGTAACAAAATCATCACAATATTTATTCAGATATATAAATATCACATTCATGAGCTTCAAGGTGTCGACTAATACACGAGCTGTTACAATAATTTTGTCATTACAATTAATCCCTATGAAAAAAATAATTTTATGAAGTAGATTTCATTGCAGAAGTTAGTGCCTGATTAGAAAACTAAAAACAAAATTTTACATACTAACAAAAAGCATTTATTAGTCAAATACACAGTCTGCATTGTTTTAATAACTGTCGCCCATCGTTCTACAGGCTTTTTGAAGACATTTTCCCAGAAACTTCGTTATTTTTCTTCGAAACAAACTGTGAAGTATTTTGTGACTAACTACAGAATCAAATTCCTTTGTCCTTTAAACAATTCTATAGAGCCATAGAAATGAATGTCAGTGGGAGCCTAGTTCGGAGAATAAACTGGGTGCAGGAGGGCTTCCCGTTTCAATTCTTTAAGCTTATGCATTCTCTGTTTCCTAGTAGAAAATAACACATTTCGACATGTCAAAATTGGCCGTTTTTCTTGAATAGCCTTATTGAGATTGATGATTTGGTCGCAGTAGTTCTTTGCTGTTATTGTTTCTACAGCTGAAAGAAGCTCAAAGTTGAATTTCCCCCAGCAATATCCCCAAACTTACAGCAACAATTTCATTGGACGCAAGCCCTCTTTAGCCATGGATTCTGCATATTCACAATCTTGTTTCCAGCTATTTTTGCGTCGAACGTTATCATAAAAAATCCAGTTTTAATCTTCTGTGATCAATCTATCCAAGGACGCCTCATTTTCGTAAATTAACAGCAAAGAAATCGCCCCAGAAACACGATCGAGCTTGTTCACAGAATGTGGCACACACGTTTCGATTTTGTAAACGAACCCAAGTCTTTTCAAATAGTGAACGACAGTATTGATGTTGATTTTCAAAACACTTAAAAATATCTTACAACTAAACCTTCGCTTTATTCAACAGGATGGCAAGCAGAGCGTCTTCATCGACGGCAAAAGGTCGCCCTGGGAGGAGTTCATCATTTAGGTTCAAATCACCTCGACGAAATCTGTCAAACAACTTTTTGAACGTTCAAAGATCTGGAGCACAATCTAAATAAAACTTCTAAATGCTTTTTGTCGCAGTTACGAAGCTTACTCTCTTGCAAAATTCATTGAGAATAATATGGCGAAAGTGCACCATTTCATCCTTTATTTTTAAGCCATTCATTGTGGACAAAAGGTCAACATTCAACAAAATCCGACTCGTAAATGGACAATGCACGTAATCAATCACAAGAAATCGGTAGCAAAATCAACGCCAGTGTTTAGTTGCGCCCATTTTAGAATAACAATGACAATCGGGCACGAATTTTTGCAGTGATCTCAAAAAGGTACTTTAGCATTAGATGTATTATAGCTCTAAATTCCGATAGCAAGAAATCTAAGCTCAATCGTCAAATTCCAGTTTAGATTATTATTTTACTTTCGGCACCAGATCCTTTGAACAATTTCTCTCTGTATCCTTATTTTCTTTACAAGCCCAGCATTAATTTTATCATAACGATTCATCTTTTTTTATGCGTCGTGTATCTTCAGGACGTAGGCAATCATGACCCTCTACGATTTTCTTTGTTTTGTCTTTTTGTTATTTCTCCCAAACCCTGTTCTACCATCCATTTTCTCAAGCTCATCAATTATGTTGCGCATTGCATTCCTCTGTCCATCTTTCCTTCAATCTGTCTTGTGAGTATCACATTTTCCAAGCATTCCTTCCTCATTACGTGCCTCAGAAATTTCAACTGATTTTTCCTGGGTGTTACGTATACGTCTCCTTTTTTATTTCAATTTCTCCAAAACCTCATCTTTGCTCACATGTTCGGTCCATGGTATCTTCAGGATCTATTGCCTCAAGTATCTTCTTTGTTTGCTTCTATACAGGACGACCGATATCACGTAACATTTCAGTAATTTTTTCTCTGCTTCTTTTTTTTTATGTGTCTTAATACTCTGTGTCTTTAAAACATAATATATACCAAGAAAAATCTAACTGTAAATACATTTCTACTCTCTTATAGTTCATTCATGTAGAATATCAGTTCACTGTAAAGTCAAGAAAAGCATTACGTTAAGATTTTGCCGATGATATCCTGATTATCCGTTATGTTTTAATTAATTTTAGTCTTATGCGATCATGGCTGCCCATAAACATTAATCCTTTTTTATCTATGAATCGAAGTGAGTTCTTCGGAAAAGAATGGTCTAGTTTCCCTTTACCTACTCAATAATTGTAAATTCTAAATTTTTTTTCTTAATTTGTCTGACTATTTTACCCATAACTGAAATTGGGAGAAATTGATTCGCGGCTTAAAACAGAGTGGGTATAGCATACGACGGAGGAATATGAACACAATTAGCGATTTCAGTTTCCATGGCGAAAACCATTACTATAATTTCACATCGCTGCACCGTATACATGAATATGAAAGTGTTAACTGAATGCCTAACGGTCTATAATGTCTTTCTATATCTCTCGTTCTCTCTCAATCACGCTCTCTCTCTAGTCATCTATCTTTCTCTCTCTCTCTCTCTCTATATATATATATATATATACATATGTATATATATATATATATATATATATATATATATATATATATATATATATATATATATATATATATATAGTGTGTGTGCGATGGATAAATTGTCGTATAAATTCGACAAAAATGAAAATAACACTGACATCTCATTTTAAAAGATATTACACACAAAATATCATGAGATAGCAAAGAGTAAATTTCTTTAATAAAATCGCCACTGGCTACAACCACGGCCTCCTGAATTTCTTCTGGACTGTTTCTTTAAGTTGTTGAATGCTGTCATATTTGTCTTCAGTTCATCTTTGGTATTACAAAGTAGTTTTATTGCGCTCTCGCTCAACTGCGTTCCGTACAATATAAACAAGGGTGTTGCACTCTGGTGAGTTAGGTGACCTGATGTAAGGGGTGATGTGGTCGCAGAAATTGTCTGACGGGCATGACTAGGTTCTTCTCATTGTGTGGCATCATGCTGAGCCCTGTTGCAAGACATAGGGTCTTCCAGCACCCAGCCTCTTGACTCAGGGCAGCACTACCTCCTCAATCATTTAATATAGGCCTCCGTTTTCAGTCAGAGATGCTGTGTGAAGACGAATAGAGGTATAACATCGCCATCACTACTGATCACTCGAAATCCCAATTAAACGTTATCCAACTGTATCCTAATCATTACACTGTCCTCAGATGGGCATCAAACATTCTGAGATGTTCGTATTAGTGCCTGCGGCTCGAATGCCAAGTAGTAGAGCCTGCTGTTTCCAAGTTTCTGGCGGATTGAATAGCGTCATGGTTTTCTTTTTCTTACAGACATGCCCAACTGGCACTGTTATACTATGCAGTCTGCAAATTCAAAAAACAAACAACGCGCATGCTCGAAATTAAAATTATAAAATGGCGACTATTAGCTCATCGCACACTTTACATAATGCAGGGTTCCCCAAGGGCCCTATCCTTGAACTTTAGTTGTTTCTGATCATAATAAATGACATTCCCTATGTCATCAGTTCCTTAATAGGTATTTATGTTATAGTTGGCCAGAAAGTTGGCCTTACTCACTTAGGAAGCAGAAAGAAAACTACAAAATTTTATGGAGCAACACCAACATTTATTGTTCAGATCTATCATTATCGACGATCTTCTGCCAGTGATGAGCCAGCATACAAATCTCTCCCAGATACCAGTCCGTTGGCTTTGAATCAAAACCTTTAAACAAACTTCCTTCACTTCATCAAAAGTGTTGAATTGCTGGTCGCGAAGGAAGTGTGAGTGGAATAGGCCATAGTCGCTCAAAACAGCATCGAGACTGAATAGAAACTCAACATAGTCCATCTTTTTTAACTTCTCCTTTGTCATATTGGCAATGTGTGGCCTCGCATTGTCATTCTGAACAAAGCCCGACCTCAGGTGACGTTAGTTTGTCGTACATGCGGTCTAGCTGCTGGCAATGTTCTGCGTTGATGTCGCGGGCATATGGGACAAGCTCGAAATGCAGTAATCTTGGAAATTTCACCAGACAGAAATAAAGATTTGTTGTTTTCTTTCCGCTTCTGGTCAACCTAATATTTACATCTGTCTCAATAGCAAGTACAATAGTTCCGTCAATTTAATGTTGGCAGCTGTTTTTCGAAAATAAACTCCAATTAATTGTTTATTGGGGTAAGAAATGA
Organism: Acanthosepion esculentum; assembly: GCA_964036315.1. NCBI lineage: Eukaryota > Metazoa > Mollusca > Cephalopoda > Sepiida > Sepiidae > Acanthosepion > Acanthosepion esculentum. The sequence goes on along the minus strand of OZ038500.1, from coordinate 29,305,737 downwards.
CTTGTAAATGTTAATCCCTCTAAATAGAAACTGCCATCTTTTAACTAGCATAGGGAACATTTTTAATTCATCTGCTTGATTGACGCTGACCTCCATTAAAGTAACTCCTTGTGCCATATTGATCCCAATTATGTTGACCAATTATATTGAATTATATTGAATCAAAATTCTAGGTTTGTTGCTTACACAATTTTCTCGACAGAATCTGTGCTGCACATTTATAAGTCTATCATTCCTCCGTGTATTGAATATTGCTGTCATATCTGCTCTGGTGTTCCGACTATATATATCGAGATTCTCGAAAGAAATCGAAAGTTGGGTCTGTAATGTAATCGCCCCTGTACTGGCATCTCGGCTTCTGTCATTTTCCCGCGGACCTGACTTGGTTTTCTTCTGTCTTCTATTAACTGTCTTGTGGCAGTTGTTCTAATGAGCACTACTCATTTGTCCCTCGTCTTAACGAATTTTAGCAATTAGGTCTCATCATTTTACCGTTGAAATAGCTAGATATAACAGTTCTATTCTAATAATTCATTTTCTCGTACTTCCTTTTGTGGAACTCGCTTCTAATTTCTTGTGAAATTTCTTTTTCAAAAGATGGCATGCAAATGACATGACATTTTCATTAAAAACGGCTGACAAAGTACTACAGTTAAGATTTTAATTAATTTTTTAAATGTTCCTATAATGTTCTTCATTGTTCGATATAAATTATGTAGAAATTGTCCGAATGTTCTGTATGTACGACCGCTCATGGCTATACGTTTAGCTCTTATGCAGTATTATTTTATTTGTATTTTAACTGAACATATGGATTGTTTTATATATGTATCTAGAAGTATAGCAATGTTTTTTTTCAAAAAACGGTCAACACATTGTCGTCGTTTTCATAGATGATGTTATTGAGCGTTGGGTTTTTATTTTTTTTATTAATAATGCTTCTAAGAAGACTAACATTAATACAAGAATACAAAAAAATATATAAAATAAAAATCTTCACCACAGTAACTTAAAAATCGTTTTTAATGAAACTTGTATAAAAGAGGGATTGCTTCCCAAACACACACACACACGCACACACACACACACACATATATATATATATATATATATACATATATATATATATATATATATATATATATATATATATATATATATACATGAGCACATTTCGCTTTCCAAATCCATTATCACAAGGTTTTTTGTTGATAATGTTGATAATGATGCGACTCTATATAAAGTGATTTTTGTCTTATATAAGTTTCATCTATAAGATTAAGAGTATCACTGACCTATGCATCATAGTATGAAATGTGACGACTGGTTTTGATAAAAGCAACACTTAAACTTGCAGGTGCGGCCCAGTTTAATCTATCTTCCGGTCATTTAACTCAATGTGCTGCGTGGGTTACTGATTGAGGGTGTTCCCAAGTATCAGGTTTTGATGTTATCTTCTCTTGCCTGTTACATCTTTCTAACTTTGAAATAAAATAAACAACCATCACAATATCTAGCTATAATGCACATTTACTATTACTCATGAACAGAGATGCACAATACATTAATTCTTAGTGCACGTACTAAAATGGTTATGACCATGTACTTATCGGGATATTTACTGTCGTTGTTGTTGTTATTATTATTATTATTACTATTAATAATGATGATGATGATGATGATGATGATGACTCCTGTGGAAGGCTTTTGGGCATTCGGTATTTTACCTCCAGTCTCCTATGTCCGTAAAATTTCTAAGAATTTGGAAATAATAAAATTATTTCATCTTTATCCGACACCTTAATTCGGCATAAACTTTCTTCATATACGCAGCCGATCTCCTTAATTTGTTTACAATTATTTTGCCCGCGATTTTTCTTCTCAAATCACCAATCTTTATGATACATTCACATAAAGTCATTCTTAAAAGACATGAGGGTACCTGAACTATCTAACATTTCAAATACGTCACAATACGCGTGGTAGAAAAAGCATATGTGAAACGTACTGTGCCCCTCTTAAGTTCTAATTACGGATTAATTTGAAAATGTCAATTGCGACGGAAAGAGAAATTCACGTTAAACTTTTAATAAAGATTTTTTTCTTTAAACATTTCACTCTGTTCGATATTTAAATTTAACTTTAAATGAATTACTTATTTAATTTTATTCGCCTGTAACTACAGTAGTTACTACCTGTTGTGATGTAATTTAAGTATATTAAATTACAGGAGATAGAAAGAAGAGAATATGAAATCGTTAACTGTTTGTTTTGACGTCCAAAGTCGTTAACGCGTAGAATATAAATCTCCTCTCCTCGTTTACGTTCCGTTTTTATAGCGAAGGCAGTCACCATTTATTTACAAGGGAAGTAACCGTGGATTACTCCCATTATTTTTTAAAAGTCTTTTCAATACGAAAATCTATTAGGAGATCAAAACTTGCGAACATATCTGGTGTAAACTGACGGGCTTCTGCCATTGACAATCTGCTTTTCAATTTTTGGTTTTTGTGTTGATCCCCCTGACAATTAAGCTACACTGTTTTTCCGAGTAACTGACATCCGAAACAGATCTTGATTTACGCTGTACTGGAAGTTTGTTGATTGGTAACTTTTGTTCAGTCCTTCACCTTAGGTGAAAGATATTTCGTTGTTGAATTTCACTATCTGTTTTACTTAGAAGAGAGCTTGTTGAAGCAGGTTCTACGACTGATGTTGAAATTTTTGGTGTTTTTACTGGATTTATATTTTCTTTTTCTCAATGCTAGACATTGTTCTTCATAGTAAGTGTCAAGCGTCCAGGAGTTGCTATAGACATTGGTTGCGCAGACTCCTTTAAACATATTTTATATATATTTTGGAATCTACCAATGATTTTGAAAAGTTCTGGAAATTCTTTTCTATATTACTTGCCTTCACTTTTCATCGAATGCAACCTCCTCTATAGGTTAACCGTTTTCTTGCTGGTTTCCCTAATAATGGTCCCCTCAAATTCTCAATACCAAACTAATCCTGTTTAGACTTTGCGTTTGCAGTTTGTAATAAAGCCTCCAAACGAACTATAACGTTTATCTGGTGGTAACCTGATCCATAGAATTTTTTTAATTTTACATATTTGAATAATTAGGGAGTTTTTTTTCTAAAATAACTACAGGGGAGTACCATTACATTTGCTCCAGTATCTAATTTGAAGTGAATTACTTTAGAACATAGCTTTGTAGTAACTAACTTCAGCTTGCCACAGGCTAATTCTGTAACCGCATTAACTCTACCGTTAGTAGTAATAGGCCCAACGACGAAGTGTTGTTCTTCCTTCGTAATTCTCGAATTTTAGCAATGCCCGTCCTACACATTTTTGCATAATTTTCTTTTCTAGAATCCTTTCGGTAAATTGCATTTTTGTCTGGACAGTTGTTTTGAGTGTCAGATGAAGTATTGCCACCGTGTGTACTTTTTTTTCATGGCGTACTGTATCTTGAGACGTCTTATAATATTTCGTTGTTGTTACGCTGCTAACCTTTGCTTCTGTTGCATTTGTGCCAAAAGAAATATTTTGAGTTTGTTGCTTGGAAGTTTCATAAGCCCTGCATATGTCTATAAACTTGTTTAAGTAGGTCTTTTATCCTTTAAAATCTTTTCCCTGAGTGTATCATCTTTAACCCCTACAATTATTTGGCCCCTAATTAGATTGTCTTACATTCCCCCTTTTTGATAACTGCCAAAGCACAGCGACATATGCCTCGATACTCTCTGAAGCTTCTTGCTTTCGAACTTGAAATTTATAAGCTACGTACGCTTCATGAAGTTCACCAACCCAATAATTCTTTGAATTTCGTTATTACAACTTTCAAATGTCTTTTCTCCTCATCATTACTGTGTTTCAATCCCAAGTAAATGTCGTACGAGTCTTGTATTATTAACAAAAAAGACAGATGTTTGCTATGTACTATCAGGTTCTTTGTTTGAGTCGGCTGGCTTTTGAATAATATCGAAAATTTTGTATTCAAAATTTTCGATATTATTAGCCTTTTTCCAGTTAGTTGCCAAATTTTCTGCTAAAAGCATTTTTGCAGAAGGTTCGACATTTTCTGTACAGTCCTTTGGTTATCGTGTCCTTGTTCTGAATTTTATGCAATAAGCAATTCATTAACGGGATTAAATATTTTTCAACAAAGAGAATAAATGTGATTTTCATTTAACTTTATAAACTTTTCGTAGTTTAAATGCAAAGAAATACATTAAAAAAACAATACAAATGCTTTTACATACAATTTTATATTTTTGTAGTCTACTTATATATGCTAATGCTTTTTTCTTGCTTTCGGATATTGTGTGTCGTAACTTAAGTATATTAAATTACAGGAGGGGAAAAGACATGATGATATATTTTACTGTTTGTTTTGAAGTACAAACTCGTTAATACGCAGAATTTAAAATACCCTCGCCTCATTCATGCTCCGTTTTTATTGCGAAGGCAGAAACTTGACAAGGGAGGTAATCGTGGATAATTACACCCCTTTACTTCAGGTTGCTTATGATTCACCGAGATTTGAAAGACGTATATTGCACTTTTTTACTATTATCTATTTATTTATTTAGTATTTTTGTACGTGTGTATGTTATATTTCCTACTTTGCATCCTGTAGAGAAGGGTTCTAAATATGGTCCTTAGGCCCAATAAGAGAATTCCTCGATCAGTTTCATGGAGGTGTTTCTCTTAGATGGTACTGCTATGTCAATCAGCATACACTTCCTGAATTTTTTGTCTTTTCTGATAATATAAGGTCTGTTGGCTTCGATTTCCCCGTCAGTTTGAATTGGCATATCTCAGGTGATAGCTACATCATTATTTTGGAATAGGGTAGATAATTATCGGCCTTGACGATGTTAAACACAGAGTTGAAGATTTTAGCAATGGTCATAGCTAGTCCGAGTGGTCCCGAGCAGACGTGCTGTGAAGGGCAGGGCTATTCAGGACAAATCCATTTGGTACGCTTGATCTTCGAGCAAGTCGACAGTGATGAGGCGCTGATCAATTTAGACTCGTCCAAGCCTTTCGATAAGGTTGACCATCGATTTCTGGAGGCTGTTCTTTCGGCCGCCGGTTTCGAGCCGGACTTTCGCACTTGGATCCGACTGCTGTATGCGTCCCCCTGTGTGCTGGTAAAAGTGAATGAGAGTAAGACCGAAACATTTAATTTTTTCTCGCTCCATTCGTCAAGGTTGTTCGTTGTCTCCATTGCTGTACGTTCTTGCGTTGGAACCTTTCCTGCGTAAGTTGAAAACGAATCTGGTCCTTCGCAGAATTTCCTTACCTGGTGCTACCACCTTGGCAGGTACTCCGCCTATGCTGATGATGTTTCGGTTCTTGTGTCGAGCAGAGCCCAAATTAACGAAATCAGCAAAGAAATCAAAGGATATAAAATGGTGACAGGGGCCAAGATCAACCGCGATAAGTCTGTTGGCTTGCCGTTGGGTTCATGGAAGGGAGTTTCTCTTCCCGGATCATTCCTCTGGATGGACGGGCCGGTAAAGATCCTCGGCGTCTGGTTCGGTCCCGACCTCCTGTTGGAAATGAATTGGTCGGAGGTGCGGGAGAAAGCCGAGGTCGCAGTTCGTCTGTGGTTGCGGGGGAATCTTTCCTTGAAGGGGAGGGCGGAAGTATGTGCCTCGCACATCTACCCGATTCTCCTTTGCCCACTCTACGTGCATCCATTCCTGTCTGACACTTTATTGGCGTTTGTAAGGCTCTTGTTCTCCTTCTTGTGGGGAGGCAGGGCTGCCGTGGTTAGTCGCGAGATCTGTTATCTTCATCTTTCTGATGGTGGTCTAGGGGTGCCTTGCGTTGAGATTCGTCGACATAAGCTTTGCATTATTTATATAGACCGGATATGTATACAATTGGATGAGAACGGCGAATTCTGGAAGGAAGACGCTCGTAGAAAATTTCCATCGTTAAGAAGTGTGTGCTTGTGTGAGGAAGAGGCCGGTCTTTCACCTCGAGGCGAGGGCACATTCTATCATGAATGTCGGCTTGCCCTCAAGCATCTCTTACGGGCGAAGGATGGTCTCTCTGAAATCCAGCCGTTGTTTCGTAAGGCATTATATCAGGTGTTACTGGGAACGTTCAGGATGCTTTGATAGGCGAGCTCGGTCTGACGAAGAGGGAGGCTCGCTGCATATGGCCTTGGGCGCACGGGTTGAAATGTCTCACTAACACTGAGGCATCGTTCACCAGGCTGATGATTCGAGGGGCCATCTGAGTCGCCAAAAGACTTCGTTCGGCGGGTTTGGTAAAGTCGGCAAATTGCATTCGCTGTAGTAGGGAGGTGGAGACTCAAGGTCAGACCTTTTTTCATTGTCGTAGCTCCGTTGTGCAAGTTTGTTCAAGACATCATGGTTCGCATGCTGCACTGAATGTTTTTTGTCCTCAAGGCCAGTTCCGTCTGTAGCAATATAGTACTGCCGTTGACTAAGGCTGAGGACTCTGTATTCCTTTACTTACTGGGTTTTATGCGAGTCGTGATATGGATGACGCAACAGAAGGAATTCCATGGGGCCGAGCAGTTTATCTCTTCCCAACTGATCCTTTTCTTTAAGCATTAGCTTAAACTCAAGATCAGGACGGAAAGGAAACGACTCTATCAATTGGATTTTGGCGATAGGTGGGTGAGTCTTGCGCGTCTCTGCCGAGTTAAAGCTGCTGACTCAGAGTGGCATTTTGATGCCGGTTAGGAGGATATTGCCTTTGCTGGGTTGAACATTGGCAACCCTCCCTTTAATAGTTTATTGTAGGTCGTTTTTGTTTTAGTTTCTTTTCATTAGTAAACTTACCTAGGGTATGCATGCTCATTGGCCCCTTTTATTTTTGTCCCTCTTTTTTGTGTTAATTCCCCATCCCTTCCATCTTCAGGTGGATAATCATGTCAGTTCTCTTGTAGGTGCGGGGCGACTTTCGTTTCGGGTGTGATTTTTAATTACTGATTTTGTGTTTGGATTAGCGTGTGGTTGAATGAGTGCTTGGGATGTATCGATGTTTTATATTTTTTCAAAATCCCGCATTGATTTCGTCCAGTGAACTGATGTTACTTCCACAAATAGAGCTTGTGGGGTGGGGTTATTACTAAAAAAATCTGTTTAGTTTCATGTATATAGTTTCGGACACATTCGTAAATTCTCATTGAGGTTTTTAGAATTTTATTTATTTTATTCTCCCTCCCCCACAGACAATGAATTGTATATATGGGGATTAGTTAGGACTTCATAGAGTTTCTTAGGCATTATAGTAGGTATGTCCAATTTAGGCCTTTTTAGCGTTTTTTTTTTAGTTGTTTTTTTTTTCAGTTGAAAGACACATTAGTTTGGAAATTCTTGTAAAAATTAAGTACATATTGGATTTTAATGAAAACTTCAGAACGTATTCAGAAATGAATGAACTTAGTTTAGAAATGTTTGTCTCTTTGAAAGTCATGGTATAAATATTTTTTTTTTATCTGTTACCCCCCCCTCGAACTTAATTTTATGAAAACTCAAAAAGATCTTATTTGCAACCTGAATTTTTTTTTCAATTAAATGCACAAAACTCTGAAAAATCTAAATCATCGATTTTTTTGTTAAAAAATGCCCAAAATTGTCCAAACTTTTACCTCATTTGTAAGAATACAAAACCCAATAAAACTAAGACAGTATTTAATTAAGAAAGTTTTTAATGGCTTTTCTGAATAATATATACGAAGGTAATTATTATCTGAAAGAAAAAAATTTTTTTGATGAAAAATGAATTTTTACATTAATTTTTTTTTCTTTCAATTTTAAATACACAATATTACGAAAGGTTGTTATATATTTATAAATTAAGTTCTTTCTGCAACCTTATGGAAATGATATATTATGTTCTCTACTTTTTAAAGATCATAAATTTGAAAGCTTATTAAAATCTGACAACCATTGATATTTTTAAAATAATTTTTAATATTCCAAAATTGTATTTAAAATCGTCTCCAACGAAAGTATGGATGCACACCTTGAAATAATGTCACGTGAGTAGTTTCCCTTGATTGAAGCAAGTTGTTTTTTACTTCAGAAATAAATTGCTTTCAGAATTGTTCAGTAACAACACAACAACGCTTGTCAAGTTTTCTGAATATCGTCGTATTATTTTAAATTTTTTTCTTTTTCTTTTCAAATATAATCGAATAGTGTGATAAAAGAAAATATCGACGATTTACAATTACAAAAAAAAAAACTCCCTTGGAAGTCCACCCAAATTTTCAAGTTTGAAATCGAATGCATAAATTCATTGTACATTACTTTGGAATTATTATCCACACGACAAATTATCAATTAAAACGATTTTTGGAGTTTAAATTTTCTGGAGTTAGCTCGCTACTACTAAATACTTGTTGAGTCAAAACCAACATAGCATGTTAATTTTGTTAATAAATAAAATATGCAAAACTCTCATGACTGTCGTCATATCACAATTATTAATAAAAAGAAAAGAAATCTGCCTTAACAAAAAGAAATAAAATCTCATTTCATTAAGTTAACCTGTTTCAATTAATGGTGTTTCATGTAATTTTTATATTCTCAGAAAAATATTTCATGACTGAAATAATAAACCTCAATTTAAAAAAATGTTTTTTTTTACTGTTTTATTTTTACTTGTAAAATTTGATTTTCTTTAATAATTTAAATGTTATTTTCAGTGCAGAATTCTTCCTCAAACGTAAGGTAAAAAAAAGAAAAATTTGAAAGTGAATTTTAAAAAAAAAAATCTACTAACCAGACTCACTTAAAATTAGAACGAATTATATCACTTGTGCGCTACACTCCGATAAATCCCCCTGCCGTAAGTTGTCAATATATTGACGTACATCAATTAACGCCTGTCAAACGCTAAAAAAAGGAACAACTACGGTTGGAAATATCTCTCTTAAAATTTTTTCTGCTAAAAATGTAAGTAATGTTTCTTTCAAATTACATTAAGTATACTTTAATCATTCTAAATTTCATGATTTTTTAACTACCAAACTATGATCTTTCCGACAGAAATGTCGATAAGTTCGATTTTACGAAATTTTTTAGACTCGAAAAAAACAAGATTTTTTAATAAAATTTTTAACATTTATAGGAAGGATTAAAAAATCTGAAAAAATATTCGGAAAATACTTTGGTCTTTCCTCTTTAATAACAACATAAATATTTAAACGTTAAAAATTGTTTTATCAATTTGGGGACCTTTTTGCGTCAAGGTATACCACTTTTTAGCGTAATATTGGACATACCTACATTAAAGTGTATGAGGTAAGAATGCTAAGTAAGAATGTCTTGTTTAGGTGAAAGGAATATTTTTTGTATGTTTGGGTCAATGTTTGCGGCTAGCTAATTTAAATGTTAAGACAGAAGAAGACCGTCCTTTTCCCCATTCCCCTTTTTCGGCCTTGTGCCACATTTGTACACATTGTACAATAAATATAATCGTTATTTTGAAAACCTGTGTCTGGATGGTGTTCATACACTCTCGCAGTGGTTTCGATCTTGTGGTTCTTGCATATCTTCCAGTGCACATGTGTATCTACCTTGTTACGTCTGTGGGTATATTCATTTTTTGCTAGTTCCAAATATCCTGAGATAATATAGCCGACAGTTTCATCATATTTTTCGCAGAACCTGCATTTCCGGTTACTTTCCATCTTTTAATTATGTGACACTGATAGAATCTGGTTGCGAAGGATTTGGTTCTGAGCTGCAATAATTAGGCCTTCTCTCTCAGATATCAATCTGGTGTTACTCAGCCACTGATGTGTTTTCTGTTCGTCCAGAGCTGATTCTTCTTAGGTATTTGCAATGCAACGCCTTGTTCTCACAGGTTTTTGTAATTTCATTTGACCGAGATGTTTTGTTTTCTGTTGTACTCATTTGGCGTAGATGAATTTTTGTTTGTAGAATTCCAGCTATATTAAGCTATTTCTTGAAGAGTGCAATTTTTTTGTTTTTGGAGTGGATTTGGTGTTTTACTGTTTTTAGGATAGGGTCATTGGTTTTTAAGTGGCATGCTTCCAATCCGATTGTTGTAGCTTTTGGAATTAATTCAAGGAAGATTAGACATCTGCCTTCTAAAGCCCTTGGTACTTACAGTTTATCAACATCTGATTTCGGTTGGTACATCCTTATTTGGATAAGCATTCTTCTGCTCTTGGTGTCCAATCTTTTAATGTCATTCAACTTCCATTTAATAATATCGAAGATATATGTTACTACTGGTGTAACTAAAGTGTTGATAGCCTTTATTTTATTGGCCACATTAAGTTCGATTTCTCGTATCAGACGCACTCTCGAATAACATTCTTTTCGGAACATTTTCTTCATGATTGAATGTTGTATTTAGTTTCCTTCATTAATTCCTGATTATTTGTATGTAGCATCTTGGTATAGTTCCTTAAATATCATGGTCTAAATCTGTAATT